>OY757020.1:15554970-16285804 GCA_963580285.1 Lucinisca nassula | reverse complement strand
TTACCTTATTTTCACGATACCTTATTTAAAGCGAGAATCATGTGTGATATTTGCCATGGAAACGCAACGCAGTAACAAACATGCAAGATGGTGGTCTAGTTCACCAACAGAAAAAGTAGTAAAGATAACGATTATACCGAACTGAAAAAGCTGTGAATGTTTTATTTCTTATGGATTTGACATAGATTTTTCCAATCTTCGGAATGTCTTCTTTCTGATCGGCCATGGCCTCGGGTTGGAAACGCCAACATCGAATTAATGACCATTAAATACATGTACTCTTATAATATCTCATGGTTGAGTTATCCTTATTTGATGCCGTTTGTTTGTTTGTTTGATTTGAGGGTTATCGTCCCCGTCAACACTGTAAAGGTCATTTTGGAGACGTTGTTTCCAATTTTGTGGGACTTATTTGATGCCTGTGGATACAGGTAATGATACTGATGAGTCGTCTCGACAAGGGCTACATTGTGCAACATATATGTATTTTCTATTTCTGAAGCACAAACAGAAAAAGAAAATTTATCAGGAAAATGTCATATAAACAGTCATGAAGGAAAATGGGTACGACATGACCATATTGATAAAAAATACGAAGTGGTTATTGGCAGTTAACTGGCAACAGCGGTTTTACATTAAAATTGCTGGCAATAGCAGTTTTACGTTAAAAGTGCTATTGCTGGCAATAGCCATTTTAGCGGTTTTACGTTAAAAGTGCTATTGCCAGTTAACTGGCAATAGCCACTTTAACGTAAAACCATTATTGCCAGTTAAATGGTTATAGCAAAAATATCGACAATATCTTATTGCCATTTAGCATGAAATAAAATGAAACGCCGAAAATAAAATAGACTAATGAGCTGAATGATTATGCAACTATGGTAAATTGTGGTTGTTTCTGACAATATATTCATCTAATACAGTTATATAACATCAAGATCAAAAACAAAACAAAAAGTAAACCATGAGGAAAAGACAAATACAAAGACTCAAGAAAGGAATGGTTAACTGAAATTGAAGTTAAAGCACGAAGCAAAGTAGAAAAGCAACTAGTATCTCCATCACGAAAACACGACTATTTATTCTGATCTCTTGAACCCCACTTTTATACAGTAGAACTGGGTAAACCCCTTTTTTTTCTTGTTTCTGCTCTAAAATATAGATTGTGGGTACTCGTTAGAACCGCATCTTTTATCTATATTTTGAGCAGAAATAAGAAAAAGCAAGGTTTTGATTTTGATTTTATTGCTGTTAAATGGCCCATTCAACACTATTTTGGGTCATTTTGTAGCCGGTCAGTTTACCTATGGCAGGTTTATACGTAAGCGGATAACCAGTTAACCAATACAGTACACATTCTTTCGCCAGAAACTGACAACTGTCCTTCTTGAATCAACGCCAGGGAGAGAAAGACCGTAGAAAAGATTTCATGATCAATCTCCATGGCATAAAGCAAGGTAGAAAAGCATCTAATATTACATTTCATTTTTTTAATTTTTAACTTTTATAGAAAATTCACGTGGCACGTTAAGTCTTTCTTTCACTGAAAAGTTGAACGTGTCGCTTAATAATAGAAGTGCTTTGGGAAAGCATGTTGCTTTCATTCCAATACAATGGATGTTATTGTACATATTGACATTGAATGTCATTCGTAAAGCGAATAAATGTGTTTAAATAGAGGATCTTACATGAGCACGAATGCAAGATTCTATATATCATATGATATTAAAATGCATTTTATTCACGATCGTTTCACAAAAAGGTCAATATTCCACCATTAGTAAACGCGGTGCGAGGCGGACCGTCCATGCTAATAAACCCTATTGGTTTCATTGGGCGACAGGGCTTGAGATGTCATTTCATCTCAATTTCGGGTAAAAGTCCCACAAAATTGGAAGCAACGTCTCCAAAATGACCTTTAAAGTGTTGACGGGGACGTTAAACCTCAAATCAAACAAAACCATTAGTAAACGCGACGTCGTTAAGGACGTCGTACATGTAACGTTACTGGACGTATCTAGCTATTTTGCATATTTAATCCACTAGTGGGTTATCGAAAATATTACATGGCGATATTACACTCTCAGACGCGACGTCATATGATAAAATGGATGGTATTGTACATATTGACATTGTAAAGCGAATAAAGATGTTTAAATAAAAATATATGCTTTTAGGGTAAGCAGCTGGGATGATTCTTAAGACTTGCTCTTCGCTTTTTCAACAAGTCCCACCAACAGTACGTCTGTTTGTTTGTTTAAGTGTCAACACTATTAAGGTCATGTTGCAGACGTTGCTTCCGATTTTGTGGGACTTTTAACCGACACTGAGATGAAATGACATTTCAAGCCCTACCGCCCATAGAAACCGCTAGGGTTAAAGCAGCGGTCCGACTCGCATCACTTTTCTGGACAGGCTAAGACCTAAGCTGTATACCAGTAATCAAGTTCGGTCGGTTTCAGCTCTGCGGGGAAGCACCGTGCAGCCCAATCTATATGTCCAGACCCTGATGGGCGGGGGCGCCCCAAAAGTACGCATACCCAAAGAGACATAAAAATAGAAGTGAAGGCAACGATAAGGACTCGATACAATTAACCCACACCTCCCATCAGAAACACCAAAGGGAAAGAAACACAAACATTAAATAACAAGACCTTAATGGAAACATCAATAGCGGAAAACCAAAAGGACATTTGCTTCCCCCCCCCCCCCCCCCCCCCCCCACCAAAAAAAAAAAATGGCAAATTGGCTATCCAAAACAAAAATAAATAAACGATACACAAAACCATAACCAAAAATAAATCGCGACAGAAGAACTGCCTTGGAACGGTCTGTGAAACGAAATTCACTGTGGGGGTGGGGGGGTGCTTAAATCGATTTTACGGGCCCGCAATCCTCAACCTTACTTCCCTAGCGACCAAGACAAATACTTTGTTCAGTCTGCATGAAGGCCTCCTAACACATCAGTGCACCATCTCCGAGAACACAAAAATCAGACAACAAATACAGTCTGACCGGAAGTTCACAGGTGCGCAGACAGGACCAGACATACAGAGAGAGGTAGACCAGACAGACCGACAAACAAAGTGAGAGAAGACAGATCTACATACATAGGGAGAGAAGGCAGACCGACATACATGGGAGAAGACAGAGCATCTAGCCATTTCAACTCACGTGGCGGTGGATCTCCTGTATAAATTTTGGCTCTTTCAGCATTTTTCTTTTTGAGAACACAGAGTACAATGATCGCGATGATGGCGGCTGTCAACAGACCTGCAATAACTGCGATAGAGATGATCCAGTGTTTGCTGAAAATTAAAGTATTTTATCAAATTTAAGAGCTCCGTTAAGCGAAAAACCTACCTTATGGATTTACGACGAGGTAGAACACAGGCCGGCCTTCTCAGCTTAGCAAACAAGTACAGTAGAACTTCGATGGCTCGAACACCGATGGCTCGTTTACAATGGATGTGTCGAACCCATTCTTGAGTCCCTAGCGAAATCCTCTACATAAAAAATAGTGGGGCATAATTAAGGAGATTTTAGTCTTTTATCTTGCAAATGTATGCTGTGTGTACTCATTAGAATCGCCTCGATGAGGCGATTCTAATGAGTACACACAGCATACATTTTCATTATATAACACCGAAAAGATGTCTAAAAGTATCTTGTTATGCTCCTGACAGTAACCCTCAGTGGCTCGAACTACACCTGTCTCGAACAGATTTTCGAGGTCCCAAAGGTGTTCGAGCCATTGAAGTTCGACTGTACACGTATGTGTCGTGCTATGTGACATTACAATAACAGTGCATAAATGGCTACTTTTCTGTTGAAAATCCGTGATATTTTTCTTACCTATACTGCAAACATAGGTTGTGCGTGCTCGTTAAAACCGCCTCAATGAGGAAACCGCCTCAATGAGGCGGTTCTAACGAGTATCCACAACCCATGTATTGGAACAGAAATCAGAAAAAATATTGTGTACATGTACCTCCGTAAACCCGATTTGCTCTATGTAATGTAGGGTTCAGGGGGCGGCCATTGCACGGACTTGTTTACATGATGATTTACACAGTGTAGAGATATTGTATTTGGTCAAGCAGCGAACGCTAAGGCGCAGACCAGACTGTGCGGATGCACAGGCCGATCTGCGTCTTTGTTGTTCGCCTATGACAAAAAACCAATTTACTCGGCACATGAGTCAAAATCTAGTCACATCACGTGCACAGTGTAGGTAAAGTGTGCACAGTATAGGTAAAATGTGAACAGTATAGGTAAATTGTGCATAGCATAGGTGAATATCAGCCTTCTTACTACAGGATTCCGTGAAAGTAGTTTGTTTCCTACTAGGTTAACAATTCCTTATAATGAAGACACTATACACCCAGTTTATACAGATAAAGTGGGGTTGTCGTGGTTTTTTTTTTTTTTTTTTTTTGCTTTTTTTGTCAAAAATATAGATTGTGAGCACTCGTTACAACCGCCTCAATTTACAACCGCCTCATTCAGGCGGTTCTAACGAGCACCCAAAATTAATACTTGGACTAGAAATAAGAAAACTATAATACTTCTTTTGCTAGTTGTAGAGATAAGAAAAAAAACGCCAGTTTAGTGCACGGTGTGTTAACGTTATGCACTTACAGTGTAGCATTTATAGTGTATGCGGAATGAACAATGGTAAAGGATCGGACAAAATACACTGGCGGGCCTCCGTGGCCGAGTGGATAAGAGCGCTGACTCTTAATCATCAGGTCTTTCACCGCTGATGGTTCGAGCCTGGCTCGCCCGGGATCATATGTGAGACGCCAAGTTCTTCAACGGATGGTCAGGTGGTTTTTCTCTTGGTACGCCCGTTTTCGCCCACATCTGATTAGCGATCGCCTCGATATGAGTGAAATAATCTTGAAAGGGCCGTAAAACCAAACGTAAATAAACCAAATCCAAAAATACGCAATTGTTTTTGAGAAAGCTCAACCATCACGTTAATAAGTCCATGTAATGAACATCACTGTAAACCCCACATTAAAGAGAAAACTGCGGTTAACAGGGTCATACGCTATTCCTTGTTTCTATTCCAAAACATAGGCAGTCGCTAATGGTTAGAAGCGTTATCACTTCTGCTTAAAGGCATAGGTTGTAGGACCCGTACTTGTTAGAACCGTCTGAATGATTTTGTTTGTTTGAATTGAGGTTTTTAACGTCACCGTCTACACCTTTTAGGTCATTTTGGAGACGTTCTCTCAATTTTGTGGGACTTTTACCCGTCATTGAGATGAAATGACATCTCAAGCCCTGCCGCCGTATGAAACCAAAGGGTTATATGCATCGGACGGTCTGACTCACAACACTTTGCCTGGGCAGGCTTAGTCCTTCTAAGCGGTTACCAGTTATCATGTGTGGTCAGTTTCAGCTCTGCGTGGAAGCACCATGCAGCCCATCTATTTCTCAAATGGGCGGTGGGGGATAACCGCCTGAATGACGCGGTTCTAATGAGCATCACGTGAACAAGTCGTGAAATAAAGACCACCCCCTAAACCCAACTTTATATTCATAAAACTGGGGTTTACGGGGGGTGAAACATTATGTTCCTTATTTCTGCTCCAAGACATAGGTTGTGGGTACTCGTTAGAACCGCCTCAATGAGGCGGTTTTAACGAACACCCAACATCTATGTTTGGAGTATAAATAAAAAACTATCACACATTTTCATTAGAAAACTTGTCTTTTTCAGGTTTGAAAAAATGTACTATATCACACGGATGTCTTATCGTAATGAGCACCAGCAATCTATGTTTCGAGTATCAATAGAAAAACGAATCACAAACCTTCATCAGAAACGGACGAACGGACGTACAGACAGGGTGATTATTATAGGGCACCCGCAAAAATTTGCGGGGCCCTAAAAATAACAGTTCTGGAGGCTTGAAAAATGCACTGTGTCGGAAGGCTGTATAATCATAATGAAAAACATGTTTATGACAGGTGCCCGCTTAACATAGGTTGGTTTAAAATATTACAGGTTAATATAAGACCTGTCTTCAATGGGATCTAGAAAAGTGGATTAATTAATCCTAAAGCGCTGATGAAAATTCTATAACAGACGACAATCTATTTGGTTTTCATAGTCAGTGAAATTTAGGCTTGGCATTTTATTTGTGTTATCTGCCCAGCAGCAGACGATTCATATGAAGTGCCAACGAAACTTTTTTTGCTTTTGTTTGAAAATGCCGTTTGCTAAACGTACGTAGCGTTTGAAAAGATCGTCTGTATATTAACAGATTCGCGCACAAACGTTCTTTTCAATTTAAATTTTAGTTTAATAATAGGTTTGAAATCGATTCAAGTCCTAATTCAGTTAAAGGTCCATTACGATTACATATCCGTGACATAGTGCATTCTTTCATATCCCGAAAAGTTTATTTTTCAGATTTTTTTTTTTTCATATTTTACTTATTTTTACACCAAACATAGGTTTTGGATGCTCGTAAGAACCGCCTCATTGAGGCGGTTCTAACGAGTACCAACAACCCATGGTTTGGAGCAGAAATAAGCAAAATAATGTATACCCCCTGTAACACCAGTTTTCTCTATAAAAAGTTGGGGTTTTGGGGTGTTCATTACACGGGACTTGTTAACATGACGGTCTGTAATTACTAAGAATGAATATACACTAGTTGTCAAACAGTTCCATGTGGCTGTTGTGTCTGTTTTTTTTTTTTTTTTTTTTTCATCTAAATATTTTTTCGAGCCCCCGCCCATCGGGCGTGAAGAAATAGATGGGCTACATGATGCTTCCACGTAGAGCTGAAATCCGACCGCACACGAGTACTGGTAAACCGCTTAGAGGATCTAAGCCTGCCCAAGTAAAGCGTTGCGAGTCGGACGTCCATGCTTATAAACCCTATTGTTTTCATTGGGCGACAGGGCTTAAGATGTCATTTCATCTAAATGTCGGGTAAAAGTCCCCAAAAATTGGAAGCAACGTCTCCAAAATGACCTTTACATTGTTGACCGGGACTTTAAATCTCAAATCAAACAAACAAAACAAAACAACCTATGTGTTGGAGCAGAACTAAGCAAAATAATAAATACCCCCTGTAAACCCCAGTTTTCTCTATAAAAAGTGGGGTTTATAGGGGTGTTCATCACTTGGACTGTTTATCGCGATGTTCCGTCATTACTAAGAAAGAATACACACTGGTTGTCAAACAGAGTTCCACGTTGCTGTTTTTGTCATTTGGATTTCCAACAAACAAAGCAATTTATGGCCGATAAACGGAAACGCATGCAAAAAAACACCAACTTTTAATTGCTCTGTTTCCGCTTTACAAGAGTCGATTTCCGCTTTGTTTTGTTTGTTTGATTGATTTGAGGTTTAACGTCCCCGTCAACACTGTATAGGTAATTTTGGAGACATTGTTTCCAATTTTGTGGGACTTTTACCCCAAACTGAGAGAAATGACTTCTTAAGCCCTGCCGCCCGATGAAACCAATAGGCTCTATAAGCATGGACGTCCGACTGGCACCGCGTTGCCTGGGCAGGCTTAAGTCCTCTAAGCGGTTTACCAGTACTCGTGTGTGGTCGTTTTCAACTCTGCGTGGATGCATCATGAAGCCCATCTATTTCTACAAGCCCCGACGCGCTGGAGCCGATTTCCGCTTTGTAAAAGCATACTTGTCAACTTCTTCTTTTTCACAACATCTTTGGCTGTAAAGTTCCCCGCAGCATCCGAATTCACAGGACATCTCCTCAATAGAAAACCAGCCTGGTCGACCTGGGATGGCATCCAGATAGTTGCACGTGTACTGGCCATAAGCAGCTACCACTGAAACATAGGAAAGCGTTCAAACGTTAAGGAAATGTGAAGAGCCTAACCACTTCCACATTATAAACACGAGCCTATTCAAAATGTTGAAACTTTTGCCACCAAAAAAGGAAAATTTTTCGATAAAAAATCCAATATTTTCTCATATGTTTGCTTTTTACATACATTGTGGGTACTCATTAGAACCGCCTCGCTGAGGCGGTTCTAATGAGTACCAATAGTCTGTTTTGAACAGGATTAAGAAACAAATTGTATACCTCTGTAAACCCCAGGGCTTGTCTTTTGAGTGTGTGCATCGCTTATTATTAGCCATTTTGTGGGAAAGTAACTGTCCTTTTGGCTCTCCGCTGTTGATGTTTCTAGTTGTTTCATGTTTGTGTTTCTATCCTTTTGGTTTCTCTGGTGGGAGCTGTGGATTAATTGTATCGATTCCTGATCATTGCCTTCACTTCTACTAAGATCCTCTAAGCGGTTTACAAGTACACGTGTGCAGTCAGATTCAGCTCTGCGTGGAAGCATCATGCAGCCCATCTATTTCTTCAAGCCCAGATGGGCGGGGACCGATGAAGGAAACGAAGAGCCTATCCACCATAAGAAGACCACTTCCACATTACAAAAATGAGCCCATTCAAAATATTGAAACTTTTGCTACCAAAAAAGGGCCTGAGAATTTTTCGATAAAAATCCAATATTTTTCATAGTTTGCTTTTAACATACATTGTGGGTACTCATTAGTACGGCGAGGCGGTTCTAATGAGTACCTTCACTCTATGTTTTTGAGCAGAAATAAGAAAAAGTATTGTATACCTCTATAAATCCCAGTTTTACCATATAAAAGTGGGGTTTGAGGGGGTCAAAATCATGATAAGATAACTAGGATAAGTCAGGAAATGATTTTCGTCCGCGTCCATCGGGGCTTGAAGATATAGACTGGGCTGCATGGTGCTTCCACGCAGAGCTGAAACCGACCACACATGAGTACTGGTAAAACGCTTAGAGGATCTAAGCCTGCCTAGGCAAAGTGGTTTTGAGTCAGACCGTCCAATACATACAAGCTGTTTAGTTTCATTGGGCGGCAGGGCTTGAGATGTTATTTCATCTCAGTATCGGGGGTAAAAGTCCCACAAAATTAGCAGCAACGTCTCCAAAATGGCCTAAATAGTATTGTCGGTGACGTCAAACCTGAATTAAAACAAAGTAATTGAATTCCTCTGCAAACCCCGTTTTAAACAGAAGGCTTGGGTTTACACAATTTTTAATGACAGATTCACTCTGTCATTTCTAGTTATCCTGCGTGTTGTAAAGTAGTTACGGCTTTCTTACAACTTTCTTCCGGCTTTGACCGCCAAAGAAATATGAGTCCGCACAAAAATGTAGTCCGGTTTGGCGCAGTTATCAAAAGTGTACATCCTATAATCGCAATACAAACTTTTGAAGCAGACGACTTGACGATTTTATCTTACCTTTCAGAGAATAGATTCAGCATTTCATATGAATCAGCTGCATCATGCGAGAATGTATACTCAGATCAATGCGGCACCTGCTCAGACGTCTGCTCAGGTTTTACACTGTTTTCTAACAGTGCTGTCAATATTTAATCCTTAAAGACCAGCCGGTCAGCTGCAGATCAGCATATTAATGGGTTTTCCGACATTCGAGGTCAAGTCTAGGTCAGTTACAACTAGGTGTATATCAGACTTTGTGAGAAAGGCTGTCCCTTTCAACCCTGGAATATGGTACAGATACCTATGCAAACAGTGTAGGTCCTGTGATATAATTCTAGGTGCCATATTTAGCAGAATGGACGAGCCCAACTTCAGTGATGGAAGAGTACACTCCAGAAACTCAAGGCAGTGAATAAATCAAAGCACTGACAACACTCATGCCGACTGTCTCTAAATGCAGGCTGGTCATGAACCAGGACTTGGACTTATCCGTTTAAACTTAACGGATGTTAGTAACTGATGCAAAAAATGTAGAACAAGATCAGCACCGTGTTCTGTGGCGTTTGATCTTAGTCTACATTGTTTGCCAGATCGAACATTTTATTCAAGTGCAGATTTTACAGATAACACTTACATGTACCCAATACTGACAAACGACCCGGCTATGTTTGGGTTGATTGTTTGGCATTCGACCCGAAGTTACTAATCATGTAATAAAAAGCGATTCAGAGCTAACGTCTACGTGACTATCACTGACTTCTCAGAATAACCTTTTTCTTGCAGAAAATAGCCGCAGTGAGATCAGAGTATTCCATAAGATTGGAGTGGGTCATACTGGAATATTAGGGTGTGCTTGGCAAACAGTGTAGACCAAGTTCGGACGCTGCAGAACGCGCTTCTTATTAAAATCTTCATTATTTGTTTGGAATTTCAGAGTTAAATCATACAGTTTAATCTCAGCCCAGGACCTTTACCCCAACCTACATCCCTTCAACACTTTCGGTGCTTTGATTTTGAAACCAAACGATTGCATGATTACGACACGCTTAGGTACCATGCCCTTAAGCTAAAAAGGTTAAATCAATCAACCGTGACGTATGGTTACCAGTCCGGCCACGATCCTGTGTTTTGTTTTGTTGATTTGAGGTTGAACGTCCCCGTCAACACTGTATAGGTCATTTTGGAGACGTTGCTTCCAATTGTGTGGGACTTTTACCCGACACTGAGATGAAATGACATCTCAAGCCCTGCCGCCCAATGAAACCAATATGGTTTATATGCATGGACGGTCCGACTCGCACCTCTTTGCCTGGGCAGGCTTAGATCCTCTAAGCAGATTACCAGTACTCGTGTGCTGGTCGGTTTCAGCTCTGCGTGGAAGCATCATGCAGCCCATATATTTCTTTAAGCCCCGATGGGTGGGGGCCAACGATCCTGTGTACCACCTTCACACCAGCACTGATAGAAACTACATGTTCAGGATCAAACTTTTGATGTGTGATGTAAGGTCGTGCCTAGAAAAGAAGAAATTGTATTTTGTTCTCAAAAAGCATCAAGTGAGAACGTATTGCAACATTTTTCATTAAACCCTGCACAGTTAGAGTGAGTGAGTAAGTGTTTGAGTTTTACGTCCCACCAACAGCTAAGGTCATACGGAGACGATACCTCGGTTTAAAGACACATCCGAAAGTCTGGAGAAGTCCGGGATCTATCCTGCGATCCCTGGTTTACAAGGCGAGTAGCATAACCACTACACCACGAAGGCTTCTAATGGACGGTTAGAAGCTGGTCGGAAAGCGGATGGCGTAGACTCTGATTTTGGGTGCCACATGTGTGTGATCTATTTGTCTGTTGGAGCGACATCTTACTATCAACAGAAGACGCTATAGTGGACGTCGACGTAGCGAAAGACCGACGTCAGTACGTCAAGATCGATTCATCCGACAGGCGCATATGCGAAGCAGATTTCCGCCGGCATCTGCTACACTGTACCTGTAGATAAACAAAGGGTTTCAACTACCGTCTAATAAGCACTGACACTGTTCGTCGCCCTTATGCGATGCACTTTTGAGAGCTAGACGTCCCTCTCGTGACCAAAATTAAGACGTCGAAAAAGTACGGAACACTTACGCTGGTGCATGAAATACGTACATGTATATTGGCGTCTAAGCGACTCGCGTGATATGCGTTTCAGTGACACATCGCACTTCAGTGTGAATCACGCCGATTGTCGTTGCAGGATGTTTCGACATATAGGTGTAAGGTATGCCGAGGCGACGCGTGCGTAACAGAGCATGGCATATCGGATGAAATAAGCGAAATGGTATGTCGAGCTATTGCATGTAGCTAGCGACATTAAGAACATTCAAGATCATGGCTGAGACGTTAACTGAACAGCGAGACGTTACATCAATCAAGTGCGTCGACCTCTCGTGGTTCCATTTATTTGTTTACGCTCAGAATCCGGAATATCTAATCCAGCAGGTTTATAGTGCTGTTCTTACTCAAAAATGTCTTCAAGCCAATGGAATCCATGTACTGGACTGACCAGCCTTTCTCCTCCGATCTCTTTGTGAAAAATAGAGTATCTTTTGTGGGGAGGTATCCACAACCGACCAGACAAAAATGTTACTAATTAACAGTAGCATTTTTAAAACTTGAATTTTAATGTTTGGTTTTGAAAACGTAAATAGTTTCTTTCCAAAATTTGAAACATCGAATGGCATTTCATGATACCGCCGGTATATAGACATCTGCAAACATATCATACAATGGATTTTGCAGAACTACTTTTCTAAATTTTAAGATCATTTTAGAAAGGATGTCTGTAAGTTTTCAGTGTTTTGATTTTCTCATAGAATCTGTCATTTCAGTGCCTTTGGCGCTTTGATTTTTCTTTTGCTCTAAGACATTGGTTGTTGGTACTCGTTAGAACAAATCTGTACATAGACTATGAGTATACAACAGAACGCCATTCGAAGCAGAAATAGTAAAAATAAAACTATTTTGAAGAAAAAAAAGGTCATTTTTGTGCAACGATTAAAGAAACAAATACACCACCTGAAGTGTTACAGGAGAACGTTTACACACGACGAAGAGGGAAAAGTCTACAAGGAGCTTATTTTTATTTGTACCCGATGGCCCACCATACCGCATGGCTGTAAGGAGCAGGTGGAAACTGCGTTGATTTCATGGTGGGTGGGGATTTTCGATGAAATTTCGGTCTAACCCGTTCAGTCCATTACGATAACACAGCCGTGTGACGTAGTGCATTTTTTACATCTCCAAAACGACTATTTGTCGGATGAAAATCTGTGATATTTTGTTTATAAATACTGCAAACATAGGTTCTGGGTGTTCGTTAGAACCGCCTCATTGAGGTGATCCGGGTCTTCTGACGCGGTTTATTTTTGTTACATGTATAGTTTGTCTTTGAGTTTGTTTATCGCTTATATTGTTTTGTTTTGGATAGTCAATCGGCCATTTTGTGGGAAAGTAACTGTCCTTTTGGCTTTCCACTATTGGTCATTCCATCATGGTCTAGTTGTTTTATGCTTCTTTCCCTTTGGTGTCTCTTATGGGAGCTGTGGTTAATTGTATCGATTCCTGGCCCCGAGGTTATAAAACTTTTTTCAAGCTCAACTCACTTGTGCAAGAAATTTGTCCTGCTCACAATTTTTAAAATGCCAACAATTGTTGGCATTTTAAAATTTGTGAGCAAGACAAATACCATTATCTGCTATCTGAGAAAAAAATTCGCTCAACTTCTTAGTATTTTAATTTTTAAGAGCACCACAAGTTTCATGCTTAGCTGAAATGAGCTTGAGTGTGTGTGTGTGAATTCGGGTATAACGTCGCTTTCAACAATTTTTCAGTCATATCACGACGGTGTCTGGTTGCGACAGGGAGCTCAATGCTCACTTTTATAGTGCTGCCTCACTGAAGTATCATGTCCCAGACACATTACATGCTACCACACCCAGTCACATTATCCTGACACTGGGTCGACCAGTCCTAGCTCTACCTCGTAAATCTGAGTGCCAAGCGAGGAGCAGTTAGTACTATTTTTAACGACTTTGGTATGTCGCGGCCCGGGATCGAACCCGTGACCTACCGTTCCCCGGAGTGGACAATCTACCAACTAAGCTATCAAGGCCGGTTAAGTTGAGCATAAAAAAGTTTTATAACCTCGGGGCATGATGCTTCCACGCAGAGCTGAATCCGGCCCGCACACTAGTACTGGTAAACCGCTTAGAGGATCTAAGCCTGTCCAGGAACCGCGGTGCGAGGCGGACCGTCCATGGTTATAAACCCTATTGGTTTCATTGGACGACAGGGCTTGAGATGTCATTTCATCTCAATGTCGGGTAAAAGTCCCACAAAATTGGAAGCAGCGTCTCCAAAATGACCTATACAGTGTTGACGGGGACGTTAAACATCAAATCAAACAAAAACATAATCGGGGCATGATCATTGCCTTCTCTCCAATTTTGAACAAAATTGCGGTGGTATTCAATAAACAGAAGACAGATTTGTTTTTGTTTGATGTGGTCCTTCTGGATTCCAGTATACCACGGTCTTTGTTTTGGTTGTTTGATTTGAGGTTTAACGTCCACGTCAACACTGCATAGGTCATTTTTGGAGACGTTGCGTCCAATTTGTTGGACTTTTACCCGACCTTGAGATAAAATGAAATCTCAAGCCCTGCCGCTCAATGAAACCAATAGGGTTTATTTGCATGGACGGACCGACTCACACCGCGTTGCCTGGGCATGCTTTGATCCTCTAAGTGGTTTACCAGTACTCGTGTGCGGGTCGGTAGCATCATGCAGCCCATCTATTTCTTAAAGCCCCGATGGGCGGGGGCCGACAGTGATGTTTAGTGACGTCACGTAATGTGCTGAGACGACACGTGACGTGTTGTGACGTCAACCTTAATGACGGCGCATATGAGGTCGTATTCAACCAGTGCATTTATCAAACACGCGAGAATATTTGTTTTTGGGTAAGAAAAAATTTCTATCCCCAGCTAAAACTATGGATTTCCTTATCTGGTGTGCAAGAAAAATAATGATTACCCCTGTAAATCCGAGTTTCTCCATATAAATTGGGTTAAGAAGGATGCTCATTGCACAGACCTGGACCCGAGTGTATCAAACTTTAATTTCAAATTAGCGGGCCGTTAATTTGTCATTAAAAAGTTCGTCATTAATTCCAGTTGTACGAAAGTTTTAATGACGAATGTTCGTCATTAAATCGCTTAATTCTAAATTAATTTTAATGATGGTCGGGGGGTAATTTTAACCAGTCATTGGCGGAATCAAAATGGCGGCGAACATCTTGTTCGATCATTTGGACGACGAAGAAACGACCATTTTAGGGAAAGAAATGATCCACTCACTGTAATGTCGGTCAAGGAGGTTAAACACCCTTACCGGTTTGGCAAAAATAGCATACGGCACATTGTAGAGATGATCAGACTGCAGGACCATCCACATTGGAATCAAAGGCAAGACTTAGTGTTGAACTACGGGTACAAAAATCCAAACTGCATTTCTTCGTGTTCTGTTTACTGTACTGTCAAATTCTGACGTAATCAGTAAACTGTTGCTGACCTTGATGACGTGTGATTCGCTGGTTCCCAGTCTTCAATCATTAACGTACAGGCTGAACACTAGTAATTCAATGAGTCTACACTATTTGATTGAGTGGAGCTGTCTCGGCAAGGGATACTTTTGATTACTTGTCTATAGTCCCGTACATCATGCATTTCATCTTTTCACCAAACACTCATTTGACACCCTTAAATTTGATATAAAATTGTAGGTTCCTTAGCACTCCATTCCTTCTTCGAAATACTAGACATTCACCCTAACCCTTCACTTCAGAAGCCTACGTATTCTATTCCAGAGGCAAATCCATGTAATGCTTAATATATGAAGCCCCCATCCCCGATGATCATCCTCATAAAGTCCATACTTACTCACGAAAATATGCACACCTTGTGGCTGAAATGCAGTCCTTTTAAAGATGCTTAAACCCCAGTCACACTAGACCAAGTTCCCACTGCGTCAATGCAAAACCGGGCCGACGTAGTACGAACTTGTACGACGTAGAAGGAACGCAGTAGAAACCGATAAGGACGTGATGCGATCTTTATAGTCTTGGCTGACGTGGACGATTTTTAAACATGTTCCAAAAAAAAAAAAAAAACGTCGCGAGGACGTGATCGAATAAGGACGCCGTAGGGACTCAGTAAGGGCATGGAAACAACGGCATTGACGTAGTAACAACGGAGTATGAACCTAATATGGTCTACATTGACGTAGTACAGACCTGGTATGGACGGAAAATATTGCAGTGCGTTCACACGACGTTCATACGACGTCCATACCACGTCAATCGCGTACCCACCACGACCGTTCCACGTTTCTGCAAAGGCAAAAGTACGTTCATACCACGTTGTATAGACGACATTACGTATGTTACACGTTCGGTTTACGTTTGCAGCAAGTTCTCATAGCGTCCATGTCACGTCAAGCAATTTAGTATAAATACTTCACCGAATTTCTCACATTTTCACTTGTGTTTCAACTTTTATCATGAACACACAGAATCAAAACGTTCTTCTGCAGTGTGCGTTGTTCCAAGGCAACCAAACTCTGCTTGATGCACAGGCTGCCCTTGTGTTATTAAGGAGGATAAGACGGAGAGGAAATAGAAGGCAACCTATATCTTGTTGGGTGCGCTCTTGGCTTTCGGTTGAAAGACGATTTCAATTTGGCCACTATGACAGACTGATGGCAGAGCTAAGAATGGAGGATCAGCAGTCATCTCTGGGGTCAGTTTGTGAAGTGCTACCCTTTTTCTGACCTTTTTGTCTTCTCCCACGACCTTTTGGAGGCATAGTTTATGATTGTTGTTCACTCAAGGAAACTTGCAGAACGAATGAGAACGCAGAGGCAGTTGTCTTTAATTTATAACATCTTGAATGGCGCAGTGGAAACGTGGTAAACGCGCACTAAACACGTGGTGTTGTCTCAAAGGTCTGGGGAAGAACGTAGTAAAAACGTAGTAAAAACGCAAAGGACGTGGTGTATGCCTGATCAAGCGCGCGACAAAACGTAGCTGGTGCATGTTAGACGCAGTGGCATCCTGACATGGGCGTAATAAGGACGTAAAACCAACTTGAAAACTGCGATTTTACTGCGTTTCATCCCGTTCTCCCCGCGTACTATAAGTTTTAAGAACGCAGTGCGGTCTTTGAGGTCTTTGTCTGAGTGTGACGGGGCCTTTAGATTATTGTTGCAGACCTTTCATACCTAATATAATACGATAGGATATGGGTCAAGTTTAGTTCAAAAGCCATCTAAACAGCCCCAATTAAAAGACATCCTTTTTGCAATTATTTGCATGACATTTTGTAAATATGAAATGTTATAAGACAGGCGTATTAGTCACCATATCACCTGGGACTCTTGCAATGGGCCATGTTCGTACTCCAGAATACAAATTTGTGATCTGTTTATATGTCATTGACGTCTCACTACGAATCATTAGTTTTCCAATATTCAGAACAAATTTCATTTAGTTGTTTTTGTTTGTTTGTTTTATTTGATGTCTAACGTCCCCGTCAACACTGTAAAGGTCATTTCGGAGGCGTTGCTTCCAATTTTGTGGGACTTTTACCCGACATTAAAATGAAATGACATCTCAGGCCCTGCCGACGAATGAAACCAATAGGGTTTATAAGCATGGACGGACCGACTCTCACCGCTTTGCCTGGGCAGACTTAGATCCTCTAAGCTGTTTACCAGTACTCATGTGTGAGTCGGTTTCAGCTCTGCGTGGAAGCATCATGCAGCCCATCTATTTCTTCAAGCCCCGATGGGCGGGGACGGTCATTTAGTTGTACCATCTGTGATTGCATGGGGTGGAGGTGAAAAAATGGGGTGCTCGTGGGGTT
Organism: Lucinisca nassula; assembly: GCA_963580285.1. Lineage (NCBI taxonomy): Eukaryota > Metazoa > Mollusca > Bivalvia > Lucinida > Lucinidae > Lucinisca > Lucinisca nassula. The sequence goes on along the minus strand of OY757020.1, from coordinate 16,268,567 downwards.
GTTGGGAGCGCCTTGTTACAGGCCACATAGAATCGAAATCGAGGCAAGTACATTGGGTAAAATCTGCCGACCTATTTGCATACTTTCGAAAATAGTTGGTGGTGCAAAATGAAGGTAATTTTGAAAAATGAGGTGCTATTGAATTTTGGTCCAAATTGGCGTAAGGTGGATATCTGGTGAAAAACTGCATGATCATTTGCCCCCCGAGGTGGGTTCGATTGCACACTCCCCTCCGCACCGGCCTGTTCTCAGAGGTAATCCCTTTGAATGACCAATGAAAGTTAATTAGTATTTCCCAATGTTATAAGTCCGTGTAATGAACCCCCTAAACCCCACTTTATATGGAGAATACTGGGGCTTACAGTGGTATACCATATTTTTCTTATTTCTCCTCGAATTGTTACAATCAACGAATATTTCGAAAATTGAAATGTATAAAAAAATTTCACCCGAAAGAGGACCTTCTTTGAGATAGGAAAAAAATAGAATATGTTACATAAATGCGTGTTCGTATATATACTTTTAAATGTGCTGCCGTTGTTCTAATGTAAGGTAAAAGGTTAAGAAATTTTATTGAGTCGATGCACAGTGATTCCTACAATTTACATGTGCGTCCATCTAAAACTCATCACATCCTGGACATCCGTGCAGTCTTATCATATTCTTTTGTTACACGCTCCATGGAAAGTATTTTTAGCTCACGTGAGGGTTAGCTATTGTGATTACCCTGTGTCCGTTGTACGTCCGTCGTCCGTCATCAACGTTTACCTTGTTCACCCTCTAGAGGCCACGGTTTTACTTCAGTTGTCATGAAACTTCACCAGAATGTTTGTCTTGATCATATCAAGATAAAGTTCGAATCTGGGTCATGTAAAGTAAAAAATTAGGTCACTAGGTCAAATTACTTAAAACACATGTCCACCTTGTAGAGGCAATCATTTTGCTTCAATCTTAACCAGATTGATGTTATCAAAGTAAAGTTTGAATATGGTTCACGTCAGGTCAGAAACTAGGTCACAGGGTCAAATTTCTTTGAAAAAAAATTGTTCATCCTCTAGAGGCTATAATGTTGCTTAATCTTCATGAAAATTTACCGGAATGTTTGCTTTGATTTTATCTGAGAGGAGTTCGAATATGTATCATGTGGTAAAAAAAAACTAGGTCACTAGGTCAATTTGCGGTAAAACATTGTTCGTCTTCTAGAGGTTACAATTTTTCTTTAATCTTCCTGAAACTTCACCAGAATGTTTGTCTTGATCGTATCAAAGTCAAGTTGGATTAGGGGTCATGCCAGGTCAAAAACTAGGTCAAATATCTCAAAAACATTGTTCATCTTGTAGTGGTCATCATTTGTCTTCAATCTTCATGAAACTTTACCAGACTGTTTGCCTTGATATTACCCGAGTCAAGTTTGACCTTTACCTTGTCAGCACCAATCTGAATCTTGCACGAGATGATGTTTAACATTTCTGATAAGTTACTTCAAACTCAATCGAAGAAAAAAAAAAAGTATTGACCAGACTCGAAAAAAAAAACTTTTTGATCTTCGACCTCTATATATGACCTTGACATTGGAGTTACGGACATGTGACTTGCACGCATCACGTTGTCAAATGAAGGTCAACATTTCTGCAAAGTTACTTAAAATGATCCATCCAGAAATAAAAGTTATTGACGGGACACGAAAAAAGACCCTGTTTTTTTACCTTGGATCTCCAGGTATGACCTTGATATTGAAGGTACAGGCCTGGGTCGTGCACGCGACACATCCATCTAATGAAGATGAATATTTCTGCAATGTTACTCAAAAAGTCCATCCAGAAATAATAAGGATATTGACCGGACAAGAAAAAGACCCCTTTTTATACGCCCGATTGAAAAACGGTCGTATTATGTTATGCCCCCGGCGTCCGTCCGTTCGTCTGTCCGTCCGTCTGTAAACTTTCGTTTCCGGATAACTCCTCCTACAGTGTACATCCGCTCAAGCTGAAACTTCATACATAGTTTCACCATGATGTGAGGCAGCGCATATTGTTTCGAGGTTATGGTCCACCAAATAATAGAGTTATGCCCCTTTGAAAAATTCTGTAAACATTTTGTTGCCGATAACTCCTCCTACATTTTAGATCCGATGATGTTGAAACACAAGTTTCATCCAAGACCATGCTATGGAACAGTACATATTATTTTGAGGTTACAGTCCGCCAAATATTACCAGAGTTATTCCCCTTTCACAAATTTTTCTAAACATATTTTGTTTTCGGAGAATGCCTCCCACATTTTACATCTGATGAAAGAGAAACTTTACGTATGATGTAGAGCAGCGCATATTATTTCAAGGTTACAGTCCACCACTTATTGCCAGAGTTATGCCTATATTACTATGATGTAGAGCCGCGCATATTATTAATGGGGTTACAGTCCACCACTTGTTGCCAGAGTTATGCCTATATTATTTTGAGGTCATGGTCCATGGCACCACATATTACCGACCATGAATATTTGTTGGCGACAGGTAGTTTGAGCCACTGGGGGTTATTTTATAGTGCCAGGTAAGGAATATATGGAGCATATATTGTTCCTTGGTTACATTCCACAAGTCCAAACTTGCACAACAGTCAGTATATATATATGCTCCATCTTACTAATTGCAAAGGGCGTATAATGCACCGCTAGCGGAGCTCTTGTTAGACCTTAAACTTTGTGGTTGACCTTGACCTTTGAGGTGCTTACTTGGTTATTGTTCGCAACACATCGATCGTCTCAATGCGGTTAAAATTTCTGCCTAGTAAGTTGAAAATCTATCCAGGAATAAGAAAGTTATTGACCGGGCACGTAAAAACATATTTTTAGTCTCCCCCCCCCCCCCCAAAAAAAAGGCCAAAGGCTCCGGGGCAGCTTATAGAATAGTAGGTCTCTGTCGTCGTCCTTCATCCGTCCGTCCGTCACCCATTTTCAAATGTCTTTTTCCCTGAAACCACTGGACCAGTTTCAGTTTAATTGATAGCAGTCCCCTGGCAATAGGGGAACTAAAGTTTGCAAGTAAGCGACTGATGTGATATGCGTTTCAGTGACAAATCGCACTTCAGCGTGAATCACACCTATTGTCGTTTCCGGGTGTTTCCACGCATGGCTGTAAGGTATGCTGGGGTGACGCGTGCGTAATAGAGCGTGACATATTGGGTGGAACAAGCGTAATTGTGTGGCCAGGGATTGCATGTAGTTAGCGCATGCAGCTTAGTGTCATTAAGAACATTCAGGACCATGGCTGAGACGTGAGTGATCTGCGAGACGTTACATCAACCAAGTGCTGCGGCCTCACATGGTTCCATTTAATTGTTTACGCTCAGACTAGCCAGCCTTTCTCCTCCAATCTCTTTCCCAAAGAGTATCTCCACAACTTACCATGCAGACAAAAACTGTTACTTATGGACAGTAGCATTGTTAAAACTTGATTTTTAATGTTTGGTTTTGAAAACGTAAACTTTTACAGTTTCTTTCAGAAATTTGAAACATCGAATGGCACTTCATAATACCACCGGTGTATAGACATCTGCTAACATATCATATAATTGAATTTGCAGAACTACTTTTCTAAATTTTAAGATCTTTTTAGAAAGGCTTTCTGTAAGTTTTCACAGCGTTATGATTTTCTCATAGAATCTGTCATTTCTGTGCCCTTGGCACTTGGATTTTTAAACTTTTTGTGCAGCTTCAGCTGACCGAATACAACAATATTTTATAAATTAGGACCACATGTTGACCTTGACCTATATATCAGTGCCAAAAGTCATTGTCACTTAGATGAGGAAAAAAGATCAGATAATACATAGGAAACTTACTGGCCCATACATACGGACAGAGTACAATCTATATGCCCGCCGCCTTCGGCGGGGAGGGGGGGGGGGGGGGGGGGCTTAAAAAATTGCGTCGGTAATATTCAACCATTACTCACAAGTGTACATTTTATACACTTTAGGTTTGCAGGATAAAAGGCCACATAGTGAACATGTAACTACGGTAGGGTTCTTCAACCTGAAGGGGATGATTCTTCCTGCATAGGGGCCTCCAGTTTACGTCCCGATAAGGAGGACTGTCACTTTGTGACATTATTCCTGGCCTGCAAATGATGCCAATAGAGCATGTTCGAACACTGCGATTTTATCACCGCCGTCGGGGGTCGAAACAGGGGGCCTCTAGCATCAGAGGCAAGTGCAGTGACCACTGCGTTATCACGATCACATTTGACAGGTTTTGTTTTGTGTTTTTCACTTTTTTTAGTTTGCTAGTTTACGTGTCTCATTGATTGTGCATAAAAAAATAAATAAAGGCAGCAGAGATTTATAGACATGTGCCTCGAAAAAACATATATGGTTGTGCGAGAGAAATGATAAATGATGGTGTTTGAGACATCAACTCGTTTTTAGAGACTCTTTTGAGCCATTAATAGGCTAAAAACTTACATGACACATCACCACATTGATTCAAAAGCACCATTGTTTCTATTAATATTTCAACTTAATAACTTCATTACTTATACCAAGGACGTTGAATGGGCCTCATTATACGGGATGGAATATAGAGGGTTGTGGGTGGGGGGAACATTAGGGGTACTGGATTAACTGCCCAGCTAACAAAGAATGTCGGGCCAATGGCGGATCGACAACGATACGACATGACAACGTCGTATCGCTGTCGGTCCGACCTTGTCCGCTGTGTTGTGCAAGCTGGGTTGATCAATGGGAACACAATACACTTTTAAAATTATTCCCCATGCCATCACTGCTGATATCGTATATGTGTATATAAGATATGTAGGCCTACAAACTGTGCGAAACTCATGATCAGCGGTTTCGACTTATTGATGCGCTGCCTATAATTTTTTGACAGTTTACTCTCAAGGTCAATAATTATTTGACGATTGTGTGTTTTGACGTCACATGGCAGAAAATTAAAATTTGTGCACTCTACTGAGTATAGAGATAAGAGATGAACTATTGCTGTAGATGAATATTAAAAAATGTGATTTTACTCATAAAGAAAGATTGCAAAATTTTTATTAAACACGCGGAAATGTATTCTATATACGACTGTGATAAAATATTTTGGACATGTCTAGAGTGGTTTTTTTTCTGCTTTCACACGAGGGCACACAGACGGTGAAAATTTATACATACACTTAAGCTTTGCATGATGAAACTCTACGCAGTAATGCATGTCATTACTGCATGGTGTCTTCAAAGGAGGTTACTCCCTGCACAGGGGCCTAGAGTTAAAGAACCAATCCGGAGGACCATGCACTTAATGAAATTCATCCCTGATGATGCCAGTGGATCGTGTTTGGACGCCGACATATTATCACCGCCGCCGAGGATCGAACCGGATGACTCTAGCATCAGAGACTAGTGCACGGAGCTATACCGCTCCTGAGTTTAGTTGAGGCGTGAAACCATGTCGCTTTATGTTTTGAAACAAACCTTCATGAAGACTGGACTGTACTCCAGTGAGCCCATTAAATGCCGCCCCACTGCCAAAATGCAATTAAATACGTTCAGTGCAGGGGCCAATTGCTTTAGGCAAGGCTTTTCTCTCATCTGACGTGATTTAAAGTGATGCAGAATGAAAAGATATAGATTTCCGGAAATTCTGTTGATAAACATACGATGCGATTTCGCGGATTATTAGAATTCTGTGTGACTGGTTTCCTAACTTTCGTCAAAAGTTCGTCATTAAACTAATTCCAAATTAAAAACCGCTTCGTGCAACCGGTGCTAATGTCGTCATTAACAAATTTGTCATTAGGACTTTAATGACGAACTAGCGGTTAATTTGAAATTAATTTTAATAGCGTTTCGTACACTCGGGTCCTGATAACTTGATGACAAAAAAAAATGTCTTGGAAATAGTGCCTAGCAGGATGGGATGGGAATGGAAAGATAAATAGAGGATATTTACTTTTTTTAGATGAAAATCAAAAATATTCCATCGAGTGTGTAAAAAATATCAGAATTTCACGAGTGTGAAGCACGAGTAAAAATTCTGATGTTTTCAACACACGAGATGGAATATTTTTTATATTTATCGAAAAAAAGTAAATTTCCTTTTTATTTTACAATATTTTAGGACACTTACGGTAATTGATCAATCGGATCTTACGTCACAATTTTTGACTTGGCTATGACTTCACAACTGTCAGTTTCAAAATAAAAACAGATCAGCAAAGTGAAGTTGGTTTGTTTTTCGTTTTTCGTTTTTCGATATTCACTTTCTGGTGAAAAAAGGTGAAGTTGGTTTGTTTTTCGTTTTTCGATCTTCACTTTATGGCGAAGATAGGTGAAGTTAGTTTGTTTTTCGTTATTCGTTTTTCGTTATTCGATTTGAAGCCGCATATCGTATTTTAACATTCGAAATCCTATTTTTTGAAATTCGAATAGGGACCGAATATCGCGTTTTGACATTCGAAATCCTATTTTGACATTCGGATTGGGGAAGAATATCGTATTTTGATATTCAAAATCCTATTTTGACATTCGGATTGGGGCAGGATATTGTATTTTGATATTCAAAATCCTATTTTGACATTCGAAATGGCCCCAAATATCGTATTTTGATATTCAAAATCCTATTTTGACATTCGAATTGGCCCCGAATATCGTATTTTGATATTCAAAATCCTATTTTGACATTCGAATTGGGGCAGAATATAGTATTTTGATATTCAAAATCCTATTTTGACATTCGAATTGGGACCGAATATAGTATTTTCATATTCAAATTCCTATTTTGACATTCGAATTGGGGCAGAATATAGTATTTTGATATTCAAAATCCTATTTTGACATTCGAATTGGCCTCGAATATCGTATTTTGATATTCAATATCCTATTTTGACATTCGAATTGGGACTGAATATTGTATTTTGAAATTCAAAATCCTATTTTGACATTCGGATTTGGGCAGAATATAGTATTTTGATATTCAAAATCCTATTTTGACATTCGGATTGGGGCAGAATATAGTATTTTGATATTCAAAATCCTATTTTGACATTCGGATGTGGGCAGAATATAGTATTTTGATATTCAAAATCCTATTTTGACATTCGAATTGGCCTCGAATATCGTATTTTGATATTCAAAATCCTATTTTGACATTCGCATTGGGACTGAATATCGTATTTTGATATTCAAAATCCTATTTTGACATTCGGATTGGGGCAGAATATCGTATTTTGATATTCAAAATCCTATTTTGACATTCGGATTGGGGCAGAATATAGTATTTTGATATTCAAAATCCTATTTTGACATTCGGATTGGGGCAGAATATAGTATTTTGATATTCAAAATGCTATTTTGACATTCGGATTGGGGCAGAATATCGTATTTTTAATTCTGCCCCAATTCGAAAGTCAAAATAGGAATTTGATTATCAAAATACTATATTCGGCCCCCATTCGAATGTCAAAATAGGATTTTGAATATCACAATACGATATTCGGTCCAAATTCGAATGTCAAAGTAGGATTTTGAATATCAAAATACGATATTCGGGGCCAATTCGAATGTCAAAATAGGATTTTGAATATCAAAATACTATATTCTGCCCCAATTCGAATGTCAAAATAGGATTTTGAATATCAAAATACGATATTCTTCCCCAATCCGAATGTCAAAATAGGATTTCGAATGTCAAAATGCGATATTCGGTCCCTATTCGAATTTCAAAAAATAGGATTTCGAATGTTAAAATACGATATGCGGCTCCAAATCGAATAACGAAAAACGAATAACGAAAAACAAACTAACTTCACCTATCTTCGCCATAAATTAAATATCGAAAAACGAAAAACGAAAAACAAACCAACTTCACCTTTCTTCACCAGCAAGTGAATATCGAAAAACGAAAAACAAACCAACTTCACCTTGCTAAACAGATCGCCATTTTGATGATAGCATTTTTAGAGTACAAAAAGTTCTTCCAAGGTATTTTACAGAATTATTTTATAGATAACATATATGAATTTTGGCGAGAAAACTAGTCCGAGCTGCTACTGTGAAATAACACGGTCATGTTATTTGTCACTGTGAAAATTCACACTGTGAAAATATCACTTTTATTTGTGTTCACTGCTATGTATAAAATAAAAGCTTCTATCGAATACACAGAAGTTATATTGTTAGAGCAAGAACGTTGTATACACCAGTTTCTCTATGTAATAACTATTTGTGTAGGCTTTAGGGCCATTTCACTATCAATTCCACCGTCTATCATCTACACCGGAAATAGAATCCCGGTGAATCGATAAAAATGACTGAAGGATAAGGGGTGCCTCTTGAAAATGGATATTTTTACTGCTTGTAAGTTTTAGTTTTAGAATACTGTTATCAATATCAGTAGTGGACATAATTTGCTGCTGCTGTGAGAAGTGTTTGGATTATTAAACACACAATCGTGCAATTACAGACCGAATGTTCGATAGCTGGTACCACGAACTGAATGGATTTTGACAAGTTCCTTGTTGTTTTGTTTAATGTTTATGCCTTTCTACTGAAGGTTTTCCACTTAATCAGATAGAACAATGATCAAAAAACAATTTGCAAAAGAAACTCGCCTCAAACTGTACTTTCAACACAACTGTTTGCCAAAACGTAAATTTACCTGTTGTACGGCGAATAGTAGATTGGTGTACGGCTTATAGCAAATTATTGTAACAGAAAGTGTACGGCGAATAGTTCCATGTTTATAGCTGATAACATTTTAAAAGTAACTCGACCGTTCCTACGATGCTTCTCATGCATCCATGAGGATTGTACTGCTCTGTATGTATGATGAAACGTATGTCTTGTCAAAGTTGGATGTTATATTTTGTCAAACATGCTGCTTATGGGTAACGAAATGTAAACAATGGTCGGCATGAACTGGGGCTAAATCAAGGGACTCACCTGTCACAACATCTTTATCCAGTGTCATCAGAATTTTATAAACACACTTCAACAGTTTTCACCCATTCTCTCGTCATATTAGCAAGAATCAATCACAATATTGTAATGTTAGTTAGGAACTAATTACTATGTATAGTTTTAAGACCATATTTTGCCACATAGGCGTTATTTTGTGTTAAAAAGAAGTGCGCATTATGAAAACACGCCAGCTCAAATATAGACGCGTGGAATATGTTCTATAAAAGGGTTATCCTTTGGAAGCAAATAATACACCACATACAGTGATGACTCGAACACTGGTGTCGAACATGGTTGATTCGAACTCGAAAATAAAAAAAAAAAAAAAAAAAAAAAAACATACCGATTTGGAACGGTCAACAATAAGTTTTAGGGGGCGTAAGTTATTTTAACGACATCCAAACCATTACTTTTATTTTACTTGATGATGGGGTATAAAACCTGATCATTCTGTTTTTTTTTTTTTTTTTTTTTTTTTTTTGTCTGTTGCATGATGTTTTTCCTACTTACCATTAATCAACACGTGTAACAAAGAACAAATATAAAAGCCACAATGACTCTTGTCTGACGCATTAGTTGAGACTTGGTGGACCAAACGACAAACATAGATTTTCACTGCAGTCCTTACGGGCCCCGCCCATCGGGGCTTGGAGAAATAGATTGGGATGCACGGTGCTTCCACGCAGGACTGAAACTACCGCACGTGAGTACTGGTTAACTTCTTTGATGGACTATGCCAGCCCAGGAAAAGTAGTCCAAGTCAAACCGTCCAGTGCATATAAGCCCTATTGGTTTCATTGGGCGGCAGGGCTTGAGATGTCATTTCATCTCAATGTCGGGTAAAAGTCCCACAAAATTGGAAGCAACGTCTCCAAAATGACCTAAATTGTGTTGACGGGGACGTTAAACCACGACCAAACAAACAAATTGCAGTCCTTCGTCCCGCTCATCGGAGCTTGAAGACATAGATTGGGCTGCATGATGCTTCCAGAGCTTAAACCTCCCACACACGAGTACTGGTAAACAGCTAATCGGCTGTAAGCCTGCCCAGGAAAAGTGGTGTGAGTCTGAACGCTCATGCATATCACCATATTGGTTTCATTCGGCGGCAGGGGCTAAGATATCATTTCATCTCAATGTCGGGTAAAAGTCCCACAAAATTGGAAGCAACGTCTCCAAAATGACCCATATAGTGTTGACGGGGTCGTTAGACTCGAGTCAAATTCATTCAAACAAACAAACACCTATTAGCTTCACATGACTCACATAGTCTAGCCAATTGAGGTATGCCTAGGCAATTGGTATATGTCATTCAACACAAGTAACAATGCTTAGCACAACCCAAGGAATACAGCAGTAGAAAAAAGTATACTTTAGTAGAAACTTTTTTTTTCTTTTTTCTTTTTTTATTTGTTTGTTTGAATTGAGGTTTAACGTCCCCGTCAATACTATTTAGGTCATTTTGGAGACTTTGTCTCCAATTTTGTGAGACTTTTACATACAGAGCCGCCGGACAAACCAAAGGAATTTACATGTAGGTAAGGTCAGATACGCGCCATTTTGCCTGGACAGGCTTTGACACTCTAAGCGGTTTACCAGTAGTCATGCACGGTCGATTTGGAAGTTTGATTTTTGATTGATTGATTTGAGGTTTAACGTCCCCGTCGACACTGTAAAGGTCATTTTGGAGACGTTGCTCCCAATTTTGTGGGACTTTTACCCGACATTGAGATGAAATGACATCTCAAGCTCTGCCGCCCAATGAAACCAATAGGGTTTATAAGCATGGACGGGCCGACTCGCATCGCTTCACCTGGGCAGGCTTAGATCCTATAAGCAGTTTACCAGTACTCGTGTGCGGGTCGGTTTCAGCTTTGCGTGGAAGCATCATGCAGCCCATATATTTCTTCAAGCCCCGATGGGCGGGGGCCGATCTGCATGGAAGTATCATGCAGTGTAATAGCTCAGCGGTTAATGCGTGTGCCTCTGATTTTAGGGGTCTGCGATTCGATTTGCTGCAGCGGTGATAAAGTTGTGGTGTCCAAACATGCTACACTGGTATCTTTTGCCGGGATAAATGCCCCAAAACGCACCGTCTATCGGATCAGGATGTTAACTGGATCCCCCTACCCCCGTGCAGGGAGAATCATCCCTTATGCAAGTTAGAGATCTTTACGTAATTACATGACGAGTTTAAACAATAGTTTATTAGTTAACTATACAATCATAACGTATACTCAACTAATATACTATTGTTTAAACTAATCGTGTAATGTAATCACAATGATGGTGAGCTCCCAGAGCCATTACCTGTGACAAATGGAGTCAAGCAAGGCTGTGTGCTAGCCTAGACACTGTTCAGCATGATGTTCGCTGCCATGCTCACAGATGTTTTCCAGGAGGGTGACAACGCCATACCGATTAGGTTTCGCTTTGATGGGAAGCTTTTCAATCTCGGGAGGTTGCAAGCCAAATCCAAGGTGCAAACAGAGGTGCTAGAGGAGTTCGTCATTGGAGATGACATGGCACAAGGTGCATAATTACTGTGTAGGTTTTCATCCTGCAGATCTGGAGTATGCGTAATGTACACCTGACAGTAATGGCCAATTATGTCCGATCGCAGTAGTAGTTTTAGGGGTACTCAACGGCCCAGTCAACACTATTTAGGTCATTTTTACCGAACAGTTTACCTAGCCACCCTTCTCATGTGCAGGCTTATACGTAAGCGGTTATACTCTTCTTGAATCAGCGGAAGGGAGAAAATGAAGGAGATAATGACCGAAGAAAAGATTTCATGATCAATTTCCACCACAACAGTGTTGCTGATGGATGGATAGATAGATAGATATAGATAGATAGATAGAATCTCCATGATCCGTTGGTCGGGGCAAGCATATATACCCTTAAAGTTGGGGAAAAAACGGAAATGGTCCATCATTGGCATTTAACAGTTAAGGGTAGCCATATCTATTCGCCGTACCCTTTTTTGGCTATATTCCGTACAGCTACCTGGTTGTAAACAGCTAAACGCCGTACACATGGATTTTTGGTTTTTAATAAATACGCTTAATGTATGATAAAATCATGACCAGAGAAAGTTTTCAGATACTACCCATTATAAACAGAAACAGGTGAAAGAAAGTTTAAGCGAAAATAAATCAAGAAATTATAAAATCTGTAACCTATTTTCGAAAATGCTGGTCTTCACCCAGTACCAAGCATCGTTAAACTTGTGTTTCTGACTTTAAATCGATACATACAGCATAGAAAAACGCATACAATCTTGCAGAAATCCCTCTGTTATTTCAAGGAAATTAATTTACACTTCGCGTGCAGAAAATAGATGAGAAATAAAGGTTACACTCACCGTGTTCCATGCCTACTTTCGGTTTCAATCGATTCACCGGGATTCTATTTCCGGTGTAGATGATAGACGGTGAATTCACTTATGCGGGGCACATCGTTACATAGAGGTGGCTGAAAATCCACCTGTTGCAGAACGTGGCATTTCACAAACAAAAAAAATCAGTCTAACCAATCAATGTCATCACGTGAACAAGTCCGTGAAATGAAGACGCCATATACCCCACTATATATATTTTACGGGGTATACATTATTTTTCTTATTCTTGCTCTAAGACATGGGTTGTGGGTGCTCGTTAGAACCGACTCAATGAGGCAGTTCTTACGAGCACCCACAACCTATGTTTGCAGTATTTTTTAAAAAAATATCACGGATTTTCATCAGAAAAGTGGCCATTTTGGAGATGTGTAAAAATGCACCAATTGGCACAGGTGTGTTATCGTAATGTAATGGGGTATATATTATTTTCCATTTTTTCTCAAAACCAGATTGGGGGTACTCGTTAGAACTGTCCCAATTAGGTGGTTCTATCGAGCATCCACACACCATGTTTGAACTAGAAATAAGAAAAAAATGTCCAAATGTTCATCTCAAAAAGGCCAGTTCTAGAGGTCTAAGAAAAGAACATGCCAGCGTTATGTAGCGGAGGCTCGAAACCACTGCATAGGAAACTCCCCCGCACGCACATGACGTAATCGTTACGTCACATCAACGTGGTGCAACGTCATGACATTTATGCGACTTCACATGTACGTCGGTGCAACGTTGCACCGACGTTGATTTGACGTTGCTCTTGCATCGTGTGCCTGCATTTGTTAGTTCTGCGCAAAAGTATAGATTTTGAATATTCTTCAGAACCGCCGCAATTACGAAAACACGCCTATACAAATACATTTCCAATTTCTTGGCCAAAAATTGAAATTTGAAGATGAAAATTGTGATTTTTTTTTCTTATTTCTGCTCAAAACATAGATTGCGGGGACTCGGTAGAACCGCCTCGACGAGGCGGTTCTATCGAATACCCACAATCTATGTTTTTGAGCATAAATAAGAAAAACAATTTATACCCCAGTTTTACTATATAAAAGTAGGGTATGAGGGGGTTAAATTTATATAGGCGTGCTCTCGTAATGGCTGAATCTATCCTTAAAGCAGAAATAAAAATTGTTCACAGATATATCTTTAAAAACAAAATATTTGTTTGCTTGATTTTATGTTTAACGTGCCCGTCAAATCATTTTGGAGACATTGCTTCCCATTTGCGGGACTTTTACCCGACGCTGAGATGAAAAGACGTCTAAATCCCTACCGGCCAATGAAACCAACAGGGGTTATATACAAGGACGGTCCGACTCGCACCACTTAACCTGGGCAGGCTTAGACCTTCTTAGCAGTTTACCAGAACTCGTGTGCGGTCAGTTTCAACTGTGCGTTGAAGCAACATGCACTCGGATCTATATATACAAGCCCCGATGGGCGGGGGCGAATTTAACTGAATGTTGCCACAGCAACTTTAATTAATCTTGTGACTTACCGAATAACAAGATCAAACCAAGTGACAGCAAACGTATTCCTGGATCAAACATCTTTATAATATTAATTTACTATATTTATAATATTTTTTCGCGCAGTTTGTAACTTCGACTTATTTTTCCTTGAAAACTCAACAAATCAATCGTCAATTACAAGCTGTTTAACATACCAATAGGCAAGGTTCATATTTGTCCAATTTGGCTCGGTATCAATATTCAACCCCTTCACGCCCTGCTTTCAGAAACGGAGTGTGCAATTTAAATTCGGTAAATTCAATTCTTGTTCATCGGATTAACCAATTTCATGCGGGAAAAGGTTTAGCTAAAGGGGTACCTTGGCAAACTGTGCAGGCCCAGATCAGACGCCGCAGAACGCGGCGTCTGATCAGTGCCTGCACTATTTGCTAATAGTTTTTCGTCAAAAATACAATAAGAACGAAAACGAAAAATAGGCCTACCAGCCCTTATACGCCAACTGGACTTGTCTAACATATAACACGCCCCCGCCAATCGGGGCTTGAAGAAACAGATGGGCTGCATGATGCTTCCTCGCAGAACTGAAACCGACCCGCACATGAGTGCAGAGGATCTAAGTCTGCCCAGGCAAAGCGGTGCGAGTCGGACCGTCCATGCTTATAAACCCTATTAGTTTCATTGGGCGACAGGGCTTGAGATGTCATTTCATCTCAATGTCGGGTAAAAGTCCCGAAAAATTGGAAGCAACGTCTCCAAAATGACCTTTACAGTGTTGACGGGGACGTTAAACCTCAAATCAAACGAAAAGCAATGAAAGGGTCCTCTAGTATACAATGGGTTAAAACTAAAAACGTTATTAAGACAAGACGCCCATTCAAATATATTGAAAAGTTTTAATACCACCAAAATCTGAAAATTTGCAGAAAAAAATTCTCGGACATGTTTCAAATTTCTGTTAAAACGTAGATTGTGGGTACTCGTTAGAACCGCCTCCCCGAGGCGGTTCTAACGAGTACCCACAATCTATATTTTCAGCAGAAATAAGAAAGTGTACAACCATGTAAACCCCAGTTTTACTGTATAAAGGTGGGCTTTACAGGGGTCAAAATTATATACTTTGCTTTCGTGATATTCACCAGAAATAAGAAATTGTTCACCCCTATAAACCAGTGTACTATACTAAAAGGGCTTTAATGGGATCGAACTCATATAGGCGTGCTCTCGGTTTACAGGGTTGAAAGAGGTAAACAGTATTTTCAATGACAATGAATGGAAAAAGAAATAATATGGGCCCCGTCAAACGATTTTGGTACTTATCGCCTATGCGAGCAGCGAAGGTTCAGGGCGAGCCTGCGCATCCGCGCAGTCTCGCCAGAACCTTCGCTGCTCGCTCATACAAGAAGTGAATCAAGAGAAACCTTCAGAGAGAAAGCCATATCCCTGGCCCCTCTGAATGGCTGGGCATGCGCAGTTAAAATTTGTCATGACGGAATGCTCGAAGACACAAAATCGCTTGGCGGGGCTCATATAATAGCGTGTCACGTGAAATGCTAACGTCTTCACTGTGGGTGTTTTGTCTCAACTTTCTAATATGTTCTTTGATAAGAGACATAATAACCATATAACAAAAAGAGTAAATCGGAACAGTGGTGTTATTAATACAGAAAAAGGACCCTCCATTATTGAAATTCTACCACAAAAAAAAAAAAAAAAAAACGCGGACACCTTTTTTTCCTATGCAGTTGTTTACTCATTAAACGTTTTGTCAAACGCAGTATAATAGAATATCGGGGATCGAAAATCAATCGCTTTAACCCTTTTTGTACCAAATGGAATCTTCCTCCTTATATATAATAGAAGTCCATTTCGAATTGTAGGGGTGTCAGGTTGTGTTTTCATCAAACTTTATTTGGAAAATGACTGAACTTTCAGAAAAGAGTTGAGGCCCTGATCAGACGCGTCTGATCTGGGCCTGAACTGTTTGCCAGGGTACCCGATTCGGGTTTCTGGTACTAAATAGGTATATTTTAAAGTTTGTAATTTGAGACCTTTATATCCTTATATACCTTTTTTCTGGTTTTCAATTACTTTTAAGGCCCTTTCAAGATTATTTCACTTATTAGATCGTTAATCTGGCGGAGGTGGGCGAAAACCAAGTCCACCTGGTCTTCCGTTGAAGAACTTCGCGTCTCACATGTGACCCTAGACGGTTTCGAACCCACAGCAGACTAGAGACCTACTGATTAAGAGTCAGCACTAGGCCATGGAGCCACGTGAATCTATACCTGTCTACAGGGTTGAAAGAGATAAACACACCCGTAAGATATAAGATATAGTGCATTTTTTTCACATCTCCAAAATGGCTACTTTTCGGATGAAAATCTATGATATCTTTCTTATTTATACTGCAAAGATAGGGTGTGTGTACTCGTTAGAACCGCCTCGTTGACGAATGAAACAGACTATAATAGCGTGTCATGTGTAATGCTGATATCTTCACTTCAGGAGTCTTATTAGATTTCGGACAAGAAACCTAACAACGACGTGAAAAAGAGTAAAAAATGGAATTATGGTATTCTTTCAATGCAGACAATAACACCACTATTGGGAATTACAAACACACCACATTGAGAATTGCGAAACCCTCTTTTTTCTACACGTAGTTGTTTACACATTAAACAAACTGTCCAATGCTTCTTAAATGCAGTATAATAGAAAATCGGAAATCGATTGCTTCAATAAGTGTACCACAAAATAATTATAAATTAAAAAAGTTAATTTGTAATTCGAGTCCAAGCCGTAAATACTACGCAGTTTGTCCGTATTTAATAACATTACAGTTTACAAGGCTCCTTGATAGCTTGGAGGAATTGGTAAAGGCCTTCGTCCACCATTCTCATCTTCTTCTCTGAAACCACTGGATCAATTTCAATTTTGGGGGAACGAAAGTTTGCAAGTATGGTCCAGGTCACGCGATCAAGATGGCTGCCATGCAAAAATAGATTCCTTAGGCTTTTCAATGAGAAATGGGTAATTAATATATTTTTCGAAAATAATTGTGGTCTATGATATGAGAATAGTTACAAAGTGATTGTATGATACTAAATGTCAAGGCCATTTGGATACCTTGGCCCAATGTCACTTGCATTGCAGGTCCATTGGAATTTCAGAAAACATCTTCCCTAAAACCACTTGGCCATTTTCATTAAATTTTATACACAGCCTTAGGACAGTGAGGGAACAAAACTTATTTGAATGGTTTAGGTCACATGACCAAGATGGCCACCATGCCCAAATATGGTAAAAATCTTAAAAAAAAACTTCCTTAGAACCACACGGCCGATTGTCTTGAGACATGGTATGTGGCTTTGGGTGACTGAGTACTATCAAATTTGCAAAACTGAGGACCCCAAGATGACTTTGACTTATTTTACACCCAGTTTAAATTTGGTTCATTTACCTTTAAAATGGGCAAAAGGTGTAGCAATGCATTGTTCGAAAAATATTGTGGTCTGCGACACGAAAATGGGTAAAAATTGAATACCTTCGAATGCTGAAGGTCAAGTTTATTTGGTGACCTTGACACAAGGCCACTTAGACTGCAGGTAAATTGGCATTTAAAATAAAATTTCTCTGAAACCATTGGGCCAATTTCATTTTAGTATTATACGTAGCCTTGGGACACTAAGGGAATGCAATTTGTTTGAATGGTCCAGGTCACATGACCATGATGGCCGCCACGTTCAAATACGTTAACAAACTTACAAAAAGTTTCTTGCAAATAAAAAACCGATTGGTTTAATAAAGAAAGAAGTAATAATAGTCCATTATAATTTGATTTAAGACCTCGACAATTCCATTGTATTATTTTGTGTTTTAGTTCCATTTTTATGGAGAGATATTTACATGACTAGAAACTAATGCGTCGTTATTGACGAGATTACCTACTTTGAAGTAGGTATTCTGATTATTTCGCTACTCCTGCGAGGACTGGCTGGAACATCATCATCATCCATAGATTCTTCATCGTTCTCTTCAGTTGGTAGCGCTACTTGCGAATAATGTATTCGGATCGGATCGGATCTTCCGATCATTTACTGGTTCGACCGGAGTCGAATGTCTCTTTTACATGCGGCAATGGCTACGGTACGGTCGCTGTCGACCGATCCGGAGCAACCTTGGTTGTGCCATTTGACAAATTGGTTGAACTTTGTGGTGCTGGATTTTGTTTGATTTGAGGTTTAACGTCCCCGTCAATACTGTAAAGGTCATTTTGGAGACGTTGCTTCCAATGTCGTGGGACTTTTACCCGACACTGAGATGAAATGACATCTCAAGCCCTGTCGTCCAATGAAACCAATAGGGTTTATTAGCATGGACGATCCGCCTCACACCGCTGTTCCTGGACAGGCTTAGATCCTCTAAGCGGTTTACCGGTACTAGTGTGCGGGATGGATTCAGCTCTGCGTGGAAGCATCATGCAGCCCATATATTTCTTCTAGCCCCTATGGGCGGGGCCTGCTGTGGTGCTGGAGTAGTTTACTCCAGGCATAAGATTTTTTCAGTTCGGCAATGTACGATTCAGCAGTCTGCGTTGCACTGTGTTCAACTTTTACACCAGCACCCTTTGTGATGCTGGCGTAACTGGCGGTTGATAATGTGTATCGCTCTTCAACAATTTTCCGCGCTTCTGGGAAAGTTATCGCTCTTTGGTATTTGACACTGAGTATTTTTGTTTTTACTTTTTTCCATGCCGGACAATCTCGACAGAAAACAGCATGTTTGCCACCACAATTGACGCATTTGGCCTCATTCTTGCAGTTTGGATGATTATCGACATGTTTTGCTTCATCACAGTTTGGACAGAGTTGTTACTTCTGACATCTGCTTTCGTGGTGGCTAAAAACCTGACACGAGTAACATCTGAGAGGGTTTTTTCGATAACGAAAGGCGATAAACTGGACACAGTCCGTGTGTCCCCAACTGACGTCATTACCAAGAAGCGTGAAATATTCTAGAGCGTTGGTGCTGCAGAGTGCTGACTAGTCTTCTGATAAGACTGCTGACTAGATTGCTGGCTGGGTTCATCCGATTCAGATGACTCATCTTTTTTATGCTTGGTAGCGTTGCGGTTAGTTTTTTTCCATTCTCCATATATCAGAGTTTCGACCCAAGTGCTCTCCGCCCTCCTTGGAGCGCTACAAGGGAACACCATAATGGAGTGTTTATCCGACACGCAGGTGTTAGAGATACACGTGAGATATACTCGTACAAACAAAATGCCTACACGATTGATCCGTTAAGCCACCGCCTTCTAGAGATAAAAGACAGAAAAGGGTAAGGTAAATGGGCATATGGTTGGCATCAGGATAGATACAAACTAGAAATGCGTCCATAGGACACGGATGCCCCCGCCTGAAATATGTCTATGTTCGTATTCATCCATAGAAAGTTATTGACCGTGTTTAAGTTTTGGACCCTTTTTATGCCATTTGACCTCTAAGTATGACCTTGACCTTGGAGGTACGGATCTGGGTTTGCACGTGACACATCGTCTCATGATGGTTAACATTTCTTCAAAATAATTTCAAATCCATCCAGAAATAAGTAAGTTATTGGCTGCGTTTAAGTTTCAGACCCTTTTTTGACCTTTGACCTCTAAGTATGACCTTGACCTTGGAGGTAAAGACCTGGGTTTTGCATGTGACACATCGTCTCATGATGGTTAGCATTTCTACAAAGTAATTTCAAAATCCATCCAGAAATAAGAAAATTATTGACTGCGTTTAAGTTTCGGACCCTTTTTTTGACATTTGACCTCTAAGTATGACCTTGACCTTGGAGGTACGGACCTGGGTTTTGCACTTGACACATCGTCTTATGATGGTTAACATTTCTACAAAGTAATTTCAACTCCATCCAGAAATAAGAAAGTTATTGACTGCGTTTAAGTTTCGTACCCTTTTTTTGACCTTTGACCTCTAAGTATGACCTTGACCTTGGAGGTACGGACCTAGGTTTTTGCATGTGACGCATCGTCTCATGATGGTTAACATTTCTACAAAGTAATTTCAAAATCCATCCAGAAATAAGAAAGTTATTGACTGCGTTTAAGTTTCGGACCCTTTTTTTAGCTCGCCTTACGAAAGTAAGGGGGAGCTGTTGCCATACCCCCGGGCGTCCGGCGTCAGTGTCAGCGTCGGCGTCCGCATTCGGTTAAAGTTTACCTGCAAGCTCTTATATGTGATTTTTACAACTTTATTTTGAATATAATTAATAATTGCTAAAAAAACAATATTTAACATTATCATTGTACTTCATTTTACAGGTTTTTTGGCTTAAATTGGACTTTTTGAGAAGTTAATATTTTCCTCTGTATTACCTCCCTTACTTCTCTGTGTTAAAGTTTACCTGCAAGCTGCGTGAGTTCAAATCCCGGGGGAGGAACGTTTTTTTTCTTTGTTTTTTTTTTCTTTTTTCTTTTTTTTTCTTTTTAAAAACATAGCGGGGTCTGGGGCTCAAGGTCAAGGTCACTGTGGCTATTTTTAGAAAAACATTGTCATCGCTCTTGCGCCTTCATTTATTGATGGATTTTAATATAACTTCACTGAAATGTTTTGTATAATGATATCTAGAGTGACTTTGACTTTCAAGGTCTGGGGCCTAAGGTCAAGGTCACTACTTTCAGGGTTACGGGGTCAAGGTCACTGTGGCTATTTTTAGAAACAACATTGTTATCGTTCTTGCACTTTAATTTATTGATGGATTTTAATATAACTTCACACAAATGTTGGGTATGATGATATCTCTAGCAAGTTCGACTTTCAGGTTCCGGGGCTGAAGGTCAAGGCCACTGTGGCTATTTTTAGAAAAAACTTTGTGATCGCTCTAGTGCCAACATTAATGGATGGATTTTAATATAACTTCACAAAAATGTTGGCAATGATGATATCTTGAGCGAGTTCGACTTTCAGGGTCTGGGGCTGAAGGTCAAGGTCACTGTGGCTATTTTTAGAAAAACTTTGTCATCGCTCTTGCGCCTTCATTTATTGATGGATTATAATATACCTTGACACAAATGTTTGGTATGATGCTATCTTGAGTGACTTTGACTTTCCGGGTCAGGAGCTGAAGGTCAAGGTCACTGTGGCTATTTTTTAGAAAAACTTGATCATTGCTCTAGTGTCCAGATTTATTGATGGATTTTAAGATAACTTCATACAAATGTTGAGTATGAAGTTCAACTTTCAGGGTCTGGGGCTCAAAGTCAAGGTCACTGTGGCTATTTTTAGAAAAACTTTGTCATCACTCTTAAGTACCTACATTTATTGATGGATATAATGTAATTTGGTCACTGTGGCTATTTTTTAGAAAAACTTGATCATTGCTCTAGTGTCCAGATTTATTGATGGATTTTAAGATAACTTCATACAAATGTTGGGTATGAAGTTCAACTTTCAGGGTCTGGGGCTCAAAGTCAAGGTCACTGTGGCTATTTTTAGAAAAACTTTATCATCACTCTTAAGTACCTACATTTATTGATGGATATAATGTAATTTTACACAAATGCTAGGCTAGGCTTTTTTTTTTTTTAATTTGTCTTGCTCGAGGGGATTTGTACCGTCTGTGATGCCTTGTTATTACTTGGTAGTTTGTAGAATTTTTTTTTTATCGAATATAGATTTTTTTTTCATTTTTTTTTTTTTGCAGTAGAAAGGCTTGAAAATAGAATGATTAGGGGTACATTTTGGATCTCTTTCATTTGCTGCAGTCTATTGGGCTGTTTTACAGAAGAAATTTTTTTTGATAACTTGCCCTCATCCATCTTAGGCCCCCAAAGGCGAGCTATGTTGTCTTCTGACAACTCTTGTTGACCTTTGACCTCTAAGTATGACCTTGACCTTGGAGGTACGGACCTGGGTTTTGCATGTGACACATCGTTTCATGATGGTTAACATTTCTACAAAGTAATTTCAAAATCCATCCAGAAATAAGAAAGTTATTGACTGCGTTTAAGTTTCGGACCCTTTTTTTTGACCTTTGACCTCTAAGTATGACCTTGACCTTGGAGGTACGGACCTGGGTTTTGCATGTGACACATCGTCTCCTGATGGTTAACATTTCTACAAAGTAATTTCAAAATCCATCTAGAAATAAGAAAGTTATGAACTGCGTTTAAGTTTCGGACCCTTTTTTTGACCTTTGACCTCTAAGTATGATCTTGACCTTGGAGGTACGGACCTGGGTTTTGCGCGTGACACGTCGTCTCATGATGGTTAACATTTCTGCGGAGTAATTTTAAAATCCATCAAGAAATAAAAAAGTTATTGACCGCGTTTAAGTTTCGGACGCACGGACAAACGGACGGACAGGGGCAACGCTATATGCCCTTTCCACCATTCTTCGAATGGCGGGGGCATAAAAAAGGAAAAGAAAGCAAAGCGGTATCTATGCCTTGGCGCGACCAGCCGATTGACCGTACCGGACCGCACGGCCACCCGTCTACACCGAAAAGCCAGGCCAAAGAGGCGTGTTGGGTACCCAAAGCACCGCAACCTCAGGTAACCCTTCACCTCCAGGATCCCTTCTTCCGGCTTTACAGGACGCCACCCACTGCAAACGGGTGGTACTTCCTTTAGCTCTTCCATGTGGACACAGAGGGCACAGCGGCAATGTGCCCAGTGGGAATTGAGCCACCCAGGGCCACGGCAAGGCAGGAAGTCAAATACCTGGGGGATGATCAGACCTGATTAATATTTGTATATACATGTATGTATATATGTAATAACAGTATGGTTGATGGGGTAAAAGGTGCACTACCAACAATATTTATGAACATTTGAATATAGCATATGTTTTTCTTGTGACAGATTCCAGAAGCAAACTGTGGGATATAAGGTCTGGAAAACTTTTGGGACATCCCGGGTCTCAAAAGATGTTTGATAACAGGAAACACAAATATAAATAATAAATGTCAGATTCCTGACCCCCCCCCCCCCCACACACACACACACAAATACAAGTTGTGCGAACAAGATATGAGCCCCGGCAAGCGAATTTGTGTCTTCGAGCATTCCGTCATGACAAATTTTAACTGCGCATGCCCAGCCATTCAGAGGGGCCAAGGATATGGCTTTCTGTCTGAAGGTTCCTCTTGATTCACTGCTTGTATGAGCGACCAGCGAAGGTTTTGGCGAAACTACGCGGTTTCGCAGGCTCGCCTGAACCTTCGCTGCTCGCGAAGGCGATAAGTACCAAAATCGCTTGACGGGGCCCATATTATGTTGTCTGCAGAAGATATTAAGTTATACGAACAAAAAATATCTTGTGCGCACAAGCTATTAAGTTGTGTGGATATTATCTAGTCCGCAAAAGATCTATGTCGTGTGGACAAGATATTATCTTGTGCGGACAAGATAATATTATGTTAGCGCAACTTAATAGCTTGTGTGCAAAAGATAATATGTTGTGCAAACAAGATATTATGTTGTCCGAAATATCTTGTGCGCACAAGATCTATGTTGTGCGAACAAGATATTATGTTTTCCGCACCCGCATAAGATAATATCTTGTCCGCACCAGATGGACCGTCCATGCTTATAAATCCTATTGGTTTTATTGGGCGACAGGGCTTGATTTGTTTTTGTTTGATTTGAGGTTTAACGTCCCCGTCAACACTGTAAAGGTCATTTTGGAGACGTTGCTTCCAATTTGTGGGACCTTTACCCGACATCGAGATGAAATGACATGATGGTTTATTAGCATGGACGGTCCGCCTCGCACCGCGGTTCCTGGACAGGCTTAGATCCTCTAAGCGGTTTACCAGTACTATTGTGCGGGCCGAATCCAGCCCTGCGTGGAAGCATCATGCATCCCATATATTTCTTCAAGCCCCTATGGGCGGGGCGACGGCAGGGCTTGAGATGTTCATCTCAATATCGGGTAAAAGTGCCACAAAATTGGATGCAACGACTCTAAAATGACATATACAGTGTTGACGGGGACGTTAAACCTCAAATCAATTAAACAAGAAAATCACCGCACAAGATAATATCTTGTCTGCACGAGATAATATGTTGTGCAAACAAGATATTATCTTGTGTGAACAAAATATTATCTTATGTGGACAAGAAATTATCTTGTGCGCACAACTTACAAAACAAATTCATGCCCCTTCCCGGGTTCCATAATTTGTTGCCTGTTAAAATTACTTGAGTGATGGTAAATGTTAAGAATTAAGGCGTAACTATACCTAATTTAGTGACACAGAGGCCTTTCTGATATTTAATCTTCATCAGTGTGTCTCAACCTCAAAGTTTTGAAACCGAAACGGATGATGGACAAGACCCGGCAAACACAGCACATCCCCCTCCGAGCACACACCGACCGACGTAGCCTATGAGACAGGTCAGCTGGAGGCATCAGGCAAGAGAGCCTATCCGCGGACTTATAGGGCCCCCACCGAGCCAACATCAGCAAACATGACCCACACTCCACGGAAGTCATTAATTGATTAATGAATATTGCTCAAAATTTGTAAAGTGTATCATTACAAGATTTAAGAAGGTATTGGTGAGGACATTTTTAATGCCTCCTGCTTCTGAAAACTATCATTTTTCTCCCAAAATGGCATGTATGCAGCGAGGAAAACATTTTGTTAATGGTTGTTTAATATATACTGTAAAATCCCCTGTTAAAGTTCAACGGAAACGGTAATTTTACCACCATATCTTTATTAATTATCCATGTAGCACAGATAAAAATAAGCAATTACAAAAAGTCGCGAGAATTCAAAAGGTTATATAGGGGAAGTTATAAGCCAATAAAGTTACGTGATTTACCGTTCTTTCGCACCTGTCCAAATTTAGATTTTCACGCATGCGCACTTGCGCGTGACGTCATTTGTAGACACATTTCGAAGTGACAGCTATGGCGGACAGTGCAAATCTTAGAGAGTTAGAGGAGAATGACGGTGATTCTGTTTTAGCTGGGTCAATCAGGCCGGTACAGCCGTATCAGTTTGAACCTCTAAGAGAATCTGCGCCCGATTACTCGGAAGATTCCGAATCGGACACATCTAGCGAGTCAGATTTGGAGGGCCAGCTGAGCGATAGGCTCGGCAACACAGACTGGTAAGTTAGCGAGAATAATAAACAAAAAAAAATGCATGACGAGGAAAAAATAAGTTCGTCCACTTTACTACTGATTAGCCCAATATTAGTAAGGTTCCGTTTCGTATTTTGATAGCCGAAAATAACGTAAGGAAAGGAGGAAGTAAATAAAAAAATCGGGGGGGGGGGGGGGCACTGGTTGAGACAGTGGGGGCTGACAACTGTTTTGTCATCTTTACAACCCGCAATAGGGCCAAATACTTTCAATAGAATGAGCCAGAAAGCCAAGATAATTCCTGCTCATTCATTGTTTATGAAAAGTGGAAAAATTTGCACCCCCACCCCTTGTTGAAGTGTGAAATTATTGGCTTGCTTTTGTTATTTTAGTCTCTATATAGATATTTACACACCAAAAATGCCACAGATAACCTACAATGTAACAGCAAAACATTGGACTTATCTTCTTCTGTCATCCCTGGCGACAAGTGTGTGTTGAACCCAAAGTGGGGTGATACCCGGGTGTATTTTATTCATTACTGCAACAAGTAACCGGCCGGCCTCTGCAGTTCAGTCAGGCGCGCATTCGACTTGTGTACAGAGGACCAAGATTCGAGACCTGTGAGTGTCAGCATAACTTTTCGTGGAGATTGATCATGAAATTACTTTAAAAACATTCTCTCCCTTCTGCTGATTCAACCAGGGTAGTTGTCAAATTTTGGCCAAAAAGTGCAATAAATTAGCCTGTCCAGGAAAAGCATGGATAGTTCATTGACATGCTCCACATAACCTAAATAGTGTTGGTTGAGTCATTAAACTAAAAATAAAAAAAACAAAAGGTAAATATTTATGTGCTAGATTCAGCAAAAAAACTCCGGGATTAACCCATGTCCTGCTGAATATTCAGTGTAGCCACACCCATTTTACACTCATTTTTTACTTTGAGCCAATCAGGCTACTTGGATAAATTTATACCTACAAATTCATAAACTGAATGTCAGTGTAGATCCTGATCAGATGTCTTCTTCAGAAGCCATCTGATCTGGATCTACACTGTTTGCAAAGATGACTTGTGTAATAAATTAAATTGTAATTTCTGGCAACACATGCTAATGGTCCTTGCCCACAGGGCTTGAAGACATAGATTGGGTTGCATGTTGCTTCTACACAGAACTGATCCACACAAGGACAGGGTAAACCCTTTCGGGTTCGAAGCAAGACTTGCACCACTTTTCCGTGACAGGCTAAGAACCTCCAAGTAGTACTCATGTGCGATTGGTTCAGATCTGCGTGGAAGTAATATGCACCTAATCTATTTCTCCAAGCCCCAATACATGAGGGTAGTAGGCCAAAAGCAGAGTGCACAGAGAAAAAAAAAACCTCAAGTTAGCATGTAACATTGGCGTCTGACCCTAAATTTGTATGCCATTTTATTTTTCAGGTGTGAATGTGGATTTTGTATTCCCATGCCATCTGTAGATGAGAGCACATGCTGCAGGGAGATTGGTCTCATTGACAACTTAGTAGAAGATCAAGACCTTCAGTGCATCACACAGCATCCTGGCTATGAAGGAAATTGTCTGAACCAGTATGTTATAGAGACATCCTTCTATGAATTCTTGGACAACTATGGTCATGTTGGTGATGATGAGCCAATTCATGAGTAAGTATGAGCCATTGAATGTGTTTACCAGCTAGGTGACGGTGTTTTACTCATCAACTCTCCTAGAAACTGTAAGCCGGTCTCAGTAGCTCAGTCGGATTTGTTTATGACTGAAGATCAGGAGGACATCGGTTTGATACCTGTGTGGTCAGCAACATTCTTTTGTGGAGGTTGATCATGAAATGATTTCAATAATCATTCTCTCTCCCTTATGCTGATTCAAGGACAGTTGTTAGTTTCCGTCAAAAAAGGTGCATAGTTCTGGTTAACCGCTGATGTGTAAGCCTGTCCATGAAAGGGTGGCTAGGTAAACTGACGGGTTAAAAATGACCTAAATAGTGTTGACTGGGTATTAAAACCCGGAAACAAGCAAAATCCAACCAATTGGTTTTGGTAAGCAGCTGGTGAAACTGAGCACAAACAGAATGTATTCAATAGACCTGCATTGATGTCATACTGTAGCTGAGTCTGAGAAAGATGGCATTCTGGTACTCCAACTATATAAGATCAAGGACAGGGGCAAGAAAAATAACAGCATTATATGTACAAATATTTTTTTTTTTATTTCTATTCTTGGTATTTACAGACATGCCCTTTCCCCATTGGGTAGGCCTGGGTAGTTCATTGGTATCCTTCGTTATACTAAGAGCCAGCGCATGACAAAATTTACAAGAAGGCTTGAGTGACCAGCAAAGACTCCAGCCTGTACATTTTTGCAGGCTGATCAGTCTTCACTGATCGCATGCACCTACTATATTCTATGATCTATGCCCGGATATGAGCAAAAGGTCTTGTCACTGTGGATGGATGATAAGGTTGATTTGCCAAATGTATACAGTCCAACCTGTATTAGCAAGCGCCTCAAAACATATTCGAAATTTGCTTTCTAATGACAGGTTCTAGCTTTATACAGGTAAAATTTATGCATTCTACTTTTCAGGTAACCAATGCTTGCTTGCTTATGACAGGCTGCTTGCTTAATAGAGGTGGCTGCTAAGACCTGTTTTACTGTACATGTTTGCTATCAAAAATAGCATATCTACATATAATATATACATACATCTATAGGAACAATCCAGCCTGTCTACAAAGATGGCACAAAGGAATGGCCAAGAGTGGTCTTTGTTCACAGGTTATGTCTGTTTGGAGGTTTACATTTTAGACAGAACAAGGCCATTAAGGTTTAACCCTTATCTTGCTGTTCTCGACAACCTCATGCGTTGGAAAAGTGTAGATCCAGATCAGAAGTCATCTGATCAGGATCCACACTGTTTGACATTCAGCTTATAAATTATTAATTTCATCGAGTAATCTGATTTATTCAAAGTCAGAAATGGGTGTGGTTAAAATATTCAGCAAGATCAGGGTTACTAGCAGACTGTGGTTGTTAACCACTTTTAATTTATAAAATTATTTACTTCCAGAATGTACCGCCATGTTGCATACAGACGTTTTACGAGATGGGTGTGGCACAGACTTGGAAGAGGAATGCGGAAGGTGATACCAGCTTGTGCTGTGAACAAGATACGTCAGAGCTGGCCATCAGAGCAATACTGTGGTTTCAAATATCAAAGAGACTATTAGTGCAAAGAGGATAACAGTTTTTCTACATATAGTCATTCTTCCCCTTCCCCCAATTCAAGACAAAGCCTACAATGTGACCATGAGCCAGCAGACTAAAATCAACCCACTCACCCATCCACTAAGACAAGACCTTTTGCTCATTTTGGTTTACATAGACTGTAGTATATAGTAGAACTTTACATGTGACCAGCAAAGACTCTGATCAGACTGCTAAGGCGCAGGCTGATCTCAGTCTTTGCTGGCCACCCAAGCTTCTTGTAGGTTTTTTCATGAACTGTTCACAGTCTAAGTGACTGTTCTGCTTCAGGATCAAGGTTACATCTAGTTATCATACACTCAAAGGCAAACAACCCAACAGTGTTGTCAGTGCTCTGATTTCAGTCAGTTGTATTAAACAGATCTTTAACAAATGACAGTGTTCCTTCTGTTTTGTTTTATTATGTTTCGTTTTTACAGCCCTTTCAAGATTTTTTCACTAATATTAGGCAGATTGCAGAACTTGGCATCTCAGGTGACAGGAGCCAAGTTCGTTAACCTCTACCCTGCTGTTGGCGACAAGCCCTATCTTTGCAAACAGTGTAGATCCAGATCAGATGGCTTCTGAATAAGCCATCTGATCAGTATCTACACTGTTTGACAT
Organism: Lucinisca nassula; assembly: GCA_963580285.1. Taxonomy (NCBI): domain Eukaryota; kingdom Metazoa; phylum Mollusca; class Bivalvia; order Lucinida; family Lucinidae; genus Lucinisca; species Lucinisca nassula. The sequence continues at coordinate 16,239,737 of OY757020.1, read as the reverse complement.
TCAGTTTATGAATATGTAGAAATAAACTGTAGGGTTACTAGCAGACTGTGGTTGTTAACCACTTTCAATTTATAAAAGTATCTACTTCCAGAATGTATCGCCATGTTGCATACGTAGAAATAAACTGCATCAAGTAATCTAATTGGTTCAAAGTCATATGTGGGTGTGGCTTAATTGACTATTCAGCAGGTTAAAGGTTAAAAACACAGGTGACCTAATAAAAGAAGTCTTGAGCTCTTACCTATTACGGCATCAAGGCCAGAGATTTATTCAGCTGTATCTAGTTTACAATTTGTTTGATTTGAGGCTCAATGCCCCTGTTAACACTGTAAAGGTCATTGTGGAGACATAGTTCCCAATTTGTGGGACTTATAACCATCAGTGAGATGAAATGACATCTCCAGCCCTGCTGCCTAATGAAAAGAAACCAACAGTTTGTACACATGGGCAGTCACATACTTGAACCACTTCTCTTGGGCAGGCTTAGATCTGCTTTTATAGTGGTTTTCCAGAACTCCTGAGGTTGTCTACAGCTCTGCACAGATGCATTATGCAGCCCAACCTATTTATTCAAGCCCTGATGGGTTCGGGTCGGCAACATTCTTTGTAGAGTTTGATCCTGAAATCCTTTTTATGGTCATTCTCTCCCGCTGATTCAAGAAGGGCAGTTCTCAGTTTTGGAGAAAGAATGTGCACTGTACTGGTTAACTGCATATGGATATGCTCGCCCAAACAAAAGTGTGGATCTATAGGTGAATGGAACTGCAAAAATGACCTAAATAGTGTTGACTGGACCGTTAAACCTGAATGCAAACAAAAATGCCTGATGGGCGACCAGTCCATAATAACTGAGACACTTAGGTCTATTTCACGGTGCCTTCCTCCATGACTCCTGTCATTCAGCATTTTAAGTTTATTGTTGAATACTCTTGAAATGGCTGTGATCACACAAATCATGAAAACAAGTTTTAAATCATACAGAGAGGATAAGATGCAATGAAAAAGCCTCTTACTGCTAGTAAAGTCTGTTATCTTCTACTGGACAGAATATGTACCTACAGGACTGAAGGCATATTTTATTGTAAGATATCATTTTTGTTTCTAGGATTTACTGGACATAAGTCACACTGTGTGTTTGTGGTGCTGTACAAAAAATTTTGGTCCGGTAGTATAAATTAAAGATACTCTCATCATGCTCAACTGATTTGAGCATGAAATCTGTAATGCTCATAAACAAAGAAATCCAGAAAAACATTAGCCAAACAGGCCTCATACTGACCAAGCTTTTTAACCATTATTCTGCTGGACATGACAATCCCTAACTTTGCAAACAGTGTAGATCCAGATCAGATGGCGTCTGAAGAAGCCATCTGATCAGGATCTACACTTTTTTCATGCAGTTGTGAACTGAATGTATATATAATATGAACTAAACCGATTCGTTCACAGATACAAATGTTTTTAGGCAGCAGGATATGGGGGTAAAAATAGAAATCTGAAATCTGCAGATGCCCGAAAAATATGACACCTGGGGCCCAAAACACACAGAGTTCTGCAGCCCAATCTATTTCTCCAAGCCCCAATAGGCGGGGGCGGATTTGGATAGGCATGTTTTGGCAATGAGAAATTGGCTAATTGAGACTGTCCATTGAGACAGACATGGATGAACTGTCTATGATCAGGGACACAACACTTTGGTCAGCATGAGGACGGAACCCACCTCTCGATCACAAATCTGATAAAATGAAATGCTGCCATTCAGGACCATTGCACCAAAAAGCTCTGAAAACAAATGTTATTTATAATCAGCATTCTGATAATCTACATTACCTCTTGTCTCTGCCGTTTCCTGTATGCCCCGCCAACTTTGGTCTGTTTTGGAGTGTTCCAGGGGTGGTTTGGTCTGGCAAAGATCGTTGGAACAGCACCTGTCTTGAGCTGAAACTTGCCTGGTTTGAATCCCAGATCCGCCGCTAGTCTTGGGCTCACAATAAAACACTCCTCCTTGAAATGAGAATCACACAATCTCGAAGTTTTTGAGTTTTCCCATAGTTTGAAAGGCTCATTTGCACTTTTCGCGCGACCCATATTCACTCTCCACTCTTTATTTAATACCGGGTCCTCCGGGAACGTAAACAAACCGCGACCAGGTGCAGGGGTATTGCCACAACCCGGTGCAACACATCGCTACGGCATTTTTGGAATTTATTTCAGATAACAAGATGTTTTTTATCACAATTTTCTCGAACAGTCAATGTAAAATACACGCTATTTCCACTTCCGTTCTACAATTGACGTCACAGGGTTCAGAGTCACGTGACTCGGATTATCACTTCCGGTTCGCAATTGCCCACAGGTGAACCGAATGTAAATTGTTAATAAATACATAATTCCGTAACAAGAAGTACGGCGAATAGCTTATTCGAGATGTATTTTATATGTATTCAATGATGTCATAGAAAAAATAGCGTTGCAGTTGAACTTTAAGACCACCTAAAATTAAGACTAGGTCTGCTTAAAAAGCTTATTTTGTAGGTTACAGTTATTCTTTTATTGCGTTTTGTGCATGTTGTGTCATCTGGTAAGAGACCACCCTTTGGACTGTTCAAATGTGGTCTTAAATACCACTTTTGAACAGTCCCAAAGGTGGTCTTAATATAGGAAATTAACTGTACATCTTTTTTAGTGGAGAGATGTTTCATTTTCCCATTTCTAGTATTCGATATCTTATTCATCATATGTAAGATATCTGCTGTACTCTAAAAGATATCCTATAAAAGATATTTAGTTGCATAAGAAAATTTCAAACAGTAAATCAGCTAGTCATATGAAAGGAAAAAAAATAAAATACTAGACAATATTAACAATAATGCACATGAACATTTGAAGATCTTTATGTCAATGTACAAGTGTCAATGTTTATGACAACAATACAATGTGGATCAACTTTACGAGCCTATATAATGGGTATTTTCATTGTTTGTTTCAGTGTGACGTACACTACTAGTCAGATAGTCTCTCATCCAGTATGATTTAACCAGAATAGCACTCTCCAGTATAAATAAGACATCGTCTGCTCATAATGTATCAGCCAAAAATCTCTCAACAATATAAATAAGCTTGATATCCAGCTTGAATCAGCCAGATATATCTCTTTCCAGTGTAAATCAACGAGATATCTCTCTCCAGTTCCAGTATGAATATATAATATCTATCTGTATAATTCAATTCTCAGTATGGAAAAACTATCTTCCTGTATGAATAAGAAAGCTAAAGGAAACACTATCAGTACATGTACATGTATGAAGAAATTGCAAGCTGGGGTACTGGCCAACTGAAAGATTACTTAATGGTCATAGGACTTTCATATTCTGGAAGCAGACAAGGGCTTTTGTCTAGAGCATTTGTTGCATTGAAACAGAAATCTGAAGTACCGATGAGTGAGAAAGAAATAATGGTAAAACTAAATAATGAATACCAGAGTAGACTGGCTGAAAATAGATTATATGACCCTAGATGTGTAACAGCAGGATAATGGACAGATGATTGGACAAAATGGCCTTAAGTGGATACAAGAAAATATTTTCATTCTTAATTGAAAATAAAGAACAAGAGACAAACCTTGTTGGAAAATAAAAACACATAAGGCCTATTCATATTTTGCGTCTGGTTTTGTTGACACTATGTCTGTAAACAAGGAAATGTATCTGTTGATACGCCTGCAGGCTACTACCAGTGGATGAACAACAACAACAACCACTCGGATGGTTCCGGTGAACTTCGGATGGCTACGGATGTCTACGTCAGACGAACTACGTCATCTGCATGATTTTTCCCTGTCCATCAGCGTGGCTCGCTCTCTTTGCCTTTGGACTCCAAACTAGACGGACGTGCTTCACCACAGCCACCTCTCAGATTGGTAAGTCCCATTTACATCAAATGGCGACGAGGGTAAAAAATGGTTAGCCGTTGTTAATTGTGCGTATTTGTTCTTCTTCTTCGATTGTTTTTTTTTTATTTGTTTTAGTCCCATTTTCGGGCTTTGCTGATTGAATTTTCAGCGAGGTGCGGAAATGAGAATTTGTGAAATTATGCGTCGGAATGTAACATAAACTGTCTGTTGTTTCTAAAATTCTGTTTCTATATTTTTTTTGTAATACCGCGTGCAATTATTTTGATACAGTTCTTGAATTTTGGTTATTTAGAAAATAATATTTCGTTGAAATAAATTTTGGCTAGTCCGTGATTTGCACGTATCCCCAAAAGTCGGCCATTTGCAATTTCATCACAAATTGGCGCAACAATGAAATCTTGAAGGTAAATTTGACAAAATTAACTATTTTTTTTTTGTTTTTTTTTTTTAGGTTTCAGGGAATTTATAGTAAGGGAGAAGTACGGCGCATGGCTTTCGCGGGTTCTAGGGACTAATTGTGTAATTTTGCGTGGTGAATTGCTTTTGGGGATTTCTGCAAAGAAATTCCTGGTAGAAAATTCAACATGTCGGAATAAATTTTTTGTGTTCTTTCTTGTTTGTCTTGTTTATTCTCGTCGTACCCCCACGTCCACCATGCCATTTTAAATGCCCACAATACCAATATTTCTTGTTGCTTTCTTAAAATGAAAGTCCTGTATTTTTTTGTTTGTGTGAATTGTGGTTTTGTGTCCCTGTCAACACTATATGGGTTTTTGTGGTCATGAAATGCCAACATTTCTTATCATTTTCTTAAAATGACAACCCTGTATTTTTTTCTTTGTGTGAATTGTGGTTTTGTGTCCCCGTCAACACTACATAGGTTATTATGGAGAATTTATTGACATTTTTGTGATTTTTCTCCAGTATTGAGATATATTTTGATTTCTATGTTGAATTGTATTTTCTTACTTTTTTGCAACAATGTCGGTTAACGTGTATACTTGCACACAGGCAGACCTAGAGTCTTTACACAAGATAGGGTCACAGTCAGCAGTCAAAATTATTGCTTTAAGGAATGAGGTACTAGCTGGACAAAGGCCCCATATTACCATTGAGGATTTGGTAGCAATCCGCCTTTCACAACAGGAATGGCAGGATTTTATTGATAGCGGATCATTTTCTATTGACCCGATAGATATCACAATTAATCCAACAAATACCACGGTTGGACAAGAGCTGCCAAGTGCTGTGTCTACAACAATCACAGCCACAAAAGAAAAAGAATGCTTTGAGTCAAAAATGGCCAATGCAATTTCTATTTTGGGAACAAGTATGGATAAATTGGATTCAAATTTCCAAAATTTTGCTTCAGCCATTACACAGCAAGTCAAAGGGTTGACTGAATCCGTTTTATCTATTCAAGATCAAAACGAAGGAATGAAATACCATATAGACTGCATTGAAAAAGATAAATTGGATATCAAAAAAAGACTTTCCAGTCATGATATCTTTTTGCAAGATATCAATAAAATTCTGCCTCCTCCTTCAACCCCAGTATCGTCCATGTTACCATCTTTTACGGGGTATTTTCCTATGTCACCACCACCTGGAATACCAAGGCAGCCCATTTTTCCTGATACATCAGTATTAACCAATGTGGTAACAATGAATGATGTTAAACCGAATATGCAGCAGTCTGTTATAGATGCTGTTTCAAAAATCATTCCTTCATCCGCAGTTTATAACAAGGGTGGTAGGAATGTAGCTGTGGTTACGACTACCACCAATGTTTGTCAGGAACCGGTCCCTACTTCTATGAAACAAAAGGTTTCAACAACTTCCTTTTCAAAGAGTGTATCGGCAAATGCCGATAATGAGGAAGTTTGCATACGAGGGCGGTCTCGTCACAGAAAGAATCGTTATACAGGGTCTGATACTAGTTTAAGCCCATCACCAGCCCCACCAAAAATGGAACGATTTTCTGGCGATCCTTCTAAATTGTCTTGGAATGCTTTTATTGCAAAATTTTCTAGAACTGCTATTCGCCGTGATTGGTCAGAAGACAAGAAGCTGGATAGATTATTTGATTGTCTTACTGACAAGGCATTAGAATATGCCAATCGTTCTGTCAATAGGGATGACTATAATGAACTTAAAAAAGAATTGGCCTTAAGATTTGACATGAGAGATGCACCAGTAGCTGCACGACAGCAGTTACATGTTATTAAACAAAGTGAGGAGGAAACTTTGGAAGACTTCTTGCAAAGAGTACTCACCATCACTATGGATGGTTATCAAAAAACAGACACTGATACAGTGCAACAAATTGCCACAGAGTCATTCCTTCGTGGCTGCAAATATAAGGAAGCGGCCATGGTGGTAATGAACGAGTCAGTTAGCACTATACAGGATGCATGTCGTAGGGTCAAAACTATTATGGCTAACAAGAAAGCCATAGGAGGGGGAAGAGTGTCATTTCAGGAAAGAATTTTTACCATTGATGAAGAGACACGAGTCTCTAATATTGAAAAGACATTAAAGGAGGTAGTAAAAACTCTTCATAGTACAACAGGATCTCCATCTCGGTATGGGTCCCCGACTCAAGGTCAAAACAGCTTTAGACAAAGATCCCCAGATTATTACCGAGGTAATTCACCCCGCCAGTTTTACAGGGGTCAGTCACCCACTAGACCAGGTGCCCCTTATGGGGGTCAGTCTCCAATCATACAGGGTACAGGTATCAGATATCCCAATAACCCCCCTTATAGAGACCAGTCACCCACAAGACAAAGAACATGGGATAATTTTCCTTATGTTCCTTTCAATAACCCCCCTTATAGAGACCAGTCACCAACAAGACCAAGAACAGGGGATAGTTATCCTTATGTTCCCGTCAATCCAAACATAGATAATCCCTATAGGGGCCGGTCTCCTGTCAGGCGAGAAATGGGTGGTGGCTATCCCTATAGGGGTAGTTACCAACAGAGAAGTCCTAATAGGGATGGAAGGGATGGAGCAACAGAATGGTATGGATGGCCTGCGCAAATGCGGGGATATCCATACATGCCAGATTACCCCCCATCTAAAGCAAATTATCCATCAGAGGGTTTTTCGCCTACTCCACCCTGGGTTGGAGATGGATCTCTAAAACAGGGTGACACATTTGCGTCAAAATCACAACCGCCGATATCACAGTATCGCAACCGTAGTTCTGACACAAAAGTTCGGAATACGTCCTGTCCGCTTGAGGCAACTCAAGATTTAAATGCCAGCGGACTGGGTGTACCGGCGACGAACACCTAGTCCGATCTGATCTGAGTCGCTCTGGCGAAGTGCCTTGTGAAGTGCTAGAGGTGTCCCTCCCTAGTCATAGAAATTTAACAGCGTCAGTCAAGCTTTTAATGAATGGTAAGTCAACAAATGCTGTTTTAGATTCTGCTGCTATGGTGACCCTGGTTCGTGATGATTTTTTAAAGTCTGTTTACAATCCAAAGGAATTGGGACCTGTTTGTGTTCTTAAGGGAATAGGTGCTGATCCTGTGCATGGGCGCATGGTATACAATGTGCCCATTACCATAGGGACACAAACATTCTTGCACACAGTTTGTGCAGCTCCTGTGAAAGATATTTGTCTTTTGGGTTTAGATTTTATGGTAGCAACTGGATGTGTTATGGATCTTGGTAATGAGCTTTTGAAAGTAGGTCAGGAGCTGGTTCCCATTAGTGTCGCCATGGCAGAAGAGCAACAATTTTCAAAAGTCACTGTAATACGACGTACAGTCATTCAGCCGAATTCGGTTGGTTTTGTGAAAGCTCAACTTGATAATCCTATTGAAGGATCTTATATGGTTGAGAGTTGTCCAACTAAACATACTCTTGCCTCCAGAGTATACGGCGAAGGGAATTATGTAACTTTGAGGATTGTCAATGATTCTGATCAATTTGTTACTTTCAAAAAGGGAAATAAGATTGGTCATGCAGAACCAGCAGACAAAATAGCAAATCATGATTCTACTCAAGAAGCCACAATATTTCAAACTACCCAAACAAGTGGGGTTGCAGAGCAAGATGACACTGAATGTGAGGGTATTCCTACTCATCTTAAGCAAATGTATTTGGATAACATCACTGATCTTTCGGACCATCAAAAATGTGAATTTAAACATTTGCTATCAGAATTTCCAGACATTTTTTCAAAAGATGACTTTGACCTTGGGTGTTTAAATATTGGAGTCGAACATAAAATTAAGACTCATCATGAAATACCAGTTGTTGAAAAATTTCGAAGAACCCCACTTCAGTTTCAAAAACAGGAACAAGAATACATTGAAAAGCTTCTTAAACAAAAAGTAATAGAACCATCAGTGTCAGAATGGTCAGCAGCCCCAGTCCTTGTCAGGAAAAAAACAGGAGAGCTTCGGTATTGCATTGACTACCGAGCTCTCAATGCAAAAACATACAAAGATAATTATTGTCTTCCTTTGATTGAGGATTGTCTGGATTCTCTTCATGGCAAGCATCTGTTCTGTCTTCTCGATCTTTGCAGTGGCTACTATCAAATTCCACTGGAAGGTGTTTCGAAGCATAAGACTGCTTTTGGAACACGTTTTGGCAGCTTCCAATGGTCCAGACTCCCTATGGGCCTTTGTACGGCCCCAGCTACGTTCCAAAGGGCCATGCAGTTGGTTTTGAGAGGACTTACTTGGCAGGATGTAATTGTCTATTTAGACGATGTGATAGTACTGGGTACTGACTTTGAGGATGCATTGTCTGCATTAAAGAAAGTTTTTGTACTTTTCCGTGAACATGGCTTGAAGTTGAAACCGAGGAAATGCCATTTTTTCAAAGAACAAGTGGAGTTTCTAGGCAAGCTAGTAAGCGGAAACGGTGTCTCAATATCCCCAGATAAGTTAGAGGCTGTGAAAAAGTGGCCTGTTCCTTTGAATGCCAAGGAGCTTCAGTCATTCCTTGGATTCATGAATTACCATAGAAGCCATGTTAGAAATTTTGCACAGGTCTCTGCTGACCTATATGACATAACCAGTGTAGAAAAATTTACTTGGAAAAGCAAACACCAGGCCGCTTTCGAAAAATTAAAAGAATTAGCTATAACAGCCCCCATGCTCTCACATCCATCACCTGATGGAGAATTCATTTAAGACACAGATGCCAGCCATACTCAAATAGGTGCAGCACTTTACCAGATTCAAGATGGTGTGGAGAAGCCCATTTGCTTTGCCAGTCATGTTTTATTAAAGCAGCATAGAAACTACTGCACAACGCGTAAAGAACTTTTGGCAGTAGTGAAGTTCTGTCGCCAGTTTCGGCATTACTTGCTGGGACGCCCTTTCATTATCAGAACTGATCACAATTCCCTTGTTTGGCTTACCCGTTTCAAGCATCTGGAAGGGCAGTTAGCACGGTTTATCGAGGAACTGTCCCAATATGATTTTAAAATTTACCATAGGAAAGGCACAGAACACTGTAACGCGGATGCTCTGAGTCGAATAAGAGACCCCTTAGAGGCTTGCGACTGCTACAGAGCCGGTCAGAATTTAAGTGATCTCCCCTGTGGAGGTTGCAATTACTGTACGCGGGCACATAAGCAATGGGCTCGGTTTAACACTGATGTAGATGATGTAGTCCCTCTAGCAGTGCGTAGTGTTCAACCAATAAATCCTGTTTCAGTTTTGACGGGGATCCAGACGGTCTCAAATTGGATGGAAAGTCTGTCTGCACCTGAACTCAGGGAAGCACAGGTTGAGGACCCAAACATTGGCATTATCATTAATTGGCTTGAGCATTCCTATGAGCCCACCACTCGGGTATTACAACTTTGTAGCCCAGAAACAAGAGCTCTCTGGCTAACTAAAGATCATTTGGTATTTAAGGGACATGTTTTGTACTATTCCTGGGCAAACAGGGACGATCGTAGTGATTGCCTTGTTGTCCCTGCGAAATTTCGACAAAAAGTTTTATATCTTTGTCATGATTTGAAAAGTTCTGGACATTTAGGTCAAACCAAAACATTGGATAGACTTAAACAACAGTTTTACTGGCATGGTATGTCCAGAGACTGTAACATATATGTGCAGCAATGTGGTAGTTGTAATAAGAAAAAAAGAGGAAATCGGACACCTAGGAGTGCTCAAGAAATGTATCATGCCGGATATCCTATGGAACGAGTCCATCTGGATATTTTAGGACCTATTAATCCCAAAAGTAGGTCAGGTTCAGTGTATGTGCTGGTCATGGTGGACCAGTTCACAAAATGGGTCGAATTGGCAGCACTACCTGCTCAGAATGCAGAATTAACAGCCATTGCTTTTTTAAAACATTTTGTAGTTACATTTGGCTGTCCTTTAGAAATACACACCGATCAAGGTAGAAATTTCGAGAGTGACCTCTTTCAGTCATTCTGTAAATTGCTGGAAATAACAAAAACTAGGACTACCCCATATCACCCCTCTGGGAACGGCCAGGTAGAGGTTTTTAACCGTACTATCCTTCAGATGATTCGGACTTATATCTCCCGTGGGTTCAAGGACTGGGACGAGCATCTTCCCCTTATTGCCATGGCCCTACACTCAATGAAAAACCAATCAACTGGTTTTTCCGCCAATATGCTTATGCTGGGGAGAGAAATTATTCAGCCCATTGATCTTATCCTTGGCCTATCTAGCGCCACTCCCCGGGACCCTCCATCTTGGGTTGATAATCTTACTCGTAATCTTGCCAATGTACATAAGCTGGCCAGGGAGAAGATTGGCAACACTCAACTGCGCCAGAAAAGAGATTACGACCTAAGGGTGTTTGAGAAATCCTATAAAGAAGGCGATGTTGTCTATCTAAGAGACTCATCTTCCCAAATAGGTATAAGTTCAAAGTTGCGACCCCCGTGGAAAGGACCATATTTAGTAGTCCGTGCTCGTCCACCAGTCTACGCACTCCAAGGGAGACGAAAAGTGCAATTTGTACACCATGACCGCATTAAAGTATGTCGTGACTCTGTTTTCCCACTTTGGTTGCAAAGACAGAGACATGAACTTCTTAACACTTTACCCATCACTGCTGGGGAAAACGAAAATGAGGACCCCGAGGAATCCAGTCAGGACAGGTTTCCAGATGGCGGATTGTTTGATCCTGATCAGACTCTACCGTACATGTGGGGAGATTGTTCTGACATGCCTCTACCATACCTGTTTGGGGAGGACTCTCAGACCTTTGATTCTGGTGCTGAGGGATCTATCGGGGACATTGATAGCACTTCGCAAATGCCGACAGGCGACTCGGATTCTGGCTCTGATGACGATGCAATTTTGGAGCCAAGAACAACAAGGGCTGGTAGAAAGATCCAACTTCCAGCACGTTTCAGGGACTGACCTAGGGGTATGTACTGTACAAACGTGTATGTGACATCTGACTTCATTGCAGACATTTCAGCTCCTTGTAGTTTGATGTTGCTTTGAATTCAGGTGACACCTGTATTGTGTTATTGACATCTGTTTGGATTCTGGTCATTTCAGCTCATTGAAGTTTGATGATCAGTTTGCAATCAGATGGCATATTATGTGTGTGTGATGTTTTAGCCGTGACGTTTGATTGCGGGGTAGTCATTTCAGCTCTTTGAAGTTTGGTGACATCTTGGATTCAGGCGACACAATGTGTATTGTGAGTCGGACATATTTGGGTGTCTTTGCGCTTTTTTCATATTGGTCATTTTAGCCTTTTGCAGTTTGGTGACCGGTGTGGAATCATTGACGTTTGTTCTTTTTCTTTCATGATGTCTGGTCTCATGGCATTTCAGCTCTTTGAAGTTTGGTGATGTCATGTGATCAGGTAGCATGATATTGTAAATGTTGAATGTTTTTTTATGTTGTCGTCTGTTTTGGTGGTTGTCATTCTAGTCTTATGAAGTTTAATGACGCCATTAATTCAGTCGATATGTTTGTCTTAATAACAATGGCATTTGCATGTCGTTTGGGCTCGTGGTGATCATTTCATCTCTTTGAAGTTTGATGGTGATTACAAGTTCGGATGGCAAAATTTTTAACCTTGGCGTCATGATGACGTCTGTGTTGTGGTCGTCATTTCAGCTCTTTTGTAGTTTGGTGACACCATAGATTCAGGCGTCATAGGTTGTCTTTGTGCTGAGGGCAACCAGTTTGCAACGTAACCCGTTTGCGATGGTCATTTTATCCCATTGGCATGGAATGATCATTATGAACAGGATTGATATAACTCCTGTTTATTTTGAGCCAGTCATTCCAGACAAAAATTTGTGAACAGGATTAGTATGACTCCTGTCTGTTTTGGGCCAGCCATTTCAGACAATAATTTCATGGGTGGAAAGGTCCTAATTGTATTACACATGAACCATGAGAACATCTAGACAGTTCTGTTACTTTTATTACAGAACATGCCTCCCAAGACCAAGAGGGCCAGGATTCAGGCCAATTGCCAAGTCTGTGGCAACCGATCTTCCCATATTTTCAAACACATGAGGAGGGTTCATTTCCCATGGTACTTGAACCCTGCTACAGCATGTGTAGATTGCCATATTTCGGCAGGAATGGAGGGGGATCTCGAACAGGTCCATCCACAGCACCAGCTGTTCACTGGGGAGGCTCAGCTCAGCGGCTGGTTCATGCTCATGAACGGATTATTTTTGTTCTTGAGTCAGCAGCTGGGTCCGGGTTCCCCCATTGAGCTGCTGGGGTGTGCAGCGGTTCGAGAGCTCACTCTTGATACTGTCAGGTTCTCTGAGAGGGATTTATTTTTTCTCAGGGACTATGATTCGAGAGCCGGATTGGAACCAGTTTCATCTGCTATCTATTTAAGCATTCCCCCAACTAGACTTATTGCTTTAACACATCCAAAACTTTTTGTACTTCTAATCATCCAACTGAACCCTGATGTAATTTCCCAGCTCAAGTTTTATACCCGTTATGCATTGTATGATGGCTCCATTCCGCCTGAGGGTTATTCCATATTGAAGAGGGGGATTATTGATGCCCATTTTCATATGGATAAGCTCTCGGATTTTAGATGCATATCGCTGTCTGATCTGGAGGGCTCGAGACCAATACCAATTAGACTGCCGTTCGCGATAGCTAATTATGTCTACCCATCAAGATGGAATTTGACAGGTGATCGGGTCAGGATGGATCCTCGGCTGAAAATTACTCTGGGGGTTCATCCTCATCTGATCACTAATGATGATTTTGACACTCTGTACGGCCGGTTGGAGAGATTGTTACAGAAGCATCCTGAGGCGGTTGGCATCGGCGAGGTCGGCATTGATCACACTAGCAAATGCTATCATAACCGATGTCGGACAAGGCAGGCTTGTAGTGATGAGAAAATAATGGCTCAACGCCGATTCCTCTCCCTTGCTCTCCAACTTGCCAAGCGGGAAAATAAACCAGTAGTGCTGCATGTGCGGGATGAAGGTACTGGATTGGCTGCAGCTCAGGTCTTGAATCTACTTGAGAATCTAGACATGACAAACCACCCGATTCATCGCCATTGCTTTACTGGGGATGTTGCTGAGTATAGGACCTGGACCAATACCTTACCCAATTGTTATTTTAGTATAGCCCCAAAAAGTATTCGTGACCATAGAACCATGCATGCTCTCGGTACATTTGATAACCGGAATCGATTGCTGCTAGAAACTGATGCAGATTATTTTGCAGGTTTCCCCTTTCCCTGGTCTGTCAATAAGGTTGCAGAGGCAGCAGCACAGTCCTTAAATATGACCATGACTGATTTGATCAGAGGTTGTAACAGTAATGCAGCCAGGCTGTATCAGTTACCCTGGTAGAATATTTTTTCTCCCAAAATCCAGCTTCATTCAGTAACATGCAGTTCGAAAGTTATCATGACAATTTCGTAATTGTTGGGTTCTCGCGCATTTTCAGTGAAAGTAATTACCTTTAAATTCTTAGTGACTTTAGATACGTTTTCTCTGCTCGATATGGAGTGAAAATACGGCCTCATGAAATTTGTAACTGCTGGTTCATGGTGATTCCTACAGTGACCAGCTCTTTGTAGTTTTCATATGTGGGATCACTTTGGGTCAGTGAAGTGCGTTTTATTTCCCCTTTGTATGGATGGTTCATGGTGATTCCTACAGTGACCAGCTCTTTGTAGTTTTCATATGTGGGATCATTTTGGGTCAATGAAGTGCATTTGGGTTCTTAGGTTATTACCCTCGTCTCTTTCTGTTTACAGACACAGGAATTTACCAGTTGTAAGTGTTGCATGGTAGTCTAGTTGCGTTGTAACTGCTGGTTGCTTTACTCTTCGTTTATTTCTCTGGAATTACTACGGAATGGGTGTGCTAATAAGTAGCTTTATAGAGTGTATATATGAGCTTTGTGGAACAATGAATAGAGGATACCCTCACTTCCATATACCTGTTGTAAAGTACATGCATTCTGGTAATTCTTGACCTTGACCTAAAGAGTTCCAGTATTTCTTGAAGAATCAACATTTTTTAGGATACTGTAGTTGTCATTGTATTCCTCGGTTCATTTAGGTTAATATTTTTCTAAAAGTCCCACTATTTCTCTTGATTCTAAGGTCTCGGGTTCTCAGACCTTAATTTGGTGCCATCAGACAGCTGTATGCTAATTACCTTGTATGTGTATGTATGTTTGTTCACTTTCAAAATGTGTGCTTTATTTTTGCTTATGTAACCGTATATTTATATGGCAATCCTATCACATGCTGTAGCTATATCCATTGGGCAAAAGAGCTGTCTGCTCTGCAGATATATGTAAATAGGCTAGATATTGCTACTTGAAATAATGCTAAATTGAGTAATATGATATATAAGTCTAAATCTAAGGAATGTTATATTAATGACATTTTAAGTAAATTTAATTGCTGTCTGTAAATTTTGTTCTATTCCTATATTTAGGATTTTGGTGGTCAGTCAGCCCCGAATGAGTGAAATTATCTTAAAGGGCTGTAAATTATGCTCTTGTTCTTTACTTAGGATTTTGGTGGTCAGTCAGCCCCGAATGAGTGTAATTATCTTATAGGGCTATAAATTTTTCTCTAGTTCTATACGTTGAGTTTTGATGGTCAATTAGCCCTGAATGGGTGAAATTATCTTAAAGGGCTGTAAATTTGTAACCAAAGACTTGCTAGTGGTTACTTTATTTCCATATGCTGATTTGTACTAGCAATATAAAATTATTTCAGGTAGCAAATCTGACAGCATGTAAATGCTGGTGTATATATACAATATGTATCCAGTTTAAGGAAAAAATGAATATTCAAATTAATGTGCATGTATGTGTGGGTATAAATAAGGAATTCTTTCTTTCGGATGCATAGATATTAGTGTAAGCCTCTCTACACATATTTAAATCCTAATTCCTAGTCGGGCACGTTCGGTTTTCAGTCTCATAAGGTCAATACAGTCCATACAGTCAACACTTTTGTCACAACTGCAAGTAAGGGTAACTTTGTTTGGGGGTCAATTTTCTTATAATGTCGATACAGTTTCTACAGTTAATACTTTGTCACAATTGCAAGTAAGGGAAACTTTATGCTTAGTGTTCAATTTAATATTAAGGTCAATACGATCAATACTCAGTCATAACTACAATTTAGGAAATCTTTACATTTTATATTCAGAGATTTAAGTCATAAAACAGTTTGTTGTAGATCTAGCAATGCTATTTTATGGAAGGGGGTGAGTGATACGCCTGCAGGCTACTACCAGTGGATGAACAACAACAACAACCACTCGGATGGTTCCGGTGAACTTCGGATGGCTACGGATGTCTACGTCAGACGAACTACGTCATCTGCATGATTTTTCCCTGTCCATCAGCGTGGCTCGCTCTCTTTGCCTTTGGACTCCAAACTAGACGGACGTGCTTCACCACAGCCACCTCTCAGATTGGTAAGTCCCATTTACATCACTGTTCTTAAACGTAGGACCACCCTATCCATGGCTGTACACAAAGAAACCTATGAGGTCTATACAGCTATAGGCCATGGCACCTGTAAAGTTTAATGCCGCTGGTGCATTTGCATTGCAGGTTTTGCTCAAACATGAAATCATGTAATAGCTACACTATACAAAGTGGACTTTTTGTCAACAATGGGATACATAGATCCCAGCTGCACATCAATGCCTTGTGGCTGGAATAAGACCACAAAAAGAATAAGTCAACCTGCAAGATTATGCTGCATGAATATCAGACAAGAAAACAGGCTAAATGCGGACAAAAACATGCATATTAATTCTAAGAAAAAAATGCAGTTTGATACTAGGCCAGCTGATCAGCAAGTAGTAACATCAGACAATTTAACCAATTTGTTCGGAAAACTGAGTGTGGTAAAGCCAAAGGCAGTATTATTTAAGTCCTTGCCCTATCCTTCATCATAAAACTGTAACAGGAGTTGCGATGACAAGAGGTGCCTATCGTATATCAACTGAAGCTTAAAAATGGCTACGTTCACAATGTGCGAAAAGTGAAAACAAAAATTCTGAGAATTATGTCGAAACCACATGCACAACCTCATACCATGGCGAAAGCACCCGCAAAGTTTCAAAATGATCGGTATAAAACTGCAAGAGGAGTTGCGAAGACAAGAGGTACCTATCATATATCAATTGGAGGTTGACGGTTAAAAATAACTAACCTGAGTGTGGTAAAGCCAAAGGCAGTATTAGACGTGTTGGTGAACTTCAAACAAGGCCTAAATTTTACGAAAACTTACCTCATCGTCCTAAAGGATAAGATGGGTCTCAAATTAAAGATGAACGTCTTATCTTGCATTTTCTAGGGGTCGTACGTTCAGAAATTGGTAGCGTCATATCTAAAATGGGGAAATAACTCTGATACTAGAAAATGATAAAATCTGCAAAGGAGAGAGTCGTAAATTGTGTGATGAAGCTTTACCGTTACCTGCTTATAGTTTATTGTTTATATCCATAAATGTATACATATATCTCAAGAGTTGTCAGAATCTTTTTTTGAAAAGTCTATTGGATATGACCGGAAGTACAGATAAACTAAGTTTTTGCCATTGACCTTATGTTGGAGTTTCGCTATAAAAAGTGCTTATGCTTAAGTAAGTATAAAGTAGAAGTAAAACAAAGATCAGGAATAGATACAATTAACTTACTCCATCCATAAAAGACACCAAAGGGAAAGAAATACAAACATTAAGCGACCAGACCATAATGGAAACCTAAACAAAGGAAGGCCATATGGACAGTTACTTTCCCACAAAATGGCCATATGGCCATCCAAAATTAAAAGACACAAGTGATACACATAGTAAGTAACAAACAACAACATAAATAAATCGCCACAGAAGAGCCAGCCCAGAAAACTTAAAAAAAAAACAAAAAACAAAAAAAAAAAAACAGAATTTTGTAACGTCCCATAAAACAACTGCAACAAAACATTCAGTGAATTTGGAACACAATCCTTAGGAATCAATTCGTATAAAAAGATGACAGTTTACCTAACGATGCAATTTTGCTAAAAATAATCATTTCATGCCGTGTTGGTAAACTCCTTTGATATTTAACTGGATATTTATTATGTCTATGTTTTCGCGCCATAACGCTTATTTCTATTTCTTCTGTATAATGCTGTGTTAATTTAAACGTATGAAGGTCTGAAGCCTCTGCAATGGATGAAGTATGAAAATACTGTTTAATATTTGCAGTTACAACAGCGTCAATAGAACAGTTAAAATACGTAGGATTGCCAAGTATCGGACGTTATAAAAGTAAGAATAAAGGGATAAACAAAAATAAAAGTACTTTACACAACTGAACTTTTGGAACGACATACTATACCCATCAATTATACCGACAACGTTTTAATAAGTCGACTGCGTTTGCTCATTTCTTGACTTTGCTGTTTTACAAGGAGTCAACTTACCCCACCCACCATCAATAAACTATGTGCATAGTTCGAAACTCGTGGACAGAATGTAGACGCCATTCTGATTTAATTTCAAAATTCAATACTGGACTTAAATCTCTTCTGCAACAAGGTCTCTCGGAACCCGAATTTTACGGTGACTTAGTATATACATATAGAAAATTTATAACCGCAGTGACTTCAGCACCCAGTTTCGTAAAATCATTCTTCGATATAAAAAGATTGGATACAACATAAATGTTATACGACAGACTGCATGCATGGTAGTTAACCCAATCACGGTTGACAACTTTGCTTCCCTCTTTAATTGCACGCCGGTGGGCCAGGCCTCAGATTCTATGACGGTTCTAACGTAAAGGCTTATGTTGGTTTGTACCTGATGCTCTGTCTCTGGTCGGGCCCATTGGAGTCTAACTGTTGGTTTTCTTTTGCTCCGGCATTTCTGTTGTTTCTTGCTGTCGAGTCCTCACAGTTGTTTCATCTCTGAGGTTGTTTGATTTTTGTATTCACGGAGATGTTGCACTGATGAGTTAGGAGGCCTTCATGCGGACTGAACAAGTTATTTGTCTTAATCGCGACGGAAGTAAGGGCGAGGATTGTGGCCACGTAAAATCGATTTAGCACCCCCCCCCCCCAAGTGGAATTCGTTTCCGCTGACCGTTCCAAGGCGGTTCTTCTGTCGCGATTTATTTTTGTTATGATTTGTCTTTGGGTCTTTGTGTCGCTTGTGTTATTTTATGTTGGATAGCCTATTGGCCATTTTGTGGGAAAATAACTGCCCTTTAGGCTTTCCGCTGTTGGGTGTTTCCATTAGGTCTGTTGTTGCATGTTTGTGTTTCTTTCCCTTTGGTGTCTCTGATGGAAGCTATGGGTTTATTCCTGCTCATTGCTTCCACTTCTATTTTTCTACAAACCATTGGTAAAAAATCTTGTATTAAACAAGAGGACCATGCTGATCCTGAATCGCTCACCTGATTTCAAGATGTCACACAGCTTCGGAAAGTCATGTGGATAACTGACAGCCATCTTAATCCATGAAGCATAACTTTGCACTTAGATAGATGGACGCCTGGGCAACATTCTTTCAAACTTACAGTTTAAATGAAACAGACTTATGAACTTGGGAGTGTTTGTCATAAAACGATTTTTCTATTTTTAGCTCTGGTGGCCTCCGTGTTCAGTTGATTGGAACTGTTGCAACTTGTTTGGTAGCGGGTCATTCATAGCCCCAGATAAGAGCCGTTCTTGACACATTTTCTTTCTTATTCTTTCGGAAATGTCTCCACACATTATTTTTCTTATTTCTGCTCGGAAACGTGTGTTGTGGGAACCTATCCACGGTGAGACACTTCTAATGAGTACCCATAGCAAATGTTTTCGTGCAGAAATAAGAAAATTATCAGTACTTTTCGTATGCAAAAGCGCCTTGTCTGAAGCTATCATTTACGTAACATTATTATGAAGTTTGAACGAAAACGTAGCAAAGGTATAGGAGGAGTTGTGAATTGATTTATTTTTTCTATTTTAGCTGTAACTACCATCTTGTTCTTCCGAGCAAAACCACTCTAGCAATTTTGGTAGAGGGTCAACATTCATTTGAAGTTCGAATAAAATCGGACCAACTGTATAAGAGAAAGGAGCTTTTAAAGGTTTGTTTCTTCTACTTTTAGCTCTGTCAGTCATTTTATTAATTGGGAAATAACCTTGTTAGCTACTTTATAGTGTCATTCAAGCAGGAATCCTACGAGCTGTGAAGTTTAAATGTAACTGGACCAAAGGTGCAAGAGTATTTGTCATGTAATGTGCGTTTTGTTGGTTGTTTTAATCCCCGGTGACCATTTTGCTCACCCAAATAGCTGATTTGGTAGCGGGCTTCTCAGCAAACTTCCTGTGAAGCTTGAATGAGAATGCGTCACTTGAAGGACGTTTGTTTAGCTCTGGTGGCCATCTTGTTCATCAGAGTGGACCCGTTTAAGCTAGTTTGGTAGAGAGTCACGTAAGCAACATTTCTGTGAAGTTTGAGTGATATTGAACCAAAGGTGTAGGAGACGCTATCATTTAAATATTTTTCTAGTTTTAGATGGCCATTTTTTCAATCAGAGCGGAGTTATTTGGCGATCATTTAATTCACCAGTCTGAGAGTGAAAGTGTTTTAGATATTGTGGTAGGGAGTCACCTAGGCAACATAATTGTAAAGCTTGAATCAAATGTTAAGGAAGAGTTGGCGATTAAAGCAGATTGTTGAGGTGTTTTCTACTTTTAGCTATAACAGCCATTTTGTTAATAAAGCAGAAGTCTTTTATTTATTTTGAAGGCGGTCGCCTAAGAACTTCTCATTTGCCGTTTGAATGAAATGTCCTAGGTGTAAAGGAGGTAAAGTAAAGGTTTTCGTTTGAAGTTTTCTTTGTTTTTCAATTTTAGCACTGCCGGACATCTAGTTCATCAGAGTTAAATGTTTGTAGCTATTTTAGTAGTCAGCCATCTGGGAAACATTCCTGTGAAGTTTGAATCAGTGGCCCAAAGGTTAAGGAGGAGTTAGCAGTTAAAAAAATTGACATTTTTCTAATTTTATCTGTACTTGCCATTTTATAGATCAGAACGGAAGTATTTATATAAGTTTGATAAAGAGTCACCAAAGCAACAGTCTTATGAAGTTTAAACGAAATTGGCTTAAAGCTACAGAAAAAATTGTCGTTCAAATATGTTTCTATCTTTAGCTCTGGCTGCCACCTTGTTCTTCGGATCGGATCATTTTCATCTATTTGGTAGGAAGCCACCTAACCAATATTCCTTTCAAGTTTGAATCAAAGTCGTTCAAGGCTTGAGAAGGAGTTAGCATTTGAAGCAAATTGTTAACGTTGCTCTAGTTTTATCTCTGATGGGCATTTTGCTCACCAGAGCGGAACCGTTTTAGCTAGTTTGGTAGGGGGTCACCTGTGTAAAAAGAGGTTGTCGTTTCAATACTTTTTTTCCATTTTAACGATCGCGACAATCTTGTTCATCAGAGCGGAACGATTTCAGCAATGTTGGTAGGTAGCAATCACGGTAATGATCCCGTGAAGTTTGAATCAAATTTGCACATGAGTTTGGGAGAAGCTAGCACTGAAAGCAAATTTAATTTGCTCCTTTTTATCCCCCGACCGAATAGGTTCGGGGGATATAGCGATCAGCCTGGCGTCCGTCCGTCTGTCCGTCCGTAGACGCAACCTTGTGATGGCCATAACTCCTATACCCTTTGAGATTCATTGAAGGTTCTTGGCACAATTGTTCACAAGGCCGAGACGGCGTGTCATGCGCAAGAACCAGAACTCTGGATGCCATACTTTTTTAGTTATCTCCCCTTTTAATAAAATAGAATGACTACTTTGTGATGGCCATAACTCCAATACCCTTTGAGATATATTGATGGTACCTGGCACAATTGTTCACAAGGCTGAGACGGCGTGTCATGCACAAGAACCACAACTCTGGTTGCCACGGTTTTGGAGTTATCTCCCCTTCCAATAAAATAGAGTATCAACCTTGTGATGGCCATAACTCCTATACCCTTTGAGATTCATTGATGGTTCTTGGCACAATTGTTCACAAGGCTGAGACGGTGTGTCATGCGCAAGAACCAGAACTCTGGATGCCATACTTTTTTAGTTATCTCCCCTTTTAATAAAATAGAATGACTACTTTGTGATGGCCATAACTCCAATACCCTTTGAGATATATTGATGGTACCTGGCACAGTTGTTCACAAGGCTGAGACGGCGTGTCATGCACAAGAACCACAACTCTGGTTGCCATGTTTTTGGAGTTATCTCCCCTTCCAATAAAATAGAGTGACAACCTTGTGATGGCCATAATTCCAATACCCTTTAAGATATATTGATGATACCTGGCACAGTTGTTCACAAGGCTGAGACAGTGTGTCATGCACAAGAACCACAACTCTGGGTGCCGTGTTTTTTAGTTATCTCCCCTTCCAATAATATAGAATCACTACCTTGTGATGGCCACATCTCCAACACTCTTTGCGAGATATTGATGATACTTGGTACAGTTGTACATGAGGTTAAGCAGGTGTGTCACGTGCAAGAACCACAACTCTGGATGCCCTGTTTTTTTAATTATCTCCCCTGACAATATAACCTTGTGATGGCCATAACTCAAATATCCTTTGAGATATATTGATGGTACTTGGCACAATTGTAAACAACGTTGAGACGGCGCTTCATGCCTAAGAACCACAACTCTGGGTGCTATGATATTTGAGTTATCTCCCCTTCCAATATAACAGTATGACAACCTTGTGACCACCGTACCTCCAATACCCTTTGAGACATATTGGTGGTACTTGATGCAGATGTACATGAGGTTAAGCAGGTGTGTCATGCTCAAGAATTACAACTCTGGGTGCTCTGGTTTTTTATTTATCTCCCCTGGCAATATAACCTAGTGATGGCCATAACTCCAACTCCCTTTGAGATATATTGAAGGAACTTGGCACAATTGTATACAAGGTACAGAAGGGATGTCATGTGCAAGAACCACAACTGTTGTTGCTGTGGTATTTGAGTTATCTACCCTTCCAATACAACAGTATGACCAGCTTGTGATCACTATATCTCCAATACCTTTTGAGACATATTGATGGTGCTTTGTGCAGAA
Organism: Lucinisca nassula; assembly: GCA_963580285.1. NCBI lineage: Eukaryota > Metazoa > Mollusca > Bivalvia > Lucinida > Lucinidae > Lucinisca > Lucinisca nassula. Next base: position 16,217,240 of record OY757020.1, on the reverse strand, counting down.
ATACATCGAGGGCTTAGCGCAAAACTATTGTATCTGCATTTTCAAGATTTTTCAGGAGAAGCAAATAACGTTCCTTTTTTCTTGATATTATGGCAATACTTTACATCTTTACATATTTTGAAGGCTAAAAGGTGTTTATTTGAACCAAGGCAGTTTTAAACAAATCTGTCGCTTAATGAAGGAGACCTTGACCTATTTTTCAGTTACAATAGTTTTGCATGCAAAAACCTTACTTTTGTATACAGATTTTTGGTGCAAAACTATTGTATCTGCAGTTACAATAGTTTTGCGCTAAAAATGTTAAGATTGTGATGTAAATATTGTGTAAAAAATGTAGATACAATAGTTTTGCACCGATTCAGAAGCATAGGGATGCACCAATAAAGCCTTCAGAACCATGGAATTTTTAAAGAAACATGTTGAAACTTAATGCATAGGACTCGCAGAAGACTGGCCCAATCAATAACATCGACTAAATCCTGGCTGTCATTGATATGTGGTTTTAAAAATTCTGTTATATCTATGCATATTACAAGTATAGCTTTTATGAAAAGCTAGGTCTATGCTAATGAGAATGTCTAGAGTTATATCCCAGTTGAAAGGGGAGGAGGAGCCGACAAAAAAAAAAAAAAAAAAAACACAAAAAAACTAGAAATGTGTTTCATGCAATTAACCGTCTTTGCCAATATTCTAAATGCCAATCTGCATCCAGGATCCTGCGGATTGAAGATTTAATAATATCAAAGCAGCAAATGCTGTAATTTTGTCAAAAAGTTGTTTTTTTATCTTTCAAGGGGCACATGTGAAACTTCAATCAATATGCTTGTAACAAAAACTGTTGGAGAAGTTATAAAAGTAATCAACTTTCCTACACTTTACAGAAGACTAATTGAAGATTAACCCGAAAATTTTGCTATTGACAAGGCAAGTTGTTATAGATCGCCAGACCTGAAGGCTCCTGAGGAGATTATAGGATAGGCAGTAGTCCATTGTGGTCGAGAGTTTGTAGTTGTATATTTTGTATTAGCCTGTACAAAAATGGCAGCAGATATGGGCTTGTACAAATGTGATAGCAATTCTGTGCCAGGGGCATCTTTTTGTGTGAAAGGTTATACTTGTTATGGACCGCTTTCGTCTTCTTGTGAAAGCTTATACTGGTTATTGTGGGTGACTAATGGCTGTACTTCCGTGATAAACCGAACATCTACAATGCCTACGCCCATGGGCATAGACAATAAGTTAAAGCAATACAATCACATAAAATGGATCATTCAGAATAATATTGGGTGACTGTATCCTACCATATTTATAACTAACCTGTCTACCTAATGCTGGGTATGCTAGCCTACCTTACCATACCCTACCCTAAAGTAGGACCTACCCTACCCTAGTGTACAACAGGGCATTTTAGGCTATGGAAGGGTACCCCTCCCCACCCCATTACCATAAGTAAGAGAATGATATTACTTTACCTATCCTATTCTGGCTACTGGGGTAGGGTATGGGAGGAGAGCCTCACTTAATCCTAACCTAGCAGTGCCTAAACTAGCTTACTATATCCTATCTTATCTATCCCACCCAAAGGTGGAGACCATACCTACTTTGCCATACCTTACTGATTTGTGAAGTGTTCCCTACCCCTACCCTCACCAGTAGGATGACCATACACCACCCCACTTTGACCTACCCTACTGAGTTACCTAGCCTTACCTAGCCTAAGGTAGGCTAGGTTACCCTACATCCTACACTAACCAGTAGGGTGACTATACCCTACCCTTTTCAACACCATCCTGCCTACCAGCTACTCTCCAATGCTCTCTTGCGTTAATTTTATAACAAAAATAAAGATGTGCATCTAGATTATTACCATAATCATATCTTTCAGTTTCAGTAATTTTCCAAATTATCAGGCTAGCAATTTACTGATATTTACTGATACAGTTTTCTGTATCAAACAAATATTCAACATGGCAGTGATTTTTTTGTGTGTGTGCGTCTTGTTACTTTGCTACGTCACAGTCGCGAGATCAATATGACGTCAGACCTAGCCCATTAAGTGATGTCACATTGACACATGCTATATTTTCTGTCGGCGACGTCACAGAGCGCTGCCGAATAAAAATGGCCGATGAGTGAGTATTAATTTTATTAAAATTGTTTGCTTGATGGTCTTATGACTAGGGTAGACCAGCCTACCTTAGCCTATCCTTCCCTACCCAACCTCCATCTATGAATATACTCTACCTTTTTCAACATCAATCTGCCTACCAGGAAGGGTAGGCTAGCTTATCATTAGCCTATCATGCCCAAGTAACCCTACTCTACCCTACCTTACGCTACCCCTAATTAGGGTAGGGTGTTCCCAACCATACCATATGGTACCATAGTGTAGGTGGGATAGGGAAGGGTATCCTACCAGGAGGGTGACTGTACCAACTCTATCAAACAACACTATGCCTATCAGGCAAGCCTTGCCTGGCTAGAATAGCCTTGCCTACCATATCCTGCCTTAAACCATCCTACCCTGAGATAGGTTAAGGTAATGGTAGGGTACTCTTCCTTACCCTATTGGCTTACCCTATGCTTCCCTAGGTTGGGTGGGACAGGCTATGCCAGCTAAGACTACCCTACCCTGGGGTTGGGTACAGTCTGCCCACTTGTTAGGGTAGGGTACAGTCCCTAACCAGTTTGGTAGGCCCTATCCTAGGGTAGGATCCTATCCTAGGGTAGGATATGTGTAGGCTAGCCAAAGCTAGGGTTAAGTGACCCTACCCTATCCTTCCCCCCTAAGCAGAGTCGTGTTTGAAGGAGTAGGTATAGTCATTCTTTGCATTAGAGCAGTGGAAGGCTACCCTTCCTTAGCCTACCCTACACTATGGTACCCTGGGGTATGTTAGTGTTGGTGGTTGGCACTTCCATGGTTAGGGTAGGGTAAGGTAGGGTCCTTCTATAGAAGGGTCAATCATACCCTACCCTATCAGTTAGGACAGCCTGCCTTACCTTAAGGACAGGATTGACTGCTCTACACTAAGGTGCCACTGGGCAGGCTAGTGTATGGAAGGGTATCCTACCACTTGCCTAACTGGGAGGATGAATATCCCTATCCCACACCACACTACATACCCCTTAGCATACCCTATCCCAACCAAGGGTAGGGACTACCCTATCCTAAGGTGCCATCGTGGAGGCTCAGTAATGGAAGGGTACCCTAACTAGGAGAAAGACTACCTGTTAGGGTAGGGTAGTGTAGCCTAACCTCAATGTATTAGCACTGCCTTACCTGGCCAACCATATCCTACCTTTCCTATCCTACCCTAAGTAGATTTGTTTGTTTGTATTGGAGTTTAACGGCCCAGTCAAGATTATTTTAGGTCATTTTTGAGCGGGTCAGTTTACCTATACCTAAACTAGCTAGTCTGGCCCAGAAACACATTTGCATTCCATATTTTCCAGTTCTGTGGTGTATTCCTTGATTCCAAAGGATAACCCTTTTGTAGAACATATTTAATGACACTGCAGCTGATGTTTGGGAATGTGTGGCAGCCGTAAAATAACCTGTCCTACATCATAGTGCAGTTTATATTTTCTTGTCCTTTGGGATCATTGATTCCATTGTGGAAGTTTGAAAGTATTTGAGGGTCACTGATGGGGCCTAATTGACCAAAACTAGCTAGTCTGGCCGAGAAAAACATGTACATTCCATATTATCCAGTTCTGTGGTGTATTCCTTGCTTCCAATCAATCCCAGGCTTCTCCAGACTTTCAGATGAGTCTTTAAACCGAGGTCCCGTCTCCGTATGACCTTAGCTGTTGGTGGGATGTAAAACAGAAACACTCAGTCAGTCCTTGCTTCCAAAGGATAACCCTTTTGTATAACGTATTATACGTAAGCGGCTAACCAGTACAGTGCCCTTTCTTTCATCAGAAACTGACAACTGCCCTTCTTGAATCAGCGGAAGGGAGAGAATGGGGGTAGAAAAGTTTCATGATAAATCTCCACGAAAGAATGTTTCCAACCCCGGCAGGTATCAAACCTGCATCTTCCTGGTCACAAGTCAGACGCGCATCCGACTGAGCTACCGAGGCCAGCACCTTTAGGTAGAGCCTACCGTACAAATTTTACTATACTCTGCTGGCTAGGGAAGTGTACCCTACCCTCACCAGTAGGGTGACCCACCTTATACTAACCTAGGGTAGGTCCTACCCTACCAAATCTTAGTTGCATACCCTAGCCTAGCCTAAGGTAGGGTAGACTAGGCTAGGGTATGTTACACTCTACACTAACCAGTAGAGCCACCATATACCTTACCTTTTTCAATACCATCCTGCCTACCCTTAGTGTATCATACCCTACTTCAAACTAGATAGCATAGTGTAGGCTAGGCTAGACTAGTCTAAGGAAGGGTACCCTACCACTACCCTAATAGAAGGACAACTGTATTTATCCCACACTACTCTGCCTTCCAGATAGACTATATTAGCCAAGAAACACTTAACCCTAGCCTAACCCACCTTGCCTACCATTTTTTACCCGAGCCTATTCTACCCTAGGATAGGCCTTACTTAACTGGCTAGGGTAGGGTACCCTAAAAATCAAAGATGGTTGAAAGTGGCCATGTGATCTCAAAGGAGCTATGATATTAATTGCAACCACATTTGTCAACAAACTGGAACCAGACTTGTTGGCTTACAAAGTATGTAACAGGTATGCTGAACACAGTACTGTTTCAGATATGCCCCAGTGGAGTGGCAAAGTCCCAAATAATTTTAGAACTGACATAAGTAAAATGATAAATAACCACTGTTCCATAATTTTCCTTTTTACCTTTCTGTTCTTTAATTATTTGAGTAGTGTATTTGCTTAAAATGACAGAATTTCAAGCCAATGACCACAATTTCATGAAATAAATACAGAAAACTGAAATAGTTGTATACTACAGCTTATTTGTACCCATTAATTTAGCTTAAATCAGACTTTTGTAACTTTTAATGGTGCAGCCATGTGCTTTTCATTTGGTGCAAAACTATTGTATCTGCAGGTTTTGCTTGAGAAACCTGGCATTGTTGGGTATTTTTTAGTGCAAAACTATTGTAACTGCAGTTACAATAGTTTTGCGCCAACTTCTAACGGCCTTCGCAGATACAATATTTTGAATATTTTTAATAACTCCAGAACGGAATGGAATATGTATACAACTCTTTGGTGGAAGATGCAAAACAATATATGCAACCAAAATATAGGAAAAACAGAAAATGGCCAAAATGTCAGTTACAATAGTTTTGCGCTCAGCCCTCGACATGAGCTTAAGCGGGCATGTCATGCGCAAGAACCACATTTCTGAGTGCCCTGGTTTTTTAGTTATCTCCCCTGACAGTATAATCTTGCGATGGCCATAACTGCAATACTTTTGTGATATGTGGTTTAATTCTGGTGCACTTTCTTTTGGTGAACAATCTTCTGAAGGCCATATTGGCTTTTGGTCGGGGGATTTGCCATCTCTTCCGATGGCTATTTTTTAGCTCTGTTGTCCATTTTGCTCATCAAAGCATAACGGTTTTAGCTGTTTTGTAACGGGCCACCTAAGCAACATTCCTATGAAGCCTGAATGACATCGATTCAAGGGTAAAGGAGTTTGGTTTGAAGAATTTTCATTTTTTTTTTTTTTTTGCCTCTGATGGCCATCTTAATCATCGGAGAGATAAAATGTAAGCTGTTTTGGTAGGCAATATTCCTGAGAAGTTTGAATCAAATTGGCACAAGGGTTCATAAGTTAGAATTAAAATTGTCCCAGGGGTTTTGTTTGATTTGAGGTTGTAAAGGTCATTTTTGAGACGTTGCTTTCAATTTTGTGGGACTTTTACCCGACATTGAGATGAAAAGACATCTCAAGCCCTGTCGCCACATGAAACCTATAGGGTTTATTAGCATGGACGGTCCGCCTCGCACCGCGGTTCCTGGACAGGTTTAGATCCTCTAAGCGGTTTACTAGTACTAGTGTGCGGACCGGATTCAGCTCTGCGTGGAAGCATCATGCAGCCCATATATCTCTTCAAACCCCTATGGACGGGGGCCTATTGGCCCAGGGGTGAAAGAGGAACTATCGATTGAAGATAAGTCTATTTTCAGCTATGGTGGCCATCTTGTCATTGAATCATATTAATTTTAGGTATTTTGGTAGGGAGCCACCTAGCCAATATTCCTGAGAAGTTTGAATCGAATTGGTCCAAAGGTTCAATAGAAGTTAGCATTTAAGGCAAATAGTTTGTGCTTTTAGATGGTCACCTCATCGATATTCCTATAAAGCAAGAATAAAATTGGTCCAGGTGTAAACTTGAAGATCATTCTATTTAAGCTCTGACGGCTATACTGTTCGTCGGAGCGGAACGAGTTTAGCTCTTTTTTTTTTTTTTTTTTTTTTTTTTTTTGGGGGGGGGGGGGGGTCCACCTACGCACGTTCCCGTGATATTCGAATCAAATCGGCCCAAAGTCACAATTGCTCACCATAACCACTTCGTGTGGTTTACAGGGGTTAACATTTTTCTTGTATCTGCTCTCAAATATAGATTGTGGGTACTCGTTAGAACCGCCTCGATGAGGCGGTTTTTACGTGCACCCACAATATATGTTTTGAGCAAAATAAAACAGAACACAGTTTTTCATTGTGAAATTTTCATTTTCCCGGCGTTGAAGGTGACAATGTATTTGTATAGGCGTGTTTTTGTAATGCAAGAAATGCTACTGTTCGTATGATGAGACCCATTCTAGCTCTGAACTGTCGGTTGCAGATAAAGCAACAGAGGTTAGAGGGAGACAGCGCTTTTGGTGATGCCTTAGCTTTGGCTTTGCACGTTTCTTCTCGGCTTCGCTGATTCTTTTTTATCATATGACGTCGCGTCTGAGAGTGTAATAACGCCATGTAATATTTTCGATAATGCACTAGTGGATTAAATATGCAAATTAGCTAGATACGTCCCGTAACGTTACATGTACGACGTCCGAAACGACGTCGCGTTTACTAATGGCGGAATATTGATATTTTTGTAAACATTCGAATACATAATGCGTTTTAAATGTCATATGATAAATAGAATCTTGCATTCGTGCTCATGTATTAATATTTACATTTCCAGTGTAAAGTCTAATGTAAACCTATAGAAAACAATTGCGTTCATACGTCCATGAACGCATCGAACCACATGACATTAAGTGACGTCATTCTAAACCATTGTTCTCTACGGGCGTTGATGACGTCAACGCTGCTCCGCTCTTTGTAGAAAAACAGCGTGTAAATGTTTTTCAGCTTTAAAAGTTTGCCCTACAAGCATTTTTTCGCCCAGTGATGAGGGGCAAACAATATAAATATAAAAAATAAACTTAATTTTTCTGCTTTTCATGAAAGAATGAACGACAGTGGGTCGCTAGCAAAGTTTACACGAACCCCTTCGGGGTTCATTTACTTTGCACGCGACCCACTGCGTTCATACTTCCATGAACTGCAGAAAAATAAATTTCATTTCTTAATTGAATTTATTAAACTCGTTGAGGAAAAAGGATAAATGCTCGCATTTTATCCCTTTTCCCAAACTCGTTTAATAAATTCAATAATACATGAACACTTATGTAAGATCCTCTATCACTAGCACCCCTTCTGATGAGGCCTCGCCACTTTGCTCGGTCTTGTGCTATTTGTACGATTTTAAGGTATGCTGAAGTCCTGGAAGGAGGTTTGATCTTGTAACGCTTCTTCTGACCCCCTTAGGAGCGTTTCTTCATTTCTGGTTCTCCATAGAATATTTTCTTCGGCAAACTGTTCTCAAGCATCCCGGTAACATGGCATGTGCAGAAGACCATGTACAATCTGCATCCATGACCTTTATGTCTGGAATCCACGTTTCACATACATATTACAGTGTTGGCAGAAACACAACTGTGCAGCCTTTCAGCTTTCTGTCAAGTCTGATTCTGCTTCGATACCAAACGCTGCACTAACTTTGGCATTCCTGCCATTTCAGGGCCTGACAAATCCAAAAATTTTCCACTTGCCCACCGGGCAAGCAAAATATTTTTGCACTTGCCCAGCTCAAAATCCTACTTGCCCAGGATTTTGGAACTCAAAAGTGGAGTTGAATGCAAGGGGGGGGGGGAGGGGGTGACGATGATGACGACCGACATTTATAAATATAATCCAAGGTTTCTGTCAAGTTTCAAGCACAGCCACTTTCCATTAGGATCTACTTCTTTCATGTTTTGTGTTTCTTTCTCTTTGGTGTCTCTGATGGGAGCCCAGGGTTAATTGTATCGATTCCTGATCATTGCATTCACTTACATTTATTTCCCTCTGTGCGGTAATACGGTAGAAAATTCTGTTGATGTCATAGTCAATAACGGTACTTTTTCAAGTTAATTGACATAATACCTTTACTGATTAGCAATTTAAGATACAGTTATATAAGCTCATCTAGCTTGACACGCATGATAAACAAGAGCTGCAGCCGATATAGATCTACTCAAAAGATCAGAAGTGTCAGGGCTGCGAGATAAAAGATTATTTAGCTTGAACCACAAGACGAGGACCCCCTCGATCCAAAAAAACACAAACTTTCACCCCGCCATACAAGCAAGTTCAATGTGATTATCATTTCCGCCATCAAAATCGTCGTCTATAAACCACCACTCCCATTTTTCTGCACGCGATCAGTAAATGACGTCATCCGACCCAAGCAACCCTACACGTGTTTAACGTCATCGTTTTATTTCAATGGGGCGTATCTCTTTCATTAAAAAATGTTTGGAACCGGAATTTTTTTTTTCTCGCTAGCTAAACTGTTGTGGATAGAGGCGCGACTAATCCGCGGTTATCAACATTAAAACATTCGACTTTTCCCGCCAGCGTCTGCTATTTGGCGCCAAAGCATAACCATTCACGAGATAGTAGAATAGTCCTTTTTTACTACCGTAAGATGTAGCAAATTGTCTTAGGAGCTATTAAACCATTTTCACATTGATTGTGGATTAAAATTTATGGCAGGGATAGACGCAAATTATAGACATAATTTAATCTTATTTTCACACCTTGTCACGCTTATCGATAGCGCTGGTGGTACACACTACACCAGAAATGAAAGACACGCACCGACGGGCAATCGTGTTTAATTGGTAATTATATGACAGGGATTAACAAGTGTCATAATGGAACCGTTATAAAAACACAGATGGTTTTGTCTCTGAATTGCCGACAAAGCGGATATTATTGTGATTTACTTACTAGTCTAGTTTTACAGTATTTAAGGACTCAAAAGACTGACAGTTGTAGACGATTTTTTGCATTTGCCCGACCGGGCGTCGAAAGGTCAAAGTGCACCTGCCCGGCGCGATTTCGGGCTTGTCCCGGGCGGTCGGGCATTGGATTTGTCAGCCCCTGCATTTTGACTTCATCATCAATATGCACGGATATTGACAGTGTGCCCCAAGGTAGGCATTTGCAGTCTTTGGCCGTTCATTGGGATGGCGAACCCTTTGTCAGGATTGCCATGTGAAAGATCAACTCAGTATTTTGATGCTGATTGTCTGGCCATTGCTGTCACAGGTGTCAAATAGTTGACCTACACAATTTTGGCGTTTAGTTGTTTACAAAGTTAACTCAGACTTTAGAAGATCTCGAAATGCGTACATAGTATTTTACCACGACAACGATCGGTCTCGAATGTGTACATTCTATTTTACAATTCCTGCATTTTGTTGGCTTGATTTTTATTCACGTTTTGTGGCCCAGTGAATAGTGATTCTGATGGGCTGAGGCAGAGTCTTTGAACAAAATAAGATGACAATACTGATTGTTTGTTTAATTTGTTGTTTAACGCCTCCGTAATTACTGTAAAGGTCATTTTGGAGACGTTGATTCCAATTTTGTAGGACTTTTCCCCGATCTTGAGATGAAATGACATCTCAAGCCCTGTCGCCTAATGAAACTAATAGGATTTATTAGCATGGACGGGCCGACTCGCAGCGCTTTGCCTGGGCAGGCTTTGATCCTCTAAGCGGTTTACCAGTACTCGTGTGCGGTCCAGCTCTGCGTCACGGGGAAGCATCATGCAGCCCATCTATTTTTTCAAGCCCCGATGGGCGGGGGACGGCAACACTGAGCTCCGACCAATCATACAAATATTGATAACTAATAACTATGCCACAATGAAACTTATCCCATCCCACGGCCTTTGATTGTGTATCGGAGATACTGCACAGAGGCTGAGGAAAAGGGCAGGTGTTATCAGTCATTTAACATAATTAAAAATGGATTCACAGCATTATAAACACTCTAAAATGCTTAACTGAAGGCACTTTCAGTTTTTGCCAGGCGAGCCTGTTCATTTCTTTAACACGACATTGCAGTATAAAGCGATTTTAGGACTTTAAGGGGAATGGGAACACCTTCAGGGGAGGCAAATCCTGCAAAAGTATTTTGTCTCCCATTTCAATAGAGGTCGACTCTTAAAGGACATAATTTGCTCCTGAGGAGCAAATTCTTTCCTTAAAGAGTAGACCGCTTTTTCCTTGGGACAGGGCTTATAGAATGGCGAATAGGAAAACCCGAAAGTTGTCTCCATTTGAAAAACGGCGGAAAAATCAGCCGAGTGTTCCCATTCCCCTTAAAGTGGAAATATTTTCAGATGAAAAACAAATGATAATTTTCTTATTTGTATTATTGCTGCGCTAAATATTGCTTGTAGGTGCTTGTTAAAACTGTCTCATTGACGTGATTCGCACACGGACCAGCGCTCTTTGTTTCGAGCGGTTATAAGGAAAATACCTTTTGCCTCTGTAAGTTCGACTTTCGCACTGTAAGTTCTGGTACTTCTGGTAGTTAACCCAATCACGGTTGGCAACTTTGCTTCCCTCTTTAATTGCACGCCGGTGGGTCAGGCCTCAAAGTCTATGACGGTTCCAACGTAAAGGCTTATTGAGAATTAGAGAGATCTAATTCAAGGTAATGTTGGTTGGTGCCTGATGCTCTGTCTCTGGTCGGGCCCATCGGAGTCTAACTGTTGGTTTTCTTTTGCTCCAGCATTTCAGTGGTTTCTTGCTGATTCTTTCCACTGACCTTTCCAAGGCGGTTCTTCTGTTGCGGTTTGTTTATGTTGTTGTTTGTTACTTACAGTGTGTATCACTTGTGTCTTTTTATTTTGGATGACCATATGGCCATGTTGTGGGAAAGTAACTGTCATTATGGCCTTCCTTTGTTTAGGTTTCCATTATGGTCTGGTCGCTTAATGTTTGTGTTTCTTTCCCTTTGGTGTCTTTGATGGGTGGAGTAAGTTAATTGTATCGATTCATGATCTTTGTTTTACTTCTATTTTTTATTACGAGTGTTAAAGTCAGATACATGACTACACACTCTGGCAAATCGAATTAATTGCGAAATATTAAAGCCATAACCCTATTGTAACACAACACGATGAACTCGCCAAAATCGAATTACACATCGCTGTCATAACAGACGCGGCATAAATGTTTTACTTCTATTTCACGAAGTTGGGAGTGGCCTCACTTTCCCGAGGTTGGTTTTACCGGACCTTTCGTTGCATGAGCTTGTTACGTAATGACATATTTGTGCAGGCAAAACCAGGTGCGATTGCTACATATAGAATCTACCTTAGAGAAATCTCACATTTTCATGGACAGCAGCCCATGAAATTAAGTCTAATGGCTGATCAGACAGAGTCACTCAATGAATTCATACAACGTTGAATCAATGTCAAATTTGGCGTTGATTTAGCTTTTACATATGGACGTTATGTGTTTAAATGCGCCGACAATTGGATGTACATGTAAAATGACTTTCTTAAAGTTGCTTACGAAATCTATTGGAAAAACGCATTTAACCTATACGTTTTCACATAGGGCGTGTACCGTTCAGTGGGTTTCGAAGCCACTATGCGTATCAGGATGTCCAAATGTAAAGTTTTGAATAGCGAAATGGTTCCATTTTAATAAAATTACAAGTCTTATGCTGTATTTTGAAAACTAAAGGTAGCAGAAAGAACGACCCTAAGTGAAAAATCCGTTTTTATATGGTAGGAAGAGTTATCTCCTCATAAAATATCAACCAATACAAAAAGTGCCCAAATTTTACACAAAACGTACAAAATTGAATGTTCTTGTGGAAAACGGAATAATTTGCGAAAAAAGACAGTTTTGGGTGACCCCTAGGTTGGTGTCACTGAATGTGTCATATCATAAGGAATAAGATTATATGGTTTAGGGGTAGGGATCTGAAAGGTTTCTGGAATATTTGGCCTTTTATAAAGCGGAGGGGATTGGGCATGGCCCCGGCACATCCCGGGGAACCCACAGGTTGGTGTCACTGGATGTGACTTATCATAAGGAACAAGATATATATGGTTTAGGGGTGGGGATCTGTAAGGTTTCTGGGATATTGGGCCTTTTATGAAGTGGAGGGGATGGGCCCAGCGCAACCCGGGGAACCCCCACGTTGGTGTCACTGAGTGCTTCTCATCATAACAAGAATATATATGCTTTAGGGGTGGAGATTTGAATGGTTTCTGAGATAAATGGTATTTCATGAGGGGGTGGGGTATATCCCCGGCACATCCTGGGAGATCCCCAGGTTGGTGTCACTTGATGCATCTTGTCATAAGGAACAAGAATATATATGGTTTAGGGGTTGGGATCTGTAAGGTTTCTTAGATATAAGGCATTTTATGAAGTTGAGGGGGCGTGGTATGGCCCCGGCACAACCTAGGTGACCCCCAGGTTGACATTAATATATATGACTGAGAGAAGTTTACTCAAGGAACATTTCTATGAAAGTTTTGTCAAAATATCTGCAATGACTTGGCAGTAAATGTCATTTTTCAATTTTCCCCGATTATAAGTCAATGGAAACTTTAAGTTGCCATTGCAACAAAACTAAATGGCCAAATTTAATAAAAAAACACAAAACCTGTAAAGGCAAATATGGTGAATATTTCCATAAAGTCTCAGCCCCATTGAACATATGGTTTCTGAGGAGATGATTTTTTAAGTATTTTCTTTTTATATTTTTTTCATTTTGGTTTCCATAGCAACCAGCAAAAATGTGCAGTAGGCCTAAAATCACATGGCAGATAGTAGATTGCATTAGGTACACTTTTATGAAAGTTTTGTCAAAATATCTGCAAAGGCTTGGCAGTTAATGCCATTTTCCAATTTTCCCCATTATAAATCTATGGAAACTCTAAGTTGCCATAGCAACCAAACAAATCAGCTGATTTGCATAAAAAACACAAACTTTCAATCCCCCAGCCCAAGGATGCTACAGATGAAATTTGAGCTCAATCGGCCCAGTGGCTTCACAGGAGATGTCGTTTGAAAATGTTGACGTCATAGGACAGACGACGACAACGGACAACTGCCTATCCTAAAAGCTCCCCCGGAGCCTTCGGCTCTGGTGAGCTAAAAACTACAGAGATGAAACAAGGTTGAGGACTCGACAGCATACAACAACAGAATACCAACAGTTAGACTCCGATGGGCCCGACCAAAGACGGAGCATCAGGCGCCAACCAACATAAAGAATACTAAAATAAAATACCAGAGAATCAACTTCGGGGAATTTGATGTCGCACCTGCTCCCCACCTGCCCCACACAAAAAATAAAAGTTTATTTAAGGCAGAAGAATTGAATATAGGGCCTTGAGAAGAATCCATAGCCTATATATGCGAGGTAAAAACTGACTAAGTTCACAATGTGGAAAAAGAGACAAAAATTGATCCCAAAGTCCAAACCACATGCACATCCTTATTCCATAGCAAAATTATCAATATAAAACTGTAAGAGAAGTTGCGATGACAAGAGGTACGAGGACTGTTCAAATATGAATGCCAGTAGAACGTTTTCTTATGCACTAATGCGAAAATCACCTCGAAATAAATATCACGGCGTAGAAAAACATTTGACCTGCACATTGATACCAAACCTGTTAAAATCCGTCCACTTAAGCCATGTATATCGTTCGATAAGCACTGTCTACTCTTGTATAATAACACAAAAAATGGTTGGAAAAAGGTCAGAGTACGCCGTTGAAATACGGTCCTATATTAAGAATCGTTGTATTCTTGGTATACGGTGCAAATACATTTTTGATGAAATATGTTCGGTTTATGGGCATAATGAAATGTCTTTTCCGACAGTTTTTCGTTGGTGTAAGAAATTCAGCTGTGGGCTAGGCTCAACAGAAGATGCACCACATGATCGTCGGCCGAAAAGAGCGACATCTGCCCAGATGGTTGCTAGAGTGAAAGAGATAGTTGCTACCGATGCACGATACACCACTAGGCAAACAACTAGTATGGTTGGCATCTCATTAGGAGCAGCTCAATACAATTCTGAAACGGGATTTGAAAATGAGAAAGATCTGCGCTCGATGGATTCCCCATCTGTTGACAGATAAGCAGAAAAAGACACGCGTTCAGTGCGCCAAGAAGTTGCTTAAAAAGTTTCCAAATTACAATGCACGGTCTTTCGCTAATGTCGCCAATTTTTTTAGCCAATGCGAAAGATTCAGAACAAAATATGGGCAACCAAGTATTGCAAAAGAGCATGCGCGTCAAGAAGGTTATGTATGCCATATTCTTTTCAAATCAGGGCCCTGCTATTCAGGTTGCTGTGCCTAAAGGCAAATCTGTAAATGCGAAGTTTTGAAAGAATAAAGTTCTTCGAAAATTGAAGAAATATTTCAAAGAACGAAGACCCGCAACTGGTTTGGCCAATGTCAGATTGCTACATGACAATGCGTCATCGCACAAGGCGTTCATTGTGCAAGAATATCTGAAGCAGGAAAAGATTTTTGAACTCCCTCACTCCCCGTACTCCCCTCACCTTGCCCCGTGTAACTGTTTTTGTTCCCGCGGCTGAAAAAATACGTTTCTGGTCGAAATTTTGTACAGCGCAAACACCTCGGTTCTGCAATATTGCAGTGCCTTCATAGTATACCTCGAAAATACTACCAAAATGCATTCAATGATTGGATCAGAAGACTGAAAGTTTGTATATCTGTTAAAGGGGAATACTTTGAGGGGTTGATGATGATTTCGTGTTTAACGACGCGGCAACCCTCTTTGTGGGTCATTAGCGTCAAACGGTCAATGGTTAACGGCATTGAGAATTATTAGGATATAAAAAGTAAAAAAGTTAGTTTGATATGTATAAAAATCTTAAACAGTTAAATCTTATGAAAAAGTCCAATTTCTTTTAAGAATAAAATAATATTTTCAAAAGGTACATCTTGAAACAATTGTTGCAAAGTGTCAGCTTTGAAGTATAAGTTACGGCATTGTGAAAAGTCTACACATTCAATTAAAATATGTTTCACAGTGAATGTCTGATCACAGCCTACGCAGGAAGGCTGTTCATCACCATTTAAAATATAAGAATGAGTAACTCTAGTATGGCCAATGCGTAGTCGTGTTAATACTACATCCTCTTTCCTGGAAAACTGTGGAGGAGAGCACCTTGTTCCAACGACAGGTTTAATGGCATGGAGTTTGTTATTTACTGCACGGTCCCATCCGCCTTGCCATTCCGACAATATGTATCTGTTGATAAAAGGTTTAAAATTAGTAAAAGGAATTTTAAAAACAGACGGATTAAGATTGAGCGATTCCTTTGCTTTCTTGTCAGCAAACTCATTGCCGACAATGCCAATATGGCTTGGAAGCCAACAGAACAAGATTTGGTGCGTTTTAGAAATTTCATGATGTTTTTCGATCAGTTTTTGTATTTGAGGATTATTTGATGATGAATGGTCTAAAGCCTTAAGCACAGAAAGTGAATCAGAAAATATAATTACTTTTTGAAATAATAAAGAACTGATAAAATCTAAAGCTAGGTCTATTGCTTTGGCTTCAGCTGTAAAAATAGATGAACCATCTGGAAGGCGCAATGTTTGGTGCGTATCTTTAGAAACATATGCACAACCAACTTTATCTCCTTCTTTTGAACCATCAGTATAGACTTGCTGGTAATCATTGTATCGTGACTGCAGTACCTGAAAGTTTTGTTTGAGTAGCATTGGATTTGATTCGGATTTTTTACCATCATGTAAGTCAAACAGAATAAAAGGTTTTTTAATACACCAAGATGGAACTTCGGCCGTTTCATGTTTTTGAATATTTTTTAAGGTAAAATACGTAATCCAAAAGGTTTGATTGCTGTGGGTTTAGTTTCATACTTATCTACAAATTCAGATGGAAATGAAATTTGGAATGCCGGGTTAGAAGGATTAGCAGCAAAGTAGAAGTAAAACAAAGATCAGGAATTGATACAATTAACTTACTCCATCCATAAAAGACACCAAAGGGAAAGAAATACAAACATTAAGCGACCAGACCATAATGGAAACCTAAACAAAGGAAGGCCATATGAACAGTTACTTTCCCACAAAATGGCCATATGGCCATCCAAAATTAAAAGACACAAGTGATACACACAGTAAGTAACAAACAACAACATAAATAAATCGCAACAGAAGAGCCGCCTTCGAACGGTCAGTGGAAGATTTCCACTGGGGGGCTTAAATCGATTTTACGTGGCCACAATCCTCGCCCTTACTTCCGTCGCGATTTAGACAAATAATTTGTTTAGTCCGCATGAAGGCCTCCTAACTCATCAGTGCAACATCTCCGTGAACACAGAAATCAAAGAACCACAGAGGTGAGACAACGGTGAGGACTCGACAGCAAGAAACCACTGCAATGCTGGAGCAAAAGAAAACCAACAGTTAGACTCCGATGAGCCCGACCAGAGACAGAGCATCAGGCACCAACCAACATTATCTCTTTAATTTTCAATAAGCCTTTACGTTGGAGCCGTCATAGAATCTGAGGCCTGACCCACCGGCGTGCAATTAAAGAGGGAAGCAAAGTTGCCAACCGTGATTGGGTTAACTACCATGCATGCAGTCTGTCGTATAATATCCATGTTGTACCCAAACTTTTTATATCGAAGAATGATTTTACGAAATTGGGTGCTGAAGTCATTGCGGCTATATATTTTTCTGAATTTATATACTAAGTCACCATAAAATTCGGGTTCCGATAGACCTTGTTGCAGAAGAGATTTAAGTCCAATATTGAATTTTGAAATTAAATCAGAATGGCGTCTATAACATTTTGAAAAGGCTTTGCGTAGTTTATGGTACCGATAACCCTGATTAAGGATGTGAGCCGTTAATAATTTATTACGAGTGTTGAAGTCAGTTACATGACTTCACACTCTAGCAAATCACACTGAAGAGAACGTTTCTCTCTGCGCGAAGTTAAAGATGGTTCACCTGCTTCCACATAAAGGCTCAACCATAGTGCAGTTTATATTTTACTTTTGGTCCTTTGAGATCAGCGTGAATATTCTGAGTAATCAGAAATAATTTATTGGTTTAGACTCATATTCTAGACAGGTTTTTAATAATTTGGACCCCATTTTGATTTATATCAGTCTTTGAATCGACTGCCAATTCGAAATTCGCAAAATTGCAGTATGTTTCCTCTGGTTTTCTTTGCCGGATCATTACAGGGTCACTGATGAGGCTTTATTAGCCGAAACTACGTAGTATGACCCATCTTCTTTCTTATGAATGTTTTCATTGCTCTTAAAGGAACTCATTTTTGATTTTTATTTGCCTTCACTGCAGCTGGTGTTGTGCCGTGTGGCGGCCGTAAAACGTCTCCCCGTACATCAACCATAGTGCAGTTTATATTTTACTTTTGGTCCTTTGAGATCAGCGTGAATACTCTGAGTAATCAGAAATAATTTATTGGTTTAGACTCATATTCTAGACAGGTTTTTAATAATTTGGACCCCATTTTGATTTATATCAGTCTTTGAATCGACTGCCAATTCGAAATTCGCAAAATTGCAGTATGTTTCCTCTGGTTTTCTTTGCCGGATCATTACAGGGTCACTGATGAGGCTTTATTAGCCGAAACTACGTAGTATGACCCATCTTCTTTCTTATGAATGTTTTCATTGCCGTTAAAGGAACTCATTTTTGATTTTTAATACTGGAGAAGTACGGAAGGCCCCCATAGCCAGACGAAGGCCTTGGTGATGGATAGTATCCAAAGATTTTAAATAAGACTTTCTGGCCGAACCATAAACAATAGACCCATAATCTAATTTAGATCTTATCAGAGACCGGTAAAGATGTAATAAAGTGTACTGATCTGCTCCCCAACTTGTATGAGCTAAAACTTTCAAAAGATTCAAAGTTTTTAAACATTTCGCTTTAAGATATTTAATATGGGGAATAAAAGATAACTTTTGATCAAATATGACTCCAAGAAATTTGGCTTCTTCAACAACAGGAATTTGTGATCCATATAAAAACAAGGAATGATGTTCGTGTTTCTTCCGTAGCTTACAAAAATGAACACACTGCGTTTTCGACTTGGAGAACTTGAAACCATTTTTATCAGTCCATTCTTCTATTCTTTTTAAATTTTGTTGTAACTTTCGTTCAATTGTTTTCATATTTTTTGAACGGTAACATATACAAAAATCGTCAACATACAAGGAACAATCAGTTTTGTCGTCCAAACATTGTACGATATTGTTTATTTTGATGTTAAATAGCGTAGTTGAAAGAATACTACCCTTTGGGACACCCTGTTCTTGATCATAGAAATCTGACACGGTAGACCCCACACGCACCTGAAACATGCGCTCCCCTAAAAAGCTTTCAATAAAACTGGGACGTTTTCCTCTTAAGCCAATGTTATGTAGATCTTTCAATATTCCATAACGCCATGTTGTATCATATGCTTTCTCCAAGTCGAAAAAGACAGCTACTACGTGTTCTTTGTTAATAAAAGCATCTCGTATAAATGTTTCTAGTCTTATTAAATTATCATTGGTACTACGTTCCGAACGAAAACCCGATTGGTATTCTGAAATGAGGTTGTTGGACTCTAAGTACCAGACTAATCTCTTGTTTATCATTCTCTCCAATGTTTTACACAAACAACTTGTCAAAGCTATCGGACGATAATTTGAAGGTTCTGCATAATCTTTCCCTGGTTTCGGAATTGGTACAACTGTAGCTACACGCCAGCTCTCATGACAGACCCCTGTTTCCCAAATATTATTAAAGATATCTAAAAGTGTTGAATGAGAATTTTTTGGCAGATGCTTAAGCATCTGATAATGAATTTCATCGGGGCCGGTTGCCGTATCATGTGATTTTTCAATGGCTTCAACGAGTTTGGATAAGTTAAAAGGTTTGTTGTATTCTTCGTGATTAAGGGATTTAAAGTTTAGATTTCTTTTCTCTTGGTCCTTTTTGAAATTTCTAAAAGTGTCAGAATAATTACGCGATGATGAATTTCTCAAGAATGTACTCCCAAGAGTATCTGAAATATCTTTTTTTGTTGACGCTATTGTGTCAAATTCAGTATTTAAATGTGTAAAACTAGAAGACTTTGTTTTTCCTGAAATTTTTCGTACCATATCCCAAACCTTTTTAATGGGGGTTTTATAGTTCAATTTGGAGACATATTCTCTCCATGACTTACGTTTGGAAGCTCGGATTGTTCGCCGAGCTTTAGCTCTAAAAACTTTTACGTCGTTTAGCTTTTCTGAAATGGGATTTTTGCAGAACTTATTTAGAGCCTGTTTACGCTTTTTAATAGCTTCTTTACAGTCATTATTAAACCAAGGCTTGCTTTTCTTAGTATTTGTGGAGGACTTTGGTATGCATTGTTCTGATATATTAATAAGCGAATCTGTGAAATCAGAAACAATGTCAGATGATTCATTAAAGTGATCAATTGATAACTCTTCTTCACATAAATTATGGAATAATTCCCAGTCGGCCTTATTCATTTTCCATTTCTGGTTACAGTCCTCATCTGGTTCGTTAACGCTCTCAATTATAACAGGGAAGTGATCACTTCCGCACTGATCATCATGAACAGACCAGTAAAAGTCTAAAAAGAGAGTTTGGTGACACAAAGAGAGATCTAAAGAAGACAAATGGCCTGTTGCAGGGTGAAGATAAGTATTAGATTTATCATTCATCAAACAAAGACCGTTCTTTGCAATAAAATCTTCAATAAGTGCTCCTCTGTTGTTGTTATCTTTACAACCCCATAGAATGTTGTGACCATTGAAGTCACCAACTAAAAGATATGGCGATGGAAGATGATCTAGCAATGAGTCAAGATGTTCGGGCTGTAAAGAGAATGAAGGTGGTATATATAGAGAGCAAATTATAGTTTCTTTATCAAGAGAAACCGATACTGCTACAGCTTGTAGTTCTGTTTTCAATTTGATCTCTCTTTGTGGTAAACATGATCTAACAAAAATTGAACTGCCACCAGATGGTTTATTACCATCAGAATAGATATAGCTATATGTATTGAAACCCCTGACATCAATATTGTCATCAGTTTTTAAAAAAAGTTTCTTGTAAACATAAAACCGATGGGTTTAATAAAGAAAGTAGTAATAAGAGTTCGCGATGACTTTGATTTTGAGATTGTAAATTTTCCTTTTTTGGATGGTGGTGTTCCTCGTGCGCCATCCTGTGGCGTTTATATTTCGCAATTAATTCGATTTGCTAGAGTGTGTGGTCGTGTAACTGACTTCAACACTCGTAATAAATTATTGGCGGCTAGGCTCCTTGGTCGGGGTTATCGGTGCCATGGACTGCGCGAGGCCTTTTCAAAATTTTATAGACGCCATTCTGATTTAATTTCGGGGTTCAGTGTTGGACTTGGGTCTCTTCTGCAGCAGGGTCTGTCGGAGCCCGGGTTTTGTGGTGACTTGGCGTGTAAATTCAGAAAAATATATAACCGCAATGACTTCAGCACCCAATTTCGTAAAATCATTCTTCGATATAAAAAGATTGGGTACAACATGGCTATTATACGACAGACTGCATGCATGGTAGTTAACCCAATCACGGTTGGCAACTTTGCTTCCCTCTTTAATTGCACGCCGGTGGGTCAGGCCTCAGATTCTATGACGGCTCCAACGTAAAGGCTTATTGAGAATTAGAGAGATCTAATTCAAGGTAATGTTGGTTGGTGCCTGATGCTCTGTCTCTGGTCGGGCTCATCGGAGTCTAACTGTTGGTTTTCTTTTGCTCCAGCATTTCAGTGGTTTCTTGCTGTCGAGTCCTCACCGTTGTCTCACCTCTGTGGTTCTTTGATTTTTGTGTTCACGGAGATGTTGCACTGATGAGTTAGGAGGCCTTCATGCGGACTGAACAAATTATTTGTCTAAATCGCGACGGAAGTAAGGGCGAGGATTGTGGCCACGTAAAATCGATTTAAGCCCCCCAGTGGAAATCTTCCACTGACCGTTCCAAGGCGGCTCTTCTGTGGCGATTTATTTATGTTGTTGTTTGTTACTTACTGTGTGTATCACTTGTGTCTTTTGGTTTTGGATGGCCATATGGCCATTTTGTGGGAAAGTAACTGTCCTTATGGCCTTCCTTTGTTTGGGTTTCCATTATGGTCTGGTCGCTTAATGTTTGTATTTCTTTCCCTTTGGTGTCTTTTATGGGTGGAGTAAGTTAATTGTATCAATTCCTGATCTTTGTTTTACTTCTACTTTTCATTATAATTTGATTTAAGACCTCGACAATTCCATTGTATTATTTTGTGTTTTGGATCCATTTTATGGAGAGATTTTTTTTTTCAACTAGAAACTAAGGCGGCTTTACTGGTGACCGCGATCTGTTCTCACTACTTCGTGGTGTTTGAGAGCTTGATCTGTTTTTTTCTATTTTGTGGTGATGGAGTAACAAGAAACTCCATGTCACTATCATCCGAAAATCTGAACCTATTGTGTGTTTTAATCAGGTCTCGTGATTCTTTGCGTTGTCTGTTTTTGAGTTAATTTATGTTTTTGTTGTTGATGTTGCTTTTTAAGATCATTTTTAATCATTTCTAAAGTTGAGTTTTTAATGGTTTGTCAGTTTTATTTTGTTCCTTTGGCTGTGATGGTGTTTGAATTTGGGAGGTGTTCGTTTTGTTGTCGGTTCTGCTTTTAGCGATAAGTTTTTGTAAAGGTTCAAGACCAGGAATCTGTTCCGTTTGTGAGGCAGCATCAACAACTGGAACCTTTTTAACAGATGACTCGGTGATGCTAGCATAACTTACACCAGGTATCGGTGTTGGTGTCTCAACAATTTTCCGGGCTTCGATAAAAGATATATTGTTGGTGAACTTAATTCTTAAAATTTCCTTTTCTTTATGCCAAATTTTGCATTCCTTTGAATAAGCGTAATGGTTTTCTCGGCAATTTACACATTTTGGTATTTTGTCACAATCACGTTCATGATGACCAGTTACTTCACCGCATCGAGGACAGACTGGGTCTTTAGAACATCTGTCCTCGTGGTGTCCATATTTTTAACAGTTGTGACAAAGTAACGGGTTGGGAATATATATGTCGACGTTGACTCGAAAATATGCTACTTTAACTGTTTTAGGAAGGACTGGCGTATTGAAAGTAAAAACGAAAGTATTTGTATCTTTTAATTGACCATCCCGTTTAATTTTGAAGCGTTTAACCGTAGTTACTCATTGAGTCCTTGTACCTTCAAGAGTTTCCTCCTCGCTACTGCCCCTCAACTCAGGGCAACGAATTACCCCCTTTGAGGTATTTAGCGAGGTATGCGGGTACACACGTACTTTCAGATTGTGAAAGTCAGTGGTGCGCAGGAGATTATCGGAATGTGATTTTCTGTTGACTTCAATGAGTAACTGGTTGGATCTATTTAGTTTCTTGATATTAACAGGTTCACCAGCTATACTTTGAATTACTTTTTGAATGACGAATGGTGACAGAGATGTTATTGTCTGATTTTGATCTTTACTTTCAATTATCAAGAAACGCGGAAATTGTTGAGACGATGGTTCCGTTACATTTTGAGATTCGCGGTCGTCATTGTCCGAAGTATCGATGTCAGATGTGTTTTGGTATGTCTTTTTCCTTTTTTTATCTTTCACCATGATGAAGAGATAATATAATTCGTCCTCCGTGCTCTCCGCCCACCGTGGAGCCCTACAAGGGAACACTTAAATGAGTGGATCTCCTATCTCAAGTGTTAGAGATACACAGAAGATATACTCGTACGAGCAAAAAGCTGCACGATTTGTCGGTTTAGCCGCCGCCTTCTAGAAATAGAAAGGTTGAGAAAAGACTTTATGAGCAAACGGTGTGTATGCAGGTTGATACAAAAGACAAGGAAGAGAAAGTAAAAGGTTATTTCTAGGGCTTGGCGCGACCAGCCGATTGACCGTGCCGGACCGCACGACCACCCGTCTAACCGAAATTAAGGCCGAAGAGGTGTGTTTGGTACCTGAAGCACAGAACCCCGATAACCCTCAACCCCCAGGACCCCTTCATCCGGCTTACGGGACGCCAGCCACGGCAAACGGGTGGTACTTCCTTTAGCTCTTCCCAGTGGGCACATAAACCACAGCAGCAACTTGCCCAGAGGGAATTGAGCCCCCAGGGCCACGGCAAGGCAGGAAATCTAATACCTGGGGGAATACTTTGAGGGGACAAAATAAATTTGTCATCGAAATCTATGACGGAATCATTTTTATGTGCTTAGTTGCATTCATATTTGAACAGTCCTCGTACCTTTCGTATATCAACTGAAGCTTAAAAATGGCTAAGTTCACAAGGTGCGAAAAGTGAAAAAAAAAAATTCTGAGAACTTTGTCGAAATCACATGCAAAGTTTCAAAATGATCGGTATAAAACTGCAAGAGGAGTTGCGAAGACAAGAGGTTCCTATCATATATCAATTGAAGGTTAAAAATGAAGTTTCAAAATGATCGGTATAAAACTGCAAGAGGAGTTGCGAAGACAAGAGGTTCCTATCATATATCAATTGCAGGTTGAAGGTTAAAAATGACTAAGTTCACCATGTTGAAAAAGTGACAAAATTTTTCCGAAGATAAAGTCCAAACCACGGCCAAAACACACACACAATGAAACGAGGTACCTAAGTTCATAAAAAATGGCTAAGTTCATAATGTGCAAAAAGTGAAAAAAATATTCTGAGAATTATGTCAAAACCACACGCAAAGTTTCAAAATGATTGGTATAAAACAGTAAGAGGAGTTGCGATGACAAGAGGTACCTATCATATATCAATTGAAGGTTGACGGTTAAAAATAAGAGGTACCTATCATATATCAATTGAAGGTTGACGGATAAAGTTGACGGATAAAAATGACTAAAGTAGAAGTAAAACAAAGATCAGGAATCGATACAATTAACTTACTCCACCCATCAAAGACACCAAAGGGAAAGAAACACAAACATTAAGCGACCAGACCATAATGGAAACCTAAACAAAGGAAGGCCATAAGGACAGTTACTTTCCCACACAATGGCCACATGGCCATCCAAAATAAAAAGACACAAATCACACACACAGTTAGTAACAAACAACACCATAAATAAACCGCCACATAAGAACCGCCTTGGAACGGTCAGTGAAATGATTTCCACTGGGTGGGGGGGGGGGGGGGGCTTAAATCGATTTTACGTGGCCACAATCCTCGCCCTTACTTCCGTCGCGATTTAGACAAATAATTTGTTCAGTCCGCATGAAGGCCTCCTAACTCATCAGTGCAACATCTCCGTGAACACTAAAAATCAAAGAACCACAGAGGTGAGACAACGGTGAGGACTCGACAGCAAGAAACCACTGAAATGCTGGAGCAAAAGAAAACCAACAGTTAGACTCCGATGGGCCCGACCAGAGACAGAGCATCAGGCACCAACCAACATTACCTTGAATTAGATCTGTCTAATTCTCAATAAGCCGCCATAGAATCTGAGGCCTGACCCACCGGCGTGCAATTAAAGAGGGAAGCAAAGTTGCCAACCGTGATTGGGTAAACTACCATGCATGCAGTCTGTCGTATAACATCCATATTGTACCAAATCTTTTTATATCGAATAATGATTTTACGAAATTGGGTGCTGAAGTCATTGCGGTTATATATTTTTCTGAATTTATATACTAAGTCACCATAAAATTCGGGTTCCGATAGACCTTGTTGCAGAAGAGATTTAAGTCCAATATTGAATTTTGAAATTAAATCTGAATGGCGTCTATAAAATTTTGAAAATTTTAAGTTCACAATGTGGAAAAAGTGACGAAAATGATCCGACGATAAAGTCCAAACCACATGGGCATCCTCATACCATGGCAAAAACACACGCAAGTTTCAAAATAATCGGTATGAAACTGTAGGAGGAGTTGCGATGACAAGACACCCAGTGTAAAATGTTGACGGAAAGACGGACGGACAACCGGATGGACGGAAACATGCACGCCTATGTCTTCCTGCTAAAACAGGTGCGACAAAAATTCCATTTATGTTTTTACGCTGGAACCGTCATATATAATCTTAAGCCCGACCCACCAGTGTGCAATCAAAGAGGGAAGCAAAGTTGCCAACCGTGATTGGGTTAACCACCATGCATGCAATCTGTTTTATAACAATTATGTTGTACCCAATCTTTATTTATCGACGAACGATTTTACGAAAGTGGGTACTAAAGTCATTACAGGCATGTGTTTTTTCTAAATTTATATACTAAGTCACCATAGAATTAGGGTTCCTATAGGCCATGTTGCAGAAGTTTTTTAAGTCCAACATTGAATTTTGAAACCAAATCAGAATGATTGACGTCTATAAAACTTAGAAAAGACTTTACGTAGTTTATGATACCGATACCCCTGATTAAGAAGTTTAGCGGTTAATAATTATTACGAGTGTTGAAGTCGGATACATGACTAGACCCTGTAGCGAATCGAATTATCTGCGAAATATAAACCCCATACGATGTCGCAGGAGGAACATCACCGTCCAAAAAAGGAAAATTTACAACCTCGAAATCAAAATCATCACGTTTATCATAAATTGACGATGTCGCAGGAGGAACATCACCGTCCAAAAAAGGAAAATTTACAATCTCGGAATCAAAATCATCATGTTTTTCATAAATTTTGCAAGAAACAGATCTATCTACAATAGAGTAATGTAAATCCAAAAAGGGGGCATCGGAATCAGAGGAATTTGCCTTGTTTAACTGAAGTTCTAGGGGATAAATCTGACTGATCAAACTATCAAAGTAAGTATTGTCAATATTTAATAAATCATCTTAGTATCTAGAAGTAGAACTAAAAGCTTCAATTATTTCAGATTGGTTATCAATGGAAAGCGACAACATGAAGTCTCTTTCATAACAATACAAGAGCAGATCAGGCACAAGATTTGCGCACTTCGTACCCATCGGAATACCCACAATGTGTCTAAATAATTTAGTACCGAATCTAATATAAATATTGATAAGAAGAAAGGTGAGGGCATCACACACTTTCTGACATGACCAAAGTGTATAATTCGTATGCTATTTTTGACATTACATGCAAGATAGAATCTCTGTGAAAAGCCAATTCAATTAAATCATTAAGCTTTTCTTTTATAAGATTTTGAGGAAGTGTAGTGTAAAGAGTGAAAAAATCGTATGTAGACAGACTTGAAGCACGAAAACGTCTGGATTTCAATTTATTTCAAGATGTTCGGGCTCTAAAGAAAATGAAGGTAATATATATAAAGAACAAATTGTAGTTTCTTTATCTAGAGAAACCGATACTGCTACAGCTTGTAAGTCTGTTTTTAATTTGATCTCTCTTTGTGGTAAACATGATTTAAAAAAAAAATTGAACTGCCACCAGATGGTTTGTTACCATCAGAATAGATGTAGTTATATGTATTGAAACCCCTGACATCAATGTAGTCATCAGTTTTTATAAAGGTTTCTTGCAAACAAAACAAAACAAAAAAAAAAAAAAAAAAAAACGATGGGTTTAATAAAGAAATAAGTAATAAGAGCTCAATATAATTTGATTGAAGACATCGACAATTCCATTGTAATATTTTGTGTTTTAAATCCATTTTGGAGAGATATTTATACGACTAGAAACTATTTTGGAGCTGCAATTGGTGATATAGAGCGGCTACCACTACCTTGTGGTGTTGTTGACCTAGATCTGTTATTGGTACTTCGAGGTGATGGAGTTTCAGTGAACTCCATATCACTGTCACTCAAACATCCGAATCTGTTCTGATAAAATTTATATTGTCTCGTTCAATTTTACGTTGTTTGTCTGGCTGTTTTTGAGATGTTTGTTGTTTTTTAGAATCTTCCGATCCCTTAGCAGTTCGACCTGAGTCGAGTTTCTCTTTGGCATGCGGCGCTGGCTTCGGTAAGGTCGCTGTCGACCGATCCGAAGCAACCTGGATTGCGCCATCTGATGAATTGGTTGTACTTTGTGGTGTTGGAGTGGATTTACTCCATGCACCAGATGTTTTCAGTTCAGCTATGCATGAGTCAACAGTCTGTGTTTCGGAGCTGGTAAGTTTCACACCAGCACCTTTGTGATGCTGGCGTTACTTGCGGTTGATGTTGTATGTCGCTCTTCAACAATTTTCCGAGCTTCTTGAAACGATAACGATTGTTGGTACTTAACTGCGAGTATTTCTTTTTCTTTTTCCAAGCTGGACAGTCTCGAGAAAAAAACAGCATGTTGGTCACCACAATTGACGCATTTGGCTTCATTCTTACATTTTTGATGGTTATCGACATGTTTGTCATCACCACAATTGGCACAGGGATTTTTTCTGACATTTGCTTTCGTGGTGGCCAAACACCTGACAGGGCTCGGAGTGTAGGCCTCTTCGTTGACAGAACGATATGCTACTTTGGTTTTCTGTGGCAGAACTGGTGGGTTAAATGTCAAAACATAAGTGCTTGTCGATTTAAGCTAACCACTTCTACGAACTTGGATGTTACTAACACCAATAACGCCTTGATCCATGAGATTGTCAATAATCTCTTGTTCGCTGCATGGACGTAGTGCCGGGCTGCGAATGAAACCTTAAGATGAATTAAGTGTGTTGTGTAAAGAGATCTTTTTTTTCTGACATTTATTTTTTATTTGCTTTGTTTTTCCCGTTAACAAACAACTTTTGAGACCAGGGAAGTCCCAAAAGTTTTCCAGACCTTACATCCTACAGTTTGTTTCATTTTTCCACCTTTCTTAATGTGCACTACCCATATAATCTTTCACTCATTCTGACAGTCTGGATTCTGTCACACGAAACACATATGGTATATTCAAAATGTCCATTAATATTGTTGGTAGTGCACCTTTCATTCCATCAACCATACTGTTTTACCTATAATACATATATACAAATAGTAATCAGGTCTGAATTTTAACTGGAAAGTTATAAGCTATTCAGGATTCCCAACTTTTTAGTCTGGCAGCCGTTCCCAGTGGGGCAAATTGGGGGGAAGTGGGGGTGGTTGATGATGATGATGATTTCGTGTTTAACGACGCGTCAACCCTCTTTGTGGGTCATAAGCGTCAAGCGGTTAATGGTTAACGGCATTGAGAATTATGAGGATGTTAAAAGTAAAAAAGTTAGTTTGATATGTATAATAATTTTAAACAGTTAAATCTTATGAAAATGTCCAATGTCTTTTAAGAATAAAATAATATTTTCAAAACGTACATCTTGAAACAATTGTTGCAAAGTGTCAGCTTTGAAGTATAAGTTACGGGACTGTGAAAAGTCTACACATTCAATTAAAATATGTTTCACAGTGAATGGCTGATCACAGCCTACACAGGAAGGCTGCTCATCACCATTTAAAATATAAGAATGAGTAACTCTAGTATGGCCAATGCGCAGTCGTGTTTATACTACATCCTCTTTCCTGGAAAACTGTGGAGGAGAGCATTTTGTTCCAACGACAGGTTTAATGGCATGGAGTTTGTTATTTATTGCACGGTCCCATTCGCCTTGCCGTTCCGACAAGATGTATCTGTTGATAAATGGTTTAAAATTATTAAAAGAATTTTAAAAACAGACGGATCAAGATTGAGCGATTCCTTTGCTTTCTTGTCAGCAAACTCATTGCCGACAATGGCAATATGGCTCGGAAGCCAACAAAACAAGATTTGGTGCGTTTTAGTTTTTGTATTTGAGGATTTTTAGATGATGAATGGTCTAAAGCCTTAAGCACAGAAAGTGAATCAGAAAATATAATTGCTTTTTGAATTGCTGAAGAACTGATAAAATCTAAAGCTAGGTCTATTGCTTTGGCTTCAGCTGTAAAAATAGACGAACCATCTGGAAGGCGCAAGGTTTGATGCGTATCTTTAGAAACACACGCACAACCAACTTTATCTCCTTCTTTGGAACCATCAGTGAAGACCTGCTGGTAATCCTTGTAACGTGACTGCAGTACCTGAAACCCAATCACGGTTGGCAACTTTGCTTCCCTCTTTAATTGCACGCCGGTTGGTCAGGCCTCAGATTCTATGACGGCTCCATCTCTCTTCTTAGACAATGACTGGTCTGTTCATGATGATCAGTGCGGAAGTGATCACTTCCCTGTTATAATTGAGAGCGTAAACGAACCAGATGAAGACTGTAACCAGAAATGGAAAATGAATAAAGCCGACTGGGAATTATTCCAGAATTTGTGTGAAGAAGAGTTATCAGTTGATCACTTAAATGTATCATCTGGCATTGTTTCTGATTTCACAGATACACTTATTAATATATCAGAACAATGCATTCCAAAGACCTCCACAAATACTAAGAAAAGCAAACCTTGGTTTAATAATGACTGTAAAGAAGCTATTCAAAAACGCAAACAGGCCCTAAATAAGTTCTAAAAAAGTCCCACTTCAGAAAAGCTAAACGACGTAAAAGTATTTAGAGCTAAAGCTCGGCGAACAATCCGAACTTCAAAACGAAAGTCATGGAGGGAATATGTTTCAAAGTTGAACTACAAAACCCCCATTAAAAAGGTTTGGGATATGGTACGAAAAAATTCAGGAAAAACAAAGTCCTCTAGTTTTACACATTTAAATACTGAATTTGACACAATAGCTTCAACAAAAAAAGATATTTCAGATACTCTTGGGAGCACATTCTTGAGAAATTCAACATCGCGTAATTATTCTGACACTTTTAGAAATTTCAAAAAGGACCAAGAGAAAAGAAATCTAAACTTTAAATCCCTTAATCAAGAAGAATACAACACACCTTTTAACTTAACTGAACTCGTTGAAGCCATTGAAAAATCACATGATACGGCAACCGGCCCCGATGAAATTCATTATCAGATGCTTAAGCATTTGCCAAAAAGATCTTTTACAACACTGTTAGATAGTTTTAATAATATTTGGGAAACGGGGGTCTGTCCTGAGAGCTGGCGTGTAGCTACAGTTGTACCAATTCCGAAACCAGGGAAAGATCATGCATAACCTACAAATTATCGTCCGATAGCTTTGACAAGTTGTTTGTGTAAAACATTGGAGAGAATTATAAACAAGAGATTAGTCTGGTACTTAGAGTCCAACAACCTCATTTCAGAATATCAATCGGGTTTTCGTTCGGAACGTAGTACCAATGACAATTCAATAAGACTAGAAACATTTATACGAGATGCTTTTATTAACACTAAAGTTCGGATAAGTTAATTCGTGATTAAGGGATTTGAAGTTAAGTTTTCTTTTCTCCTGGTCCTTTTTGAAATTTTTAAAAGTGTCAGAATAATTACGCGATGATGAATTATTCAAGAATGTGCTCCCAAGAGTATCTGAAATTTCTTTTTTAGTTGAAGCTTTTGTGTCAAAACCAGTATTTAAATGTGTAAAACTAGAGGACTTTGTTTTTCCTGAAAATTTTCGTACCATATCCCAAACCTTTTTAATGGGGGTTTTGTAGTTCAATTTGGAGACATATTCTCTCCATGACTTTCGTTTGGAAGCTCGGATTGTTCGCCGAGCTTTAGCTCTAAAAACTTTAACGTCGTTTAGCTTTTCTGAAGTGGGACTTTTGCAGAACTTATTTAGAGCCTGTTTGCGCTTTTGAATAGCTTCTTTACAGTCATTATTAAACCAAGGCTTGCTTTTCTTGGTATTTGTGGAGGTCTTTGGAATGCATTGTTCTGATATATTAATTAGTTTATCTGTGAAATCAGAAACAATGTCAGATGATTCATTTAAGTGATCAACTGATAACTCTTCTTCACATAAATTACGGAATAATTCCCAGTCGGCTTTATTCATTTTCCATTTCTGGTTACAGTCCTCATCTGGTTCGTTTACGCTCTCAATTATAACAGGGAAGTGATCACTTCCGCACTGATCGTCATGAACAGACCAGTCATAGTCTAAGAAGAGAGATGGGTGACACAAAGAGAGATCTAAAGAAGATAAATGACCTGTCGCAGGGTGAAGGTAAGTATAAGATTTATCATTCATCAAGCAAAGATCGTTCTTTGCAATAAAATCTTGAACAAGTGCTCCTCTGTTATTGATATCTTTACAGCCCCATAGAATATTGTGACCATTGAAGTCGCCAACTAAAAGATATGGCGATGGAAGTTGACTCAGCAATGAGTCAAGATGTTCGGGCTTTAAAGAAATTGAGGGTGGGATATATAGAGAGCAAATTGTAGTTTCTTTATCCAGAGAAACCGATACTGCTACAGCTTGTAGGTCTGTTTTTAATTTGATCTCTCTTTGTGGTAAACATGATTAACAAAAATTGAACTGCTACCAGATGGTTTGTTACCATCAGAATAGATATAGTTGTATGTATTGAAACCCCCGACATCTATGTTGTCATTAATTTTTAAAAAAGTTTCTTGCAAACAAAACACCGATGGGGTTAGTAGCGAAATAAGTAATAAGAGTTCATTATAATTCGATTTAAGACCTCGACAATTCCATTGTATTATTTTGTGTTTTAAATCCATTTTAAGGAGAGATATTAAAAAGACTAGAAACTATTATGGAGGTGCAATTGGTGATATAGATCTGCTACCACCAGCTCGTGGTGTGGCTGACCTCGATCTGTTATTGCCACTTGGTGATGATGGAGTTTCAGTCAACTCCATATCACTGTCACTCAAAGATCCGAATCTGTTCTGAAATCTTATATTGTCTCTTTCCATTTTTCGTTGTCTGTCTGTTTGTCTTTGAGACAATTGATGTTTTTTGATCGGATCTTCCGATCCCTTATTAGTTCGACTTGAGTCGGGTTTCTCTTTTACATTCGGCGCTGGCTTCGGTACGGTCGCTGTCGACCGATCCGAAGCATCCTGGATTGCGCCTTTTGATAAATTGATTGCACTTTGTGGTGCTGGAGTGGGTTTACTCCATGCACCCGATTTTTTCAGTTCAGCTATGTATGATTCAGCAGTCTGTGTTGCGGAGCTTGTACATTTTACACCAGCACCCTTTGTGATGCTGGCGAAACTGGTGGTTGGTGTTATGTATCGCTCTTCAACAATTTTCCGCGCTTCTGGGAATGTTATCCCCCTTTGGTATTTGACGGTGAGTATTTCTTTTTCTTTTTTCCACGCCGGACAGTCTCGGGAGAAAACAGCATGTTTGCCATCACAATTTACGCATTTGGGTTCATTTTTGCAGTTGAGGTGATTATCAACATGCTTTTCTTCACCACAATTTGGACAGAGTTTTTTCCTCTGACATCTGCTTTCGTGATGGCCAAAAGCCTGACAAGAGTAACATCTAAGAGGGTTTGGGATGTATACCTCTACGTTAATGGAAAGATATGCTACTTTGATTTTCTTGGGTAGAATTGGTGTATTAAAAGTCAACACATAAGTTGCTGTTGGTTTTAGTACACCATTTCTACGAACTTGAATGTTACGAACACCAACAACTCCCTGATCTTTCAAGTTATTGACTATCTCTTCATCTGAACAAGGACGCAGTTCTGGACTGCGAATCACTCCCTTAGATGAATGGAGCGTGTTATGTAACGAGACTTTAACTTTCAGATCAAAGAGTTTGTTGGTGTTTAGCAGGCTTACAACTTGCTGTTTTCTCTCGAGTTCCAAGAGAAGGTCACCTGATTTGAGTGATTTAATACTCTTTGGGTGTCCGGCTATGGCGACAATACTTTTCTCGATAACAAAGGGAGAAAGGCTTGACACAGTTCGTGTATCGTCAAGCGACGTGACGACCAAGAAACGCGGAACATTGTCAAAGTTTGGTTCAGCAGACTGCTGACTCGATTGTTGACTTGACTGCTGACTGGATTTTTGACTGCGTTCATCCGATTCGGATGAATCCTCGTCTTTTTTACGTTTAGGTGCGTTGCGGTTAGGTGCGTGGTTGCGGTTATGTTTGTTTTTAGGAGCCATAAGAAAAAAATCCTAGTTTCGTCCCAAGTGCTCTCCGCCCTCCACGGAGCCCTACAAGGGAACACCATAATGGAGTGGTTATCCAACTCGCAGGTGTTAGAGATACACGTGAGATATACTCGTATAAACAAAATGCCTACACGATTGATCCGTTAAGCCACCGCCTTCTAGAGATAAAAAGACAGAAAAGGGTAAGGTAAATGGGCATATGGTTGGTATCAGGAAAGATACAAAAAGAGTTGAAGAGAAAGCAAAGCGGTATCTCTAGGGCTCGGCCTGACCAGCCGATTGACCGTGCCGGACCGCACGGCCACCCGTCTACACCGAAAAGCCAGGCCGAAGAGGCGTGTTGGGTACCTGAAGCACCGCCACCTCAGGTAACCCTCAACCTCCAGGATCCCTTCTTCCGGCTTACAGGACGCCACCCACGGCAAACGGGTGGTACTTCCTTTAGCTCTTCCCAGTGGGCACAAAGACCACAGCGGCAATGTGCCCAGTGGGAATTGAGCCCCCAGGGCCACGGCAAGGCAGGAAGTCTAATACCTGGGGGCTGTAAGCTACGGAAGAAACACGACCATCCTTCCCTGTTCTTATACGGATCACAAATTCCTGTTGTTGAAGAAGCCAATTTATTGGGGTCATATTTGACCAAAAGTTATCTTTTATTCCCCATATTAAATATCTTAAAGCGAAATGCTTAAAAGCTTTGAATCTTTTGAAAGTTTTAGCTCATACAAGTTGGGGAGCAGATCGGTATACTTTATTACATCTTTACCGGTCTTTAATAAGATCTAAATTAGATTATGGGTCTGTTGTTTATGGTTCTGCCAGAAAGTCCTATTTAAAATCCTTGGATACTATCCATCACCAAGGCCTTCGTCGGGCTATGGGAGCCTTCCGTACTTCTCCCGTATTAAGCCTTTATGTAGAAGCAGGTGAACCATCTTTAACTTCGCGTAGAGTGAAACTTTCTCTTCAGTATGCTATTAGACTTGCTGCAAATCCATGTAACCCGGCATCCAAAATTTCATTTCCACCTCAATTTGTAGATAAGTATGAAACAAAACACACAGCAATCAAACCTTTTGGATTACGTATTTTACCACTGCTAGAAAATTCAGGTATCGACCTTAAAAATATTCAAAAACATGAAACGGCCGAAGTTCCATCTTGGTGTATTAAAAAACCTTATATTCTGTTCGACTTACATGATGGCAAAAAATCCGAATCAAATCCGATACTTCTCAAACAAAACTTTCAGGTACTGCAGTCACGTTACAATGATTACCAGCAAGTCTATACTGATGGTTCCAAAGAAGGAGATAAAGTTGGTTGTGCGTATGTTTCTAACGATACGCACAAAAACATGCGCCTTCCAGATGGTTCATCTATTTTTACAGCTGAAGCCAAAGCAATAGGCCTAGCTTTAGATTTTATCAGTTCTTCAACAATTCAAAAAGCAATTATATTTTCTGATTCACTTTCTGTGCTTAAGGCTTTAGACCATTCATCATCTAAAAATCCTCAAATTCAAAAATTGATAGAAAAACATCATGAAATTTTTAAAACACACCAAATCTTGTTTTGTTGGCTTCCGAGCCATATTGACATTGTCGGCAATGAATATGCTGACAAGAAAGCAAAGGAATCGCTTAATCTTGATCCATCTGTTTTTAGAATTCCTTTTAATAATTTTAAACCATTATCAACAGATACATCTTGTCGGAATGGCAAGGCGAATGGGAC
Source organism: Lucinisca nassula (assembly GCA_963580285.1). Lineage (NCBI taxonomy): Eukaryota > Metazoa > Mollusca > Bivalvia > Lucinida > Lucinidae > Lucinisca > Lucinisca nassula. Next base: position 16,182,196 of record OY757020.1, on the reverse strand, counting down.
CGTGCAATAAATAACAAACTCCATGCCATTAAACCTGTCGTTAGTATAAAATGCTCTCCTCCACAGTTTTCCAGAAAAGAGGACGCAGTATTAACACGACTGCGCATCGGCAATACTAGAGTTACTCATTCTTATATTTTTAATGGTGATGATCAGCCTTCTTGTGTAGGTTGTGATCAGCCATTCACTGTGAAACATATCTTAATTGACTGTGTTGACTTTTCACCCTCACGTATTTTATATTTCAAAGCTGACACTTTGCAACAACTGTTTCGAGATGTACCTGTTGATAATATTATTTTATTCTTAAAAGAAATTGGACTTTTTCATAAGATTTAACTGTTTCAGATTTTTATACATTATCATTCTGACTTTTTACTTTTAATATCATCATAATTATTCATGCCGTTAACCATTAACCGTTTGACGCTTATGACCCACAAAGAGGGTTGACGCGTCGTTAAACACGAAATCATCATCATCATCATGCCGTTTAACCATTAACCGTTTGACGCTTATGACCCACAAAGAGGGTTGACGCGTCGTTAAACACGAAATCATCATCATCATCAAAAGCATTTAAACATTTGACAAAATACCAGTGGTAAAATTTCTCAAGTTCATTTGTGATAGAACTTTTTTCATGACCCTCATAAAATAAAAGAGTTGGCGAACAAATTCTCAAGTAAGAATACAAAAAACAACCCGCAGTTCCTTGTCTCAAGATCAATATCATTTGAGCCGACGCATGACAAAACCTACAATAAGACCGTGCGACTAGCAAATACTCAAATCAATCTGCGCACCCATCCACTATGACAAAACCTTTTGCTTATGTCTCTGTGCATAGATAGTAGCCTCTAGTAGGTACAAATGATCAGCAAAGACTGATCAGACAGACTGCGCGAATGCGCAGGCTGATCTGAGTCGTTGCTGGTCGCTCAAGCCTTCTTGTAGGTTTTGTCATGCGCTGGTCCATTTGTTAACTCTACAGTATGATGGACAGGTTCATTTTCACTGCTGTTAATATCAAAATATGAAAACAAAAAACATAATCAAGGTTGTTACATGAAACAGAACTCATTTAAATAACTGTACTCTGCATAAATTTGTATCGCTTTTGATATTTATTTCCAGATACTTCACAGCACAGTTAGAAATGAGCAAACAGCAATCCAGGAAAATCATCTCTTTCAGCGCAGAAAAGTATGACAGTTTTAAAACAGCTAGTGAACCACCAGAAGCTTTTCGCCTTGTCAATGCTAAAGTTCAACCAGGATGGAATAATGAACTGGAAGTCAAAGTATTCAGAGAGACAGAACTAGTTAAAGCTCAGAAGAAGTTAGACTTCTGGAAAAGTTATTCTTCGATAAACAAAGAAGATAAGAAACAAAAAGTGTTTCAGCTATGCGAGCTTACTGAAGACAGCCAGATGGTTGGTCCCTTTATATTTCTAGTTTTACTCTCTGTTATTATACCCCAAACATACTTGTATGCCAACGAGCTTCAAGGGTCATGCTAGAGGGTGATTTGAGAAAAAAAAATCTCCCAAAGCTGGCAGACCTCCCTAATGTATAGGGAAACCGAAACTTCTCCTTGAACTGCTGAAATTGTCACAAAACTTCTCCGTCTCTGAAAGCTCTAGGATGACTCATGAGCTTTTAGTTTTTTTTCTGTTGTTTCATTTGTATACAGATTCATTTGTTCACCTTTTCATCAAGTTTTTGGATACCAGGGTCAAACTTTTTGACACCTTATATTTAATGTCTCTTTTATGGATTCCATAAATTTAAATCGGATGACACTTTAAATAGAGGTCCAGTCTCCATATAATCGTAGCTATTGGTGCGGTGTAAAAACACAACTACCTTCCTACTTTTAAGTTGACTCGGTCACATGAAGCCGGGCCACGTAGCGCAGTCCGTAGCATGTCTGACTGAGAAGCCAGAGGTTGCGGATTCGATACCCGGCTCGGTCATATACTTCCATGGAAATTGATCATGAAATATTTTCTACGATCAATCTCCCTCCGCTAATTCAAGAAGGGCAGTTATCAGTTACTGGAGAAAGTATGGGCGCTCAGTACTGGTTAACCACTTAGGTCTAAGCTTGCCCAGGAAACTGTGGTTAGGTTAACTGACCGCGCTCGATGTAATCTTAATGAGTTGAAAGGGCCATAAACCCCCCCAAACAAACAAACAGTCACATTAAAATATAATGCAGCTTTTCGGATTTGCAGGGTAAAAGCCTACAAGTTACCATTTTAATTACTGTAAGGTAGCCAGCACAATGTTTAACTCTCCCTAAACAGGGTGGCTCCAGTACCTTCCCAATCCGAACACATCACAAATGAATTGTCATCCCACCATATTACAGGAGAGGCTTCAGTTTACTTCCCAATCTGAAGGCATCAAACAAATTTAGTGCCATCCCAGCATTTGACACTCAGAAAATCATGTTTCGGAAAGGCTCCAAAAATTTTCATCCCTGCCATGGGAATTGAACGCACATTGTAATATTGACCAGGGATCAAATTCAGCACTTGCTAACTTGCTAAATGCCAGCAACCTGTCCCAAAAAAAGCAGGTTACAAATTTCAACACTTGCTAATTTTAGCAAGATGTAAAATTCTCTTGAAATGACTTTGAAAAATCCTTTTGTTACATGCAGTAACAGAAGTCTATAATGTCCACTTCCGAAAGTAGTACTCTTTTCTTGTAATCATGGTTTTAAATCCAAACATGTATTTTAATCTTCATTTCTTACTATCTAACCACATGATGATGATGATGATGATGATTTCGTGTTTAACGACGCGTCAACCCTCTTTGTGGGTCATAAGCGTCAAACGGTTAAACGGTATGAATAATTATGATGATATTAACAGTAAAAGTCAGAATGATAATGTATAAAAATCTGAAACAGTTAAATCTTATGAAAAAGTCCAATTTCTTTTAAGAATAAAATAATATTATCAACAGGTACATCTCGAAACAGTTGTTGCAAAGTGTCAGCTTTGAAATATAAAATACGTGAGGTTGAAAAGTCAACACAGTCAATTAAGATATGTTTCACAGTGAATGGCTGATCACAACCTACACAAGAAGGCTGATCATCACCATTAAAAATAAAAGAATGAGTAACTCTAGTATGGCCAATGCGCAGTCGTGTTAATACTACATCCTCTTTCCTGGAAAACTGTGGAGGAGAGCATTTTGTACTAACGACAGGTTTAATGGCATGGAGTTTGTTATTTATTGCACGGTCCCATTCGCCTTGCCATTCCGACAAGATGTATCTGTTGATAAATGGTTTAAAATTATTAAAAGGAATTTTAAAAACAGATGGATCAAGATTGAGCGATTCCTTTGCTTTCTTGTCAGCATATTCATTTCCGACAATGCCAATATGGCTCGGAAGCCAACAAAACAAGATTTGGTGTGTTTTAGAAATTTCATGATGTTTTTCGATCAATTTTTGAATTTGAGGATTTTTAGATGATGAATGGTCTAAAGCCTTAAGCACAGAAAGTGAATCAGAAAATATAATTGTTTTTTGAATTGTTGAAGAACTAATAAAATCTAAAGCTAGGTCTATTGCTTTGGCTTCAGCTGTAAAAATAGATGAACCATCTGGAAGGCGCATGGTTTTGTGCGTATCTTTAGAAACATACGCACAACCAACTTTATCTCCTTCTTTGGAACCATCAGTATAGACTTGCTGGTAATCATTGTAACGTGACTGCAGTACCTGGAAGTTTTGTTTGAGAAGTATCGGATTTGATTCAGATTTTTTTCCATCATGCAAGTCGAACAGAATAGAAGGTTGTTTAATACTCCAAGATGGAACTTCGGCGGTTTCATGTTTTTGAATATTTTTAAGGTCGATGCCTGAATTTTCTAGCAGTGGTAAAATTCGTAATCCAAAAGGTTTGATTGCTGTGGGTTTAGTTTCATACTTATCTATAAATTGAGGTGGAAATGAAATTTTGGATGCCGGGTTAGATGGATTAGCAGCAATTCTAATAGCATACTGAAGAGAAAGTTTCTCTCTGCGCGAAGATAAAGATGGTTCACCTGCTTCTACATAAAGGCTTAATACGGGAGAAGTACGAAAGGCGCCCATAGCCAGACGAAGGCCTTGGTGATGGATAGTATCCAATGATTTTAAATAGGACTTTCTGGCAGAACCATAAACAACAGACCCATAATCTAATTTAGATCTTATTAAAGACCGGTAAAGATGTAATAAAGTATACCGATCTGCTCCCCAACTTGTATGGGCTTAAACTTTCAAAAGATTCAAAGCTTTTAAGCATTTCGCTTTAAGATATTTAATATGGAGAATAAAAGATAACTTTTGATCAAATATGACCCCAAGAAATTTGGCTTCTTCAACAACAGGAATTTGTGATCCGTATAAAAACAAGGAAGGATGTTCGTGTTTCTTCCGTAGTTTACAAAAATGAACACACTGCGTTTTCGACTTGGAGAACTTGAAACCATTTTTATCAGTCCATTGTTCTATTCGTTTTAAATTTTGTTGCAACTTTCGTTCAATTGTTTTCATATTTTTTGAACGGTAACATATACAGAAATCGTCAACATACAAGGAACAATCAGTTTTGTCGTCCAAACATTGTACGATATTGTTTATTTTGATGTTAAATAGCGTAGTTGAAAGAATACTACCCTGTGGGACACCCTGTTCTTGATCATAGAAATCTGACAGGGTAGACCCCACACGTACCTGAAACATGCGCTCCCCTAAAAAGCTTTCAATAAAACTGGGAAGTTTTCCTCTTAAGCCAATGTTATGGAGATCTTTCAATATACCATAACGCCATGTTGTATCATATGCTTTCTCCAAGTCGAAAAAGACAGCTACTACGTGTTCTTTGTTAATAAAAGCATCTCGTATAAATGTTTCTAGTCTTATTAAATTGTCATTGGTACTGCGGTCCGAACGAAAACCCGATTGATATTCTGAAATGAGGTTGTTGGACTCTAAGTACCAGACTAATCTCTTGTTTATCATTCTCTCCAATGTTTTACACAAACAACTTGTCAAAGCTATCGGACGATAATTTGTAGGTTCTGCATGATCTTTCCCTGGTTTCGGAATTGGTACAACTGTAGCTACACGCCAGCTCTCAGGACAGACCCCCGTTTCCCAAATATTATTAAAGATATCTAAAAGTGTTGTAAGAGAACTTTTTGGCAGATGCTTAAGCATCTGATAATGAATTTCATCGGGGCCGGTTGCCGTATCATGTGATTTTTCAATGGCTTCAACTAGTTCGGATAAGTTAAAAGGTGTGTTGTATTCTTCGTGATTAAGGGATTTGAAGTTAAGTTTTCTTTTCTCCTGGTCCTTTTTGAAATTTCTAAAAGTGTCAGAATAATTACGCGATGATGAATTATTCAAGAATGTGCTCCCAAGAGTATCTGAAATATCTTTTTTTGTTGAAGCTATTGTGTCAAATTCAGTATTTAAATGTGTAAAACTAGAGGACTTTGTTTTTCCTGAAATTTTTCGTACCATATCCCAAACCTTTTTAATGGGGGTTTTGTAGTTTAATTTGGAGACATATTCTCTCCATGACTTTCGTTTGGAAGCTCGGATTGTTCGCCGAGCTTTAGCTCTAAAAACTTTTACGTCGTTTAGCTTTTCTGAAGTGGGACTTTTGCAGAACTTATTTAGAGCCTGTTTACGCTTATTAATAGCTTCTTTACAGTCATTATTAAACCAAGGCTTGCTTTTCTTAGTATTTGTGGAGGTCTTTGGAATGCATTGTTCTGATATATTAATAAGTATATCTGTGAAGTCAGAAACAATGTCGGATGATTCATTAAATTGATCAAATGATAACTCTTCTTCACATAAATTATGGAATAATTCCCAGTCGGCTTTATTCATTTTCCATTTCTGGTTACAGTCTTCATCTGGTTCGTTTACGCTCTCTATTATAACAGGAAAGTGATCACTTCCGCACTGATCATCATGAACAGACCAGTCATAGTCCAAGAAGAGAGATGGGTGACACAAAGAGAGATCTAAAGAAGACAAATGACCTGTCGCAGGGTGAAGGTAAGTATAAGATTTATCATTCATCAAGCAAAGATCGTTCTTTGCAAAATAATCTTCGACAAGTGCTCCTCTGTTATTGACATCTTTACAGCCCCATAGAATATTGTGACCATTGAAGTCGCCAACCAAAAGATATGGCGATGGAAGTTGACTCAGCAATGAGTCAAGATGTTCGGGCTTTAAAGAAAATGAGGGTGGGATATATAGAGAGCAAATTGTAGTTTCTTTATCCAGAGAAACCGATACTGCTACAGCTTGAAGGTCTGTTTTTAATTTGATCTCTCTTTGTGGTAAACATGATTTAACAAAAATTGAGCTGCCACCAGATGGTTTGTTACCATCAGAATAGATATAGTTGTATGTATTGAAACCCCTGACATCTATGTTGTCATCAGTTTTTAAAAAAGTTTCTTGCAAATAAAACACCGATGGGGTTAGTAGCGAAATAAGTAATAAGCGTTCATTATAATTTGATTTAAGACCTCGACAATTCCATTGTATTATTTTGTGTTTTAAATCCATTTTAAGGAGAGATATTTAAAGACTAGAAACTATTATGGAGGTGCAATTGGTGATATAGATCTGCTACCACCACCTCGTGGTGTGGCAGACCTCGATCTGTTATTGCCACTTGGTGATGATGGAGTTTCAGTCAACTCCATATCACTGTCACTCAAAGATCCGAATCTGTTCTGAAATTTTATATTGTCTCTTTCCATTTTACGTTGTCTGTCTGTTTGTCTTTGAGACAATTGATGTTTTTTGATCGGATCTTGCGACCCCTTATTAGTTCGACCTGAGTCGGGTTTCTCTTTTACATTCGGCGCTGGCTTCGGTACGGTCGCTGTCGACCGATCCGAAGCAACCTGGATTGCGCCTTTTGATAAACTGGTTGAACTTTGTGGTGCTGGAGTGGATTTACTCCATGCACCAGACTTTTTCAGTTCAGCAATGTATGATTCAGCAGTCTGTGTTGCGGAGCTGGTACATTTTACACCAGCACCCTTTGTGATGCTGGCGAAACTGGTGGTTGGTGTTATGTATCGCTCTTCGACGATCTTCCGCGCTTCTGGGAATGTTATCCCCCTTTGGTATTTGACGGTGAGTATTTCTTTTTCTTTTTTCCACGCCGGACAGTCTCGGGAGAAAACAGCATGTTTGCCATCACAATTTACGCATTTGGGTTCATTTTTGCAGTTGAGGTGATTATCAACATGCTTTTCTTCACCACAATTAGGACAGAGTTGTTTTCTCTGACATCTGCTTTCGTGATGGCCAAAAGCCTGACAAGAGTAACATCTAAGAGGGTTTGGGATGTATACCTCTACGTTAATGGAAAGATATGCTACTTTGATTTTCTTGGGTAGAATTGGTGTATTAAAAGTCAACACATAAGTTGCTGTTGGTTTTAGTACACCATTTCTACGGACTTTGATGTTACGAACACCAATAACCCCTTGATCTTTCAGGTTATCAATGATCTCTTCGTCTGAACAAGGACGCAGTTCTGGACTGCGAATCACTCCTTTAGATGAGTTTAGTGTGTTGTGAAGAGATATTTTTACCGAAAGATCAAAGAGTTTTTTGGTGGCGAGCAGGCTTACAACTTGCGGTTTTCTCTCGAGTTCCAAGAGAAGGTCACCTGATTTGAGTGATTTAATACTCTTTGGGTGTCCGGCTATGGCGACAATACTTTTCTCGATAACAAAGGGAGAAAGGCTTGACACAGTTCGTGTATCGTCAAGCGACGTGACAACCAAGAAACGCGGAACATTGTCAAAGTTTGGTTCAGCAGACTGCTGACTTGATTGTTGACTTGACTGCTGACTGGAATTTTGACTGTGTTCATCCGATTCGGATGAATCCTCGTCTTTTTTACGTTTAGGTGCGTTGCGGTTAGGTGCGTGGGTGCGGTTGTGTTTTTTTCCATGAGCCATGAGAAAAAATTCCTAGTTTCGTCCCAAGTGCTCTCCGCCCTCCGTGGAGCCCTACAAGGGAACACCATAATGGAGTGGTTATCCAACTCGCAGGTGTTAGAGATACACGTGAGATATACTCGCATAAACAAAATGCCTACACGATTGATCCGTTTTGCCACCGCCTTCTAGAGATAAAAAGACAGAAAAGGGTAAGGTAAATGGGCATATGGTTGGTATCAGGAAAGATACAAAAAGAGTTGAAGAGAAAGCAAAGTGGTATCTCTAGGGCTCGGCGTGACCAGCCGATTGACCGTGCCGGACCGCACGGCCACCCGTCTACACCGAAAAGCCAGGCCAAAGAGGCGTGTTGGGCACCTGAAGCACCGCCACCTCAGGTAACCCTCAACCTCCAGGATCCCTTCTTCCGGCTTACAGGACGCCACCCACGGCAAACGGGTGGTACTTCCTTTAGCTCTTCCCAGTGGGCACATTGACCACAGCAGCAACGTGCCCAGTGGGAATTGAGCCCCCAGGGCCACGGCAAGGCAGGAAGTCTAATACCTGGGGGCTATCTAACCACATGCTCTGATAAATATACACTTGCATTTTATGGGATTTTAGAATATGTGAAAGCTAGATGGACAAAATATCAAGTTGACTGACACATTTAGCAAATCAAGAAATAAAGTTACATGCTAAGTTTAGCAAGTGGTCAAAAGTTTAAATTTGATCCCTGTTATTCCAACTTTTTCTTTAAGATATTATTCCATTGGCATAAAAAAAGAACAAAATTTACAGTCAGTAATACATTTCTGTCTCATACTTAAACATGCATGTTAAATTAAACATTTAACCCTTAAGATGCCAATAACAACAATGGTCCTTTGGTTTGTTGTAAGGCTGGAACGATTAATCAGAAAACTGATTGATAAATCGCACAAAATGATCATCGTCACTGATTTGCTAGTAATCGATTATTTGATAAGTACAATTTACTACCCAGAAGCCTCACTGGTGCAGTAGTTAAACATTGTAATCCAGGGATCGTGAGTTCGATCCCGGGCTTCTCCAGTCCTTCGGATGAGACTTTAAACCGAGGTACCGTCTCTATGATCTCATCTGGGTCTACACTGTTTGCTCAGGCCTGTCTGCCCTAAACAATATCTAGTAAAGTATAACATATGGTAAGAATAATGCTTAGACAAAAAGCCAAAAAGATAAAATTGTGATAAAATCTTCACTGATTACTAATTGATTATCGATCACAGTGGCCAGACTGATAATCGATTATGTAGTCAGCTCTGATTAGCCAACCCTAGTTTGTTTTTTGCTGGTTACTTAAAGGTGCTATAGGAGGGATTTGTTTTGAAATGCTACAGAATGTCCCTGTTTTAAGCAACTGAATGTTGAAAACCGCATCAAATTATCTTCTGTAGCCCCAGATATATTGAGATTTGAATTTTGAAAAGAACAGGTGTTCAGAAATATTGTTTAACTGCCTCATTAATATTCATGAGGACTTCTATGACATCATAGTAGAAGTTTGAAAATTCAAACAACTTTAAAATCCATATTTCTTTAAGTTTAAATCTAATTAATATTTGCATTTCGTACCTCCTGAAACTAATTCTCAGAACCAAAATTTGAATGCTATATATAGCATAGGCTACATATTCAGCAATTTAAAATTTAATTTAAAAAAGTTTAAATTTCATTTTCCATACTTACTATTTGATCATCATGAATGCAGAAGTGAAAATATGTTCTAGGTTTCTGTGATTATGACTTGTTTATGTAAAAATAACAACAAAACTGTAAAAGTTTCACTTTTTTCACTTCTTTGGTCAGTCGTTAAAAACAATGAAAAGAATAAGAATCATGCTTAAGCAATAAATTCCAACTTATATAGCTCTTGTTATTGCATTTTTAAAATTCCTCCAAAAAGTTCAAAATCTATTATGACATCACAAAATGATGCATTGTGGGTAAAACTCTTATCAAAACAAGGAAAGATAACTCAGATGCAAAATATGTATGTTTTAGTAAATAATGTGTCATAACATTTGAATGGATAGGAATTTTCTTTTGCGGTTTTCACCAAAATGGTCATCTTTATTCCCTCTATCAACTCAGCAAATATGAGCAATTTTAAATTTTCCTTCCTTTATCTCCTTTAAAAGTTTTTCCAGTGTGAACCAGCATCTAACTGCTTCTGTATGACCAATCTGATCTGGGTCCTGTTTGCGTTTAAGCAAAAATATGATTGAAATGTTTATAAGAAGATTAAGCAGACATTAACATACATCATTTTTAGATGCAGTTTTTCTTGATATGGGTTAACTTAACCTTTTGCCTGCTGTTGGCGACAAGCCCTATCTTTGCAAACAATGTAGATCCAGATCAGATGGTTTCTGAAGAAGCCATCTGATCAGGATCTACACTAGTTGACATTCAGTTTATGAATATGTAAAAATAAATTGCATCAAGTAATCTGATTGGTTCAAAGTCAGAAATGGGTGTGGCTTAATTGAATATTCAGCAGGTTAAAGGTTAAATAAATCAAAACATGGCAATAATGTGATGATCATACAAACTTCTAATTATCTATTTCAGGCCACTGTGAATGTTAAATACATTGGTGCCATAGAAATAAACAAGCCAATAATGACCAAGTTTGGTCCCAGGTCTATCACAACAGTCTTAGTTCGAGATACTACGCAGACGATGAAACTGGTCATCTGGTCGAACGAGTTGTTAAAACAACTACAAGCTGGTGACTTTTATTGTATTTCCTTCCTTAGACTCAAGTTGTTTGAGAAAGGACAGCTCAACACAACTTCTGACACTAAAATTGTGCCCATACCACCATTTGAAGATGTAAAGGAGGACATCAAGGAAATTTGTAATGAACAAGTCCTTGAAGTACAGCTCGAGTCAGTTCTAGTTTTGATAAAGATCTCCTGCTCTCTGTGTTTTAAAACACTTGATGCTGATGAAAAAAACAGACACTTGTCCGCTGCTCCAGTTGCAGCTTTAAAGTACTTACGAAAACCTTACCAGCACAGATTTCTATTATCGCATACACTCACATTGATAATGAACAAAAAAAAACTCCAAATGTCTCCCGATGCAGTAGAGATGCTTGTTTTATCAGAAAATAAACCTGAATTGAAAGATGATACGGATGCATTTGAAGATTTTTTAATTTTAAATAAATTTGAAATTCATCTGTCGAGTGAAAATGTCATAACAAAAATAAAGAAATGTTAAATCATAGATACAGAGGAGGAAACTACTGTTCCATGTACTAAAAGTCAATTCATATACTGTGGTAAATCCAGCGTTCTTGAAATTCATGAACCGACAAAACTATTCATTTTTTTCCTACCGTTACAAAATTATATTTCTGAACTGTGTAGTTATTATTCTTGCACACCGGATCAGGAAATCCGTGGTTTTACCCTGGGATAGAAATTTTGTTCTGACCCTGGTGTTCTGACCCAGGGACCGAATATTCTCACGTGTTTGATAAGCACTGGTTGTATACGATCTCACATGCGCCGTTGTTAAGTTGACGTCACTGCACATACGTGACGTCACTAAATATCACGTCATTGTCATTCCAATATGGCGGCCGTTGGCAGTATAAAAATCCAGGCTCAGAAGAAGAAGGTATGCAAAAAAAAAAAAAGAATCCCATATGGGTTCGAGGGGTGGATAGAAAAATCCATGCCTCGGAATCACTGTCCGGCAGCACTCGGCAAGCCTCCTGATGCCGGACAGTGATCCTCGGGACGGATTTTTCCATCCACCCCTCAAACCCATATAAGATTCTAATAATCCCCCACCACAAAATAGATGGAAGATTTTAACAATGGTCTTCATCCATCCACCTGTCCGTACACATATTCTTAGACTTAATTAGCTATAAGAACAATGGGTAATTAGTATTAATTATTTTTTATTGATGCCATTCATTCGGTAAGGCTTTTATGTGGCTATTCTCTATTACATGACTATACTGAACAAAAAAGAAACATCACCCCAAGTCTTCCTCATTTGTTTTGTAAACCATGATATATACAGATATGATTCTTTACAATCCTTGTTCTATTGATATGACACAGCAAAATGCAAAACACAGATTTTCGTCTGGATGAGTATTGACAGAGTTATTCATTGTAGACCAAAAGCAGCAAAAAACAATGGGACACTATACGCATGCGCAAACATTTAAACCTCAATACCATTTGAACTTGCTATCAACTGCAAATTTATGCCACTTTGGGCTATTTGGGCTATTCACCAATTTACTCGCAAATCAAAGACATATAACAAGACTAACATTTTGTGTCAGTGAAATTGTCTCATTTTCCATTAACCACTATAGCACTTTCTTGGTTTTGAATTATGTGTTTGTTTGAAGCACATGTTTCATTTTATTTGTGGATTTTATGCAGGCTGCATCTGTCATTTCTGTAAAGTTTTTAGTTTAGGTTTAATTGTTTGCGCATGCACATTGTTTGTTTCTCTCGTTTTCTTGCTGTTTTCGGTCTACAATAAATAACTTTGTCAAAAATGACCAAAACGAGCAGCAATTTCCTGCATTTTATTGTCTAATATCTAATGAGGGGATGTCAGATAGAGCCATGCCTGAAAATTGTTGTTTACACCCAAAATTGAGGAAGACTCTAGGGCACCTATAGGAGACATTTCTGTTTTTGCTCAGTATATAATTATAAAGAGAAAAATGCTTTAGTCACATATATCAACCTCCACCTGTACATAACAGTCATGTCTGTTCCATTTACCTTAAATCCTTAGTATGATTTTCATGATTTATATCATGCAGAAACCATGGGTCGGCTGTATTGTCTCAAGGTCACAGTCACAATTTAAGATCAATGGTTTGATCCTTCAACTTTGTGTCTGCTTTCTCCTAAACCCCTGGAAGGATTTTATTTCGTTCAAATGATCATCTCATGAAAAGAACGTCTAGAACCCTTGAGTCGGCCTTGCCAGTTCACTCTCCATTTCCTTAACCCCTCAGAACATTTTTGTCAAATTTTGCTTAAATAATCATGTCATCTAAACCACATGCAGGACCCATCATTTCATCTCTGTTGACCAACCCATGACTCAACACTGCCTGGTGATGGTCACTTTAATGACTCATTCCAGGCGAAAGTTTAAAACCTCCCACATATTGTCTGCTTTGTATTTCATCAATACCTTGAAGGGTTCTTATGACATTTCAGTCAAATGATCACCTCATCAAAATGATAAAAACCCACGACTCATTGATCCCAGGTTAAGACTCGTAAGTCAGAGGATGGCTCAAGATCAAAGAACGGAGCCTACTCATGATTTTTATGTTCCCGGTAGCGATAGCGGGGACATATTGTTTTTGCCCTGTCTGTTTGTTGGTTGGTTTGTTCGTTGGTCAACTTTAACATTGGTCATAACTTTTGAACCGTTTGAGGTAGAGCCTTCATATTTGGCATGTAGGTTCCTTGTAATAAGGGTTTTCCACTCATACAAAAAATTTTGACCCATGTCCTTGACCTGTGACCTACTTTAAAGCAAAAAAATAGCATTGGATAACATTGGTCATAACTTTTGAACCGTTTGAGATAGAGCCTTCATGTAGGTTACTTGTGACAAGGGCTTCCAACTCATACAAAAAATTGACATTTGACCTTGACCTGTGACCTACTTCTTTGTTGGTTGGACAACTTTAATATTGGTCATAACTTTTGAACCCTTTGAGATAGAGCCTTTATATTTGGCATGCAGGTTCCTTGTGATAAGGACTTCCCACTCGAATAAAAATACTTGACCTTGACCTATGACCTACTTTAAAGAAAAAATAACATTGGATAACATTGGTCATAACTTTTGACTATTTAAGATAAAGCCTTCATATTTGGCATGTGGGTTCCTTGTGACAAGGGCTTCCCACTCATGAAAAAAAATTTGACCTGTCACCTTGGCCGTGACCTGTGACCTACTTTAAAGAAAAAATAATATTGGTCATAACTTTTGAACCGTTTGAGATAAAGCCTTCAGATTTGGCATGTGGGTTCCTTGTGACAAGGGCTTCCCACTCATGCAAAAAAATGACCTGTGACCTTGACGTTGAACTGTGACCTGTACAGCCGGGGACATATTTGTGTTTCACAAACACATCTTTCTTGTTTTATATTTATCTTGTCTTATTCCTACCATTTCTCAGTATATTGCTTTGTACAAATACCTTGATTAACATACACTAAAAGCAGGGATTATTTTCGGGCGAAATTTTGAGAGATTTGCTCGTTTTTGGCCACAAAGCTCATTGAAATTTACTAAATGGGAGGAAAAATCTCATCAACGTAATTATGTAACAATTTTATTAAAACTCCTCACTGAAAATTAATCTCACCTGTTTTGGCTGGACGAGAGATTTTCTCCCAGGATATTCTAATCCACAATTATCCCTGTAAAAATCAGGGGTTTTACCCAATATCACTATCCTTATTAGTAGCAGGGGGATTTGGGTGTTTTTTGTGACTACCTAGTTACATATATAATTTCATTGAGAAAAAATGTATGTTCTTGGAGCTTCTCCTTGCTCACTATGTAGTTTCCATTAAAAGAACCACTTTTTAATTAAACTAGAGACAAATATTTAACAGAATCTCCAAATTCCTCTCGTAATGTCCAGCCAAGCTTTTGCAAATTCTTGCAACTAAAAATATCTAAAATGTTCTCCTTCAGTGACAAACCGGTACAGTGAAACTTCCATAGCTTGAACACTAATAGCTCATTTACTAGTTATTTTGAACTCGTTCTCGAGTCCCTATGAACAATTTCCCATAACTGCAGATATAAATATACTTGGGATAAATTCAGGGAGAATATTCTTATTCTATCTTAAAAAGGGTATGTTCTAGGTACTCATTAGAATCCCTTCGATATAGCATTTTTAATTAGTACATATAACATACCTTTATGACAAAGAAAATCTAAAGGATATCCCTATTATGCCTCCTGGCCTAGCACAATGATTTACACTCACTAGCTAGAACTACTATCTCGAACAAATTTTCATGGTTCAGAATAAGCTATTGAAGTTCGACTTTAATTGAAAAAATGTCTCACCATAGCAGTGCTTTTACAGCATGGTGTCTCAGAAAGACATGGGTTCTATGTGAGCTTTCATCGCGATCTTGGAACTAGACATTTCTACCAGAGGGTGCAGGACTGTCAATCACCGAAATTTGGACTATAATTGGGCCCCATTCCCAATGCCAAAAAAAGTTTGTTTTTTCCCAATTCCAGATTTGCAACAACTTGTAACAGCTTGGCTGAACATCAAATGATGAAAAACGAAAGATAACATTAAAGATCATCCATCATGCAATCATGAATGCTCATTTGACATAGACCAAATACTGATCCTCTTAGCATAGGAATTTAGCCAGATCCAGGATCTAGCTAGGCCAGATAGGAATTCTCATTTGGTCTAGGCAGATTCTGGATCTGGCTAAATTATTATTAAGTTAAGTTTGTTTGTTTGTTTGATTTGAGGTTTAACGTCCCCGTCAACACTGTAAAGGTCATTTTGGAGACGTTGCTTCCAATTTTGTGGGACTTTTACCCGACATTGAGATGAAATGACGTCTCAAGCCCTGTCGCCCAATGAAACAAATAGGGTTTATTAGCATGGACGGTCCGCCTCGCACCGCGGTTCCAGGATAGGCTTAGATCCTCTAAGCCGTTTACCAGTACTAGTGTGCAGGCCGGATTCAGCTCTGCGTGGAAGCATCATGCAGCCCATATATTTCTTCAAGCCCCTATGGGCGGGGGCCGTATATTAAGTTAAGTCAGATTCCGGCTAAACTAAACAATAATTTAGCCAGATCTGGAATCTGCCTAGGCCAAATGAGAATTCCTATTTGGCCTAGCCAGATTCCAGATCTGGCTAAATTCCTATTTGGACTACGAGATAAAAATTGTTTATAAACAAAAAACTATTGAAGTTTTCCCTCATTTCCACATGTACTTGAATTTGACGTTTTTATTAAATACTGACATGGTATAGTTTATTGATACATATATGATTGACAGACTATTTTTTCTTTCAACTGAATGTCATACTTGCTAGGCAACAGCATTTACTATGCTTTTTGTTTGTTTGTTTTTTTGTGGAATTTAGTGCCAAATGCATGTAAATTTTGTGATCTAGTTTTCGTGCTCCCAACTTTGAAAGAAATTGGATAAGCATATTACTTCTTGCTTAAATGTATGTTCAACCATCAAGTTCATAAAGCTTTCTGTCAATTCTGATGCATAATGTTTGAACCATGAAGTCTAAGCATTGGAAATACAGGATTGTCCTTTAATGACTTATGTCACTTTGAAAAAATATGGATGAAATTTTGTCAGCAAAATACCTTGAAAACTGATTGAGACAAAGACCTAAAACACTTAAACTTTCCACTTTTAATTTTGAAAATATTTCTTCATGAGTCCTGTTTCTTTGTAACTTGGGGCATTTTTTTTTACCGTCTGAAAAATACCCTAGATTCTTGAAACTTAGTGAATATATTGTTGGTGATGAACAGATTTCCTGATTTAATTTTTCAGTGAATCCTCAGAAATATTAGTTAGTCCAGAAACAAAACATATGGGGGGGGGGGCGCCACCTTTTTCACCCCCCCCCACCACCACCCATAAAAAAAAATTAAATTGACTCCCACCACCAACAAATTTCAATTTTAAGCCAGACCAATCACCCACAAAAAAAAATTGCTAGCATACCCACCTAGCATAAAAAAATAATAAAAAACCCACTCCCAACGGGGGCAGCCATATTTGTTCTTTGCCGACTTTCTACGCATGCGCCGAGACATCGGTCTTTCCCGGTGTAAATATACGGGTCGTTTCGCCCCAAACCATCCCCCCTCCCCAGTCGTTATAAGTAATATCTTGAATACTACTTGATAGAGAAATGTCATACCTGGATCATAAGTCCCATGTGACCCGATGATTGACACAGAAATATATCTAGGTCATTGTGACCTATATTTCATGGTTCAGTGATTTTACCTTATTTGATGCAGAAATGTCATACCTGGATAATAAGTTCCACATGACCCATGATTGGCGTAGAAATTTATTTAGTTCATTGCGACCTATAGTTTGGGGTTCAATGTTTTGGTCTTAAAGTTCAACTGCAACGCTATTTTTTCTATGACTTATCATTGAATACATATAAAATACATCTCGAATAAGCTATTCGCCGTACTTCTTGTTACGGAATTATGTATTTATTAACAATTTACATTCGGTTCACCTGTGGGCAATTGCGAACCGGAAGTGATAATCCGAGTCACGTGACTCTGAACCCTGTGACGTCAATTGTAGAACGGAAGTGGAAATAGCGTGTATTTTACATTGACTGTTCGAGAAAATTGTGATAAAAAAACATCTTGTTATCTGAAATAAATTCCAAAAATGCCGACGCGATGTGTTGCACCGGGTTGTGGCAATACCCCTGCACCTGGTCGCGGTTTGTTTACGTTCCCGGAGGACCCGGTATTAAATAAAGAGTGGAGAGTGAATATGGGTCGCGCGAAAAGTGCAAATGAGCCTTTCAAACTATGGGACAACTCAAAAACTTCGAGATTGTGTGATTCTCATTTCACGGAGGAGTGTTTTATTGTGAGCCCAAGACTAGCGGCGGATCTGGGATTCAAACCAGGCAAGTTTCAGCTCAAGACAGGTGCTTTTCCAACGATCTTTGCCAGACCAAACCACCCCTGGAACACTCCAAAACAGACCAAAGTTGGCGGGGCATACAGGAAACGGCAGAGACAAGAGGTAATGTAGATTATCAGAATGCTGATTATAAATAACATTTGTTTTCAGAGCTTTTTGGTGCAATGGTCCTGAATGGCAGCATTTCATTTTATCAGATTTGTGATCGAGAGGTGGGTTCCGTCCTCATGCTGACCAAAGTGTTGTGTCCCTGATCATAGACAGTTCATCCATGTCTGTCTCAATGGACAGTCTCAATTAGCCAATTTCTCATTGCCAAAACATGCCTATCCAAATCCGCCCCCGCCCATTGGGGCTTGGAGAAATAGATTGGGCTGCATGATGCTTCCATGCAGAGATGATACCGACTGCACATTAGTACTGGTTATCTGCTTGGGGCTAAACCCTAGGAAAAATGCTGCGACTCTGTCCGTCCATGCTCATAATCGTTTCTAAAATAGTTGGAGGAGTGGCAAACACCGCAGACCATGATAAGATGCCACATTTTGCTGTGTCTCATGTTAGTCTAGGTCACGGGTCAGTTCGCCCGTGAGTCGTTTCGCCCGTGGGTCAGTTCGCCCTGGGTCAGTTCGCCCTGATTTGGTGGGTCGTTTCGCCCTTATTTTTTCAAGCTCTATGAAATACGGTTATATGGTTTGGCATATAACGGGGTAAATGCCACCTTTTGAATGCCTTTTGGGGGAAGATGTCCAAGCTCACATAACGTTAACAAGTCTTTGCAATGTAATGGGACTTTTATGGCCGTGGAAAAGACTGGGAATATGTAAAAAGAGTTTGGGATTTCTCTCATTTCTGCTGAAAACATAGATTGTTGATTAGATCCACTTTATTGTCTGTGTTTTAGAAACAGACGCAAGTATCAAGTGGGGTTTATGGTGGGGTGTCTACATTGCATAAACTTGTTAACATGATGCTCAAATTAGTCAACAGCTGTTCTTTCTGCGCAAGTGGTGACGTATTAGTATGTCCACGTGAACCGGTACGTATAATTAGTAACGTCATGGCCATTCATACATGTGCAGTACCGTAACGAAAACATGCCTATTTAAGTGTATGGATATTTTACCTCCATAATATGAAAATTTTCCAATGAAAATTTCTCGTTTTTTTTTTTAATATTCTTGCTTCAAATATAGCCTGAGTGCACTCGGTAGAACGAGTACCCACAACCTATTTTTAGCAAAAATAAGAAAATAATAAAACAAAAACACTGAAAACGCCAGTTTTACTTCATAAAAGTTGTGTTTTTTTTATTCATTAATTTATACGTCCAATCCATTTGACACTCCCTTCAAAATAAAATGCTGCGAAACGACCCACGGGCGAAACGACTAACGGGCGAATCGACTCACCCTACAAGGGCGAAATGACCCACCCCAAAAATCAGGGCGAACTGACAACAGAAGGTCAGGTGGTTTTTCTCCGGGTAGTCCGGTTTTCGCCCACCTCTGGTTAACGATCGGCTCGATATGAGTGAAATAATCTTGAAAGGGCCGTAAAACCCAAACCAAAAAAAAATTTAAAATTTTATTATTAGTGGTACAATCTTTGTTCAGGGGTCTTCAAGCGTGTTTACTCCACTGCAGGGGTGTAAAATTTCACTTGCCCCCTCACATTTGTGATTTAATTTAGGCAGGGTGAGTGAGATTTTCTTAATTTTTAGCATCTAAGTGAAAGTTTAATTTTTTTTGTTTCGGGTTTTCCTTTATAGGTTATATCACTCATATCGAGCCAATGGTTAATCAGAGGAATACCTGGAGAAAAACCACCTGACCTTCTGTTGCAGAACTTGGCGTCCTCCACGTGGCCCGAGCCAGGCTCAAACCGAGAGACCTAATGACTAAGAGTCAGAACACTGACCCACTAGGCCTTGTGTATGTTTAGACCATAGGAGGAGGACATTTTACACCTGACTTCACAAAAACTGATACCATCTTATCCATTATATTTCAGACTATGTCAATCAGCTGATTAATGAAGTCGTTGCAAGGAGGCAAACACTCAAGAGCTATAAAGCCTGTCTCGAGGACTTACAGTCTGTTATTGCTGCCACTCCAAAGCCAGTGTCATCCAAATATGAGAATGTGAACAAAATGGCTGTTGTGACTGCCCACAGATCACGATTCGGAAGTGCCTTTAGTGGAAACTAGAGATATGTGTCAGTTACATTCAAATTGTGATTGGTATTTGGATACTGTGAATATGCGTGTTAACCTGAATGGATTATACATTTAAATTCGAGAACGTCAGTGAGTAGTTGAAAGACAAAGAAGCAGAACATATTTTTGCAAAAATCATCTGCAAACCTAACCAGTGAGAATCTTTTCTTCAGACACTATATCCAAGCCCATGCAGAAACCCAGTTCTAGGTGTACTTGTAGGCAAGCAGGCTACAAGAGAAACTGCATTGCTTGGAAGCCACTGTTGGTCTTAAATGCTCAGATAATTTGAGCATGAAACTTTGTCTTGCTCATAAATGTTGAAAATGCCACACAATAATCACTGGATCCTGCAGAACTCTGTGTGTTTTGGGCCCCAGGTGTCATATTTTTCGGGCATCTGCAGATTTCAGATTTCTATTTTTACCCCCATATCCTGCTGCCTAAAAACATTTGTATCTGTGAACGAATCGGTTTAGTTCATATTATATATACATTCAGTTCACAACTGCATGAAAAAAGTGTAGATCCTGATCAGATGGCTTCTTCAGAAGCCATCTGATCTGGATCTACACTGTTTGCAAAGTTAGGGATTGTCATGTCCAGCAGAATAATGGTTAAAAAGCTTGGTCAGTATGAGGCCTGTTTGGCTAATGTTTTTCTGGATTTCTTTGTTTATGAGCATTACAGATTTCATGCTCAAATCAGTTGAGCATGATGAGAGTATCTTTAATTTATACTACCGGACCAAAATTTTTTGTACAGCACCACAAACACACAGTGTGACTTATGTCCAGTAAATCCTAGAAACAAAAATGATATCTTACAATAAAATATGCCTTCAGTCCTGTAGGTACATATTCTGTCCAGTAGAAGATAACAGACTTTACTAGCAGTAAGAGGCTTTTTCATTGCATCTTATCCTCTCTGTATGATTTAAAACTTGTTTTCATGATTTGTGTGATCACAGCCATTTCAAGAGTATTCAACAATAAACTTAAAATGCTGAATGACAGGAGTCATGGAGGAAGGCACCGTGAAATAGACCTAAGTGTCTCAGTTATTATGGACTGGTCGCCCATCAGGCATTTTTGTTTGCATTCAGGTTTAACGGTCCAGTCAACACTATTTAGGTCATTTTTGCAGTTCCATTCACCTATAGATCCACACTTTTGTTTGGGCGAGCATATCCATATGCAGTTAACCAGTACAGTGCACATTCTTTCTCCAAAACTGAGAACTGCCCTTCTTGAATCAGCGGGAGAGAATGACCATAGAAAGGATTTCAGGATCAAACTCTACAAAGAATGTTGCCGACCCGAACCCATCAGGGCTTGAATAAATAGGTTCGGCTGCATAATGCCTCTGTGCAGAGCTGTAGACAACCTCAGGAGTTCTGGAAAACCACTATAAAAGCAGATCTAAGCCTGCCCAAGAGAAGTGGTTCAAGTATGTGACTGCCCATGTGTACAAACTGTTGGTTTCTTTTCATTAGGCAGCAGGGCTGGAGATGTCATTTCATCTCACTGATGGTTATAAGTCCCACAAATTGGGAACTATGTCTCCACAATGACCTTTACAGTGTTAACAGGGGCATTGAGCCTCAAATCAAACAAATTGTAGACTAGATACAGCTGAATAAATCTCTGGCCTTGATGCCGTAATAGGTAAGAGCTCAAGACTTCTTTTATTAGGTCACCTGTGTTTTAACCTTTAACCTGCTGAATAGTCAATTAAGCCACACCCACTTATGACTTTGAACCAATTAGATTACTTGATGCAGTTTATTTCTACGTATGCAACATGGCGATACATTCTGGAAGTAGATACTTTTATAAATTGAAAGTGGTTAACAACCACAGTCTGCTAGTAACCCTACAGTTTATTTCTACATATTCATAAACTGAATGTCAAACAGTGTAGATACTGATCAGATGGCTTATTCAGAAGCCATCTGATCTGGATCTACACTGTTTGCAAAGATAGGGCTTGTCGCCAACAGCAGGGTAGAGGTTAACGAACTTGGCTCCTGTCACCTGAGATGCCAAGTTCTGGAATCTGCCTAATATTAGTGAGAAAATCTTGAAAGGGCTGTAAAAACGAAACATAATAAAACAAAACAGAGGGAACACTGTCATTTGTTAAAGATCTGTTTAATACAACTGACTGAAATCAGAGCACTGACAACACTGTTGGGTTGTTTGCCTTTGAGTGTATGATAACTAGATGTAACCTTGATCCTGAAGCAGAACAGTCACTTAGACTGTGAACAGTTCATGAAAAAACCTACAAGAAGCTTGGGTGGCCAGCAAAGACTGAGATCAGCCTGCGCCTTAGCAGTCTGATCAGAGTCTTTGCTGGTCACATGTAAAGTTCTACTATATACTACAGTCTATGTAAACCAAAATGAGCAAAAGGTCTTGTCTTAGTGGATGGGTGAGTGGGTTGATTTTAGTCTGCTGGCTGCATGGTCACATTGTAGGCTCTGTCTTGAATTGGGGGAAGGGGAAGAATGACTATATGTAGAAAAACTGTTATCCTCTTTGCACTAATGATCTCTTTGATATTTGAAACCACAGTATTGGTCTGATGGCCAGCTCTGACGTATCTTGTTCACAGCACAAGCTGGTATCACCTTCCGCATTCCTCTTCCAAGTCTGTGCCACACCCATCTCGTAAAACGTCTGTATGCAACATGGCGGTACATTCTGGAAGTAAATAATTTTATAAATTAAAAGTGGTTAACAACCACAGTCTGCTAGTAACCCTGATCTTGCTGAATATTATAACCACGCCCATTTCTGACTTTGAATAAATCAGATTACTCGATGAAATTAATAATTTATAAGCTGAATGTCAAACAGTGTGGATCCTGATCAGATGACTTCTGATCTGGATCTACACTTTTCCAACGAATGAGGTTGTCGAGAACAGCAAGATAAGGGTTAAACCTTAATGGCCTTGTTCTGTCTAAAATGTAAACCTCCAAACAGACATAACCTGTGTTGGCCATTCCTTTGTGCCATCTTTGTAGACAGGCTGGATTGTTCCTATAGATGTATGTATATATTATATGTAGATATGCTATTTTTGATAGCAAACATGTACAGTAAAACAGGTCTTAGCAGCCACCTCTATTAAGCAAGCAGCCTGTCATAAGCAAGCAAGCATTGGTTACCTGAAAAGTAGAATGCATAAATTTTACCTGTATAAAGCTAGAACCTGTCATTAGGAAGCAAATTTCGAATATGTTTTGAGGCGCTTGCTAATACAGGTTGGACTGTATACATTTGGTAAATCAACCTTATCATCCATCCACAGTGACAAGACCTTTTGCTCATATCCGGGCAAAGATCATAGAATATAGTAGGTACATGCGATCAGTGAAGACTGATCAGCCTGCAAAAATGAACAGGCTGGAGTCTTTGCTGGTCACTCAAGCCTTCTTGTAAATTTTGTCATGCGCTGGCTCTTAGTATAACGAAGGATACCAATGAACTACCCAGGCCTACCCAATGGGGAAAGGGCATGTCTGTAAATACCAAGAATAAAAATAAAAAAAATATTTGTACATATAATGCTGTTATTTTTCTTGCCCCTGTCCTTGATCTTATATAGTTGGAGTACCAGAATGCCATCTTTCTCAGACTCAGCTACAGTATGACATCAATGCAGGTCTATAGAATACATTCTGTTTGTGCTCAGTTTCACCAGCTGCTTACCAAAACCAATTGGTTGGATTTTGCTTGTTTCCGGGTTTTAATACCCAGTCAACACTATTTAGGTCATTTTTAACCCGTCAGTTTACCTAGCCACCCTTTCATGGACAGGCTTACACATCAGCGGTTAACCAGAACTATGCACCTTTTTTGACGGAAACTAACAACTGTCCTTGAATCAGCATAAGGGAGAGAGAATGATTATTGAAATCATTTCATGATCAACCTCCACAAAAGAATGTTGCTGACCACACAGGTATCAAACCGATGTCCTCCTGATCTTCAGTCATAAACAAATCCGACTGAGCTACTGAGACCGGCTTACAGTTTCTAGGAGAGTTGATGAGTAAAACACCGTCACCTAGCTGGTAAACACATTCAATGGCTCATACTTACTTATGAATTGGCTCATCATCACCAACATGACCATAGTTGTCAAAGAATTCATAGAAGGATGTCTCTATAACATACTGGTTCAGACAATTTCCTTCATAGCCAGGATGCTGTGTGATGCACTGAAGGTCTTGATCTTCTACTAAGTTGTCAATGAGACCAATCTCCCTGCAGCATGTGCTCTCATCTACAGATGGCATGGGAATACAAAATCCACATTCACACCTGAAAAATAAAATGGCATACAAATTTAGGGTCAGACGCCAATGTTACATGCTAACTTGGTTTTTTTTTCTCTGTGCACTCTGCTTTTGGCCTACTACCCTCATGTATTGGGGCTTGGAGAAATAGATTAGGTGCATATTACTTCCACGCAGATCTGAACCAATCGCACATGAGTACTACCGGGAGGTTCTTAGCCTGCCACGGAAAAGTGGTGCAAGTCTTGCTTCGAACCCGAAAGGGTTTACCCTGTCCTTGTGTGGATCAGTTCTGTGTAGAAGCAACATGCAACCCAATCTATGTCTTCAAGCCCTGTGGGCAAGGACCATTAGCATGTGTTGCCAGAAATTACAATTTAATTTATTACACAGTCATCTTTGCAAACAGTGTAGATCCAGATCAGATGGCTTCTGAAGAAGACATCTGATCAGGATCTACACTGACATTCAGTTTATGAATTTGTAGGTATAAATTTATCCAAGTAGCCTGATTGGCTCAAAGTAAAAAAATGAGTGTAAAATGGGTGTGGCTACACTGAATATTCAGCAGGACATGGGTTAATCCCGGAGTTTTTTTGCTGAATCTAGCACATAAATATTTACCTTTTGTTTTTTTATTTTTAGTTTAATGACTCAACCAACACTATTTAGGTTATGTGGAGCATGTCAATGAACTATCCATGCTTTTCCTGGACAGGCTAATTTATTGCACTTTTTGGCCAAAAATTGACAACTACCCTGGTTGAATCAGCAGAAGGGAGAGAATGTTTTTAAAGTAATTTCATGATCAATCTCCACGAAAAGTTATGCTGACACTCACAGGTCTCGAATCTTGGTCCTCTGTACACAAGTCGAATGCGCGCCTGACTGAACTGCAGAGGCCGGCCGGTTACTTGTTGCAGTAATGATTAAAAT
Source organism: Lucinisca nassula (assembly GCA_963580285.1). NCBI lineage: Eukaryota > Metazoa > Mollusca > Bivalvia > Lucinida > Lucinidae > Lucinisca > Lucinisca nassula. The sequence goes on along the minus strand of OY757020.1, from coordinate 16,156,955 downwards.
ACACCCGGGTATCACCCCACTTTGGGTTCAACACACACTTGTCGCCAGGGATGACAGAAGAAGATAAGTCCAATGTTTTGCTGTTACATTGTAGGTTATCTGTGGCATTTTTGGTGTGTAAATATCTATATAGAGACTATAATAACAAAAGCAAGCCAATAATTTCACACTTCAACAAGGGGTGGGGGTGCAAATTTTTCCACTTTTCATAAACAATGAATGAGCAGGAATTATCTTGGCTTTCTGGCTCATTCTATTGAAAGTATTTGGCCCTATTGTGGGTGGTAAAGATGACAAAACAGTTGTCGGCCCCCACTGTCTCAACCAGTGCCCCCCGCCCCCCCCCCCCCGATTTTTTTATTTACTTCCTCCTTTCCTTACGTTATTTTCGGCTATCAAAATACGAAACGGAACCTTACTAATATTGGGCTAATCAGTAGTAAAGTGGACGAACTTATTTTTTCCTCGTCATGCATTTTTTTTGTTTATTATTCTCGCTAACTTACCAGTCTGTGTTGCCGAGCCTATCGCTCAGCTGGCCCTCCAAATCTGACTCGCTAGATGTGTCCGATTCGGAATCTTCCGAGTAATCGGGCGCAGATTCTCTTCTTGGTTCAAACTGATACGGCTGTACCGGCCTGATTGACCCAGCTAAAACAGAATCACCGTCATTCTCCTCTAACTCTCTAAGATTTGCACTGTCCGCCATAGCTGTCACTTCGAAATGTGTCTACAAATGACGTCACGCGCAAGTGCGCATGCGTGAAAATCTAAATTTGGACAGGTGCGAAAGAACGGTAAATCACGTAACTTTATTGGCTTATAACTTCCCCTATATAACCTTTTGAATTCTCTCGACTTTTTGTAATTGCTTATTTTTATCTGTGCTACATGGATAATTAATAAAGATATGGTGGTAAAATTACCGTTTCCGTTGAACTTTAAATCTTGACTATTCGATGGAGTAATGTCATATCTGGATTTCAAATTCCATGTGGCCTGATGATTGACCTCAAGAGTATATTTAGGTCAGTGTAACCTATATTTCAGTATTTATTGATTTTTGCCTTATAATGCGAAAAGTGTTAGATGGAAAAATGCAGGCTTTCAAGTAGTCCTACTTGTTAGGTTTCTCCCTACTTCTTTTCCTACTTTTTAGGTTTCTCCCTACTTTTTCCCTACTTTTTCTCATAACACTCCTATTTCTCCTACGTTTTTTGCCATAAAATGCCAAAATAATTTTTCTTATCTGGAACAGTAAGGACTGCAAGAGAGTGCACCATTTATCCTACAACTTCTGGGGTACTAGGCGGCCCCTGACTCCGCTCCTCACAAAAATGTCTAGAACTTTGGGTCATTCTGTTTATTTCACTATCTGTTGCAACATTAAATGAAAATAAGGGACAACATATTATCTTGTTTAACCCCAAATGAATGTAAGGATATACGCAAAGCCCCCTATTTTTTGCCATAAATTTCCTACAGTTTTCCTATTTTTTTTTTTACTTTTCTCCTATTTTTCCATATGAAGTCACTAGAAAGCCAATGATAAACCTGGATTACAAATCCTGCATTATGTGACACAGTACTTAACATAAAAATATATCCAGGTCAGTGTGACCTACATTTCATAGTTCAGTCAATGTTTTGGCTGAATTTCAACATCTGCACACAAAAAACAGATGAGCTATGCTGTCCTACAATAGGTCTTGTTACTTGGCAGTATTATTTTGAACTGTGTAATGGAAGTTGAACTGTGTAATAGGAAGTATATCAATGTAATAGAAGTTTTAATGTTTACCATGTTTTATTTATATAATTTTAGTGCCAAATGCATGTAATTTTTGTGATCTTGTTCTTCCATTCATTCACCTTTCAACTTCTATTTCTAGAATATCTTTAATGGCCTACTCAACCTTCATTTATAGATTCAGCTAGGACATAGAAACATTGTACATATGTTAATCTCATGTGTGAATGACCACATTAATTTTTTGAGCCACTGGCTCCAAGGTAAAGGTCTCAGGGACTTTAACATTGAAAGTTATTTCTGCACAATAATTGTACAACTATTTCACCCAGGACCTTGAAACTTCAAAGATAATGTTGATCTTGATCTCTAGATGACATCTAAAAATTTTGGAGTCAGTAAGTCAAGGTGGTAGTGACATAAACATTGATGGAAAACCATTTCCCATAGAACCTTAAAACTTTATAAATTTATTGATCCCGATGTTTACAGATGATCCTTTTTGATTATAGAATCAAGGAGTCAAAGATAAATTTCACAATGACAAAAAAATGAATAAAAAATATCTGCTTGACAAGTTACCTTGAAACACCATAATTTAATTGATAATTTAGTATAGATAACCTCTATTGATCTAACGATCATAGAGAGTAAGATCATAGGGATCAAAATAAAACTGATAATGATGTGCCCTGTTTTTATGTGTCCTACAATACGTCTTGTTACTTGGCAGAATTATTTTGAACTGTGAAAAAGAAGTTGAACTGTGTAAGAGGAAGTATATCTATGTAATAGAAGTTTTAATGTATACTATGTTTTATTTATATAATTTTAGTGCCAAATGCATGTAATTTTTGTGATCTAGTTCTTCCATTCATTCACCTTTCAACTTCTATTTCTAGAATATCTTTAATGGCCTACTCATTCTATCAAACCTTCATTTATAGATTCAGCTAGGACATATCGTCACCCGAGCGCAATACTATGGTAACTTCATTTTTTGTCAAAAAATGTTTTTTTTTTTTTGGCTTAAAGTGTTTGCCTACCATTCATACATGTCCACACAAAATATCAGAGCAGAAGGCTGCATACTTTTGAAAATAAATGAATTTAAACTTTTTTTGGCACTTTTATAGCTGAGTGCAATACTATGGTAACTGTACTTACCACAGTATTGCGCTCACTACACTTCCATTGCGCAGTGTGGAGAAACTGAGCGCTTACTTACAACAGTATTGCGCTCACATGTTCACACTGCTTATGTCAAATAACTGAGCGCAAAACTATGGTAACTCAGTTTTATTAAGTTATTATTGTACTTTTTATGGGGTTTAGGTTGCACAAATGTTGTTCCCAGTCAGTAAGTATTAGGTACAAGATGTCTCTGCAAAGACTAGTGAGCATGGAGAAAACCCCTGAATTACTCCTTTTTTAGAAGTATAATACCAGTAATGATTTCTCAGTTTTAAAATGCAGCATTCAAACCATTTCTATGTTTAAAAACCTAGCTGGGACTATGGTATATAGTATATTCATTAAAGGTCTTTCGAAGTCAGTTGATCTCAAGCTCTTAACATGTTCCCTTATCCAAAAGTTATAGGCGTCCACCTATTAGGGCTTGAACACATAGACTGGGCTACATGGTGCTTCCAGGCCAAACTAATACTGCCTACACGTGAGTACTGGTAAACTGCTTAGAAGGTATAAGCCTGCACAGGAAATGTCCTGCAAATGGGACAATCCATGCATATAAGCCCTATTAATATCATATCGTGACAGGGCTTGAGATGTCTTTCATCTCAATGTTGGTTGAAAAAAGTCCCACAAAACTGAAAGCAAAGTCTCCAAAATAGCCTTTTGTAGTGTTGACGGGGATGTGAATTATGACTTTTACCTTTATCCTGGTGTTCATGACAATCCCTATCATTGCAAACCTAGATCTGCACAGTTTGTGAATTTGTAGGAATAAGGAACATGAAGTAATCTGACTGGTTCAAAGTCAGAAAAGGGTAGGGCTATATTGAATATTCAGCAGGATAAGGGTTAAAATGCATATAGCTATGTGGTCAGCCAAATAACCTTTCTAAGTAAACAACCCAACAGTTTGGGGTTCAAAGGTAGACATTTTGTCAGCAAATGAGTGAAATGACCATTATGGAACTTTTGTATAAAACTCATCTGCATTTCTTTTATGAAAGAAATGTAGTAAAACTAAAAACGGTACTTATTTCTCTTTACCATTAGTATCTTTATATTACCGTAATTATCCTTATGGTGGGACAGAAAGGCCTTAGAAAAAAATCAGACCCAGATCAGATTGAAGAAGCAGTCTGATCAGGGTCTACACTGTTTGCAATTCTGTTTGCACCTTTTGTACTCTTTGCAGGATTTTGAAAGAAATTTGTCAGTATCAATCATGAATTATTAATATTAGTCAAAATCTGTTGATGATGATCATGATGATTAAAAACAATTACAGCGAGTCCTCGAGGTGTCCAGATTTTTAGGCTTTTTGTGGTAATTCCACCTGAATTTTGAAATCAATATATTCAGTCTGTTCTCAATCTGCTTTATAAATGAATGTATGCGTTGTTTACAAACTGAGGATCATGCCATGACTGATTGGTGTCTTCCACAGGGACTATGTATAATCAGCAGCCTGGCAGGAATAGGTCTAATTATGCTCCACGAATCCACAGTCTGAGCAGAGCCGTTTTATTTACTTATGTGGTTTTATAAGTATAGTGTCAACCTAGCACACAAACTGTTTATATTTTTAAATTTATATCTTTATAATGAAAAAAATAATCATTGACTTATTGATGTTTTACTGCGATGTCAATTTCGATATCAATGTTCCCTGGATTTTTTTTCTCTAACTAGCTGTACATAGTTTTTATGCCCCCGCCATTCGAAGAATGGTGGAAAGGGCATATAGTGTTACCCCTGTCCGTTCGTTCGTTCGTCCCCAAAACTTAATCGCTGTCAATAACTTTCTTATTTGTGGTTCAATTTAGAAATAACTTGGTAGAAATATTTAACACCATGAGACGATGTGTTGCGCGCACAAACCCAGGCCCCCACCTACAAGGTCAAGGTCATACTTAGAGGTCAAAGGTCAGAAAAGGGGTCTGAAACTTAAACCTTCAATAACTTTCTTATTGCTGGATCAATTTTGAAATTACTTGGCAGAAATATTAACCGCCATTAGACGATGTGTTGCGCGCACAAACCCAGGCCCCCACCTACAAGGTTAAGGCCATACTTAGAGGTCAAAGGTCAGAAAAGGGGTCTGAAACTTAAACGCTGTCAATAACTTTATTTCTGGATCATTTTAGAAATTGCTTGGCAGAAATATTAACCGCCATTAGACGATGTGTTGCGCGCACAAACCCAGGCCCCCACCTACAAGGTTAAGGCCATACTTAGAGGTCAAAGGTCAGAAAAGGGGTCTGAAACTTAAACGCTGTCAATAACTTTATTTCTGGATCATTTTAGAAATTGCTTGGCAGAAATATTAACCACCATGAGACGATGTATTGCGTGCACAAACCCAGGCCCCCACCTACAAGGTCAAGGTCATACTTAGAGGTCAAAGGTCAAAAAAGTGGTTCGAAACTTAAATGCTGTCAATAACTTTCTTAATTCTGGATCAATTCAGAAATTACTTGGCAGAAATATTAACCACCATGAGACGATGTGTTGCGCGCACAAACCCAGGCCCCCACCTACAAGGTCAAGGTCATACTTAGAGGTTAAAGGTAAAAAAGGCGTCCGAAACTTAAATGCTGTCGATAACTTTCTTGTTTCTGGATCAGTTTAGAAATTACTTGGCAGAAATTTTAAACATCATTTTTTTTTCTTTCTACTTCTTTTTTTTTTCTTTTTAAAAACACAATATCCCCCAGCACAAAGGCTTTGGACTCTGACTCAAAAGGTTGTGAGTTCAAATCCCGGTGAAGTCTTTTGACAACTCTTGTTTCTCAATGGCATTTTTGCGGGGGCATCCATGTCCTATGGACACCTTTTCTAGTTAACAATGTTATCCTGCTGAAGACCATTTATGTAAAAGTGCTTCACGATTTAAAAATTTGTTAATGGATATGACTTTGTTATTTTTCTTTATGTACTAGAGGACTTTGAAAACGCAACACCATTATACTGTATTTTCTCGCAAACGGTAAATGTGATTGAACAGTCATTTGCAGGTTTTAATAAACAACTCGAACTTGGTATGAATCAGTCGGAATTTTTACCCCATTGAAACGCGACGTTAAAGTTCAACGGAAACGGTAATTTTACCACCATATCTTTATTAATTATCCATGTAGCACAGATAAAAATAAGCAATTACAAAAAGTCGAGAGAATTCAAAAGGTTATATAGGGGAAGTTATAAGCCAATAAAGTTACGTGATTTACCGTTCTTTCGCACCTGTCCAAATTTAGATTTTCACGCATGCGCACTTGCGCGTGACGTCATTTGTAGACACATTTCGAAGTGACAGCTATGGCGGACAGTGCAAATCTTAGAGAGTTAGAGGAGAATGACGGTGATTCTGTTTTAGCTGGGTCAATCAGGCCGGTACAGCCGTATCAGTTTGAACCAAGAAGAGAATCTGCGCCCGATTACTCGGAAGATTCCGAATCGGACACATCTAGCGAGTCAGATTTGGAGGGCCAGCTGAGCGATAGGCTCGGCAACACAGACTGGTAAGTTAGCGAGAATAATAAACAAAAAATGCATGACGAGGAAAAAATAAGTTCGTCCACTTTACTACTGATTAGCCCAATATTAGTAAGGTTCCGTTTCGTATTTTGATAGCCGAAAATAACGTAAGGAAAGGAGGAAGTAAATAAAAAAAATCGGGGGGGGGGGGGTGTTGGGGCACTGGTTGAGACAGTGGGGGCTGACAACTGTTTTGTCATCTTTACAACCCGCAATAGGGCCAAATACTTTCAATAGAATGAGCCAGAAAGCCAAGATAATTCCTGCTCATTCATTGTTTATGAAAAGTGGAAAAATTTGCACCCCCACCCCTTGTTGAAGTGTGAAATTATTGGCTTGCTTTTGTTATTATAGTCTCTATATAGATATTTACACACCAAAAATGCCACAGATAACCTACAATGTAACAGCAAAACATTGGACTTATCTTCTTCTGTCATCCCTGGCGACAAGTGTGTGTTGAACCCAAAGTGGGGTGATACCCGGGTGTATTTTAATCATTACTGCAACAAGTAACCGGCCGGCCTCTGCAGTTCAGTCAGGCGCGCATTCGACTTGTGTACAGAGGACCAAGATTCGAGACCTGTGAGTGTCAGCATAACTTTTCGTGGAGATTGATCATGAAATAACTTTAAAAACATTCTCTCCCTTCTGCTGATTCAACCAGGGTAGTTGTCAATTTTTGGCCAAAAAGTGCAATAAATTAGCCTGTCCAGGAAAAGCATGGATAGTTCATTGACATGCTCCACATAACCTAAATAGTGTTGATTGAGTCATTAAACTAAAAATAAAAAAAACAAAAGGTAAATATTTATGTGCTAGATTCAGCAAAAACACTCCGGGATTAACCCATGTCCTGCTGAATATTCAGTGTAGCCACACCCATTTTACACTCATTTTTTACTTTGAGCCAATCAGGCTACTTGGATAAATTTATACCTACAAATTCATAAACTGAATGTCAGTGTAGATCCTGATCAGATGTCTTCTTCAGAAGCCATCTGATCTGGATCTACACTGTTTGCAAAGATGATTTGTGTAATAAATTAAATTGTAATTTCTGGCAACACATGCTAATGGTCCTTGCCCACAGGGCTTGAAGACATAGATTGGGTTGCATGTTGCTTCTACACAGAACTGATCCACACAAGGACAGGGTAAACCCTTTCGGGTTCGAAGCAAGACTTGCACCACTTTTCCGTGGCAGGCTAAGAACCTCCCAGTAGTACTCGTGCGATTGGTTCAGATCTGCGTGGAAGTAATATGCACCTAATCTATTTCTCCAAGCCTCAATACATGAGGGTAGTAGGCCAAAAGCAGAGTGCACAGAGAAAAAAAAAAACCTCAAGTTAGCATGTAACATTGGCGTCTGACCCTAAATTTGTATGCCATTTTATTTTTCAGGTGTGAATGTGGATTTTGTATTCCCATGCCATCTGTAGATGAGAGCACATGCTGCAGGGAGATTGGTCTCATTGACAACTTAGTAGAAGATCAAGACCTTCAGTGCATCACACAGCATCCTGGCTATGAAGGAAATTGTCTGAACCAGTATGTTATAGAGACATCCTTCTATGAATTCTTGGACAACTATGGTCATGTTGGTGATGATGAGCCAATTCATGAGTAAGTATGAGCCAATGAATGTGTTTACCAGCTAGGTGACGGTGTTTTACTCATCAACTCTCCTAGAAACTGTAAGCCGGTCTCAGTAGCTCAGTCGGATTTGTTTATGACTGAAGATCAGGAGGACATTGATACCTGTGTGGTCAGCAACATTCTTTTGTGGAGGTTGATCATGAAATGATTTCAATAATCATTCTCTCTCCCTTATGCTGATTCAAGGACAGTTGTTAGTTTCCGTCAAAAAAGGTGCATAGTTCTGGTTAACCGCTGATGTGTAAGCCTGTCCATGAAAGGGTGGCTAGGTAAACTGACGGGTTAAAAAATGACCTAAATAGTGTTGACTGGGTATTAAAACCCGGAAACAAGCAAAATCCAACCAATTGGTTTTGGTAAGCAGCTGGTGAAACTGAGCACAAACAGAATGTATTCTATAGACCTGCATTGATGTCATACTGTAGCTGAGTCTGAGAAAGATGGCATTCTGGTACTCCAACTATATAAGATCAAGGACAGGGGCAAGAAAAATAACAGCATTATATGTACAAATATTTTTTTTTTTTATTCTTGGTATTTACAGACATGCCCTTTCCCCATTGGGTAGGCCTGGGTAGTTCATTGGTATCCTTCGTTATACTAAGAGCCAGCGCATGACAAAATTTACAAGAAGGCTTGAGTGACCAGCAAAGACTCCAGCCTGTACATTTTTGCAGGCTGATCAGTCTTCACTGATCGCATGTACCTACTATATTCTATGATCTATGCCCGGATATGAGCAAAAGGTCTTGTCACTGTGGATGGATGATAAGGTTGATTTACCAAATGTATACAGTCCAACCTGTATTAGCAAGCGCCTCAAAACATATTCGAAATTTGCTTTCTAATGACAGGTTCTAGCTTTATACAGGTAAAATTTATGCATTCTACTTTTCAGGTAACCAATGCTTGCTTGCTTATGACAGGCTGCTTGCTTAATAGAGGTGGCTGCTAAGATCTGTTTTACTGTACATGTTTGTTATCAAAAATAGCATATCTACATATAATATATACATACATCTATAGGAACAATCCAGCCTGTCTACAAAGATGGCACAAAGGAATGGCCAAGAGTGGTCTTTGTTCACAGGTTATGTCTGTTTGGAGGTTTACATTTTAGACAGAACAAGGCCATTAAGGTTTAACCCTTATCTTGCTGTTCTCGACAACCTCATTCGTTGGAAAAGTGTAGATGATGATGATGTAGATGACGCGTCAACCCTCTTTGTGGGTCATAAGCGTCAAACGGTTAATGGTTAAACGGCATGAATAATTATGATGATATTAACAGTAAAAAGTCAGAATGATAATGTATAAAAATCTGAAACAGTTAAATCTTATGAAAAAGTCCAATTTCTTTTAAGAATAAAATAATATTATCAACAGGTACATCCTGAAACAGTTGTTGCAAAGTGTCAGCTTTGAAATATAAAATACGTGAGGGTGAAAAGTCAACACAGTCAATTAAGATATGTTTCACAGTGAATGGCTGATCACAACCTACACAAGAAGGCTGATCATCACCATTAAAAATATAAGAATGAGTAACTCTAGTATGGCCGATGCGCAGTCGTGTTAATACTACGTCCTCTTTTCTTGAAAACTGTGGAGGAGAGCATTTTGTACTAACGACAGGTTTAATGGCATGAAGTTTGTTATTTATTGCACGGTCCCATTCGCCTTGCCATTCCGACAAGATGTATCTGTTGATAAATGGTTTAAAATTATCAAAAGGAATTTTAAAAACAGATGGATCAAGATTGAGCGATTCCTTTGCTTTCTTGTCAGCATATTCATTGCCGACAATGCCAATATGGCTCGGAAGCCAACAAAATAAGATTTGGTGTGTTTTAGAAATTTCATGATGTTTTTCGATCAATTTTTGAATTTGAGGATTTTTAGATGATGAATGGTCTAAAGCCTTAAGCACAGAAAGTGAATCAGAAAATATAATTGCTTTTTGAATTGTTGAAAAACTGATAAAATCTAAAGCTAGGTCTATTGCTTTGGCTTCAGCTGTAAAAATAGATGAACCATCTGGAAGGCGCATGGTTTTGTGCGTATCTTTAGAAACATACGCACAACCAACTTTATCTCCTTCTTTGGAACCATCAGTATAGACTTGCTGGTAATCATTGTAACGTGAGTGCAGTACTTGAAAGTTTTGTTTGAGAAGCATTGGATTTGATTCGGATTTTTTGCCATCATGTAAGTCGAACAGAATAGAAGGTTTTTTAATACACCAAGATGGAACTTCGGCCGTTTCATGTTTTTGAATATTTTTAAGGTCGATACCTGAATTTTCTAGCAGTGGTAAAATACGTAATCCAAAAGGTTTGATTGCTGTGGGTTTTGTTTCATACTTATCTACAAATTGAGGTGGAAATGAAATTTTGGATGCCGGGTTAGATGGATTTGCAGCAAGTCTAATAGCAAACTGAAGAGAAAGTTTCTCTCTGCGCGAGGTTAAAGATGGTTCACCTGCTTCTACATAAAGGCTTAATACGGGAGAAGTACGGAAGGCTCCCATGGCCAGACGAAGGCCTTGGTGATGGATAGTATCCAAGGATTTTAAATAGGACTTTCTGGCAGAACCATAAACAACAGACCCATAATCTAATTTAGATCTTATTAAAGACCGGTAAAGATGTAATAAAGTATACCGATCTGCTCCCCAACTTGTATGAGCTAAAACTTTCAAAAGATTCAAAGCTTTTAAGCATTTCGCTTTAAGATATTTAATATGGGGAATAAAAGATAACTTTTGATCAAATATGACCCCAAGAAATTTGGCTTCTTCAACAACAGGAATTTGTGATCCGTATAAAAACAGGGAAGGATGTTCGTGTTTCTTCCGTAGTTTACAAAAATGAACACACTGCGTTTTCGACTTGGAGAACTTGAAACCATTTTTATCAGTCCATTCTTCTATTCTTTTTAAATTTTGTTGTAACTTTCGTTCAATTGTTTTCATATTTTTTGAACGGTAACATATACAAAAATCATCAACATACAATGAACAATCAGTTTTGTCGTCCAAACATTGTACAATATTGTTTATTTTGATGTTAAATAGCGTAGTTGAAAGAATACTACCCTGTGGGACACCCTGTTCTTGATCATAGAAATCTGACACGGTAGACCCCACACGCACCTGAAACATGCGCTCCCCTAAAAAGCTTTCAATAAAACTGGGAAGTTTTCCTCTTAAGCCAATGTTATGTAGATCTTTCAATATTCCATAACGCCATGTTGTATCATATGCTTTCTCCAAGTCGAAAAAGACAGCTACTACGTGTTCTTTGTTAATAAAAGCATCTCGTATAAATGTTTCTAGTCTTATTAAATTGTCATTGGTACTACGTTCCGAACGAAAGCCCGATTGATATTCTGAAATGAGGTTGTTGGACTCTAAGTACCAGACTAATCTCTTGTTTATCATTCTCTCCAATGTTTTACACAAACAACTTGTCAAAGCTATCGGACGATAATTTGTAGGTTCTGCATGATCTTTCCCTGGTTTCGGGATTGGTACAACTGTAGCTACACGCCAGCTCTCAGGACAGACCCCCGTTTCCCAAATATTATTAAAGATATCTAAAAGTGTTGTAAGAGAACTTTTTGGCAGATGCTTAAGCATCTGATAATGAATTTCATCGGGGCCGGTTGCCGTATCATGTGATTTTTCAATGGCTTCAACGAGTTCGGATAAGTTAAAAGGTTTGTTGTATTCTTCGTGATTTAAAGTTTAGATTTCTTTTCTCTTGGTCCTTTTTGAAATTTCTAAAAGTGTCAGAATAATTACGCGATGATGAATTTCTCAAGAATGTGTGCCCAAGAGTATCTGAAATATCTTTTTTTGTTGAAGCTATTGTGTCAAATTCAGTATTTAAATGTGTAAAACTAGAAGACTTTGTTTTTCCTGAAATTTTTCGTACCATATCCCAAACCTTTTTAATGGGTGTTTTGTAGTTCAATTTGGAGACATATTCTCTCCATGACTTTCGTTTGGAAGCTCGGATTGTTCGCCGAGCTTTAGCTCTAAAAACTTTAACGTCGTTTAGCTTTTCTGAAGTGGGACTTTTGCAGAACTTATTTAGAGCCTGTTTGCGCTTTTGAATAGCTTCTTTACAGTCATTATTAAACCAAGGCTTGCTTTTCTTGGTATTTATGGAGGTCTTTGGAATGCATTGTTCTGATATATTAATTAGTTTATCTGTGAAATCGGAAACAATGTCAGATGATTCATTTAAGTGATAAAATGATAACTCTTCTTCACATAAATTACGGAATAATTCCCAGTCGGCTTTATTCATTTCCCATTTCTGGCTACAGTCCTCATCTTGTTCGTTTACGCTCTCAATTATAACAGGGAAGTGATCACTTCCGCACTGATCATCATGAACAGACCAGTCATAGTCCAAGAAGAGAGATGGGTGACACAAAGAGAGATCTAAAGAAGACAAATGACCTGTCGCTGGGTGAAGGTAAGTGTAAGATTTATCATTCATCAAGCAAAGATCGCTCTTTGCAATAAAATCTTCAACAAGTGCTCCTCTGCTATTGATATCTTTACAGCCCCATAGAATATTGTGACCATTGAAGTCGCCAACTAAAAGATATGGGGATGGAAGCTGACTCAGCAATGAGTCAAGATGTTCGGGCTTTAAAGAAAATGAGGGTGGAATATATAAAGAGCATATTGTAGTTTCTTTATCCAGAGAAACCGATACTGCTACAGCTTGTAGGTCTGTTTTTAATTTGATCTCTCTTTGTGGTAAACATGATTTAACAAGAATTGAACTGCCACCAGATGGTTTGTTACCATCAGAATAGATATAGTTGTATGTATTGAAACCCCTGACATCAATGCTGTCATCAGTTTTTAAAAAAGTTTCTTGCAAACAAAAAACCGATGGGTTTAATAACGAAATAAGTAATAAGAGTTCATTATAATTTGATTTAAGACCTCGACAATTCCATTGTATTATTTTGTGTTTTAAATCCATTTTATGAAGAGATTAAGACTAGAAACTATATTGGAGCTGCAATTGGTGATATAGATCTGCTACCACCAGCTCGTGGTGTTGCTGACCTCGATCTGTTATTGCCATTTGGTGATGATGGAGTTTCAAACTCCATATCACTGTCACTCAAAGATCCGAATCTGTTCTGGAATTTTATATTGTCTCTTTCCATTTTACGTTGTCTGTCTGTTTGTTTTAGAGACAATTGATGTTTTTTGATCGGATCTTCCGATCCCTTATTAGTTCGACCTGAGTCGAGTTTCTCTTTTACATGCGGCGCTGGCTTCGGTACGGTCGCTGTCGACCGATCCGAAGCAACCTGGATTGCGCCTTTTGATAAATTGGTTGAACTTTGTGGTGCTGGAGTGGATTTGCTCCATGCACCAGATTTCTTTAGTTCAGCTATGCATGATTCAACAGTCTGCGTTGCGGAGCTGGAAACTTGTACACCAGCACCCTTTGTGATGCTGGCGTAACTGGTGGTTGGTGTTGTGTATCGCTCGTCAACAATTTTCCGCGCTTCTGGGAATGTCATCCCCCTTTGGTATTTGACAGTAAGTATTTCTTTTTCTTTTTTCCATGCCGGACAATCTCGAGAGAAAACAGCATGCTTGCCACCACAATTTACACATTTGGCCTCATTTTTACAGTTTTGGTGATTATCGACATGTTTTTCTTCACCACAATTTGGACAGAGTTTTTTCTTCTGACATCTGCTTTCGTGGTGGCCAAAAACCTGACACGAGTAACATCTTAGAGGGTTTGGTATATAAACATCCACGTTAACTGAAAGATATGCTACTTTGATTTTCTTGGGTAGAACTGGTGTATTAAAAGTCAACACGTAAGTACCCGTTGGCTTCAATACACCACCTCTACGAACTTGGATGTTACGTACACCAATGACGCCTTCCGATCTCAAGTTCTCAACTATCTCTGCATCGCTGCAAGGACGGAGCTCTGGGCTGCGGATAACACCTTTGCATGAGTTAAGTGTATTATGCAGAGATACTTCGACCTTGAGATCGAAGAGCTTTGTGGTACCAAGCAGGCTTTTCACCTGCTGTTCTCTCTCGACTTCTAATAAGAGGTCACCTGACTTAAGCGTTTTAATGCTTTTGGGATGTCCGGCAATGGACATGATGCTCTTTTCTATCACGAATGGGGATAGACTTGACACAGTGCGTGTATCTTCACATGATGACATTACTAAGAAGCGTGGAAAATTTAGTTGCTTTGGTGCTGCAGACTGCTGGCTAGACTGTTGACTAGACTGCTGACTGGGTTCATCCGTTCCGGATGAATCCTCGTCTTTTTTACGTTTGGATGCGTTGCGGTTATGTTTTTTTCCATTAGGCATAAGGAAAAAATTATAGTTTCGTCCCAAGTGCTCTCCGCCCTCCGTGGAGCCCTACAAGGGAACACCATAATGGAGTGGTTATCCAACTCGCAGGTGTTAGAGATACACGTGAGATATACTCGTATAAACAGAATGCCTACACGATTGATCCGTTTAGCCACCGCCTTCTAGAGATAAAAGACAGAAAAGGGTAAGGTAAATGGGCATATGGTTGGTATCAGGAAAGATACAAAAAGAGTTGAAGAGAAAGCAAAGCGGTATCTCTAGGGCTCGGCGTGACCAGCCGATTGACCGTGCCGGACCGCACGGCCACCCGTCTACACCGAAAAGCCAGGCCAAAGAGGCGTGTTGGGAACCTGAAGCACCGCCACCTCAGGTAACCCTCAACCTCCAGGATCCCTTCTTCCGGCTTACAGGACGCCACCCACGGCAAACGGGTGGTACTTCCTTTAGCTCTTCCCAGTGGGCACAAAGACCACAGCGGCAATGTGCCCAGTGGGAATTGAGCCCCCAGGGCCACGGCAAGGCAGGAAGTCTAATACCTGGGGGGGAAAAGTGTAGATCCAGATCAGAAGTCATCTGATCAGGATCCACACTGTTTGACATTCAGCTAATAAATTATTAATTTCATCGAGTAATCTGATTTATTCAAAGTCAGAAATGGGTGTGGTTAAAATATTCAGCAAGATCAGGGTTACCAGCAGACTGTGGTTGTTAACCACTTTTAATTTATAAAATTATTTACTTCCAGAATGTACCGCCATGTTGCATACAGACGTTTTACGAGATGGGTGTGGCACAGACTTGGAAGAGGAATGCGGAAGGTGATACCAGCTTGTGCTGTGACCAAGATAAGTCAGAGCTGGCCATCAGAGCAATACTGTGGTTTCAAATATCAAAGAGACTATTAGTGCAAAGAGGATAACAGTTTTTCTACATATAGTCATTCTTCCCCTTCCCCCAATTCCAGACAAAGCCTACAATGTGACCATGCAGCCAGCAGACTAAAATCAACCCACTCACCCATCCACTAAGACAAGACCTTTTGCTCATTTTGGTTTACATAGACTGTAGTATATAGTAGAACTTTACATGTGACCAGCAAAGACTCTGATCAGACTGCTAAGGCGCAGGCTGATCTAAGTCTTTGCTGGCCACCCAAGCTTCTTGTAGGTTTTTTCATGAACTGTTCAGAGTCTAAGTGACTGTTCTGCTTCAGGATCAAGGTTACATCTAGTTATCATACACTCAAAGGCAAACAACCCAACAGTGTTGTCAGTGCTCTGATTTCAGTCAGTTGTATTAAACAGATCTTTAACAAATGACAGTGTTCCTTCTGTTTTGTTTTATTATGTTTCGTTTTTACAGCCCTTTCAAGATTTGTTCACTAATATTAGACAGTTTGCAGAACTTGGCATCTCAGGTGACAGGAGCCAAGTTCGTTAACCTCTACCCTGCTGTTGGCGACAAGCCCTATCTTTGCAAACAGTGTAGATCCAGATCAGATGGCTTCTGAATAAGCCATCTGATCAGTATCTACACTGTTTGACATTCAGTTTATGAATATGTAGAAATAAACTGTAGGGTTACTAGCAGACTGTGGTTGTTAACCACTTTCAATTTATAAAAGTATCTACTTCCAGAATGTATCGCCATGTTGCATACGTAGAAATAAACTGCATCAAGTAATCTAATTGGTTCAAAGTCATAAGTGGGTGTGGCTTAATTGACTATTCAGCAGGTTAAAGGTTAAAAACACAGGTGACCTAATAAAAGAAATCTTGAGCTCTTACCTATTACGGCATCAAGGCCAGAGATTTATTCAGCTGTATCTAGTCTTCAATTTGTTTGATTTGAGGCTCAATGCCCCTGTTAACACTGTAAAGGTCATTGTGGAGACATAGTTCCCAATTTGTGGGACTTATAACCATCAGTGAGATGAAATGACATCTCCAGCCCTGCTGCCTAATGAAAAGAAACCAACAGTTTGTACACATGGGCAGTCACATACTTGAACCACTTCTCTTGGGCAGGCTTAGATCTGCTTTTATAGTGGTTTTCCAGAACTCCTGAGGTTGTCTACAGCTCTGCACAGAGGCATTATGCAGCCCAACCTATTTATTCAAGCCCTGATGGGTTCGGGTCGGCAACATTCTTTGTAGAGTTTGATCCTGAAATCCTTTCTATGGTCATTCTCTCCCGCTGATTCAAGAAGGGCACTTCTCAGTTTTGGAGAAAGAATGTGCACTGTACTGGTTAACTGCATATGGATATGCTCGCCCAAACAAAAGTGTGGATCAACAAAAGTGTGGATCTATAGGTGAATGGAACTGCAAAAATGACCTAAATAGTGTTGACTGGACCGTTAAACCTGAATGCAAACAAAAATGCCTGATGGGCGACCAGTCCATAATAACTGAGACACTGAGACCCAGTCTTTTCCACGGCCATAAAAGTCCCATTACATTGCAAAGACTTGTTAACGTTATGTGAGCTTGGACATCTTCCCCCAAAAGGCATTCAAAAGGTGGCATTTACCCCGTTATATGCCAAACCATATAACCGTATTTCATAGAGCTTGAAAAAATAAGGGCGAAACGACCCACCAAATCAGGGCGAACTGACCCAGGGCGAACTGACCCACGGGCGAAACGACTCACGGGCGAACTGACCCGTGACCTAGACTAACATGAGACACAGCAAAATGTGGCATCTTATCATGGTCTGCGCTGTTTGCCACTCCTCCAACTATTTTAGAAACGATTATGAGCATGGACGGACAGAGTCGCAGCAGTTTTCCTAGGGTTTAGCCCCAAGCAGATAACCAGTACTAATGTGCAGTCGGTATCATCTCTGCATGGAAGCATCATGCAGCCCAATCTATTTCTCCAAGCCCCAATGGGCGGGGGCGGATTTGGATAGGCATGTTTTGGCAATGAGAAATTGGCTAATTGAGACTGTCCATTGAGACAGACATGGATGAACTGTCTATGATCAGGGACACAACACTTTGGTCAGCATGAGGACGGAACCCACCTCTCGATCACAAATCTGATAAAATTAAATGCTGCCATTCAGGACCATTGCACCAAAAAGCTCTGAAAACAAATGTTATTTATAATCAGCATTCTGATAATCTACATTACCTCTTGTCTCTGCCGTTTCCTGTATGCCCCGCCAACTTTGGTCTGTTTTGGAGTGTTCCAGGGGTGGTTTGGTCTGGCAAAGATCGTTGGAACAGCACCTGTCTTGAGCTGAAACTTGCCTGGTTTGAATCCCAGATCCGCCGCTAGTCTTGGGCTCACAATAAAACACTCCTCCGTGAAATGAGAATCACACAATCTCGAAGTTTTTGAGTTTTCCCATAGTTTGAAAGGCTCATTTGCACTTTTCGCGCGACCCATATTCACTCTCCACTCTTTATTCAATACCGGGTCCTCCGGGAACGTAAACAAACCGCGACCAGGTGCAGGGGTATTGCCACAACCCGGTGCAACACATCGCGTCGGCATTTTTGGAATTTATTTCAGATAACAAGATGTTTTTTATCACAATTTTCTCGAACAGTCAATGTAAAATACACGCTATTTCCACTTCCGTTCTACAATTGACGTCACAGGGTTCAGAGTCACGTGACTCGGATTATCACTTCCGGTTCGCAATTGCCCACAGGTGAACCGAATGTAAATTGTTAATAAATACATAATTCCGTAACAAGAAGTACGGCGAATAGCTTATTCGAGATGTATTTTATATGTATTCAATGATAAGTCATAGAAAAAATAGACTTGCAGTTGAACTATAATGGTGTTTTCACACGGGCCTACCCGTAATCCAACGCCATTCAGCTAAGTAAATTAATGCTTTCTGACATTTTGTTTTATTGACAATGTGGCTTGCATATCAAATCCAGTAACGCAGCTTATTGTCTTTTTCAAATCACAAGTTTTCGATAATGTCAATATTTGGAAAATGGACGACAATTTTAAAACTCAGGATTCAGCTCGTTTTCGAAACAACTCCATAAGATACCTTAATGTAAATTTTCAGCACTGGCATTGACTATGAACACCAACAGTCATGTTGGGTATTCGTTTTGGTGTAAATCTTATCAAAAGATGTGCGCTTATGTGCTTGGGGACATCTTCAAAAGTTACGTTAACGTCACCTGCACAACCCAATAGAAGTGTAATGCAATTTTTATTTATTCGTATCTTGTCACTTGTGTATGCCATTTTACTTTTGCAAACATAACGGAACGCAAACTCTTGAAACTCTGAAAGATTCACGATGTTGATGTGAATAGCTAGACTATAGTAATCAGAGTCGGTGGGGTATTTCGTCACCTTTGAAGGTGTAGAAACGTGTGTGTATTGTTCTGTCAACTGTTTACTAATTGATTAAGGATGAGTATGCAAATGTCTACGAAGCTACGGGTACAGATTTGTTTAACCAGGAATCAAAATTAAAGTACTGTAAATGGCAGTTGATTTGTGTCCTTCGATTTTAAATACCCATGTCTCAAAACGGCTATGGCTTCAAACGTTTAACTTCATTTTACAAAACAGAATTTCTAAGTGCATACTGTAAACTGGACAGGCTTTGTTATGCAATCAAATTCATTATGCTGTCTTTTTTAGTATTCGAGCAATAAAGGTTTGAGTATGATGTTGGGTTGTCAAAGTCCTCTAGTATATTTTGCCTGAAAAGTTTCATAAAAAATGATAAAATACTTGCCAAGATGCCTTGAGGATTTCTTCTTTTTCAATAAAATCCAGCCAGTTTGAAGTCATTTGATATTGTTCAACTTTACATGTTACTTTTTTATATTAACCAATAAAAATTTTCTTTATATTGAGTTGTTATTTTCACTTCTTATATTTGCACTTACACTATAAGTCAGTACCGTGGCATTAAAAGCTTCACTACCAATATACTACTGAACTTTAATTTTGATCAAATGTTCATGATTATGGAAATTTCAAAACATGTCTATACTTAACAAATTAATCGTGTGCTCAGCCTATAAAGGATTTTTATAGGAAGTTCCTTATTTATATCTTGCATTTTTGGATAAACAGAGCTGAGGAAACGCCGAAGACCAAGATGACACGCTGTAGAACATGGCATCTCATCGGGATCTACATTGTTTGTCACTTAAGATTAGGTAGTTTGTTTATTTGTGTTTGAGTTCTATGTCCCACAAACACCTATGGTCATTAGGTAGTAAAGTGTGCTTGTTAAAATTTGAGAACAAGAATGATATGGAGTTGAGGTACCCGAATAAAAATGGCCCAATTTCAGAGTAATTTAACAGGAATTTTCCTTAGATGACCCTCTTTTAAAATTCCCCAAATCCTAAAAATACAAAAACCTTTAAATGACACCTTCTCATCTCGAGGCAAATGACCCATTTTCAAAATAATGGTCTATTTCAAAATAATTTCACAGAAATTTTCCTCTATTACTGCTAAAATGTTTCCACTACAATGAAAAATGGCCTCCAAACAAAAAAGACTTTGATCCACATCTCCTTAAAACAGTGAATCCTTCATTTCCATAAGCTTTGAAACATCTTGGATTCAGGTGAGCGATTCAGGGCCATCATGGCCCTCTTGTTATAAATATCATACTTACTTTTTTACTTTTAATATCCTCATAATTCTTTATGACCCACAAAGAGGGTTGACGCGTCGTTAAATACGAAATCATCATCATCATCTTTCATAACAATACAAGAACAGACCAACCAGGGGTGCGCAATTCGCACCCATCGGAACGCCCGCAATTTGTCTAAACAACCCAGCACCGAATCCAACACAAACACTGTCAAGTAGAAAGGTGAGGGCATCAAACACTTTCTGAGTTGACCAAAGTGTATAATTCTTATGCTCTTTAGAAGAGAAAAATGCATTTCTAACATTACATGCAAGATAGAGAGAATCTTCTCTGTGAAAAGCCCATTCAATCAAACCACCAAGCCCCCCCCCCCCCCCCCCCCCCACAAGACTACGAGGAAGTGCAGCGCAAAGAGCGAAAAAACCGCAAGCAGACAGACCCGAAGCACGAAAATGTCCGGACTCCAATCCACCCAAAACCCCACAGACCAAAACAGACTCCCGACCTCCCAAAGACCCTACCACAATATCCAACCACACGCGCCTTAACAGCAGCAAGACAGGAAGTTAATAATCCAGAAAGCCCATCGCTAGTGCAAGAGCTAGAATATTTAGTCTTTTTTTGTCTGTGCTCTCGTGTAGCATCTTGTGAAATTGTTCTGACTGGGTGAGTAAGACTCTGGTTGCTTTTTTGAATTTCATTTTGGGATACACGATTATTTTTGTATGCCATAAGGCATTCAGCAAGCTGTCTGATTTCTTCACTTGCTTGCTGCGCTACTGAATGGTTTGGGCTACTGTTGACCGGTTTCATCAGAAGACTGTACAGAGCTTGGCCATGACAATTCAGTTCCTGACTTGACAAAGGCTCACTTTTAATTATTTTACGTTTCACATCACTGTAACCTGTGAAGTCCGAGAAGGCATTTGGAACAGGTAACACTTCCTTTTTTCCACAGGGCAGCTTCATTTATCACTTCCTGTTGATTCGTAATGTACCAGTGTATTGCACAAGACCTGCAAAATAGGAAGAATCCTACAAATCAGCATGTGGGCGGGAACTGATACACTTGAACGATTTTCTACCATTCTTCAAAGGGAAATAGATCAGTCTATTAATAACCAGGGGCCGGTTGTTCAAAGCATTGTTAAATATAACAAGCTGTTAAGCTAACAAGATGTTAAAACAGCTAACATGTTGTTAGTTAACAAATTGAATCAAGAGCTGTCGCCAGACAGCATAGCTCGCCTGTTTCGTGCCTTCAAGATATAAGGTAAAATTACTGAACCATGAAATAGGTCACCCACACCTAGATACATTTTGAGTCAGTGACCAGGTCACATGGAACATATATGCCAGATATTACATTTCAGAATCACAATGTGTATGAATTATAAGGCAAAATCAATGAACCATGAAAATAGGTCAGACTGACCTAGATACATTTCTTTGTCAATCATCTGGTCACCTGGAACTTATAATTCAGGACTGAAGTTTCTAAAAAATATAGTATTAAATTCGGCAGTCGCTGAATCATGAAATTTAGGTCACATTGACCAAGATATAATTTCGAGGTCAATCATGGGGTAACATGGAATAAATAATCCAGGCATGATGTTTCTTCATGGAAAAGTATTCAAGATAATAGGCAAAACACTGATCCATGAAATATAGGTCACTGTGACTTAGATATATTTTGAGGTAAATCATGGGGTCACATGGAACTAATAACCCAGGTATGACATTTCTACATCAAATAGTAATAAAGATAATATGGAAAATCACTGAACCATGAAATATAGGTCACAATGACCTGGATTTATTTTGTGGTCAATAATCAGGTCACGTGGAATAAATAATCCAGGTGTAACATTTCATCAAATAGTATTCAAGATAATAGACAAAATCACTGAACCATAAAATATAGGTCACAGTGACCTAGACATATTTTGAGGTCAAGCATGGGGTCACATGGGACTAATAACCCAGGTATGATATTTCTCCATCAAATAATATTCAAGATAAAAGACAAAATCACTGAACCATGGAATATAGGTCACACTGACCTAGGAATATTTTTGTGTCAATTATCGGGTCACATGGAACTTATGATCCAGGTATGACATTTCTGCATCAAATAGTATTCGAGATAATAGGCAAAATCACTGAGCCATGAAATATAGGTCATACTGACCTAGATATATTTTGCGGTCAATTATCGGGTAACATGCAACTAATAATCCAGGTATGACATTTCTCAATCAAATAGTATTCGAGATAATCAAAATCACTGAACCATGAAATGTAGGTCACAGTGACCTAGATATATTTTGAGGTCAATCATGGGGTCACATGGAACTATTATCCCAGGTATGACACTTCTCCCAAAATAGTCTTCAAGATAAAAGGCAAAATCACTGGACCGTGAAATATAGGTCCCAATGACCTTCACCCTTTTACACTTGAACCAATGTCACTTGGTTGGCTGATGTATAACCAATTCTGTCTATAACTTGTTAGCAAAAGGGAAAGGTATACAACAAATTACAAAGTTGTCCTAGATTTCGACCCCTAGCCCCAGCCCATCCCCACTCCAGGCATGAACCCAGGGGTGTGTTGTCTTGGAATCTCAGAAGACACTCCCAGGTATCCACGTTGTAAATATGAATGCTTTGTGATGAGTGAATGCTGAGATATAAGCATTTCAAAAACTTTAACAGTATTACATAGGTGTTCTAGATTTTGACCCCAAGCCCCATCCCGGGGCATGACTCCAGGAGTCTAGTCTCTTTGAACATTAGCAGACCCTCCAAGGTACTAAAGATCTAAATATGAGTGCTCTGTGATGAGTGACTGTTGAGATATAAGCATTTGAAAAACTTTAACGCAGTGTGACGGGAACGCACAAGCAAACGCACACGCGCACGCCATCCGAGGTGACAACAACAGCTCTCTATGTACTTCGTGCAGGCGAACTAAAATGCTGTTGCTAGAAACTTTTTAACAAACTCGTTTACTAATGGTCTTGTTAAAGTTAACAAGATGATTTAACAAGTCAAATCCAATTAACTATCACAAATTTATTCCCATAATGCACCCCTTCATCACTGTTAATCAAGATGGCTAATAAAAGGAACAGAAGTTCTAACTTGTCTCAGAGTGAGAAAAGTCTCTTGAAAAATCTAGTAGCTAGCATATTGCAGCAAGGACACAGCAATGAAATAACAAATTAAAAGAAAGATATGGGATTATATTACAAATCAAATCAACCTGCTTGGAGTCTGCAGAAGACCCCCGGAAGAAGTGAAGACAATGTGGTCCAATGAGACGAGGAGGCTGAAAAAGGAGTTTGCCAAGTTCTCGAAAGAAAGCTGTAAGACAGGTGGTGGCCCTCCCCCAGTAACCCCTTCTACAGAGGATGATCGACTTCTTAATATTTTCCAAAATACCGCCAGTTTCAGAGGAGTGACCGGAGGGGTTGATCCGCAGCCAATTGTTGCAAGTGGGGAAGGTATAAATATTTTGCTATTATATTAAAATAAAACATGGTTTCATACTGTGTTTATGTAAATTATTGCACTGATATTGTTCTATTCTTTGACAATCATAATACCATATCCTTAAACTCCGTTACAATAAATGACAGATTGCTCGTCTGCTGTTTACATTTCTATTTTTAGTGTCTATTTTTAGCCAAGCATGGTTTTCGGTTTTTCCCAACTTCAGGCGGGATATTTTCTGTTACATTAATATTTTTATCATTCCTGTGCGTTTCATTACGAAAACACGCCTATACAAATACATTGTCACCTTTATCGCCGAAAAAATGA
The DNA here is from genome assembly GCA_963580285.1 of Lucinisca nassula. Lineage (NCBI taxonomy): Eukaryota > Metazoa > Mollusca > Bivalvia > Lucinida > Lucinidae > Lucinisca > Lucinisca nassula. The sequence goes on along the minus strand of OY757020.1, from coordinate 16,132,982 downwards.
AAATTCAATGATGAAAAATTGTTATATTTTTCTTATTTCTGCTCAAAATATAGATTGTGGGCACTCGTTAGAACCGCCTCGATAACCGCCTCATCGAGGCGGTTCTAACAAGTACCTACACTCTATATTTTAGAGCAGAAATAAGAAAAACAAGGTTCACCCCTGCAAACCCCAGTTTTAATATACAAAAGTGGGGTTCGAGGGGGTCAAAATTATATAGGCGTGTTTTCGTGATGTTAAGCGTTACCATATTCTTTTCCTTATACTGTTATATTCGTCATAAATTCTGCGGGATATGAATCGAAAATGATCGTGTACTCTTACTGATTGTTTAATATTTTGCTTGAAAAATCTATTTATAGACCTCTAATCGGATACATCGGGACACCCCAAACCAAACTAAACACCGTAAACGTCACTGACACTACATCATTAAACCACACCAAAGGTTAATTAAGTTGCAAACATTTCCTAAATGAAATATGGAAACAATATGGTCTTTGTGTCTTCATTGTGTCGGTTTCTTATATGTTTCTTGATGCTGTTCTAACAGATTCAATTAATTACTCTACTCAATCTGAAACGACCACTCTATCACTGGGCATCAGAGTTGGTTGAAAATTGTTCAAGGTAACAAAATACAGAAGATAAACGTCGGGCCGACAGAGATAATACGTCGATACGTCGAAGCGCTGTCGGCCCGATGTTGGCCCCTACATTCTTTTATGGCTTTTGGTGTTACCCGTACGAAAACCAATGGATCTACCGTTTTAGATCCAAACGTCTCGCATGTGGTTTCTTTGGCTAGCAAAATAAAGAAGTCAAACGTCGGGCCGACAGTGATAAAACGTTGATACGTCCTAGCGCTGTCGGTCCGATGATGGCCCCTACATTCTCATCTGGCTTTGGTGATACCCGGAAGAAAACCAATGGATCTGCCGTTTTAGATACAAACGTCTCGCATGTGGTTTCTTTTGCTAACAAAATACAGAAGTCAAACGTCGGGCCGAGAGCGATACGACGTTGATACGTCGTAGGGCTGTCGACCCGACATTCTTTGCTGGCTGGGGTATTATCCGGGCGATAACCAATGGATATACCGTTTAAGATCCAAACGTCTCGCATGTGGTGTAGTGGTTTCACTCCACGCCTTGTAAGACAGGGGTCGCAGGATCGATCTCGGGCTTTTCCATATTTACGGAGGAGTCATTAAACCGAGGTCCCGTCTCCGTATTACCATAGGTATTGATTGGACGTAAAACTCAAACACCCACTCACCCTTATGCTAACAAAGTACAGAAGTCGAACCGACAGCGGTTCGACGTTGATACGTCATAGGGCTGTCGGCCCGACGTTGGCCCGTCATTTGCTGGATGGGTCACATGTGGTTTCTTTTGCTACAGAATACAGCGTGTTATTGTTAATGGTGGATCTTCAGTAAAAAAGCTCAAGATTTAGGATCTGGGGTCACACACGGGACTGTTCTTGGCCCGATGCTATGCCACAGGAATTATATTTCCACTGACATATATAATTTTGATCCCCACCCGTGAACCCCACTTGTATATTGTAAAACTGGGGTCTGGCCCAGAAAACATGTACACTCCATATTTTTTAGTTCTGTGGTGTATTCCTTGCTTCAACAAGATAACCCTTTTATAGAACATATTTAACTTCACTACAGCTGGTGTGTGGGAATGTGTGGCGGCGGTAAAACGTCTCCCTGCCCTACATCATAGTGTAGATTATATTTTCTTGTCCTTTGGGATCATTGATTCCATTGTGGAATTGTGTAAATATCTGAGGGTCACTGATGAGGCCTAATTGGCCGAAACTAGCTAGCCTGGCCAAGAAAACAGGAACACTTCATATTATTTAGTTCTGTGGTGTATTCCTTGCTTCCAAAGGATAACCATTTTATAGGACATATTCACGAGGGAATAGCTTATTTGATATTATTTATTAATTAAAATATAGACTGTGGGTACTCGCTAGAACCGCCTCAAAGTGGCGGTTTTAACGAGTACCCACAATCTAAATTTTGAGCATAAATAAAATAAATATCACAATTTTTCATCTATTTTTTTCGGCGGTAAAGTGCATTTGTATAGGCGTGTTTAATGCTGACAACAGATTTCATCCCCGCCCATCTGGTCTTGGAGAAATATATTGGACCGCATTGTGCTTCCTAGGATAGCTAAATCTGACCACACAGGAGTACTGTTTAACCGTACCGTTTCGAATGAATATGCCTGTCATTGCAAAGTGATGTGAGTCAGACCGTCACATGCATATTGAGCGGGAGAGCTTGATCTCTAATTTCATCTGAAAGCCGATTAAAAGGCCCACCCAAACTGGACCAGCATCTCCAAAATGGCATATATGATGTTGACGGGGATGTTAATCCACAATTTAAACGAAAAAACACAAAAGACAAAAAAATAACAAGAGGCCCATGGGCCACTATGCTCACCAGAGCTCAGGTGGGCACTGCCCATCCTGCCCAAATGGCAGCCATGTATTCTAACATGATATCATTTTAATCCACCAAATGAACCCCCATGTCCAAATGAGCACCCATGTGGACTCAGCATCTGAAAAGTTAGGCCTTTTATGAAGTAGAGGGGGTGGGGCATGGACCCAATGGAGCCCTGGTTGGTATCACTAAATGTGTCTTATCATAAGAAACAAAAATATATATGGTTTAGCAGTGGGGATCTGTAAGGCCTCTTTAACAGTTGAGGGGTTGGGGCATGCCCTGTTGATCCCAGGAAAGCCCAAACCGTTGTCCCTAAATGTGTCTTATCATAAGGACCAAGTATATATATGGTTCAGTGCTGGGAATCTGACCGGTTTCAGAGATTTGAGGCCCTTTTATGAAATAGGAATGGCCCCTGCGGACCCCGCTACAGTAGGTGTGCTAATAATAAGGAACAAGAACATATATGATTATGGGGTGGGGATTTGAATGGTTTCTGAAATATAAAGCCTTTTATGAAATGGAAGGGCGGGGCACATTGCCCAGGGCTTCCGTTAGGCGGACGTCCGGCGTATATTACGTCCTGAAATCGGTTCCGGACGCCCAAATTAAACATCAAAGGCGTCCCGCGGACTCCCGAAAATTTCTCTGTACGGCCAAAAGTCTTTACCGAGACGTATAAACCCGCCCACTTTTAGCGGATTGTAAAAAGTTTGCTCCGCCTCTGTGTTTATTGAGTACTAAGGACGTCTCATTTTCTGCCTGCGCGGTATTATATTGACAGTCAGAATCACGTGCGTCGGCACACCTTTGATCGTCATCGGTGTGTGAAAATCGTGTCGAGGTGATTGCTCGGTGTTTGCATATAATTAAACAGATTAGTAGTCGAGGATAAACAAATTATCTCATTGGCGATAACTTGGATAAGTGTTTTTTAATCCTGTAAACTTGTTACTGTTTATATTAAAGCGGGTCGTAATTTAGGTGTTTGGTAGTGAGATTATCATTAGCGATGCAAAGTATGACAATAGTTTCAAAGATAGATACGCATTTTTTTCTTGAGTAAATAGCAGGTGTTCACAAGGTGAAATGACGAAAATAATTTATAAAATTCCAAAATGTCGCCGGGATCGCCGTTTGATTTTGGCGCCTTGAAAATACGTAAAACCTGTGAATGTGACCAGGCCGGTTCGTCAGGGTCCGAGCTGCAGTCTGATCTTTATCTGTATGGCAAAAAATCTTTACCGTCGCGCATAAACCCGCCCACTTTTAGCGGTTTGTAAAAAGTTTGCTTCTTAGCTGAAACTGCTTTCTGTGTGGACGTCCCATTTTCTGCCTGCGCGATATTATATTGACAGAATCAAGTGCGTCGGCACACCTTTGATCGTCATCGGTGTGTGAAAAACGTATCGAGGTGATTGCTCGGTGTCTGCATATAATGAAACGGATTAGTAGTTTATGATAAACTAATTAATCCCATTGACGATAAGTTTTTTTTTAATCCTGTAAACTTGTTACTGTTTAAATTAAAGCGTGTCGTAATTTAGGTGTTTGGTAGTGGGATTATCATTAGCGATGCAAAGTGTGACAATATGTAGTTTCAAAGATAGATACGCATTTTTTTTTTGTCTTGAGTAAATAGCAGGTGTTCACTAGGTGAAATGATGAAAAGATCGTCGTTTGATTTTGGCGCTTCGAAAATACGTAAAACCGGCGAATGTGACCAGGCCGGTTCGTCAGGGTCCGAGCTTTAGTCTGATCTGCCTGTAAGCCAAAAAGCAAAAAAAAAAAAAAAAAAAAAAAAAACTGCTGACTCGTCTAAGTCTGCTCCAATTGCAAAGTTGCACTTGTTTCTGCCTGTTTGTCTTAAGCAGTTCCGAGTGTTTAGAGTACAATGAAGCCTCGAAGCGTATGTTTTGCAAATTTTGGCAAAAATCTTTTACAAAAGAGTTTTTCTTTATTTCTTTTTAATCCATATATGAATGGGTGTCAGGTTTGTTTTATTTAAGTGAAGTTCTACAAACAGTGTAGACAGATCAGACGCTATGTTCTGTGGCGTCTGATCTGGGTCTACAGTTTGCTAATGACCTAAAAATGGGCCACTAGGCATATATGGGGATGGGTAATGCGATTGTTTTCTTTACTTATTATCTATTTATTTTGGGGGTGGGGTGGGCGACGGCGAGGGAGTTTTACTTGGAAAGTTATAAAATTTATACAGGCCAAGCAAAAATATTTTTCTTTTTTGTATGCACTCCTCTGCACTGTACTGACCGCATGTATGTCACATAGCTATGAGTAGTTTTAACTTCATCACAGAGCTTTTCTTGATTGTTTTGAGTTTAACGGCGCAGTAAACACTATTCAAGTCATTTTTTAGCCAGTCAGTTTACCTATCCACACTTTACTAACCATCTTAAAGAATATACAGGTGATTAAAAACGAAACAAGAGATTCATAGATTAAATAATATATATTTCTTCATCAAAACAATTTTACGATCCGCAAACACCTTGCTTCAAAATTGGGACTTCCTGAATTTTCCAGTGGGACTTCCAGATTTGAAGGGTAGGAAGTCTGGGACTTCCTGAATTAGGGAGTTAATGGAAGCCCTGATTGCCTCAGCACAAAGAGACCTCCAGGTTGGTGTGATTGAACGAGTCTTATCATAAGGAACAAGTATATGGTTTAGGGGTGGGGATCTGAACTATTTCTGGTATATATGGCTTTTAATGAAGTAAAGCGGTGTGGCATGGCCTGGGCGTGCCCCGGGGACTCCCAAGCTGGTGTCACTGAATGCGTCTTATCATAAGAAAGATGAATATATATGGTTTAGGGTGGGGCTAAGAACATTCTCTGAGATATAAGGCCTTATGTGAAGTGGAGGGGTGGGGCAAGGCCCAGGGAGACTCCCAGGTTGGTGTCAATGAATGTGTCTTATCATAAGGAACAAGACTATATATGGTTAAGGGGTGGCCATCTGTAGGGTTTCCGAGATATTGTGATATTATGAAATGGAGGGGGTGGGGCATGGCCCCAGCATATCCCTGGGAACCCCCAGGTTGGTGTTACTGAATGCGTCTTATCATAATGAACAAGAATATATATGGTTTAGGGGTGGGGATCTGAACAGTTTCTGAAATATATGGCCTTTTTTGAAGTGGAGGGGTGGGACAAGGCCCCAGCGCGTCTCTGAGGACCCCCAGGTTGGTGTCAATGAATGTGTCTTATCATAAGAAGCAAGCATATATATGGTTTATGGGCGGGGATCTGTAAGGTTTCCGAGATATTGGGCCTTTTATCAAATGGAGGGGTTTAGGGGTGGGAATCTGAATGGTTTCCGAGATATTGGGCCTTTTATAAAGTTGAGGGGGTGGGGCCTGACCTGTGCGCATCCCTGACGACCCCCAGGTTGGTGTTATCAATAGGAACAAGAATATATATGGTTTAGGGGTGGGGATCTGAACAGTTTCTGAGATATATGGCCTTTTGTGAAGTGGAGGGGTGGGGCAAGGCCCCAGCGCATCTCTGAGGACCCCCAGGTTGGTGTCAATGAATGTGTCTTATCATAAGAAGCACGCATATATATGGTTTAGGGGCGGGGATCTGTAAGGTTTACGAGATATTGGGCCTTTTATGAAATTGAGGGGGTGGGGCATGGCCCCGGCGCATCCAGGGGACTCCCAGTTTGATGTCACTGAATGGGTCTTATCATAAGGAACAAGAATATATATGGTTTAGGGGTGGGGATCTGAATGGTTTCCGAGATATTGGGCCTTTTATAAAGTGGAGGGGGTGGGGCATGACCTCGGCGCATCCCTGAGGACCCCAAGGCTGGTGTTACTAAATGCGTCTTATCAATAGGAACAAGGATATATATGGTTTAGTGGTCGGGATCTGAATGGTTTCTGAGATATATGGCCTTTTATGAAGTGGAGGGGGTGGGGCATGGCCCCGGCACAACCTGGGGAACCCTCAGGTTGGCATAAAAGCATATGGCTGAAAGAATTTTACTCAAGAAACATTTCTATAAAAGTTTTGTTCAAATATCTGCAATGACTTGGCAGTAAATGCCATTTTTCAATTTTCCCAATTATAAGTCTATGGAAACTCTAAGTTGCCATAGCAACCAAACTAATGGGCCGATTTTCATAAAAAACACAAACTTTCAATCCCCCAGCCCAAGGATGCTACAGATACAATTTGGGCTGAATCGGTCCAGTGGCTTCAGAGAAGAAGATGTTTGAATGTGTTGACGTCAGACGACAACGACGACGACGCCGGACAACTGCCTATCCTATTAGCTCCCCCGGAGCCTTCGGCTCAGGTGAGCTAAAAAAGGGCAAATGACAAAAAAGAAAAAAAAAAACAGTATTCCATACTCCTATACCGGCCTCGGCAGCTCTGTCGGATGCGCGTCTGACTGGTGATCAGGAGGACGCGGGTTCGATACCTGCGGGGATCGGCGGCATTCTTTCGTAGAGATAGATCATGAAACTTACGATCATCCTCTCCATTCCGCCGATTCAGTTTGTGGGAAAAGAATGTGCACTGTACTTGTTAGCTGCTTATGTCATTTTTGACGGAAACGTTAAACCCCATTTTAACCTCCCCTCCCCCGCCTCCCCCCCCCCAATAATAAATATATATTTTCCATAATCGTATACCGACCCCATTGTTATGTCGGATTCGCGTCTGACTGGTGATCAGGAGGGCGCGGGTTCGATACCTACCGGGATCGACGGCATTCTTTCGTGGAAATAGATTGAATCTTTTCTACGGTTATTCTCTCCATTCCGCTGATTCAAGAATGGTAGTTGTCAGTTTCTGGGAAAAGAATGTGCACTGTACTGGTCAATCAATTACTTATAAAAAGTAGAAGTAAAACAAAGTAAGCCTGTCCTAGGTAAACGGACCGACTCAAAAATGACCAAAATTGTGTAGACTGTGTCGTTAAAATCCAATACAAACAAATCCATAATCGTATGTCGAAAAATTTTTTGTTGCTTCTTTGAACAACAAAGAGACAGACAAATTCTGAAATTAATACTAGCAACAATTACATCAGTTAATTTGCTAAACAAAACGGGGTTAGGTGGCCTGAGAATGGAACGAAAAAGTCTCAGAAGAGATGCTCAGCAATGAACGATAAACCTTGAAAAGTGGATTAACATTGAAAAGTAAAGTAAAAATACAGATGAAGCCGTGAAAACTACGAATCAATCTATTGTTGTTAGGCATGAAGGCTCTGGTAGAAGGTTTCTTGTGGAAAAGTATCCACAACTAACTTCTGTCTTACTGGCCCTGTTTTCCAGTTTTGGGAAAGACGTGGAAGAACATCCAAAGTAGAAGTAAAACAAAGATCAGGAATTGATACAATTAACTTACTCCATCCATAAAAGACACCAAAGGGAAAGAAATACAAACATTAAGCGACCAGACCATAATGGAAACCTAAACAAAGGAAGGCCATATGGACAGTTACTTTCCCACAAAATGGCCATATGGCCATCCAAAATTAAAAGACACAAGTGATACACACAGTAAGTAACAAACAACAACATAAATAAATCGCCACAGAAGAGCCGCCTTGGAACGGTCAGTGGAAGATTTCCACTGGGGGGCTTAAATCGATTTTACGTGGCCACAATCCTCGCCCTTACTTCCGTCGCGATTTAGACAAAAAAAATTTGTTCAGTCCGCATGAAGGCCTCCTAACTCATCAGTGCAACATCTCCGTGAACACAGAAAACAAAGAACCACAGAGGTGAGACAACGGTGAGGACTCGACAGCAAGAAACCACTGAAATGCTGGAGCAAAAGAAAACCAACAGTTAGACTCCGATGAGCCCGACCAGAGACAGAGCATCAGGCACCAACCAACATTATCTCTTTAATTTTCAATAAGCCTTTACGTTGGAGCCGTCATAGAATCTGAGGCCTGACCCACCGGCGTGCAATTAAAGAGGGAAGCAAAGTTGCCAACCGTGATTGGGTTAACTACCATGCATGCAGTCTGCCGTATAATATCCATGTTGTACCCAATCTTTTTATATCGAAGAATGATTTTACAAAATTGGGTGCTGAAGTCATTGCGGTTATATATTTTTCTGAATTTATATACTAAGTCACCATAAAATTCGGGTTCCGATAGACTCATTTGTGACACACTTTTTGACTCGAAATGTTCTTTGATGAACATGACAAGAGCTGTTAGCATCTTACAGACAGCTTTTCATATCCCTATCTCTTTGTCAACAGCTTACACATACACTGAGAACTATAGAGCAAAATCCAAACAAGCCGTGAGGCATCATGGTGGCAAAGGTGTAAAATTTTTCTATAAAAGGGTTATCCTTTGGAAGCAAGGAATACACGACAGAACTGAAAAATATGGAGTGAGTATGTTTTCTGGGCCAGACTAGCTTGTTTCGACCGATTAGGCCTCATCAGTGACCCTCAAATATTTTCAAAATTCCACAATCGAATCAATGATCCCAAAGGACAATGAAATATAAACTACACTATGATGTAGGGCAGGGAGACTTTTTACGGCCGCCACACATTCCCAGACACCAGCTGTTGTGACGTCAAATATGCTCTATAAAAGGGTTATCCTTTTGAAGCAAGGAATATACGACAGAACTGAAAAAATATTGAGTGAGTATGTGTTCTGGGCCAGACTAGCTAGTTTCGACCAATTAGGTCACAATTAGGTTACAAGGGATGCTAACAAGGCATCATCTATTAACAGTGTGTGTGTGTGTATGTGTGTGTGTGTGTGTGAATTCGGGTTTAACGTCGCTTTCAACAATTTTTCAGTCATATCACGACAGTGTCTGGTTGCGACATGGAGCTCAATGCTCACGTTTATAGTGCTGCCTCACTGAAGTATCATGTCCCTGACACATTACATGATACCACACCCAGTCACATTATCCTGTTACGAGCCAGGCGTAGCAGAAAGAAAAAGCAAACAAGCCTTTTGGAAAATTTTAACAAAATTTATTTACAAGTTAACTTTAACCTGTAGAAGTAAGAAAATTAAATGTACTTAGCTCTGTTATGAAATATCCTGAATGAATCTATTTTCCTTGATCCCACAGAATTCACAGTCCAAAATGAAAAGTAATATCCTTGAACAAATGATGATGATGATGATTTCGTGTTTAACGACGCGTCAACCCTCTTTGTGGGTCATAAGCGTCAAACGGTTGATGGTTAAACGGCATGAATAATTATGATGATATTAAAAGTAAAAAGTCAGAATGATAATGTATAAAAATCTGAAACAGTTAAATCTTATGAAAAAGTCCAATTTCTTTTAAGAATAAAATAATATTATCAACAGGTACATCTCGAAACAGTTGTTGCAAAGTGTCAGCTTTGAAATATAAAATACGTGAGGGTGAAAAGTCAACACAGTCAATTAAGATATGTTTCACAGTGAATGGCTGATCACAACCTACACAAGAAGGCTGATCATCACCATTAAAAATATAAGAATGAGTAACTCTAGTATGGCCGATGCGCAGTCGTGTTAATACTACGTCCTCTTTTCTGGAAAACTGTGGAGGAGAGCATTTTGTACTAACGACAGGTTTAATGGCATGGAGTTTGTTATTTATTGCACGGTCCCATTCGCCTTGCCATTCCGACAAGATGTATCTGTTGATAAATGGTTTAAAATTGTTAAAAGGAATTTTAAAAACAGATGGATCAAGATTGAGCGATTCCTTTGCTTTCTTGTCAGCATATTCATTGCCGACAATGCCAATATGGCTCGGAAGCCAACAAAACAAGATTTGGTGTGTTTTAGAAATCTCATGATGTTTTTCGATCAATTTTTGAATTTGAGGATTTTTAGATGATGAATGGTCTAAAGCCTTAAGCACAGAAAGTGAATCCGAAAATATAATTGCTTTTTGAATTGTTGAAGAACTGATAAAATCTAAAGCTAGGTCTATTGCTTTGGCTTCAGCTGTAAAAATAGATGAACCATCTGGAAGGCGCATGGTTTTGTGCGTATCTTTAGAAACATACGCACAGCCAACTTTATCTCCTTCTTTGGAACCATCAGTATAGACTTGCTGGTAATCATTGTAACGTGACTGCAGTACCTGAAAGTTTTGTTTGAGAAGTATTGGATTTGATTCGGATTTTTTTCCATCATGTAAGTCGAACAGAATAGAAGGTTGTTTAATACACCAAGATGGAACTTCGGCGGTTTCATGTTTTTGAATATTTTTAAGGTCGATACCTGAATTTTCCAGCAGTGGTAAAATACGTAATCCAAAAGGTTTGATTGCTGTGGGTTTTGTTTCATACTTATCTACAAATTGAGGTCGAAATGAAATTTTGGATGCCGGGTTAGATGGATTTGCAGCAAGTCTGATAGCATACTGAAGAGAAAGTTTCTCTCTGCGCGAGGTTAAAGATGGTTCACCTGCTTCTACATAAAGGCTTAATACGGGAGAAGTACGGAAGGCTCCCATGGCCAGACGAAGGCCTTGGTGATGGATAGTATCCAAGGATTTTAAATAGGACTTTCTGGCAGAACCATAAACAACAGACCCATAATCTAATTTAGATCTTATTAAAGACCGGTAAAGATGTAATAAAGTATACCGATCTGCTCCCCAACTTGTATGAGCTAAAACTTTCAAAAGATTCAAAGCTTTTAAGCATTTCGCTTTAAGATATTTAATATGTGGAATAAAAGATAACTTTTGATCAAATATGACCCCAAGAAATTTGGCTTCTTCAACAACAGGAATTTGTGATCCGTATAAAAACAGGGAAGGATGTTCGTGTTTCTTCCGTAGTTTACAAAAATGAACACACTGCGTTTTCGACTTGGAGAACTTGAAACCATTTTTATCAGTCCATTCTTCTATTCTTTTTAAATTTTGTTGTAACTTTCGTTCAATTGTTTTCATATTTTTTGAACGGTAACATATACAAAAATCATCAACATACAATGAACAATCAGTTTTGTCGTCTAAACATTGTACAATATTGTTTATTTTGATGTTAAATAGCGTAGTTGAAAGAATACTACCCTGTGGGACACCCTGTTCTTGATCATAGAAATCTGACAGGGTAGACCCCACACGCACCTGAAACATGCGCTCCCCTAAAAAGCTTTCAATAAAACTGGGAAGTTTTCCTCTTAAGCCAATGTTATGTAGATCTTTCAATATTCCATAACGCCATGTTGTATCATATGCTTTCTCCAAGTCGAAAAAGACAGCCACTACGTGTTCTTTGTTAATAAAAGCATCTCGTATAAATGTTTCTAGCCTTATTAAATTGTCATTGGTACTACGTTCCGAACGAAAGCCCGATTGATATTCTGAAATGAGGTTGTTGGACTCTAAGTACCAGACTAATCTCTTGTTTATCATTCTCTCCAATGTTTTACACAAACAACTTGTCAAAGCTATCGGACGATAATTTGTAGGTTCTGCATGATCTTTCCCTGGTTTCGGAATTGGTACAACTGTAGCTACACGCCAACTCTCAGGACAGACCCCCGTTTCCCAAATATTATTAAAGATATCTAAAAGTGTTGTAAGAGAACTTTTTGGCAGATGCTTAAGCATCTGATAATGAATTTCATCGGGGCCGGTTGCCGTATCATGTGATTTTTCAATGGCTTCAACGAGTTCGGATAAGTTAAATGGTGTGTTGTATTCTTCGTGATTAAGGGATTTGAAGTTAAGTTTTCTTTTCTCCCGGTCCTTTTTGAAATTTCTAAAAGTGTCAGAATAATTACGCGATGATGAATTTCTCAAAAATGTGTGACCAAGAGTATCTGAAATATCTTTTTTTTGTTGAAGCTATTGTGTCAAGTTCAGTATTTAAATGTGTAAAACTAGAAGACTTTGTTTTTCCTGAAATTTTTCGTACCATATCCCAAACCTTTTTAATGGGGGTTTTATAGTTCAATTTGGAGACATATTCTCTCCATGACTTTCGTTTGGAAGCTCGGATTGTTCGCCGAGCTTTAGCTCTAAAAACTTTTACGTCGTTGAGCTTTTCTGAAGTGGGATTTTTGCAGAACTTATTTAGAGCCTGTTTACGCTTTTTAATAGCTTCTTTACAGTCATTATTAAACCAAGGCTTGCTTTTCTTAGTATTTGTGGAGGTCTTTGGAATGCATTGTTCTGATATGTTAATAAGTGTATCTGTGAAATCAGAAACAATGTCAGATGATTCATTTAAGTGATCAATTGATAACTCTTCTTCACATAAATTATGGAATAATTCCCAGTCGGCTTTATTCATTTTCCATTTCTGGTTACAGTCTTCATCTGGTTCGTTTACGCTCTCTATTATAACAGGAAAGTGATCACTTCCGCACTGATCATCATGAACAGACCAGTCATAGTCCAAGAAGAGAGATGGGTGACACAAAGAGAGATCTAAAGAAGACAAATGACCTGTCGCAGGGTGAAGGTAAGTATAAGATTTATCATTCATCAAGCAAAGATCGTTCTTTGCAATAAAATCTTCGACAAGTGCTCCTCTGTTATTGACATCTTTACAGCCCCATAGAATATTGTGACCATTGAAGTCGCCAACTAAAAGATATGGCGATGGAAGTTGACTCAGCAATGAGTCAAGATGTTCGGGCTTTAAAGAAAATGAGGGTGGGATATATAGAGAGCAAACTGTAGTTTCTTTATCCAGAGAAACCGATACTGCTACAGCTTGAAGGTCGGTTTTTAATTTGATCTCTCTTTGTGGTAAACATGATTTAACAAAAATTGAGCTGCCACCAGATGGTTTGTTACCATCAGAATAGATATAGTTGTATGTATTGAAACCCCTGACATCTATGTTGTCATCAGTTTTTAAAAAAGTTTCTTGCAAACAAAACACCGATGGGGTTAGTAGCGAAATAAGTAATAAGAGTTCATTATAATTTGATTTAAGACCTCGACAATTCCATTGTATTATTTTGTGTTTTAAATCCATTTTAAGGAGAGATATTTAAAGACTAGAAACTATTATGGAGGTGCAATTGGTGATATAGATCTGCTACCACCAGCTCGTGGTGTGGCAGACCTCGATCTGTTATTGCCACTTGGTGATGATGGAGTTTCAGTCAACTCCATATCACTGTCACTCAAAGATCCGAATCTGTTCTGAAATTTTATATTGTCTCTTTCCATTTTACGTTGTCTGTCTGTTTGTCTTTGAGACAATTGATGTTTTTTTATCGGATCTTGCGACCCCTTATTAGTTCGACCTGGGTCGGGTTTCTCTTTTACATTCGGCGCTGGCTTCGGTACGGTCGCTGTCGACCGATCCGAAGCAACCTGGATTGCGCCTTTTGATAAATTGGTTGAACTTTGTGGTGCTGGAGTGGATTTACTCCATGCACCAGACTTTTTCAGTTCAGCAATGTATGATTCAGCAGTCTGTGTTGCGGAGCTGGTACATTTTACACCAGCACCCTTTGTGATGCTGGCGAAACTGGTGATTGGTGTTATGTATCGCTCTTCGACAATCTTCCGCGCTTCTGGGAATGTTATCCCCCTTTGGTATTTGACGGTAAGTATTTCTTTTTCTTTTTTCCACGCCGGACAGTCTCGGGAGAAAACAGCATGTTTGCCATCACAATTTACGCATTTGGGTTCATTTTTGCAGTTGAGGTGATTATCAACATGCTTTTCTTCACCACAATTAGGACAGAGTTTTTTTCTCTGACATCTGCTTTCGTGATGGCCAAAAGCCTGACAAGAGTAACATCTAAGAGGGTTTGGGATGTATACCTCTACGTTAATGGAAAGATATGCTACTTTGATTTTCTTGGGTAGAATTGGTGTATTAAAAGTCAACACATAAGTTGCTGTTGGTTTTAGTACACCATTTCTACGAACTTGAATGTTACGAACAACAACAACTCCCTGATCCTTAAGGTTATCGACTATCTCTTCATCTGAGCAAGGACGCAGTTCTGGACTGCGAATCACTCCCTTAGATGAATTGAGCGTGTTATGTAAAGCGACTTTAACTTTTAGATCAAAGAGTTTGTTGGTGTTTAGCAGGCTTACCACTTGCTGTTTTTTCTCGACTTCCAAGAGAAGATCACCCGATTTGAGTTGTTTTATACTCTTAGGGTGTCCGGCAATGGAGAGAATACTTTTCTCGATGACGAAGGGGGAAAGGCTAGATACAGTTCGTGTATCGTCAAGTGACGTAACGACCAAGAAACGCGGAACATTGTCAAAATTTGGTTCAGCAGACTGCTGACTAGATTGTTGACTTGACTGCTGACTGAATTGTTGACTGTGTTCATCCGATTCGGATGAATCTTCTTGTTTTTTTCGTTTAGGTGCGTTGTGGTTAGGTGATTTGCGGTTAGGTGATTTGCGGTTATGTTTTTTTCCAGGAGCCATAAGAAAAAAATTCTAGTTTCGTCCCAAGTGCTCTCCGCCCTCCGTGGAGCCCTACAAGGGAACACCATACTGGAGTGGTTATCCAACTCGCAGATGTTAGAGATACACGTGAGATATACTCGTATAAACAAAATGCCTACACGATTGATCCGTTAAGCCACCGCCTTCTAGAGATAAAAAGACAGAAAAGGGTAAGGTAAATGGGCATATGGTTGGTATCAGGAAAGATACAAAAAGAGTTGAAGAGAAAGCAAAGCGGTATCTCTAGGGCTCGGCGTGACCAGCCGATTGACCGTGCCGGACCGCACGGCCACCCGTCTACACCGAAAAGCCAGGCCAAAGAGGCGTGTTGGGCACCTGAAGCACCGCCACCTCAGGTAACCCTCAACCTCCAGGATCCCTTCTTCCGGTTTACAGGACGCCACCCACGGCAAACGGGTGGTATTTCCTTTAGCTCTTCCCAGTGGGCACATTGACCACAGCAGCAACGTGCCCAGTGGGAATTGAGCCCCCAGGGCCACGGCAAGGCAGGAAGTCTAATACCTGGGGAAAAAAAAAAAAAAAAAAAAAGGGTAAGGTAAATGGGCATATGGTTGGTATCAGGAAAGATACAAAAAGAGTTGAAGAGAAAGCAAAGCGGTATCTCTAGGGCTCGGCGTGACCAGCCGATTGACCGTGCCGGACCGCACGGCCACCCGTCTACACCGAAAAGCCAGGCCAAAGAAGCGTGTTGGGCACCTGAAGCACCGCCACCTCAGGTAACCCTCAACCTCCAGGATCCCTTCTTCCGGTTTACAGGACGCCACCCACGGCAAACGGGTGGTACTTCCTTTAGCTCTTCCCAGTGGGCACATTGACCACAGCAGCAACGTGCCCAGTGGGAATTGAACCCCCAGGGCCACGGCAAGGCAGGAAGTCTAATACCTGGGGGATATCCTTGAAGAATCCAACACAGAATTTAGAAATAACTTTTCTTAAATGCCCAAACATCAAACTCCAAAGTCTGACTCAATGAGAAAAATCAAGCTCTTTTATAGACCCTAAGATTTCTCTAGAATGTTCCACAGGGCTGTGGAATAAGATTAGGTAATTTTCTAAAAATAATGCCACCCCGAACTTTCTAGAAGATTCTAAAGTACTTTTCCTTGTAAACATGTTGTTTACAAAAATGTAATTAATCTGTGACTCAGTTTTCGAGAATCTTCTATAAGAAGATTAACAAGATATTTATAGCACTATTAGGTCACAGTGGGGTGCAAGTGGGAATCAGAAAAATAAATTCTTATGCATAGCACTCCCCATCTTCGAGGATGATGATGATGATGATGATGATTTCGTGTTTAACGACGCGTCAACCCTCTTTGTGGGTCATAAGCGTCAAACGGTTAATGGTTAAACGGCAAGAATAATTATGATGATATTAAAAGTAAAAAGTCAGAATGATAATGTATAAAAATCTGAAACAGTTAAATCTTATGAAAAAGTCCAATTTCTTTTAAGAATAAAATAATATTATCAACAGGTACATTTCGAAACAGTTGTTGCAAAGTGTCAGCTTTGAAATATAAAATACGCGAGGGTGAAAAGTCAACACAGTCAATTAAGATATGTTTCACAGTGAATGGCTGATCACAACCTACACAAGAAGGCTGATCATCACCATTAAAAATATAAGAATGAGTAACTCTAGTATGGCCGATGCGCAGTCGTGTTAATACTACGTCCTCTTTTCTGGAAAACTGTGGAGGAGAGCATTTTGTACTAACGGCAGGTTTAATGGCACGGAGTTTGTTATTTATTGCACGGTCCCATTCGCCTTGCCATTCCGACAAGATGTATCTGTTGATAAATGGTTTAAAATTATTAAAAGGAATTTTAAAAACAGATGGATCAAGATTGAGCGATTCCTTTGCTTTCTTGTCAGCATATTCATTGCCGACAATGCCAATATGGCTCGGAAGCCAACAAAACAAGATTTGGTGTGTTTTAGAAATTTCATGATGTTTTTCGATCAATTTTTGAATTTGAGGATTTTTAGATGATGAATGGTCTAAAGCCTTAAGCACAGAAAGTGAATCAGAAAATATAATTGCTTTTTGAATTGTTGAAGAACTGATAAAATCTAAAGCTAGGTCTATTGCTTTGGCTTCAGCTGTAAAAATAGATGAACCATCTGGAAGGCGCATGGTTTTGTGCGTATCTTTAGAAACATACGCACAACCAACTTTATCTCCTTCTTTGGAACCATCAGTATAGACTTGCTGGTAATCATCGTAACGTGATTGCAGTACCTGAAAGTTTTGTTTGAGAAGTATCGGATTTGATTCGGATTTTTTGCCATCATGTAAGTCGAACAGAATAGAAGGTTGTTTAACACACCAAGATGGAACTTCGGCGGTTTCATGTTTTTGAATATTTTTAAGGTCGATACCTGAATTTTCCAGCAGTGGTAAAATACGTAATCCAAAAGGTTTAATTGCTGTGGGTTTAGTTTCATACCTATCTACAAATTGAGGTGGAAATGAAATTTTGGATGCCGGGTTAGATGGATTTGCAGCAAGTCTAATAGCATACTGAAGAGAAAGTTTCTCTCTGCGCGAGGTTAAAGATGGTTCACCTGCTTCTACATAAAGGCTTAATACGGGAGAAGTGCGGAAGGCTCCCATGGCCAGACGAAGGTCTTGGTGATGGATAGTATCCAAGGATTTTAAATAGGACTTTCTGGCAGAACCATAAACAACAGACCCATAATCTAATTTAGATCTTATTAAAGACCGGTAAAGATGTAATAAAGTATACCGATCTGCTCCCCAACTTGTATGAGCTAAAACTTTCAAAAGATTCAAAGCTTTTAAGCATTTCGCTTTAAGATATTTAATATGGGGAATAAAGGATAACTTTTGATCAAACATGACCCCAAGAAATTTGGCTTCTTCAACAACAGGAATTTGTGATCCGTCTAAAAACAGGGAAGGATGTTCGTGTTTCTTCCGTAGTTTACAAAAATGAACACACTGCGTTTTCGACTTGGAGAACTTGAAACCATTTTTATCAGTCCATTCTTCTATTCTTTTTAAATTTTGTTGTAACTTTCGTTCAATTGTTTTCATATTTTTTGAACGGTAACATATACAAAAATCATCAACATACAATGAACAATCAGTTTTGTCGTCCAAACATTGTACAATATTGTTTATTTTGATGTTAAATAGCGTAGTTGAAAGAATACTACCCTGTGGGACACCCTGTTCTTGATCATAGAAATCTGACACGGTAGACCCCACACGCACCTGAAACATGCGCTCCCCTAAAAAGCTTTCAATAAAACTGGGAAGTTTTCCTCTTAAGCCAATGTTATGTAGATCTTTCAATATTCCATAACGCCATGTTGTATCATATGCTTTCTCCAAGTCGAAAAAGACAGCTACTACGTGTTCTTTGTTAATGAAAGCATCTCGTATAAATGTTTCTAGTCTTATTAAATTGTCATTGGTACTACGTTCCGAACGAAAGCCCGATTGATATTCTGAAATGAGGTTGTTGGACTCTAAGTACCAGACTAATCTCTTGTTTATCATTCTCTCCAATGTTTTACACAAACAACTTGTCAAAGCTATCGGACGATAATTTGTAGGTTCTGCATGATCTTTCCCTGGTTTCGGAATTGGTACAACTGTAGCTACACGCCAGCTCTCAGGACAGACCCCCGTTTCCCAAATATTATTAAAGATATCTAAAAGTGTTGTAAGAGAACTTTTTGGCAGATGCTTAAGCATCTGATAATGAATTTCATCGGGGCCGGTTGCCGTATCATGTGATTTTTCAATGGCTTCAACGAGTTCGGATAAGTTAAAAGGTTTGTTGTATTCTTCGTGATTAAGTGATTTAAAGTTTAGATTTCTTTTCTCTTGGTCCTTTTTGACATTTCTAAAAGTGTCAGAGTAATTACGCGATGATGAATTTCTCAAGAATGTGTGCCCAAGAGTATCTGAAATATCTTTTTTTGTTGAAGCTATTGTGTCAAATTCAGTATTTAAATGTGTAAAACTAGACGACTTTGTTTTTCCTGAAATTTTTCGTACCATATCCCAAACCTTTTTAATGGGGGTTTTATAGTTCAATTTGGAGACATATTCTCTCCATGACTTTCGTTTGGAAGCTCGGATTGTTCGCCGAGCTTTAGCTCTAAAAACTTTTACGTCGTTGAGCTTTTCTGAAGTGGGATTTTTGCAGAACTTATTTAGAGCCTGTTTACGCTTTTTAATAGCTTCTTTACAGTCATTATTAAACCAAGGCTTGCTTTTCTTAGTATTTGTGGAGGTCTTTGGAATGCATTGTTCTGATATGTTAATAAGTGTATCTGTGAAATCAGAAACAATGTCGGATGATTCATTAAAATGATCAATTGATAACTCTTCTTCACATAAATTGTGGAATAATTCCCAGTCGGCTTTATTCATTTTCCATTTCTGGTTACAGTCCTCATCTGGTTCATTTACGCTCTCAATTATAACAGGGAAGTGATCACTTCCGCACTGATCATCATGAACAGACCAGTCATAGTCCAAGAAGAGAGATGGGTGACACAAAGAGAGATCTAAAGAAGACAAATGACCTGTCGCAGGGTGAAGATAAGTATAAGATTTATCATTCATCAAGCAAAGATCGCTCTTTGCAATAAAATCTTCGACAAGTGCTCCTCTGTTATTGATATCTTTACAGCCCCATAGAATATTGTGACCATTGAAGTCGCCAACTAAAAGATATGGCGATGGAAGTTGACTGAGCAATGTGTCAAGCTGTTCGGGCTTTAAAGAAAATGAGGGAGGGATATATAGAGAGCAAATTGTAGTTTCTTTATCCAGAGAAACTGACACTGCCACAGCTTGTAGGTCTGTTTTTAATTTGATCTCTCTTTGTGGTAAACATGATTTAACAAAAATTGAACTGCCACCAGATGGTCTGTTACCATCAGAATAGATATAGTTGTATGTATTGAAACCCCTGACATCAATGTTGTCATCAGTTTTTAAAAAAGTTTCTTGCAAACAAAAAACCGATGGGTTTAATAACGAAATAAGTAATAACAGTTCGTTATAATTTGATTTTAGACCTCGACAATTCCATTGTATTATTTTGTGTTTTAAATCCATTTTGTGAAGAGATTAAGACTAGAAACTATATTGGAGCTGCGATTGGTGATATAGATCTGCTACCACCAGCTCGTGGTGTTGCAGACCTCGATCTGTTATTGCTACTTGGTGATGATGGAGCTTCAAACTCCATATCACTGTCACTCAAAGATCCGAATCTGTTCTGAAATTTTATATTGTCTCTTTCCATTTTACGTTGTCTGTCTGTTTGTTTTAGAGACAATTGCTTTTTCACATCTTCCGATCCCTTATTTGTTCGACCTGGGTCGAGTTTCTCTTTTACATGCGGCGCTGGCTTCGGTACGGTCGCTGTCGACCGATCCGCAGCAACCTGGATTGCGCCATTTGATAAATTGGTTGAACTTTGTGGTGCTGGAGTGGATTTGCTCCATGCACCGGATTTCTTTAATTCAGCTATGCATGATTCAACAGTCTGCGTTGCGGAACTTGAAACTTGTTTACCAGCACCCTTTGTGATGCTGGCGTAACTGGTGGTTGGTGTTGTGTATCGCTCGTCAACAATTTTCCGCGCTTCTGGGAATGTTATCCCCCTTTGGTATTTGACAGTAAGTATTTCTTTTTCTTTTTTCCATGCCGGACAATCTCGAGAGAAAACAGCATGCTTGCCACCACAATTTACACATTTGGCCTCATTCTTACAGTTTTGATGGTTATCGACATGTTTTTCTTCACCACAATTTGGACAGAGCTTTTTCTTCTGACATCTGCTTTCGTGGTGGCCAAAAACCTGACACGAGTAACATCTGAGAGGGTTTGGTATATATACATCCACGTTAACTGAAAGATATGCTACTTTTATTTTCTTGGGCAGAACTGGTGTATTAAAAGTCAACACGTAGGTACCCGTTGGCTTCAATACACCACCTCTACGAACTTGGATGTTACGTACACCAATGACGCCTTCCGATCTCAAGTTCTCAACTATCTCTGCATCACTGCAAGGACGGAGCTCTGGGCTGCGGATAACACCTTTACACGAATTAAGTGTATTATGCAGAGATACTTTGACCTTGAGATCGAAGAGCTTTGTGGTACCAAGCAGGCTTTTCACCTGCTGCTCTCTCTCGACTTCTAATAAAAGGTCACCTGACTTAAGCGTTTTTATGCTTTTGGGATGTCCGGCAATGGACATGATGCTCTTTTCTATCACGAATGGGGATAGACTTGTATAACTTTTAAGTTCATTACCCGTTTCTGTTTTACGTCTTCTGGACACCGAGGCGAATAAATTCTACGATAGTTCTCATCAGTTATATGATGCGGCTCTCTTAACTAGAGGCTATACTCAGCATACTCTCCGTCCTTACATTGATTCTGAAATTAATCATAAACGTCATTTCTTCAAAATATCCTTCATTAATAAGGGTATGGATTTTATAGATTTGCCCAGTATCTTCCGTGAGAGATCGGTGCTTTCTTCCATTCCTGCTTATTTTCAAAATACTGAAACACCTATAATTTGCTATAAATATAACAAACCTGTTAGATCTATCATTTTTAATTTCAATAAACTTGTTTCAGATCTTGATATTGATACTAATACTCCTGATTCATGTGATTGTAAAAACTCAAAATATTGCTATCCTGCTGCTGGTCATGTAATTACTGGCAATTTGAAAATTATTCCTGATTCTAGGATAAGAAATATAATTTCTAAAGGACCGAAATATCGGTTTCCTTCTAAAATTGATTTCAGTAAATGTAGAGATGAAATCGCTGCTTCCTTGAATGAATTCGGTAATCGATGGTGTAAGCGAGAGTATGTTGAGTGTAAAGCCCTAAAGGACTGGAAACTTAGCATTTTAAGACTAGTGAATAAACGCATTTCTTTCTATTCTCAAAATACTAACTTATTACCTCCTAAGCCCAAGACGTCTTTACGTCATCTTAAACTAGGTATTCAAGAATTTCATAAGAAGTTTGTTTTGGCCCCTGCAGACAAGGCCGCTAACAACGTCGTCGTTGTGTGACGGCTCCACTATGTTAACACGCTTAAGCAGGAGCTTGGTGGTACTAAGGCCTATGAACTTCAGCCTTTGGCTGAAGAGAGAGCTTTAGTAGATAAACATGTTTGTCTTTCAGCCACCAAGTTTGCTGTGTGTGTTAACGAAGGCCAAGACAAGCTTCCTACGCTATACTGGTTACCAAAACTTCATAAAAAACCTTACAAAGCACGGTTTATTGCAAATTCTAGTTCTTGCACTACCACTGAACTTTCTAAATTATTAACTTCCTGTCTTACTGCTATTAAAACGCATGTAATTAAATATTGTGATAAAGTCTTTGAAAGATCAGGAAGAAATCTGTTTTGGTCTATAAAAAATTCGAATGAGGTTTTAAATAAATTGAAATCTAGACAGTTTCGTGCTTCTAGTCTGTCTACCTACGATTTTTCCACTCTTTACACTACACTTCCTCATAATCTTATAAAAGAAAAGCTTAATGATTTAATTGAATGGGCTTTTCACAGAGAAGATTCTCTCTATCTTGCATGTAATGTCAGAAATGCATTTTTCACTTCTAAGGAGCATAAGAATTATACACTTTGGTCATGTCAGAAAGTGTGTGATGCCCTCACCTTTCTACTTGACAATATTTATATTAGATTCGGTACTAAGTTATTTAGACAAATTGTGGGTATTCCGATGGGTACTAATTGCGCACCTCTTGTGGCTGATCTGTTCTTGTATTGTTATGAAAGAGACTTCATTTTGTCGCTTTCCATTGATAACCAATCTGAAATTATTGAAGCTTTTAGCTCTACTTCTAGATATTTAGATGATTTATTAAATATTGATAATACCTATTTTGATGGTTTGATCAGTCAGATTTACCCCCTAGAACTTCAGTTAAATAAAGCAAATTCTTCTGATACCGAGGCCCCGTTTTTGGATTTACATCTATCTATTGTAGATGGATTTGTTTCGTGCAAAATTTATGATAAACGCGATGACTTTGATTTTGAGATTGTAAATTTTCCTTTTTTGGATGGTGATGTTCCTCGTGCGCCATCCTATGGCGTTTATATTTCGCAATTAATTCGATTTGCTAGAGTGTGTAGTCATGTAACTGACTTCAACACTCGTAATAAATTATTAACGGCTAAACTCCTTAATCAGGGTTATCGGTACCATAAACTACGCAAAGCCTTTTCAAAATTTTATAGACGCCATTCTGATTTAATTTCAAAATTCAATATTGGACTTAAATCTCTTCTGCAACAAGGTCTATCGGAACCCGAGTTTTATGGTGACTTAGTATATAAATTCAGAAAAATATATAACCGCAATGACTTCAGCACCCAATTTCGTAAAATCATTCTTCGATATAAAAAGATTGGGTACAACATGGATATTATACGACAGACTGCATGCATGGTAGTTAACCCAATCACGGTTGGCAACTTTGCTTCCCTCTTTAATTGCACGCCGGTGGGTCAGGCCTCAGATTCTATGACGGCTCCAACGTAAAGGCTTATTGAAAATTAAAGAGATAATGTTGGTTGGTGCCTGATGCTCTGTCTCTGGTCGGGCTCATCGGAGTCTAACTGTTGGTTTTCTTTTGCTCCAGCATTTCAGTGGTTTCTTGCTGTCGAGTCCTCACCGTTGTCTCACCTCTGTGGTTCTTTGATTTCTGTGTTCACGGAGATGTTGCACTGATGAGTTAGGAGGCCTTCATGCGGACTGAACAAATTATTTGTCTTAATCGCGACGGAAGTAAGGGCGAGGATTGTGGCCACGTAAAATCGATTTAAGCCCCCCAGTGGAAATCTTCCACTGACCGTTCCAAGGCGGCTCTTCCGTGGCGATTTATTTATGTTGTTGTTTGTTACTTACTGTGTATATCACTTGTGTCTTTTAATTTTGGATGGCCATATGGCCATTTTGTGGGAAAGTAACTGTCCATATGGCCTTCCTTTGTTTAGGTTTCCATTATGGTCTGGTCGCTTAATGTTTGTATTTCTTTCCCTTTGGTGTCTTTTATGGATGGAGTAAGTTAATTGTATCAATTCCTGATCTTTGTTTTACTTCTACTTGACACAGTGCGTGTATCTTCACATGAAGACATTACCAAGAAGCGTGGAAAATTAAGTTGCTTTGGTGCTGCAGACTGCTGGCTTGACTGTTGACTAGACTTCTGACTGGGTTCATCCGTTTCGGATGATTCCTCGTCTTTTTTACGTTTGGATGCGTTGCGGTTATGTTTTTTTCCATTAGGCATAAGGAAAAATTTCTAGTTTCGTCCCAAGTGCTCTCCGCCCTCCGTGGAGCCCTACAAGGGAACACCATAATGGAGCGGTTATCCAACTCGCAGGTGTTAGAGATACACGTGAGATATACTCGTATAAACAAAATGCCTACACGATTGATCCGTTTAGCCACCGCCTTCTAGAGATAAAAAGACAGAAAAGGGTAAGGTAAATGGGCATATGGTTGGTATCAGGAAAGATACAAAAAGAGTTGAAGAGAAAGCAAAGCGGTATCTCTAGGGCTCGGCGTGACCAGCCGATTGACCGTGCCGGACCGCACGCCACCCGTCTACACCGAAAAGCCAGGCCAAAGAGGCGTGTTGGGTACCTGAAGCACCGCCACCTCAGGTAACCCTCAACCTCCAGGATCCCTTCTTCCGGCTTACAGGACGCCACCCACGGCAAACGGGTGGTACTTCCTTTAGCTCTTCCCAGTGGGCACAGAGACCACAGCGGCAATGTGCCCAGTGGGAATTGAGCCCCCAGGGCCACGGCAAGGCAGGAAGTCTAATACCTGGGGGCCCATCTTCGAGGAAAAGAAAGATTTATGTAATAAAGCTTTCTTTTGCTTTAAGAATAATAAAATATTGAGCATAGCATATAAAATTACATGTATCTACAA
Organism: Lucinisca nassula; assembly: GCA_963580285.1. NCBI lineage: Eukaryota > Metazoa > Mollusca > Bivalvia > Lucinida > Lucinidae > Lucinisca > Lucinisca nassula. The sequence goes on along the minus strand of OY757020.1, from coordinate 16,108,048 downwards.
TCCACTTTAGTAGGAAAGAAACACACAACTACTGACACTGCTCAAGCTCTTGAAAGGGCATCAGGGATGTTATCTCTCCCTCTGATATGTCTTATGTCTAAATTATACTCTTGTAGCATAAGACTCCACCTGAGCAACCGCTGATTTTTGTTTTTCATTTTATGTATGAAAGTCAGTGGATTGTGATCACTGAAAACAACAATCGGTGCAGTAGTAGGGGTAATGTTGCAGAGCAAGAATCAGAGACAAGCACTCCTTCTCTATGGTAGAGTAATTTCTCTGATGCTTATTAACTTTTTTGGAAAATTTTGGAAAAACTGGATGATCCACACCATTTTCATCTTCCTGCAACAAAACACTACCTGCACCTACGTCACTAGCATCTACAGCTAGCTTAAACACCTTTTCAAAGTTTGGTGCTAAGAGAACTGGTTCACTCTTGAGTATGGCTTTAAGTTTATCAAAAGCATTTTGGCATATTGCATTCCAATGGAAATTTGTTCTTTTGCTGAGCAAATTTATCAAAGGCTCAGCAATGACAGAGAAATTATTACAGAACTTTCTGTAATAACCAGCCATACCAATAAATCGCATCAGCTGTCTTTTGCACGTGGGTACGGGAAAATTTGAGATAGCCTCAACTTTAGCATCAATGGGTTTCACATGACCTTGACCTACAACATGACCTAGAAATGTCAAACTTGCATGGTGATGATGATTTCGTGTTTAACGACGCGTCAACCCTCTTTGTGGGTCATAAGCGTCAAACGGTTAATGGTTAAACGGCAAGAATAATTATGATGATATCAAAAGTAAAAAGTCAGAATGATAATGTATAAAAATCTGAAACAGTTAAATCTTATGAAAAAGTCCAATTTCTTTTAAGAATAAAATAATATTATCAACAGGTACATCTCGAAACAGTTGTTGCAAAGTGTCAGCTTTGAAATATAAAATACGTGAGGGTGAAAAGTCAACACAGTCAATTAAGATATGTTTCACAGTGAATGGCTGATCACAACCTACACAAGAAGGCTGATCATCACCATTAAAAATATAAGAATGAGTAACTCTAGTATGGCCGATGCGCAGTCGTGTTAATACTACGTCCTCTTTTCTGGAAAACTGTGGAGGAGAGCATTTTGTACTAACGGCAGGTTTAATGGCACGGAGTTTGTTATTTTTTGCACGGTCCCATTCGCCTTGCCATTCCGACAAGATGTATCTGTTGATAAATGGTTTAAAATTATTAAAAGGAATTTTAAAAACAGATGGATCAAGATTGAGCGATTCCTTTGCTTTCTTGTCAGCATATTCATTGCCGACAATGCCAATATGGCTCGGAAGCCAACAAAACAAGATTTGGTGTGTTTTAGAAATTTCATGATGTTTTTCGATCAATTTTTGAATTTGAGGATTTTTAGATGATGAATGGTCTAAAGCCTTAAGCACAGAAAGTGAATCAGAAAATATAATTGCTTTTGGAATTGTTGAAGAACTGATAAAATCTAAAGCTAGGTCTATTGCTTTGGCTTCAGCTGTAAAAATAGATGAACCATCTGGAAGGCGCATGGTTTTGTGCGTATCTTTAGAAACATACGCACAACCAACTTGATAAAATCTAAAGCTAGGTCTATTGCTTTGGCTTCAGCTGTAAAAATAGATGAACCATCTGGAAGGCGCATGGTTTTGTGCGTATCTTTAGAAACATACGCACAACCAACTTTATCTCCTTCTTTGGAACCATCAGTATAGACTTGCTGGTAGTTATTGTAACGTGACTGCAGTACCTGAAAGTTTTGTTTGAGAAGTATTGGATTTGATTCGGATTTTTTTGCCATCATGTAAGTCGAACAGAATAGAAGGTTTTTTAATACACCAAGATGGAACTTCGGCCGTTTCATGTTTTTGAATATTTTTAAGGTCGATACCTGAATTTTCTAGCAGTGGTAAAATACGTAATCCAAAAGGTTTGATTGCTGTGGGTTTTGTTTCATACTTATCTACAAATTGAGGTGGAAATGAAATTTTGGATGCCGGGTTAGATGGATTTGCAGCAAGTCTAATAGCATACTGAAGAGAAAGTTTCTCTCTGCGCGAGGTTAAAGATGGTTCACCTGCTTCTACATAAAGGCTTAATACGGGAGAAGTACGGAAGGCTCCCATGGCCAGACGAAGGCCTTGGTGATGGATAGTATCCAAGGATTTTAAATAGGACTTTCTGGCAGAACCATAAACAACAGACCCATAATCTAATTTAGATCTTATTAAAGACCGGTAAAGATGTAATAAAGTATACCGATCTGCTCCCCAACTTGTATGGGCTAAAACTTTCAAAAGATTCAAAGCTTTTAAGCATTTCGCTTTAAGATATTTAATATGGGGAATAAAAGATAACTTTTGATCAAATATGACCCCAAGAAATTTGGCTTCTTCAACAACAGGAATTTGTGATCCGTATAAAAACAAGGAAGGATGTTCGTGTTTCTTCCGTAGTTTACAAAAATGAACACACTGCGTTTTCGACTTGGAGAACTTGAAACCATTTTTATCAGTCCATTCTTCTATTCGTTTTAAATTTTGTTGCAACTTTCGTTCAATTGTTTTCATATTTTTTGAACGGTAACATATACAGAAATCGTCAACATACAAGGAACAATCAGTTTTGTCGTCCAAACATTGTACAATATTGTTTATTTTGATGTTAAATAGCGTAGTTGAAAGAATACTACCCTGTGGGACACCCTGTTCTTGATCATAGAAATCTGACAGGGTAGACCCCACACGCACCTGAAACATGCGCTCCCCTAAAAAGCTTTCAATAAAACTGGGAAGTTTTCCTCTTAAGCCAATGTTATGGAGATCTTTCAATATACCATAACGCCATGTTGTATCATATGCTTTCTCCAAGTCGAAAAAGACAGCTACTACGTGTTCTTTGTTAATAAAAGCATCTCGTATAAATGTTTCTAGTCTTATTAAATGGTCATTGGTACTGCGTTCCGAACGAAAACCCGATTGATATTCTGAAATGAGGTTGTTGGACTCTAAGTACCAGACTAATCTCTTGTTTATCATTCTCTCCAATGTTTTACACAAACAACTTGTCAAAGCTATCGGACGATAATTTGTAGGTTCTGCATGATCTTTCCCTGGTTTCGGAATTGGTACAACTGTAGCTACACGCCAGCTCTCAGGACAGACCCCCGTTTCCCAAATATTATTAAAGATATATAAAAGTGTTGTAAGAGAACTTTTTGGCAGATGCTTAAGCATCTGATAATGAATTTCATCGGGGCCGGTTGCCGTATCATGTGATTTTTCAATGGCTTCAACTAGTTCGGATAAGTTAAAAGGTGTGTTGTATTCTTCGTGATTAAGGGATTTGAAGTTAAGTTTTCTTTTCTCCTGGTCCTTTTTGAAATTTCTAAAAGTGTCAGAATAATTACGCGATGATGAATTATTCAAGAATGTGCTCCCAAGAGTATCTGAAATATCTTTTTTTGTTGAAGCTTTTGTGTCAAAACCAGTATTTAAATGTGTAAAACTAGGGGACTTTGTTTTTCCTGAAATTTTTCGTACCATATCCCAAACCTTTTTAATTGGGGTTTTGTAGTTCAATTTGGAGACATATTCTCTCCATGACTTTCGTTTGGAAGCTCGGATTGTTCGCCGAGCTTTAGCTCTAAAAACTTTAACATCGTTTAGCTTTTCTGAAGTGGGACTTTTGCAGAACTTATTTAGAGTAGAAGTAAAACAAAGATCAGGAATTGATACAATTAACTTACTCCATCCATAAAAGACACCAAAGGGAAAGAAATACAAACATTAAGCGACCAGACCATAATGGAAACCTAAACAAAGGAAGGCCATATGGACAGTTACTTTCCCACAAAATGGCCATATGGCCATCCAAAATTAAAAGACACAAGTGATACACACAGTAAGTAACAAACAACAACATAAATAAATCGCCACAGAAGAGCCGCCTTGGAACGGTCAGTGGAAGATTTCCACTGGGGGGCTTAAATCGATTTTACGTGGCCACAATCCTCGACCTTACTTCCGTCGCGATTTAGACAAATAATTTGTTCAGTCCGCATGAAGGCCTCCTAACTCATCAGTGCAACATCTCCGTGAACACAGAAATCAAAGAACCACTGAGGTGAGACAACGGTGAGGACTCGACAGCAAGAAACCACTGAAATGCTGGAGCAAAAGAAAACCAACAGTTAGACTCCGATGAGCCCGACCAGAGACGGAGCATCAGGCACCAACCAACATTATCTCTTTAATTTTCAATAAGCCTTTACGTTGGAGCCGTCATAGAATCTGAGGCCTGACCCACCGGCGTGCAATTAAAGAGGGAAGCAAAGTTGCCAACCGTGATTGGGTTAACTACCATGCATGCAGTCTGTCGTATAATATCCATGTTGTACCCAATCTTTTTATATCGAAGAATGATTTTACGAAATTGGGTGCTGAAGTCATTACGGTTATATATTTTTCTGAATTTATATACTAAGTCACCATAAAATTCGGGTTCCGATAGACCTTGTTGCAGAAGAGATTTAAGTCCAATATTGAATTTTGAAATTAAATCAGAATGGCGTCTATAAAATTTTGAAAAGGCTTTGCGTAGTTTATGGTACCGATAACCCTGATTAAGGAGTTTAGCCGTTAATAATTTATTACGAGTGTTGAAGTCAGTTACATGACTACACACTCTAGCAAATCGAATTAATTGCGAAATATAAACGCCATAGGACGGCGCACGAGGAACATCACCATCCAAAAAAGGAAAATTTACAATCTCAAAATCAAAGTCATCGCGTTTATCATAAATTTTGCACGAAACAAATCCATCTACAATAGATAGATGTAAATCCAAAAAAGGGGCCTCGGTATCAGAAGAATTTGCTTTATTTAACTGCAGTTCTAGGGGGGTAAATCTGACTGATCAAACCATCAAAATAGGTATTATCAATATTTAATAAATCATCTAAATATATAGAAGTAGAGCTAAAAGCTTCAATAATTTCAGATTGGTTATCAATGGAAAGCGACAAAATGAAGTCTCTTTCATAACAATACAAGAACAGATCAGCCACAAGAGGTGCGCAATTAGTACCCATCGGAATACCCACAATTTGTCTAAATAACTTAGTACCGAATCTAATATAAATATTGTCAAGTAGAAAGGTGAGGGCATCACACACTTTCTGACATGACCAAAGTGTATAATTCTTATGCTCTTTAGAAGTGAAAAATGCATTTCTGACATTACATGCAAGATAGAGAGAATCTTCTCTGTGAAAAGCCCATTCAATTAAATCATTAAGCTTTTCTTTTATAAGATTATGAGGAAGTGTAGTGTAAAGAGTGGAAAAATCGTAGGTAGACAGACTAGAAGCACGAAACTGTCTAGATTTCAATTTATTTAAAACCTCATTCGAATTTTTTATAGACCAAAACAGATTTCTTCCTGATCTTTCAAAGACTTTATCACAATATTTAATTACATGCGTTTTAATAGCAGTAAGACAGGAAGTTAATAATTTAGAAAGTTCAGTGGTAGTGCAAGAACTAGAATTTGCAATAAACCGTGCTTTGTAAGGTTTTTTATGAAGTTTAGGTAACCAGTATAGCGTAGGAAGCTTGTCTTGGCCTTCGTTAACACACACGTTAGAGCCTGTTTGCGCTTTTGAATAGCTTCTTTACAGTCATTATTAAACCAAGGCTTGCTTTTCTTGGTATTTGTGGAGGTCTTTGGAATGCATTGTTCTGATATATTAATTAGTTTATCTGTGAAATCAGAAACAATGTCAGATGATTCATTTAAGTGATCAACTGATAACTCTTCTTCACATAAATTACGGAATAATTCCCAGTCGGCTTTATTCATTTTCCATTTCTGGTTACAGTCCTCATCTTGTTCGTTTACGCTCTCAATTATAACAGGGAAGAAATCACTTCCGCACTGATCATCATGAACAGACCAGTCATAGTCCAAGAAGAGAGATGGGTGACACAAAGAGAGATCTAAAGAAGACAAATGACCTGTCGCTGGGTGAAGGTAAGTATAAGATTTATCATTCATCAAGCAAAGATCGCTCTTTGCAATAAAATCTTCAACAAGTGCTCCTCTGTTATTGATATCATTACAGCCCGATAGAATATTGTGACCATTGAAGTCGCCAACTAAAAGATATGGCGATGGAAGTTGACTCAGCAATGAGTCAAGATGTTCGGGCTTTAAAGAAAATGAAGGTGGAATATATAAAGAGCAAATTGTAGTTTCTTTATCCAGAGAAACCGATACTGCTACAGCTTGTAGGTCTGTTTTTAATTTGATCTCTCTTTGTGGTAAACATGATTTAACAAGAATTGAACTGCCACCAGATGGTTTGTTACCATCAGAATAGATATAGTTGTATGTATTTAAACCCCTGACATCAATGTTGTCATCAGTTTTTAAAAAAGTTTCTTGCAAACAAAAAACCGATGGGTTTAATAACGAAATAAGCAATAAGAGTTCATTATAATTTGATTTAAGACCTCGACAATTCCATTGTATTATTTTGTGTTTTAAATCCATTTTTTGAAGAGATTAAGACTAGAAACTATTTTGGAGCTGCAATTGGTGATATAGATCTGCTACCACCAGCTCGTGGTGTTGCTGACCTCGATCTGTTATTGCGGCTTGGTGATGATAGAGTTTCAAACTCCATATCACTGTCACTCAAAGATCCGAATCTGTTCTGGAATTTTATATTGTCTCTTTCCATTTTACGTTGTCTGTCTGTCTGTTTTTGAGACAATTGATGTTTTTTGATCGGATCTTCCGATCCCTTATTAGTTCGACCTGAGTCGAGTTTCTCTTTTGCATGCGGCGCTGGCTTCGGTACGGTCGCTGTCGACCGATCCGAAGCAACCTGGATTGCGCCATTTGATAAATTGGTTGAAGTTTGTGGTGCTGGAGCGGATTTACTCCATGCACCAGATTTTTTCAGTTCAGCTATACATGATTCAACAGTCTGTGTTCCGGACCTGGTACATTTTACACTAGCACCCTTTGTGATGCTAGCGTAACTGGTGGTTGATGATGTATGTCGCTCTTCAACAACTTTCCGAGCTTCTGGGAAGGATAACGATTGTTGGTACTTAACTGTTAGTATTTCTTTTTCTTTTTTCCAAGCTGGACAGTCTCGAGAAAAAACAGCATGTTGTTCACCACAATTGACGCATTTGGCCTCATTCTTACATTGCTGATGGTTATCGACATGTTTGTCTTCACCACAATTGGCACAGAGGGATTTTTTCTGACATTTGCTTTCGTGGTAGCCAAACACCTGACAGTTGTAACATCTGAGAGGGTTCGGAATGTATACCTCTACGTTGACAGAAAGATATGCTACTTTGATTTTCTGTGGTAGAACTGGTGTGTTAAATGTCAAAACATAAGTGCTTGTCGATTTGAGCACACCACTTCTGCGAACTTGGATGTTACGAACACCAATAACGCCTTGATCTCTGAGATTGTCAAGAATCTCTTGTTCGCTGCATGGACGTAGTTCCGGGCTGCGAATGACACCCTTAGACGAATTAAGTGTGTTGTGTAACGAGATCTTGACTTTAAGATCAAATAACTTTTTGGTGCTGAGCAGGTTTTTAACATGTTCTTTCTCGATTTCCAAGAGGAGATCACCGGATCTGAGCTTTTTAATACTCTTTGGATGTCCAGCTATGGATTGTATGCTTTTCTCGATCACAAAAGGAGACAAGCTTGACACAGTGCGTGAATCGTCCAATGATGTAATTACCAGAAAACGCGGAGCATTAGAAGGCTTTGGAACAACAGGCTGTTGAATCATATCACTAGAGTCGTCTGACTCTTCGTTCCGTTGACGTTTTTTCGTGTTGCGGTTAGTTTTTTTTTATTATTCGACATGAGGAGAATATCCTAGTTTCGTCCCAAGTGCTCTCCGCCCTCCTTGGAGCCCTACAAGGGAACACCATAATGGAGTGGTTATCCGACTGATGAGGCTTTATTAGCCGAAACTACGTAGTATGACCCATCTTCTTTCTTATGAATATTTTCATTGCTCTTATAGGAACTCATTTTTGATTTTTATTCACAGGTGTTAGAGATACACGTGAGATATACTCGCATAAACAAAATGCCTACACGATTGGTCCGTTTGGCCACCGCCTTCTAGAGATAAAAAGACAGAAAAGGGTAAGGTAAATGGGCATATGGTTGGTATCAGGAAAGATACAAAAAGAATTGAAGAGAAAGCAAAGCGGTATCTCTAGGGCTCGGCGTGACCAGCCGATTGACCGTGCCGGACCGCACGGCCACCCGTCTACACCGAAAAGCCAGGCCAAAGAGGCGTGTTGGGTACCTGAAGCACCGCCACCTCAGGTAACCCTCAACCTCCAGGATCCCTTCTTCCGGCTTACAGGACGCCACCCACGGCAAACGGGTGGTACTTCCTTTAGCTCTTCCCAGTGGGCACAGAGACCACAGCGGCAATGTGCCCAGTGGGAATTGAGCCCCCAGGGCCACGGCAAGGCAGGAAGTCTAATACCTGGGGGCAAACTTGCATGGCAGAATTCACTTTTAGCAAGATTGATTGTCAATTTGGCATTACTCAGTCTATCAAAGAATGCTCGAATAGTCCCAAGATGTTGATTCCACTGGTCATTGTAGATGATAGCATCATCGATTTAAGCACTGCAGCCTTCCAGCCCCGCAATTACCATGTTTATTAAGCGCTGAAATGTTGCCGGAGAGTTTTTCGCTCCAAATGGCATGACTTTATAGTTAAATAATCCGTCCGGTGTTGTGAATGCCAAAACCTCCTTTGCTCTATCTGTAAGTGGAATGTGCCAAAATCCTTTCAGAAGGTCGAATTTCGTTATGTATTTGGCATTCCCGATGTTATCAATGCAGTCGTCCATTCTTGGAATAGGAAAGCTATCCGTTTTACTTAAGGAATTAACTTTCCTAAAATCTGTACACATACGATATGTCCCATCAGGTTTTGGCACAAGAATACAAGGAGAACTCCACTCACTTTGGCTTGGTTCAATAAAGTCATTGTCTAATAGATACTGAACTTCTTCTTTAAGATATTTTTGTTTCACAGGATTCATCCTGTATGGGTTTTGTTTTACAGGTTTAGAACCATTTATGTCCACATCGTGAAATATTTTGTCTGTCCGTGTTGGAATGTCGGGAAATAAGTGTTCATATTCAAAAATCAGCTGTTTCAGTTCATTCCGCTGATTTGGCTCTAGATGTGACAGTTTCTGGTCAAGATTCCGTAGAATATCAGAATTCTGAAGTTTTGATGATGTGGGATCCGACTTCACTGAATTAATATCCTCACAGTCATTGTCACATGAATTAAGTGGAACAGAGCTAACTAGATTGACTGATGTTAAAGATGTATTGTCCCTATCTATGTATTCCTTAAGCATGTTAATATGACATAGCTGCTTTAGCTTGCGCCTCCCAGGAGTGTTTATTATGTAATTTACGTCACTGATCTTTTTGTCCACAGTGTATGGACCATAATACCTGGCCTGCAACGATTTTCCTGGAATAGGCAAAAGAGCTAGTACCTTATCACCTGGTTTAAAATTCCTTTCTTTTGTCCCTATGTCATATAGCTGTCATCATTTTCCTTTGGGCTGACTGAAGATTGGTCCGAGCAGCCTCACAAGCTTTTGAAAGTCTAGTTTTGAAATCGGACACATACTGAAGTAAATTCAGGGAGGTGTCATCATTGGAGAGAAATTTCTCTTTGAAGTTTCAAAGGACCACGAATAGTATGGCCAAATACTAATTCAAATGGACTGAAGCCAAGAGATCCTTGCACAGGTTCTCTTACAGCAAATAAAAGGAGATGGATGCCTTCATCCAATCCTTCTCTGTGTCAAAGCAATATGATCTTATCATGTTTTTCAATGTTTGATGGAATCTTTCAAGGGCGCCTTGACTTTCAGGATGATAGGCCGATGACTTATACTGAACAATGCCAACTTTATGCATTACTTGTTGAAATATTCCAGACAAAAAATTTGAGCCTTGGTCTGACTGAATAGATTTAGGAAGCCCAACAAATGTGAAAAACTTCACTAAGGCCTTGTCGATTGTCTTAGGTTTGATATTTCTTAAGGGAATGGCTTCAGGAAAACGTGTGGAAGCACACATAATAGTCAAAAGATATTCACAGCCAGACTTAGTTCTGGGCAAGGGACCCACATAGTCTATAATTATTCGACTGAAAGGTTAATCAAAAGCAGGTATAGGCTGCAAGTGAGCCTTAGGTATAGTCTGATTGGGTTTTCCTACCATTTGGCAAGTATGGCAGGACCTACAATGCTGAAAAACATCTGATTTTCACCCAGGCCAGTAAAAATGATTAAGAATCTTGTAATAGGTTTTATTTACACCTAAAGGTCCTGACATGGGAGTTTCATGTGCCAAGTTTAATATTTCGGGACGGTAAGTCCGTGGAACCACTATCTGGTGGTTGACAGTCCACTCGTCTTCTGCTGAGACGTCTGCTGGACGCCATTTTCTCATAAGAATGTCATTTTTGACATAATAACAAACTGGGACCTGAGATACTTCCTGCTCATCTAAGGCCCTTTCAAACAAAGGCGAAATTTCAGGATCCTTGTGCTGTTCTATAGCTAGTTGAGACCCGGACATTATGTCATGGCCTAGATCTAAAGATGAGTTATTCTCATGAAAATCTGTCTGCTTATCAGGCAGGCTTGAAGACAGGGACCTTGTCATCTCGTCATTAAAATACTGACCCAAAAAGGTATCAGTGAAATCAAAATCCTGTTTCCCATCTGTTTGCTTGGCCTTACGTGCCATAGCCCTTGTGATTGCACAGGACGGATAAAGATCAGGAATTTCCTGCTCAATGGGATCAGGCGGTTGGTCTGTGCAAGGATTAGTAGTCAAAAGTGGGTTTACCACAACCTTATCTCCAGCTAAGTCATTGCCTAGCAACAAATGAACACTTTTAAAAGGTAAAGGTCTAATACCAACAGCCACTGGACCGGATACCAAGTCTGATGACAAATAAACGTTATGAAGCGGAATATTAACAAATCCACATTCCACACCCTGAATAAGGACACTTTGGCCCAAAGAAGTCTTCTCAGAAAAAGGCAGAGTATCTGCAAGAATAAGAGATTGAGAAGCTCCAGTATCTCGTCAGTTTATGACCACATTAAATGATAGCCTATACATTTCCTATGGAAATTTCGACCATTTCATTTTGTGGGTAGTTAGCTTTGCAGCTCTGTATAGCATGCTTAAAATGGGGTATATTCGACATTAAGCTACATAACTGTTGCAAAATGATTATTCCGACCGACTCTACCCATTTTTTTTATTGAAACCTGAAATGCACATCTTTTTTGGCCTTATCTATTTTCAGACTGCAACCCAAAGCTACTTGGCCATTCCCAGGCCAAGAATTCCACAAATGGGAAGAAAATGGCATAAGTAAATGCCTAGCTTTTCTTCATTCTTGTTAAAAGTCGTTAAATGTTCTTATTAGTTTGTCTGTAGGAAGTACAGAAGAACTATTGTTGTCACCTTGGCGTCAGCATCTGTCACGTGTGTAAGTGTCAGCATCCATTTAAATGGATGTTTTAATGTTTTTTAACATTAACATTTAATATTAAATACAGGCTTACTCAATATGGAAGTTATAGGCAGTAGAAATAGCTATTGATGAATTTGGCCTGAAGTTCTACACCCTACTGTTTGACATTCAGATCACGGTAAGGGACTAAGAATCTTTGTTAGCAGTACAGATTTTGGTAAACATGGTTAAACTAAGGTTTTCTGTTAAAAGTTAAAAAAAAACTTATAACATAAATAGTGCCATTATTCTTCCAAGGGTAAAGTTAAATTGAACTTTGGATGATGAAGAGTTCCACTCAGTACCAAGATATCCACTTCATATTGATCATGAAGGTCACGGTTGCATGCAGATAACTTTTACTGATGATGGGCAAGCATCAGGGGAGCTTAGCTGTCTAGTGACAGTTCTTGTTGTTAAAGAGATAGACCCATAAAATTTCAGTGTTATTTCAAAAGAAAGGTCTCACCAGGTAAAACATTTTGCAACAATTTTTAAGAGGAAAGGTGTGGTTAGGTTAACTGACCGCGCTCTATATAATCCTAATAGGTTGAAAGGGCCGTAAAATCCCAAAACAAACAAACAATTTTAAGTAAATCAGTTGTGGTTTAAGAGATGGTATTTAATTTTTTTGAAAATGGCTGACTATGGGGGCTGCCATTTTGTCTGCCATGTCACATGACCAAAATGATAAATAGCTCCTTAAAAGCATAATGATGAGACTTTTCTGTTTAAAACAGTTAATCTACTTTCGTTTGAATGAAAAGGATATGAATCAGCCATTTCCCAAAGTTTTCTTGGAATAGAAAAAGTGCTGTTCGATATTTTTGATTGTGGGTTTATGACGTCATTGGCTCTCAGCCTCGTTCTGGACTGTTGTTAGACCTGATTTGCCTGCTCCATGAAAAAGCCATATCTCCTAAACCATTAGACAGATTTTAATAAAAAAAATGCTGCAAAATGTTTGTCTTTGTAAGTCCTTTCATCTGAAATTACAATGATACTTTGTGGGACCATTCCTTTAAAAGTTAAGAAACCCCAATCTGGAGTAGTGGAAGTACTAAATGTACTGGATATTTTTCCTCTGGGATATTCATGCAGTGAAAACAGAAAACTGCAAATTTGTTACGCAATCGTTAGCCCCATTTACTGTATTTGCTCCATTAAGCTTCCCAGGCTCTTAAAAAAAATAAAAAAAGAGGTGGCACTTAAAAGGAACCAAAATCTTACCAGATTGGTAAGTTATAAGTCCCTTATTTATCATAGATTTTTGTACAAATATGATCATTTACTGGTAATGTGTAGAAAACTCTCATTTAGAGAAAAGGTGCATACTGTAAAAGGTAATAGGTAAACGATTATCAGTCTGGCCACTGTGATTGATAATCGATTAGTAATTACTGAAGATTTTATCACAATTTTACCTTTTAAGCATGACTCTTACCAAATGTTATACTTTTCCATATATGTTTTTGGGCAGACATGCCTGAGCAAACAGTGTAGACCCAGATGAGAGGCCGCAGAATGCGGCGTCTCATCAGGGTCTGCACTGTCTGCCTCTCATCCAGCTATTGTAGAAGCAACATTGGGTAGTAAATTGTACTTATAAAATAATCGATTACTAGCAAATCATTAACGATAATCATTTTTGTGAAATTTATCGAGCAATTTATCGATTATCCTATTAATCGTGCCAGCCTTACTGAAAGTATAATAAGTGATTATTCAATGAATTGCTGAAAAAGTACAGATTTCTTGGATTGCTTAAGTGGTGCTTATAATATTTTTCTTGGAAAAACAATGAGTGGGCAGTTAGAGGTGCAGGGGCAGTAAATGGGGCAAATACGGTAAGCTACATCAATTACATCCAGATCAGGGTCTATGTATTTGAGGATTATGTTAGTTTTACATCTAAGGCTGACCCTTTCAAGCAAAATTTTAACTGACAATCACAGAAAGTGCCACAAATTTTGGTACAGTTTGAAAAATAATTGGTCATAAATATTTAACTGAATCATAACATATCTGGCACTTGGTTGAAAGGGTTATTGGGCCTTTGAAAAGCTGTTCATTTGGTTTATGGTGTTTGTTTTTATTTTATTTTTAGCTCACCTCGAGCGAAGCTCCAGGTGAGCTTATGGCATCGCCTTTTGTCCGTCGTCGTCCGTCGTTAGCTTTTCACTATTTCGACATCTCCTCCAAAGCCATAGGTGAGATTAAGCTGATACTTGGTGGTAGGCATCGGGGTGACATAGAGATCCAGAATTGCTAAAATCGTTTCTTTCCGATTTCCAAGATGGCCGCCATGGCAGCCATCTTGAAATTCTTCAAACGCCATCTCCTCCCAAACCAAAAGTCTGATTGGGCTGAAACTTGATGGGAAGCATTGGGGCGACATGGAGATTCAGAATTGCTAAAATCGTTCTGGTCCGTTAATCAAGATAGCCGCCAAACGACATCTCCTCACAAACCAAAAGTATGATTGATCTGAAACTTCATGGGAGGCATCGGGGTAACATGGAGATTCAGAATTGCTAAAATCGCTCTGGTCCGTTTACCAAGATGGCGGCCATGGCAGCCATCTTGAAATTCTTTAAACGGCACCCCCTCCCAAACCGAAAATCAGATTGAGCTGAAACTTCATGGGAGGCCTCGGGATAACATGGAGATTCAGAATTGCTAAAATCGTGTCATTCCGTTAACCAAGATGGCCACCATGGAAGCCATCTTGAAATTCTTTAAATGACCTCTCCTCCAAAACAAAAAGTCGGATTGAGCTGAAAGTTCATGGGAGGCATCGGGGTGACATGGAGATTCAGAATTGCTAAAATCGTTCCATTCAGTTAACCAAGATGGCTTCCATGGAAGCCATCTTGAAATTCTTTAAACGACATCTCCTTCCAAACCAAAAGTCGGATTGAGTTGAAACTTCATGGGAGGCATCGGGGTAACATGGAGATTCAGAATTGCTAAAATCGTTCCATTCCGTTAACCAAGATGGCCGCCATGGAAGCCATCTTTAAATTCTTTAAACGACATCTCCTTCCAAACCAAAAGTTGGATTGAGCTGAAACTTTATGGGAGGCATCGGGGTAACATGGAGATTTAGAATTGCTAAAATCGTTCTGGTCCGTTAATCAAGATGGCCACCATGGAAGCCATCTTGAAATTCTTCAAATGACATCTCCTCCCAAACAAAAAGTCGGAATGAGCTGAAACTTCATGGGAGGCATCGGGGTGACATGGCGATTTAGAATTGCTAAAATCGTTCTGGTCTGTTAACAAAGATGGCCACCATGGAAGCCATCTTGAAATACTTTAAACAACATCTCCTCCCAAACCAAAAGTCAGATTGAGCTGAAACTTCATGGGAGACATCAGGGTGACATGGACATTCAGAATTGCTTAAATCCTTGCGGTCTGTTATCCAAGATGGCCGCCATGGAAGCCATCTTGAAATTCTTTAAACAATATCTCCTGCCAAACCAAAGGACGGATTGAGCTGAAACTTCATGAGAGGCATAGGGATGTCATGGAGATTCAGAATTGCTAAAATCATTCTGGTCCATTATCCAAGATGGCCGTCACGGCTTGGTCACTTTGGAATTCTTCAAATAACATCTCCAGAACCAAAAGTTGAATTAAGCTGAAATTTCGTGGGAGGCACTGGGTTGACATGAAGATTCAGAATTGTTAAAATCATTCTGGTCTATTATCCAAGATGGCTGCCATAGTGGCCATCTTGAAATCAGTCGGATGACATCTCCTTCTAAACAAAAAGTGGGATTGAGCTGAAACTTGATGTGAGGTATCGAGGTGACATAGAGGATCTTACATGAGTGCTCATGTATTATTGAATTTATTAAACGAGTTGAGGAAAAGGGATAAAATGCGAGGCTTTGCCGAGCATTTTATCCCTTTTCCTCAACTGTTTTAATAAATTCAATAGTATATGAGCACGAATGCAAGATTCTATTTATCATATGACATTTAAAACGTATTATATTCTCGATTGTTTACAAAAATGTCAATTTTCCGCCATTAGTAAACGCGACGTCGTTAAGGATGATGATGATGATTTCGTGTTTAACGACGCGTCAACCCTCTCTGTGGGTCATAAGCGTCAAACGGTTAATGGTTAAACGGCAAGAACAATTATGATGATATTAAAAGTAAAAAGTCAGAATGACGATGTATAAAAATCTGAAACAGTTAAATCTTATGAAAAAGTCCAACTTCTTTTAAGAATAAAATAATATTATCAACAGGTACATCTCGAAACAGTTGTTGCAAAGTGTCAGCTTTGAAACATAAAATACGTGAGGGTGAAAAGTCAACACAGTCAATTAAGATATGTTTCACAGTGAATGGCTGATCACAACCTACACAAGAAGGCTGATCATCACCATTAAAAATATAAGAATGAGTAACTCTAGTATGGCCGATGCGCAGTCGTGTTAATACTACGTCCTCTTTTCTGGAAAACTGTGGAGGAGAGCAGTTTGTACTAACGACAGGTTTAATGGCATGGAGTTTGTTATTTATTGCACGGTCCCATTCGCCTTGCCATTCCGACAAGATGTATCTGTTGATAAATGGTTTAAAATTATTAAAGGGAATTTTAAAAACAGATGGGTCAAGATTGAGCGATTCCTTTGCTTTCTTGTCAGCATATTCATTGCCGACAATGCCAATATGGCTCGGAAGCCAACAAAACAAGATTTGGTGTGTTTTAGAAATTTCATGATGTTTTTCGATCAATTTTTGAATTTGAGGATTTTTAGATGATGAATGGTCTAAAGCCTTAAGCACAGAAAGTGAATCAGAAAATATAATTGCTTTTTGAATTATTGAAGAACTGATAAAATCTAAAGCTAGGTCTATTGCTTTGGCTTCAGCTGTAAAAATAGATGAACCATCTGGAAGGCGCATGGTTTTGTGCGTATCTATAGAAACAAACGCACAACCAACTTTATCTCCTTCTTTGGAACCATCAGTATAGACTTGCTGGTATTCATTGTAACGTGACTGCAGTACCTGGAAGTTTTGTTTGAGAAGTATCGGATTTGATTCGGATTTTTTGCCATCATGCAAATCGAACAGAATAGAAGGTTGTTTAATACACCAAGATGGAACTTCGGCGGTTTCATGTTTTTGAATATTTTTAAGGTCGATGCCTGAATTTTCTAGCAGTGGTAAAATTCGTAATCCAAAAGGTTTGATTGCCCCCCAGTGGAAATCTTCCACTGACCGTTCCAAGGCGGCTCTTCCGTGGCGATTTATTTATGTTGTTGTTTGTTACTTACTGTGTGTATCACTTGTGTCTTTTAATTTTGGATGGCCATATGGCCATTTTGTGGGAAAGTAACTGTCCATATGGCCTTCCTTTGTTTAGGTTTCCATTATGGTCTGGTCGCTTAATGTTTGTATTTCTTTCCCTTTGGTGTCTTTTATGGATGGAGTAAGTTAATTGTATCAATTCCTGATCTTTGTTTTACTTCTACTTTGATTGCTGTGGGTTTAGTTTCATACTTATCTATAAATTGAGGTGGAAATGAAATTTTGGATGCCGGGTTAGATGGAATAGCAGCAATTCTAATAGCATACTGAAGAGAAAGTTTCTCTCTGCGCGAAGTTAAAGATGGTTCACCTGCTTCTACATAAAGGCTTAATACGGGAGAAGTACGAAAGGCTCCCATAGCCAGACGAAGGCCTTGGTGATGGATAGTATCCCATGATTTTAAATAGGACTTTCTGGCAGAACCATAAACAACAGACCCATAATCTAATTTAGATCTTATTAAAGACCGGTAAAGATGTAATAAAGTATACCGATCTGCTCCCCAACTTGTATGGGCTAAAACTTTCAAAAGATTCAAAGCTTTTAAGCATTTCGCTTTAAGATATTTAATATGGGGAATAAAAGATAACTTTTGATCAAATATGACCCCAAGAAATTTGGCTTCTTCAACAACAGGAATTTGTGATCCGTATAAAAACAAGGAAGGATGTCCGTGTTTCTTCCGTAGTTTACAAAAATGAACACACTGCGTTTTCGACTTGGAGAACTTGAAACCATTTTTATCAGTCCATTCTTCTATTCGTTTTAAATTTTGTTGCAACTTTCGTTCAATTGTTTTCATATTTTTTGAACGGTAACATATACAGAAATCGTCAACATACAAGGACCAATCAGTTTTGTCGTCCAAACATTGTACAATATTGTTTATTTTGATGTTAAATAGCGTAGTTGAAAGAATACTACCCTGTGGGACACCCTGTTCTTGATCATAGAAATCTGACACGGTAGACCCCACACGCACCTGAAACATGCGCTCCCCTAAAAAGCTTTCAATAAAACTGGGAAGTTTTCCTCTTAAGCCAATGTTATGGAGATCTTTCAATATAACATATAACATAACGCCATGTTGTATCATATGCTTTCTCCAAGTCGAAAAAGACAGCTATTACGTGTTCTTTGTTAATAAAAGCATCTCGTATAAATGTTTCTAGTCTTATTAAATTGTCATTGGTACTGCGTTCCGAACGAAAACCCGATTGATATTCTGAAATGAGGTTGTTGGACTCTAAGTACCAGACTAATCTCTTGTTTATCATTCTCTCCAATGTTTTACACAAACAACTTGTCAAAGCTATCGGACGATAATTTGTAGGTTCTGCATGATCTTTCCCTGGTTTCGGAATTGGTACAACTGTAGCTACGCTCTCAGGACAGACCCCCGTTTCCCAAATATTATTAAAGATATCTAAAAGTGTTGTAAGAGAACTTTTTGATAATCTGATAATGAATTTCATCGGGGCCGGTTGCCGTATCATGTGATTTTTCAATGGCTTCAACTAGTTCGGATAAGTTAAAAGGTGTGTTGTATTCTTCGTGATTAAGGGATTTGAAGTTAAGTTTTCTTTTCTCCTGGTCCCTTTTGAAATTTCTAAAAGTGTCAGAATAATTACGCGATGATGAATTATTCAAGAATGTGCCCCCAAGAGTATCTGAAATATCTTTTTTGTTGAAGCTATTGTGTCAAATTCAGTATTTAAATGTGTAAAACTAGAGGACTTTGTTTTTCCTGAAATTTTTCGTACCATATCCCAAACCTTTTTAATGGGGGTTTTGAAGTTCAATTTGGAGACATATTCTCTCCATGACTTTCGTTTGGAAGCTCGGATTGTTCGCCGAGCTTTAGCTCTAAAAACTTTTACGTCGTTTAGCTTTTCTGAAGTGGGACTTTTGCAGAACTTATTTAGAGCCTGTTTACGCTTTTTAATAGCTTCTTTACAGTCATTATTAAACCAAGGCTTGCTTTTCTTAGTATTTGTGGAGGTCTTTGGAATGCATTGTTCTGATATATTAATAAGTGTATCTGTGAAATCAGAAACAATGTCGGATGATTCATTTAAGTGATCAACTGTTAACTCTTCTTCACATCAATTATGGAATAATTCCCAGTCGGCTTTATTCATTTTCCACTTCTGGTTACAGTCTTCATCTGGTTCGTTTACGCTCTCAATTATAACAGGGAAGTGATCACTTCCGCACTGATCATCATGAACAGACCAGTCATAGTCCAAGAAGAGGGATGGGTGACACAAAGAGAGTTGATGATGATGATTTCGTGTTTAACGACGCGTCAACCCTCTTTGTGGGTCATAAGCGTCAAACGGTTAATGGTTAAACGGCAAGAATAATTATGATGATATTAAAAGTAAAAAGTCAGAATGATAATGTATAAAAATCTGAAACAGTTAAATCTTATGAAAAAGTCCAATTTCTTTTAAGAATAAAATAATATTATCAACAGGTACATCTCGAAACAGTTGTTGCAAAGTGTCAGCTTTGAAATATAAAATACGTGAGGGTGAAAAGTCAACACAGTCAATTAAGATATGTTTCACAGTGAATGGCTGATCACAACTTACACAAGAAGGCTGATCACCACCATTAAAAATATAAGAATGAGTAACTCTAGTATGGCCGATGCGCAGTCGTGTTAATACTACGTCCTCTTTTCTGGAAAACTGTGGAGGAGAGCATTTTGTACTAACGACAGGTTTAATGGCCCGGAGTTTGTTATTTATTGCACGGTCCCATTCGCCTTGCCATTCCGACAAGATGTATCTGTTGATAAATGGTTTAAAATTATTAAAAGGAATTTTAAAAACAGATGGATCAAGATTGAGCGATTCCTTTGCTTTCTTGTCAGCACATTCATTGCCGACAATGCCAATATGGCTTGGAAGCCAACAAAACAAGATTTGGTGTGTTTTAGAAATTTCATGATGCCTTTCGATCAATTTTTGAATTTGAGGATTTTTAGATGACGAATGGTCTAAAGCCTTAAGCACAGAAAGTGAATCAGAAAATATAATTGCTTTTTGAATTGTTGAAGAACTGATAAAATCTAAAGTTAGGTCTATTGCTTTGGCTTCAGCTGTAAAAATAGATGAACCATCTGGAAGGCGCATGGTTTTGTGCGTATCTTTAGAAACATACGCACAACCAACTTTATCTCCTTCTTTGGAACCATCAGTATAGACTTGCTGGTAATCATTGTAACGTGACTGCAGTACCTGAAAGTTTTGTTTGAGAAGTATTGGATTTGATTCGGACTTTCTGCCATCATGTAAGTCGAACAGAATAGAAGGTTTTTTAATACACCAAGATGGAACTTCGGCCGTTTCATGTTTTTGAATATTTTTAAGGTCGACACCTGAATTTTCTAGCAGTGGTAAAATACGTAATCCAAAAGGTTTGATTGCTGTGGGTTTTGTTTCATACTTATCTACAAATTGAGGTGGAAATGAAATTTTGGATGCCGGGTTAGATGGATTTGCAGCAAGTCTAATAGCATACTGAAGAGAAAGTTTCTCTCTGCGCGAGGTTAAAGATGGTTCACCTGCTTCTACATAAAGGCTTAATGCTCTGTCTCTGGTCGGGCTCATCGGAGTCTAACTGTTGGTTTTCTTTTGCTCCAGCATTTCAGTGGTTTCTTGCTGTCGAGTCCTCACCGTTGTCTCACCTCTGTGGTTCTTTGATTTCTGTGTTCACGGAGATGTTGCACTGATGAGTTAGGAGGCCTTCATGCGGACTGAACAAATTATTTGTCTAAATCGCGACGGAAGTAAGGGCGAGGATTGTGGCCACGTAAAATCGATTTAAGCCCCCCAGTGGAGATCTTCCACTGACCGTTCCAAGGCGGCTCTTCTGTGGCGATTTATTTATGTTGTTGTTTGTTACTTACTGTGTGTATCACTTGTGTCTTTTAATTTTGGATGGCCATATGGCCATTTTGTGGGAAAGTAACTGTCCATATGGCCTTCCTTTGTTTAGGTTTCCATTATGGTCTGGTCGCTTAATGTTTGTATTTCTTTCCCTTTGGTGTCTTTTATGGATGGAGTAAGTTAATTGTATCAATTCCTGATCTTTGTTTTACTTCTACTTTTAATACGGGAGAAGTACGGAAGGCTCCCATGGCCAGACGAAGGCCTTGGTGATGGATAGTGTCCAAGGATTTTAAATAGGACTTTCTGGCAGAACCATAAACAACAGACCCATAATCTAATTTAGATCTTATTAAAGACCGGTAAAGATGTAATAAAGTATACCGATCTGCTCCCCAACTTGTATGAGCTAAAACTTTCAAAAGATTCAAAGCTTTTAAGCATTTCGCTTTAAGATATTTAATATGGGGAATAAAAGATAACTTTTGATCAAATATGACCCCAAGAAATTTGGCTTCTTCAACAACAGGAATTTGTGATCCGTATAAAAACAGGGAAGGATGTTCGTGTTTCTTCCGTAGTTTACAAAAATGAACACACTGCGTTTTCGACTTGGAGAACTTGAAACCATTTTTATCAGTCCATTCTTCTATTCTTTTTAAATTTTGTTGTAACTTTCGTTCAATTGTTTTCATATTTTTTGAACGGTAACATATACAAAAATCATCAACATACAATGAACAATCAGTTTTGTCGTCCAAACATTGTACAATATTGTTTATTTTGATGTTAAATAGCGTAGTTGAAAGAATACTACCCTGTGGGACACCCTGTTCTTGATCATAGAAATCTGACACGGTAGACCCCACACGCACCTGAAATATGCGCTCCCCTAAAAAGCTTTCAATAAAACTGGGAAGTTTTCCTCTTAAGCCAATGTTATATAGAACTTTCAATATTCCATAACGCCATGTTGTATCATATGCTTTCTCCAAGTCGAAAAAGACAGCTACTACGTGTTCTTTGTTAATAAAAGCATCTCGTACAAATGTTTCTAGTCTCATTAAATTGTCATTGGTACTACGTTCCGAACGAAAGCCCGATTGATATTCTGAAATGAGGTTGTTGGACTCTAAGTACCAGACTAATCTCTTGTTTATCATTCTCTCCAATGTTTTACACAAACAACTTGTCAAAGCTATCGGACGATAATTTGTAGGTTCTGCATGATCTTTCCCTGGTTTCGGAATTGGTACAACTGTAGCTACACGCCAGCTCTCAGGACAGACCCCCGTTTCCCAAATATTATTAAAGATATCTAAAAGTGTTGTAAGAGAACTTTTTGGCAGATGCTTAAGCATCTGATAATGAATTTCATCGGGGCCGGTTGCCGAATCATGTGATTTTTCAATGGCTTCAACGAGTTCGGATAAGTTAAAAGGTTTGTTGTATTCTTCGTGATTAAGGGATTTAAAGATTAGATTTCTTTTCTCTTGGTCCTTTTTGAAATTTCTAAACGTGTCAGAATAATTACGTGATGATGAATTTCTCAAGAATGTGTGCCCAAGAGTATCTGAAATATCTTTTTTTGTTGAAGCTATTGTGTCAAATTCAGTATTTAAATGTGTAAAACTAGAAGACTTTGTTTTTCCTGAAATTTTTCGTACCATATCCCAAACCTTTTTAATGGGGGTTTTATAGTTCAATTTGGAGACATATTCTCTCCATGACTTTCGTTTGGAAGCTCGGATTGTTCGCCGAGCTTTAGCTCTAAAAACTTTTACGTCGTTGAGCTTTTCTGAAGTGGGACTTTTGCAGAACTTATTTAGAGCCTGTTTACGCTTTTTAATAGCTTCTTTACAGTCATTATTAAACCAAGGCTTGCTTTTCTTATTATTTGTGTAGGTCTTTGGAATGCATTGTTCTGATATGTTAATAAGTGTATCTGTGAAATCAGAAACAATGTCGGATGATTCATTAAAATGATCAATTGATAACTCTTCTTCACATAAATTATGGAATAATTCCCAGTCGGCTTTATTCATTTTCCATTTCTGGTTACAGTCCTCATCTGGTTCGTTTACACTCTCAATTATAACAGGGAAGTGATCACTTCCGCACTGATCATCATGAACAGACCAGTCATAGTCCAAGAAGAGAGATGGGTGACACAAAGAGAGATCTAAAGAAGACAAATGACCTGTCGCAGGGTGAAGGTAAGTATAAGATTTATCATTCATCAAGCAAAGATCGCTCTTTGCAATAAAATCTTCGACAATTGCTCCTCTGTTATTGATATCTTTACAGCCCCATAGAATATTGTGACCATTGAAGTCGCCAACTAAAAGATATGGCGATTGAAGTTGACTCAGCAATGTGTCAAGCTGTTCGGGCTTTAAAGAAAATGAGGGAGGGATATATAGAGAACAAATTGTAGTTTCTTTATCCAGAGAAACTGACACTGCCACAGCTTGTAGGTCTGTTTTTAATTTGATCTCTCTTTGTGGTAAACATGATTTAACAAAATTTGAACTGCCACCAGATGGTTTGTTACCATCAGAATAGATATAGTTGTATGTATTGAAACCCCTGACATCAATGTTGTCATCAGTTTTTAAAAAAGTTTCTTGCAAACAAAAAACCGATGGGTTTAATAACGAAATAAGTAATAACAGTTCGTTATAATTTGATTTAAGACCTCGACAATTCCATTGTATTATTTTGTGTTTTAAATCCATTTTATGAAGAGATTAAGACTAGAAACTATATTGGAGCTGCAATTGGTGATATAGATCTGCTACCACCAGCTCGTGGTGTTGCAGACCTCGATCTGTTATTGCTACTTGGTGATGATGGAGCTTCAAACTCCATATCACTGTCACTCAAAGATCCGAATCTGTTCTGAAATTTTATATTGTCTCTTTCCATTTTACGTTGTCTGTCTGTTTGTTTTAGAGACAATTGCTTTTTCGGATCTTCCGATCCCTTATTAGTTCGACCGCAGTCGAGTTTCTCTTTTACATGCGGCGCTGGCTTCGGTACGGTCGCTGTCGACCGATCCGAAGTAACCTGGATTGCGCCATTTGGTAACTTGGTTGAACTTTGTGGCGCTGGAGTGGATTTACTCCATGCACCAGATTTTTTTCAGTTCAGCTATGTATGAATCAACAGTCTGTGTTGCGGAGCTTGACACTTTTACACCAGCACCCTTTGTGATGCTGGCGTAACTGGTGGTTGGTGTTGCGTCTCGATCCTCCACAATTTTCCGCGCTTCTGGGAAGGTTATCGCTCTTTGGTATTTTACAGTGAGTATTTCTTTTTCTTTTTTCCATGCCGGACAATCTCGAGAGAAAACAGCATGATTGCCACCACAATTGATGCATTTGGCCTCATTCTTACAGTGTTGATGATTATCAACATGTTTGTCTTTACCACAGTTTGGACAAAGTTGTTTCTTCTGACATCTGCTTTCGTGGTGGCCAAAAACCTGACATGAGTAACATCTGAGAGGGTTTGGTATATATACCTCTACGTTAACCGAAAGATATGCTACTTTGATTTTCTTGGGCAGAACTGGTGTATTAAAGGTCAACACGTAAGTACCTGTTGGCTTCAATACACCATCTCTACGAACTTGGATGTTACGTACTGCAATGACGCCCTCAGATCTCAAGTTGTCAATTATCTCTGCATCGGTGCAAGGACGTAGCTCTGGGCTGCGGATGACACCTTTACACGAATTGAGTGTATTGTGCAGAGACACCTTGACCTTGAGATCAAAGAGCTTTGTGGTACCAAGCAGGCTTTTAACCTGCTGTTCTCTCTCTACTTCCAGGAGGAGATCACCTGACTTAAGCTTTTTGATGCTTTTTGGGTGTCCGGCAATGGACATTATGCTCTTTTCAATTACAAAAGGCGATAAACTTGACACAGTGCGAGTTTCCTCGACTGATGTCATAACCAAGAAGCGTGGAAAATTTAAAATCTTAGGTGCTTCAGACTGCTGACTAGACTGTTGACTAGATTGGTGACTGGGATCATCCGTTTCGGATGAATCCTCGTCTTTCTTACGTTTAGATGCGTGGGTGCGGTTATTTTTTTTTCCATGAGGCATAAGGAAAAAATTCTAGTTTCGTCCCAAGTGCTCTCCGCCCTCCGTGGAGCCCTACAAGGGAACACCATAATGGAGTGGTTATCCAACTCGCAGGTGTTAGAGATACACGTGAGATATACTCGCATAAACAAAATGCCTACACGATTGATCCGTTTAGCCACCGCCTTCTAGAGATAAAAAGACAGAAAAGGGTAAGGTAATGGGCATATGGTTGGTATCAGGGAAGATACAAAAAGAGTTGAAGAGAAAGCAAAGCGGTATCTCTAGGGCTCGGCGCGACCAGCCGATTGACCGTGCCGGACCGCACGGCCACCCGTCTACACCGAAAAGCCAGGCCAAAGAGGCGTGTTGGGTACCTGAAGCACCGCCACCTCAGATAACCCTCAACCTCCAGGATCCCTTCTTCCGGCTTACAGGTGGTACTTCCTTTAGCTCTTCCCAGTGGGCACAAAGACCACAGCGGCAATGTGCCCAGTGGGAATTGAGCCCCCAGGGCCACGGCAAGGCGACACAAAGAGAGATCTAAAGAAGACAAATGACCTGTCCCAGGGTGAAGGTAAGTATAAGATTTATCATTCATCAAGCAAAGATCGCTCTTTGCAATAAAATCTTCGACAAGTGCTCCTCTGTTATTGATATCTTTACAGTCCCATAGAATATTGTGACCATTGAAGTCGCCAACTAAAAGATATGGCGATGGAAGTTGACTCAGCAATGAGTCAAGATGTTCGGGCTTTAAAGAAAATGAGGGTGGGATATATAGAGAGCAAATTGTAGTTTCTTTATCCAGAGAAACCGATACTGCTACAGCTTGTAGGTCTGTTTTTAATTTGATCTCTCTTTGTGGTAAACATGATTTAACAAAAATTGAGCTGCCACCAGATGGTTTGTTACCATCAGAATAGATATAGTTGTATGTATTGAAACCCCTGACATCTATGTTGTCATCAGTTTTTAAAAATGTTTCTTGCAAACAAAACACCGATGGGGTTAGTAGCGAAATAAGTAATAAGAGTTCATTATGATTCGATTTAAGACCTCGACAATTCCATTGTATTATTTTGTGTTTTAAATCCATTTTATGGAGAGATATTCAAAAGACTAGAAACTATTATGCAGGTTCAATTGGTGATATAGATCTGCTACCACCAGCTCGTGGTGTGGCTGACCTCGATCTGTTATTGCCACTTGGTGATGATGGAGTTTCAGCATATCACTGTCACTCAAAGATCCGAATCTGTTCTGAAATTTTATATTGTCTCTTTCCATTTTCCGTTGTCTGTCTGTTTGTCTTTGAGACAAGTGATGTTTTTTGATCGGATCTTCCGATCCCTTATTAGTTCGACCTGAGTCGGGTTTCACTTTTACATTCGGCGCTGGCTTCGGTACGGTCGCTGTCGACCGATCCGAAACAACCTGGATTGCGCCATTTGATAAAGTGATTGAACTTTGTGGTGCTGGAGTGGGTTTACTCCATGCACCAGATTTTTTCAGTTCAGCTATGTATGATTCAGCAGTCTGTGTTGCGGAGCTGGTACATTTTACACCAGCACCCTTTGTGATGCTGGCGAAACTGGTGGTTGGTGTTATGTATCGCTCTTCGACAATTTTCCGCGCTTCTGGGAATGTTATCCCCCTTTGGTATTTGACGGTGAGTATTTCTTTTTCTTTTTTCCACGCCGGACAGTCTCGGGAGAAAACAGCATGTTTGCCATCACAATTTACGCATTTGGGTTCATTTTTGCAGTTGAGATGATTATCAACATGCTTTTCTTCACCACAATTAGGACAGAGTTTTTTTCTCTGACATCTGCTTTCGTGATGGCCAAAAGCCTGACAAGAGTAACATCTAAGAGGGTTTGGGATGTATACCTCTACGTTAATGGAAAGATATGCTACTTTGATTTTCTTGGGTAGAATTGGTGTATTAAAAGTCAATACATAAGTTGCTGTTGGTTTTAGTACACCATTTCTACGGACTTTGATGTTACGAACACCAATTACTCCCTGATCCTTCAGGTTATCAATGATCTCTTCGTCTGAACAAGAACGCAGTTCTGGACTGCTAATCACTCCTTTAGATGAGTTAAGTGTATTGTGAAGAGATATTTTTACTGAAAGATCAAAGAGCTTTTTGGTGGCGAGCAGACTTACAACTTGCTGTTTTCTCTCGAGTTCCAAGAGAAGGTCACCTGATTTGAGTGATTTAATACTCTTTGGGTGTCCGGCTATGGCGACAATACTTTTCTCGATAACAAAGAGAGAAAGGCTTGACACAGTTCGTGTATCGTCAAGCGACGTGACGACCAAGAAACGCGGAACATTGTCAAAGTTTGGTTCAGCAGACTGCTGACTCGATTGTTGACTTGACTGCTGACTGGATTTTTGACTGCGTTCATCCGATTCGGATGAATCCTCGTCTTTTTTACGTTTAGGTGCGTTGCGGTTAGGTGCGTGGTTGCGGTTATGTTTGTTTTTAGGAGCCATAAGAAAAAAATCCTAGTTTCGTCCCAAGTGCTCTCCGTCCTCCACGGAGCCCTACAAGGGAACACCATAATGGAGTGGTTATCCAACTCGCAGGTGTTAGAGATACACGTGAGATATACTCGTATAAACAAAATGCCTACACGATTGATCCGTTAAGCCACCGCCTTCTAGAGATAAAAAGACAGAAAAGGGTAAGGTAAATGGGCATATGGTTGGTATCAGGAAAGATACAAAAAGAGTTGAAGAGAAAGCAAAGCGGTATCTCTAGGGCTCGGCGTGACCAGCCGATTGACCGTGCCGGACCGCACGGCCACCCGTCTACACCGAAAAGCCAGGCCAAAGAGGCGTGTTGGGTACCTGAAGCACCGCCACCTCAGGTAACCCTCAACCTCCAGGATCCCTTCTTCCGGCTTACAGGACGCCACCCACGGCAAACGGGTGGTACTTCCTTTAGTTCTTCCCAGTGGGCACAAAGACCATAGCGGCAATGTGCCCAGTGGGAATTGAGCCCCCAGGGCCACGGCAAGGCAGGAAGTCTAATACCTGGGGGACGTCGTTAAGGACGTCGTACATGTAACGTTACGGGACGTATCTAGCTAATTTGCATATTTAATCCACTAGTGGATTATCGAAAATATTACATGGCGTTATTACACTCTCAGACGCGACGTCATATGATAAATGGAAATTCAGAATTGCTAAAATCCTTCCATCCCAAATCCAAGATGGCTGCCAAGGTGGCTATCTTGAAATTCTTCAGATGACATCTCCTCTCAAACTAAAAGTGTGATTGAGCTGAAACTTGATTGCAATCATTGGGGGGACATGGAGGTTCAGAATTGCTAAAATCTTTCTGTCCTGATATCCCAGATGGCCGCCATGGCACAATGAGACAGCCTAATCCAGGTGAGCGATTTCTGGCCCACTTAGGCCTCTAGTGTTGATAAGTCATGTTTGTGCGCTTCTTTCCCTTTTGGTTTCAAGAGCAGGAAGTGGGATTTGATTGTGTTGATTCAGTGTTCCTTTTTGGCTAAATACGGAGCCAAAAATTGTGCCCGATTCCCAATGCCAAAAAGACATCTTTTTTTTCCCAGTTGATGACAAAAAATGAATGCAACAAATGAAATTTCAGTTGAAAAGAAACAGGAAGGCTACATAAAAGTATGTGAGCTTAATGTGCATGGATTTTTCTACCTTTCATAATGGGGTCCAGAGGCTGCTTTATTGGGAAAAACAGCTTGTTAATTAGTACAGATAGGTTTACACTGTGTTTCTGGTGGCCAGGACAGTCATCTTTCAGATCTCCGAGGATGAAACGGGGTGAACGTAGCATATCAAAGGGGAACAGGAAGGGCAAACGTAGCAGACTGTCATTGCCATGGTTGCCATGTTGGATTTTTAAACTGTCGAAAAATTGCCAGTGCAGTCCCCACGAAAATGAGAAACGAAATAGGTCTAACGAATTGAATGGAACTAAACTTTACAGCACATCACAGGTTGTCAGGAAACTTGAAAGTAGTCTGTTGTGGAACAGGAAACTAATGTGTTCCATACTACCTTACGGTGCTTTCAAATTTTATTTTGTTGCATTCAACTTCAGCCCATGTTTTGATGCTGTTGTTATGTGTTTCTTTCAATTTCTCTAGGCAGAATGTGATGTGTGGTAGACATTTTGTTGTGTTCAGTTATGCTCAGACCAAGTTTGTGATGCTTACATGCCAGTTACGGTACAGTCTTACATGGCAAGGACAGTCTTGGATTGGATATATTTTGACTAAATTTGAGTTCGATGTTGGTGTGAGCAAACAGCGAAGGTTCTGGTGAGTTAAAAGGCTCATCTGGTCCTTTGCTTTTTCACATAAGCTGTAAGACACAAATTCTCTTGGAGCAACACATATAACTGTGTGGACACTAGTACAGTATCAAGGCAGAGGAGAAATATATGTAGAAAGCAGAGCAAGCAGCATCAAAAAGGTTCTAAAAAATCTGGGAATAGACTTATTGCATAGACTTAGCAGTCATTCGCTATTTCCCATTAGTGGACTTGGAATCTACTAGTGCCCACGTTTCATCTGTAGAAGCATTTGCTTGGATTTGACAAACATGGCTCACGTTAATTAGAACATAAGAAACATAAGGGACCTCATCAGAACGTGGCTGGAACTAAATGCCCCCTTTTCCTCATTGTTACGGATGCCACACCAGAAAGGGAGATAACTTAGCGACATGTAACAAAACTTGAATACTAAGACAAAAATGTCGAAAAGGCAAAGGCGCATTGTGTTTCGGGTAAATGGGGCTGCGGTGACCACCTGAAAAACAGTGTTAACCTAGTAAAATATTTAAAAATGGGAGAACTCTCCTGGAGTAAGTAAACAGTATTTATTTTAAATCATTCCAAAACATGGAACTTACACCTGAGAAAAATACAAATACACTATAACTTGAATTTGTATCTAGCAATATTCATCATAAACTAGACACCTGAATGTAATTGGATGTAACGTTATCATTTTGTTCCAATTTCCATTTAAACTTCTTGAAAATGTAAGTCATAGTAATTGGATAAATTTGTTACAGAATTTGGGATTTTTATGCCCTCGCCGAAAGCGGAAGGCATATAGTGTTACCCCTGTCCGTGTGTGTGTGTGCGTTTGTGCGGTTTCAAAAAATCGTGTCCGGGCCATAATTTTGTTATTCCTAGATGGATTTTGAAATAACTTGGCAGAAATGTTAACCATCATGAGACGATGTGTCGCGAATAAGACCCAGGTCTGTAGCTGCAAGGTCAAGGTCACATTTAGGGTTCAAAGGTCAAAAATAGGGTCTATTTTTCGTGTCTGGTCCATAACTTTGTCATTGCTTGATTGATTTTGAAGTTATATGGCAGAAATGTTTACCATCATGAGACGATGTGTCGCGCCCAAGACCCAGGTCTGTAGCTGCAAGGTCAAGATCGCACTAAGGGTTCAACGGTCAAAAATAGGGTATATTATTCGTGTCCCGTCCATAGCTTTGTCATTGCTTGATGGATTTTTAAATTATTTAGCAGAAATGTTAACCATTATTCAGGTCTGTAGCTGCAAGGTCAAAGTCACACTATGGATTTTGAAATTATTTTGCAGAAATATTAACCATCATGAGATGATGTGTTGCATGGAAGACCCAGGCTTGTAGCTGCAAGGTCAATGTCATTCTTAGGGTTCAAAGGTCAAAAATAGAGTATATTTTTGGTGGCCAGTCCATAACTTTGTCATTGCTTGAGGATTTTGAAATTATTTGGCAGAAATATTTACCATCATGTGTCTGTGTTGCATGGAAGAGCCAGGCCTGTAGCTGCAAGGTCAAGATCATGCTTAGGGTTCAAAGGTCAAATGTACGTAGGGTATATTTTTGGTGTCCGGTCCATAACTTTGTCATTGCTTGACGGGATTTTGAAATTATTTGGCAGAAATGTTTACAATCATGAGTCGGTGTGTCATGCACTAGAAATGTGTAAACCGCGGCGGAAGATTAGGGTGATGGTTAGGGCCCCGTAAAACCGTTTTAAACCACCAAGTAATTATTCGGTTTCATTTGTTTTATGTTCTGTGCTGTAATATTTCGATGTGTTTTCATTTTAACACTTATGCGTGTCTAAACTATTTGGTTCAATAAAGGTAACTGAGTTACCACCTGCTTAGGAAAGAGCTGCTATCTCGGCTTGTCCTCTCTCTGTGATTGTATTGTTAAGATGTCATTGTGTTAGTCCATCTTTCCCTTTGATGTTTGGGATAGACTTTGTGTTCTGATTCAATCAGTTCCTGAGCTACTTTTACTCATTAATTTTTTTTTGTCTTCTTTATGCTATTTCTGTTGTGCTTGCAAGTTACCCATATACATGTTTCTTCGCATGTATAAAGAAACACAAGTTTTGAGATAACTTCAGTGTATGCTGTCTCATATCGATCAATATAAAATATGTTAATTGATCTATTGTCACATGTTCTGTTTCAGATTATTTCAAAACCAAGAATATGGGAAGAGCTCTGGATTGTTTCCTTGAAGATATAAAGTGGACCCATCTTCTTTCTTATGAATGTTTTCATTGCTCTTAAAGGAACTCATTTTTGATTTTTATTTGCCTTCACTGCAGCTGGTGTTGTGCCGTGTGGCGGCCGTAAAACGTCTCCCCGTACATCAACCATGGTGCAGTTTATATTTTACTTTTGGTCCTTTGAGATCGGCGTAAATATTCTGAGAAATCAGAAATAAATTATTGGTTTAGACTCATATTCTAGACAGGTTTTTTCATTTTTTCGACCCCATTTTGATTTATATCAGTCTTTGAATCGACTGCCTATTCGAAATTCGCAAAATTGCAGTATATTTCCTCTGGCTTTCGTTGCCGGATCATTACAGGGTCACTTATGAGGCTTTATTAGCCGAAACTACGTAGTATGACCCATCTTCTTTCTTATGAATGTTTTCATTGCTCTTAAAGGAACTCATTTTTGATTTTTATTTGCCTTCACTGCAGCTGGTGTTGTGCCGTGTGGCGGCCGTAAAACGCCTCCCCGTACATCAACCATAGTGCAGTTTATATTTTACTTTTGGTCCTTTGAGATCGGCGTAAATATTCCGAGAAATCAGAAATAAATTATTGGTTTAGACTCATATTCTAGACAGGTTTTTAATTATTTGGATCCTATTTTGATTTATATCAGTCTTTGAATCGACTGCCTATTCGAAATTCGCAAAATTGCAGTATATTTCCTCTGGCTTTCGTTGCCGGATCATTACAGGGTCACTGATGAGGCTTTATTAGCCGAAACTACGTAGTATGACCCATCTTCTTTCTTATGAATGTTTTCATTGCTCTTAAAGGAACTCATTTTTGATTTTTATTTGCCTTCACTGCAGCTGGTGTTGTGCCGTGTGGCGGCCGTAAAACGTCTCCCCGTACATCAACCATGGTGCAGTTTATATTTTACTTTTGGTCCTTTGAGATCGGCGTAAATATTCTGAGAAATCAGAAATAAATTATTGGTTTAGACTCATATTCTAGACAGGTTTTATATTATTTGGACCCCATTTTGATTTATATCAGTCTTTGAATCGACTGCCTATTCGAAATTCGCAAAATTGCAGTATATTTCCTCTGGCTTTCGTTGCCGGATCATTACAGGGTCACTTATGAGGCTTTATTAGCCGAAACTACGTAGTATGACCCATCTTCTTTCTTATGAATGTTTTCATTGCTCTTAAAGGAACTCATTTTTGATTTTTATTTGCCTTCACTGCAGCTGGTGTTGTGCCGTGTGGCGGCCGTAAAACGCCTCCCCGTACATCAACCATAGTGCAGTTTATATTTTACTTTTGGTCCTTTGAGATCGGCGTAAATATTCTGAGAAATCAGAAATAAATTATTGGTTTAGACTCATATTCTAGACAGATGATGATGATGATTTCGTGTTTAACGACGCGTCAACCCTCTTTGTGGGTCATAAGCGTCAAACGGTTGATGGTTAAACGGCATGAATAATTATGATGATATTAAAAGTAAAAAGTCAGAATGATAATGTATAAAAATCTGAAACAGTTAAATCTTATGAAAAAGTCCAATTTCTTTTAAGAATAAAATAATATTATCAACAGGTACATCTCGAAACAGTTGTTGCAAAGTGTCAGCTTTGAAATATAAAATACGTGAGGGTGAAAAGTCAACACAGTCAATTAAGATATGTTTCACAGTGAATGGCTGATCACAACCTACACAAGAAGGCTGATCATCACCATTAAAAATATAAGAATGAGTAACTCTAGTATGGCCGATGCGCAATCGTGTTAATACTACGTCCTCTTTTCTGGAAAACTGTGGAGGAGAGCATTTTGTACTAACGACAGGTTTAATGGCATGGAGTTTGTTATTTATTGCACGGTCCCATTCGCCTTGCCATTCCGACAAGATGTATCTGTTGATAAATGGTTTAAAATTGTTAAAAGGAATTTTAAAAACAGATGGATCAAGATTGAGCGATTCCTTTGCTTTCTTGTCAGCATATTCATTGCCGACAATGCCAATATGGCTCGGAAGCCAACAAAACAAGATTTGGTGTGTTTTAGAAATTTCATGATGTTTTTCGATCAATTTTTTAATTTGAGGATTTTTAGATGATGAATGGTCTAAAGCCTTAAGCACAGAAAGTGAATCCGAAAATATAATTGCTTTTTGAATTGTTGAAGAACTGATAAAATCTAAAGCTAGGTCTATTGCTTTGGCTTCAGCTGTAAAAATAGATGAACCATCTGGAAGGCGCATGGTTTTGTGCGTATCTTTAGAAACATACGCACAGCCAACTTTATCTCCTTCTTTGGAACCATCAGTATAGACTTGCTGGTAATCATTGTAACGTGACTGCAGTACCTGAAAGTTTTGTTTGAGAAGTATTGGATTTGATTCGGATTTTTTTCCATCATGTAAGTCGAACAGAATAGAAGGTTGTTTAATACACCAAGATGGAACTTCGGCGGTTTCATGTTTTTGAATATTTTTAAGGTCGATACCTGAATTTTCCAGCAGTGGTAAAATACGTAATCCAAAAGGTTTGATTGCTGTGGGTTTTGTTTCATACTTATCTACAAATTGAGGTCGAAATGAAATTTTGGATGCCGGGTTAGATGGATTTGCAGCAAGTCTGATAGCATACTGAAGAGAAAGTTTCTCTCTGCGCGAGGTTAAAGATGGTTCACCTGCTTCTACATAAAGGCTTAATACGGGAGAAGTACGGAAGGCTCCCATGGCCAGACGAAGGCCTTGGTGATGGATAGTATCCAAGGATTTTAAATAGGACTTTCTGGCAGAACCATAAACAACAGACCCATAATCTAATTTAGATCTTATTAAAGACCGGTAAAGATGTAATAAAGTATACCGATCTGCTCCCCAACTTGTATGAGCTAAAACTTTCAAAAGATTCAAAGCTTTTAAGCATTTCGCTTTAAGATATTTAATATGTGGAATAAAAGATAACTTTTGATCAAATATGACCCCAAGAAATTTGGCTTCTTCAACAACAGGAATTTGTGATCCGTATAAAAACAGGGAAGGATGTTCGTGTTTCTTACGTAGTTTACAAAAATGAACACACTGCGTTTTCGACTTGGAGAACTTGAAACCATTTTTATCAGTCCATTCTTCTATTCTTTTTAAATTTTGTTGTAACTTTCGTTCAATTGTTTTCATATTTTTTGAACGGTAACATATACAAAAATCATCAACATACAATGAACAATCAGTTTTGTCGTCCAAACATTGTACAATATTGTTTATTTTGATGTTAAATAGCGTAGTTGAAAGAATACTACCCTGTGGGACACCCTGTTCTTGATCATAGAAATCTGACAGGGTAGACCCCACACGCACCTGAAACATGCGCTCCCCTAAAAAGCTTTCAATAAAACTGGGAAGTTTTCCTCTTAGGCCAATGTTATGTAGATCTTTCAATATTCCATAACGCCATGTTGTATCATATGCTTTCTCCAAGTCGAAAAAGACAGCCACTACGTGTTCTTTGTTAATGAAAGCATCTCGTATAAATGTTTCTAGTCTAATTAAATTGTCATTGGTACTACGTTCCGAACGAAAGCCCGATTGATATTCTGAAATGAGGTTGTTGGACTCTAAGTACCAGACTAATCTCTTGTTTATCATTCTCTCCAATGTTTTACACAAACAACTTGTCAAAGCTATCGGACGATAATTTGTAGGTTCTGCATGATCTTTCCCTGGTTTCGGAATTGGTACAACTGTAGCTACACGCCAACTCTCAGGACAGACCCCCGTTTCCCAAATATTATTAAAGATATCTAAAAGTGTTGTAAGAGAACTTTTTGGCAGATGCTTAAGCATCTGATAATGAATTTCATCGGGGCCGGTTGTCGTATCATGTGATTTTTCAATGGCTTCAACGAGTTCGGATAAGTTAAATGGTGTGTTGTATTCTTCGTGATTAAGGGATTTGAAGTTAAGTTTTCTTTTCTCCTGGTCCTTTTTGAAATTTCTAAAAGTGTCAGAATAATTACGCGATGATGAATTTCTCAAGAATGTGTGCCCAAGAGTATCTTAAATATCTTTTTTTGTTGAAGCTATTGTGTCAAATTCAGTATTTAAATGTGTAAAACTAGAAGACTTTGTTTTTCCTGAAATTTTTCGTACCATATCCCAAACCTTTTTAATGGGGGTTTTATAGTTCAATTTGGAGACATATTCTCTCCATGACTTTCGTTTGGAAGCTCGGATTGTTCGCCGAGCTTTAGCTCTAAAAACTTTTACGTCGTTGAGCTTTTCTGAAGTGGGATTTTTGCAGAACTTATTTAGAGCCTGTTTACGCTTTTTAATAGCTTCTTTACAGTCATTATTAAACCAAGGCTTGCTTTTCTTAGTATTTGTGGAGGTCTTTGGAATGCATTGTTCTGATATGTTAATAAGTGTATCTGTGAAATCAGAAACAATGTCAGATGATTCATTTAAGTGACCAACTGATAACTCTTCTTCACATAAATTATGGAATAATTCCCAGTCGGCTTTATTCATTTTCCATTTCTGGTTACAGTCTTCATCTGGTTCGTTTACGCTCTCTATTATAACAGGAAAGTGATCACTTCCGCACTGATCATCATGAACAGACCAGCCATAGTCCAAGAAGAGAGATGGGTGACACAAAGAGAGATCTAAAGAAGACAAATGACCTGTCGCAGGGTGAAGGTAAGTATAAGATTTATCATTCATCAAGCAAAGATCGTTCTTTGCAATAAAATCTTCGACAAGTGCTCCTCTGTTATTGACATCTTTACAGCCCCATAGAATATTGTGACCATTGAAGTCGCCAACTAAAAGATATGGCGATGGAAGTTGACTCAGCAATGAGTCAAGATGTTCGGGCTTTAAAGAAAATGAGGGTGGGATATATAGAGAGCAAACTGTAGTTTCTTTATCCAGAGAAACCGATACTGCTACAGCTTGAAGGTCGGTTTTTAATTTGATCTCTCTTTGTGGTAAACATGATTTAACAAAAATTGAGCTGCCACCAGATGGTTTGTTACCATCAGAATAGATATAGTTGTATGTATTGAAACCCCTGACATCTATGTTGTCATCAGTTTTTAAAAAAGTTTCTTGCAAACAAAACACCGATGGGGTTAGTAGCGAAATAAGTAATAAGAGTTCATTATAATTTGATTTAAGACCTCGACAATTCCATTGTATTATTTTGTGTTTTAAATCCATTTTAAGGAGAGATATTTAAAGACTAGAAACTATTATGGAGGTGCAATTGGTGATATAGATCTGCTACCACCAGCTCGTGGTGTGGCAGACCTCGATCTGTTATTGCCACTTGGTGATGATGGAGTTTCAGTCAACTCCATATCACTGTCACTCAAAGATCCGAATCTGTTCTGAAATTTTATATTGTCTCTTTCCATTTTACGTTGTCTGTCTGTTTGTCTTTGAGACAATTGATGTTTTTTTATCGGATCTTGCGACCCCTTATTAGTTCGACCTGGGTCGGGTTTCTCTTTTACATTCGGCGCTGGCTTCGGTACGGTCGCTGTCGACCGATCCGAAGCAACCTGGATTGCGCCTTTTGATAAATTGGTTGAACTTTGTGGTGCTGGAGTGGATTTACTCCATGCACCAGACTTTTTCAGTTCAGCAATGTATGATTCAGCAGTCTGTGTTGCGGAGCTGGTACATTTTACACCAGCACCCTTTGTGATGCTGGCGAAACTGGTGGTTGGTGTTATGTATCGCTCTTCGACAATCTTCCGCGCTTCTGGGAATGTTATCCCCCTTTGGTATTTGACGGTAAGTATTTCTTTTTCTTTTTTCCACGCCGGACAGTCTCGGGAGAAAACAGCATGTTTGCCATCACAATTTACGCATTTGGGTTCATTTTTGCAGTTGAGGTGATTATCAACATGCTTTTCTTCACCACAATTAGGACAGAGTTTTTTTCTCTGACATCTGCTTTCGTGATGGCCAAAAGCCTGACAAGAGTAACATCTAAGAGGGTTTGGGATGTATACCTCTACGTTAATGGAAAGATATGCTACTTTGATTTTCTTGGGTAGAATTGGTGTATTAAAAGTCAACACATAAGTTGCTGTTGGTTTTAGTACACCATTTCTACGAACTTGAATGTTACGAACACCAACAACTCCCTGATCCTTAAGGTTATCGACTATCTCTTCATCTGAGCAAGGACGCAGTTCTGGACTGCGAATCACTCCCTTAGATGAATTGAGCGTGTTATGTAAAGCGACTTTAACTTTTAGATCAAAGAGTTTGTTGGTGTTTAGCAGGCTTACCACTTGCTGTTTTTTCTCGACTTCCAAGAGAAGATCACCCGATTTGAGTTGTTTTATACTCTTAGGGTGTCCGGCAATGGAGAGAATACTTTTCTCGATGACGAAGGGGGAAAGGCTAGATACAGTTCGTGTATCGTCAAGTGACGTAACGACCAAGAAACGCGGAACATTGTCAAAATTTGGTTCAGCAGACTGCTGACTAGATTGTTGACTTGACTGCTGACTGGATTGTTGACTGTGTTCATCCGATTCGGATTAATCTTCTTGTTTTTTACGTTTAGGTGCGTTGTGGTTAGGTGATTTGCGGTTAGGTGATTTGCGGTTATGTTTTTTTCCAGGAGCCATAAGAAAAAAATTCTAGTTTCGTCCCAAGTGCTCTCCGCCCTCCGTGGAGCCCTACAAGGGAACACCATACTGGAGTGGTTATCCAACTCGCAGATGTTAGAGATACACGTGAGATATACTCGTATAAACAAAATGCCTACACGATTGATCCGTTAAGCCACCGCCTTCTAGAGATAAAAAGACAGAAAAGGGTAAGGTAAATGGGCATATGGTTGGTATCAGGAAAGATACAAAAAGAGTTGAAGAGAAAGCAAAGCGGTATCTCTAGGGCTCGGCGTGACCAGCCGATTGACCGTGCCGGACCGCACGGCCACCCGTCTACACCGAAAAGCCAGGCCAAAGAGGCGTGTTGGGCACCTGAAGCACCGCCACCTCAGGTAACCCTCAACCTCCAGGATCCCTTCTTCCGGCTTACAGGACGCCACCCACGGCAAACGGGTGGTACTTCCTTTAGCTCTTCCCAGTGGGCACATTGACCACAGCAGCAACGTGCCCAGTGGGAATTGAGCCCCCAGGGCCACGGCAAGGCAGGAAGTCTAATACCTGGGGGCATATTCTAGACAGGTTTTTAATTATTTGGATCCTATTTTGATTTATATCAGTCTTTGAATCGACTGCCTATTCGAAATTCGCAAAATTGCAGTATATTTCCTCTGGCTTTCGTTGCCGGATCATTACAGGGTCACTGATGAGGCTTTATTAGCCGAAACTACGTAGTATGACCCATCTTCTTTCTTATGAATGTTTTCATTGCTCTTAAAGGAACTCATTTTTGATTTTTATTTGCCTTCACTGCAGCTGGTGTTGTGCCGTGTGGCGGCCGTAAAACGTCTCCCGGTACATAAACCATAGTGCAGTTTATATTTTACTTTTAGTCCTTTGAGATCGGCGTAAATATTCTGAGAAATAAATTATTGGTTTAGACTCATATTCTAGACAGGTTTTTAATTATTTGGATCCCATTTTGATTTATATCAGTCTTTTAATCGACTGCCTATTCGAAATTCGCAAAATTGCAGTATATTTCCTCTGGCTTTCGTTGCCGGATCATTACAGGGTCACTGGTGAGGCTTTATTA
Source organism: Lucinisca nassula (assembly GCA_963580285.1). Taxonomy (NCBI): domain Eukaryota; kingdom Metazoa; phylum Mollusca; class Bivalvia; order Lucinida; family Lucinidae; genus Lucinisca; species Lucinisca nassula. The sequence goes on along the minus strand of OY757020.1, from coordinate 16,068,756 downwards.
GCCGAAACTACGTAGTATGACCCATCTTCTTTCTTATGAATGTTTTCATTGCTCTTAAAGGAACTCATTTTTGATTTTTATTTGGACAAAGGTACCTATGCTTACCAAAATTTTTCAAAAACTTTTGATGCCCTTACATACATAATCATTAAAAAAATAGAATTTACTAGGAGAGTTCATAAGGTTTCCGTAATCCATACATAATAATAGACAAGTCACCAATTTAATTAGACCATGATTCTGTCACTGTGGCTTCAAATCTCACTAAAAATGTCCGAAACCGCCAAAGGTTGCATGAATTCAGATGAGATAGGTATTAAATGATTTGATGCTGTATTGTCAAAAGTTCAATTTAAAAAGGGTTGTCACGGCTACATTGTTACATAAATCATGGTACAGACAGAATTTCCTGTCATATGCGGTCTTTAAATTCCAAGAGCATTCTTTAGGACATGCCTATCACGATATCATTGAAAACTAAAATTATACCAGCAAAGTCAAGAAACCATCTCTATAAAATGTTGCTGTTAACTCATGGATGTTATAGGATATTTTTTTTTAGCTCATCTGAGCACGAAGAGCTCATGGTGAGCTATTGTGATCAGTCAATGTCCGTCGTGTGTCGTGCGTCGTGCGTCGTCAACAATTTGCTTTAAAAGCCTATTCCTCCTACACCCTTGGGCCAAATTGAATCAAACTTCACAGGAATGTTGCCCAGGTGGCTCCCTTCCAAAATAGCTAAAATCGTTCCGCTCAGATAAACAAGATAACCGCCAGAGCTAAAAATAGAAAAATCGTTTAACGCTAACTCCTCCTATACGCATGGGCCTATTTCATTCAAACTTCATAGGAATGTTGCTTAGGTGACCCTCTACCACAATAGCTAAAATGGTTACGCTCGGCTAAACAAGATGGCCACCAGAGCTAAAAATAGAAAAATCTTTAATCGCTAACTCCTCCTATACGCATGGGCCAATTTCATTCAAACTTCATAGGAATGTTGCTTACATGACCCTCTAGCAAAATAGCTAAAATGGTTCTGGTCCAATGAACAAAATGGCCGCCGGGTCTAAAAATAGAAAAAAAACATCAATAATTTGCTTTAAATGCAAACTCCTCCAGAACTTTTGTGCCAATGTGATTTAAACTTCAAAGGAATGTTGCCTAGATGGCTCCCTACCAAAATAGCTAAAATCGTTCCGCTCGGAGCTAAAAATAGAAAAATCTTTAAAAGCTGACTCCTCCTATACCCATGGGCCAATTTTATTCAAACTTCATAGGAATGTTGTTTACATGACCCTTTACCAAAGTAGCTAAAATGGTTCAGGTCCGATGAACAAAATGGCCACCAGAGCTAAAAATAGAAAAACATCTATTATTTGCTTTAAATGCGAACTCCTCCAAAACCCTTTGGCCAATGTGATTTAAACTTCACAGGAATGTTGCCTAGATGGCTCCCTACCAAAATAGCTAAACTCGTTCTGCTCGGATAAACAAGATGGCCACCAGAGCTAAAAATAGAAAAATCTTTTAAACGCTAACTCTTCCTATACCCATTGGCCAATTTCATTCAAACTTCATAGAAATGTTGCTTATGTGACTCTCTACCAAAATAGCTAAAGTGGTTCTGCTCCAAGAAACAAAATGGCCGCCAGAGCTAAAAATAGAAAAAGGTCAATAATTTGCTTTAAAGTGAACTCCTCCTTAAACCTAAATCCTTGGGCCAAATTGAATTAAACTTAGCAGGAATGTTGCCTAGATAGCTCCCTACCAAAATAGCTGAAATCTATCCGCTCGGATAAACAAGATGACCACCAGAGCTTATAATAGGAGAATCTTTAAATGCTTACCTCTCCTATACCCCCGGGCCAATTTCATTCAAACTTCAAAGGAATGTAGCTAATGTGACCCTCTACCAAAATAGCTAAAATTGTTCCACTCTGCTGAACAAAATGTCCCCCAGGACTAAAAACAGAAAAACGTCAATAATTTGCTTTGACGCGAACTACTAAGCCCTTTGGCCAACATGATTTTAATTTAGCAGGAATGTTGGCTGCCTAATTGGCTCCCTACCAAAAATAGCTAAAATCATTTTGCTCTGATAAACAAAATGGCCACCAGAAGTCTTTGAACACAATGTCAGCTACATATCCTAAAAATTAGGTGAGCCATTCAGCGCCATCTTGGCCCTCTTGTATTTTTTTTTAGTATGAAAGCCATTTCTGAAAATTATTATCTGTCCCAACAACTTAGCGGAATCTTTTTAATAGCCCTCATGGATGGCATAGCAAACAGTTTCCATATTCCTGTCTGTGGATCATTATGGATTGCATGTACCAAGTCTTAATTGTATGTATTCGATTGATTGAGCTGTTTTCATGTTTTGGACAAAATTGAAGCTTGGAAGGGGTTGGGGGCATGAGCAGTGCAGCTTTGATAATTTTCCAATGAAAAGACCCTAACTGAGTCATGCATATCCATATCTTGAAAGATAATCCAAGACACACAAAACAGTAACACACAAGCCAATAGTTACAGAAGTAATTCTAATCTGTAGTGTAGGATAACAGTCCTAGACACAAAACTTTGACACACAAGCAAATGGTCACTGAAGTAATTGTAATCTGTAGTATAGAAAAAGTCATAGACACATAAAAAGATGACACATAAGCAAAACGTCTCAGAAGTAATCTAATCAGTAGTGGAAAGACAAACAGTCATAAAAACAAGAAAATATGACACATAATCCAGAAGCTACAAAAGTATATCTAATCTGCAGTGCAGAAAGACTGTCTTTGTTCTACATACAAAAAGATGACACACAAGCAAAGAGTTATGGTAGCAAGTTTAGTCTGTAGTAAAGAAAATGTATTAGACACACAAAAAGATGAACTTCAGCAAATAGTCACAGAATTCATTCTAATCGGTAGTGGAAAGATGGTCAAAGATTCACAAAATATGACACAAAAGCCAAATGTCACAAAAACAAAAAGTCTAATCTGCCTTGTAGAAAGACCATCTTAGTTCTACACACAAAAGACGACACACAATCAAATAGTCACGGAAGTAATTCTAATCAATAGTGTAAAAAGACAGTCCTAGACACAAAAATATGACACATAAGCAAATAGTCGCGGACGTACATGTAATTCTGTTTTGCAGTGTAGGGAGACAGTTCCATACAAAAATATGACACACAAGCAAATAGTCATAGAAGTAATTCTTAATCTATATTGTAAATGGACAGTCCTAGACACTAAAGATGACACAGAAGCAATATGTAGTGTAGAGTCATAGATACAAAAGTAGATGACATAAGTGAATAGTCTAAGAAGTAATCTAATCAGTAGTGGAAAGACAGTCATAGACAAAAACAGAAATATGACACACAAGTCAGTAGTCACAGAAGTAAGGGGCTGTTTCAAGATAACATGGACAAAAAGTGTTGCAGGATGGTCACTTTTTCAACATCTTTAAATCAGCTTCACTGTACATCAGATGTAGATGTACAGTGAAGCTGATTTAAAGATATTGAAAAAGTGACCATCATGCAACACATTTTGTCCCTGATGTACAGTGAAGCTGATTTAAAGATGTTGAAAAAGTTACCATCCTGCAACACATGTTGTCCATTCTGTTGCATGTTCTGTTGCACTACTGCTGACAATAGAAATGACGATTAGGGGATAGCTTGTTGATGCTTTTGTTCAGAAATTTTAAAATCATTGAAGACCCTGATCAGACCACTCCTGCCCATGTCTAGTTACAGCTTCATTTATTTCTGATGTACATGTATATATTTACAGAGGATGGCAGCACTGTCCTTCAAGAAGATGAGTATCCTACTGCCAAACGTTCTAGGCAAGATTTCCAGGACTCCCAACTGTTGTCTTTGGCAAAGAAACACAGATCGGTCAAAAAGTTGCCTTTGTATGAGACCCCAGATTCAGTTACACCACATGTTACCAGTGAAAGTCCGTGACTGGAAGATGAGTATCATGCTGTCAAAAGATTGTCACAGGGTCAAGATGATTTGGAAGAGCCACATAAGCCAATGACCAAGAAATCCAGATCAGCAAGTGTACAAAGATTTGCCTTTGTCTGAGGCTCCAGATTCAGTTACACCACATGTTACCAGTGAAAGTCCAGGACTGGAAGATGAGTATCATGCTGTCAAAAGATTGTCACAGGGTCAAGATGATTTGGAAGAGCCACATAAGCCAATGACCAAGAAATCCAGATCAGCAAGTGTACAAAGATTTGCCTTTGTCTGAGGCTCCAGATTCTGTTACACCACATGTTACCAGTGACAATTCAGGACTGGAAGATGAGCATCGTGCGGCAAAAGGTTTGACAAAGGGTCAAAATGATTTTGAGGAGTCAAATAAGCCAATGACCAAGAAAGCCAGAAAAGCCAAAGCGTCCCAAGAGTTACCTATGTCTGAGACCCCAGATTCAGTTACACCAAATGATACCAGTGAAAGTCCAGGACTGGGAGATGAGTATCATGCTGTTAAAAGATTGTCACAGGGTCAAGATGATTTGGAAGAACCACATCCGCCATTGTCCAAGAAATCCAGATCAGCAAAAGCTTACCAAGAGTTGCCTTTGTCTGAGACCCCAGATTCAGTTTCACCACATGTTACCAGTGAAAGTCCAGGACTGGAAGATGAGCATCATGTGGCAAAATGTTTGACAAAGGGTCAAGATGATTTGGAGGAGTCACATAAGCCAATGATCAAGAAATCCAGAACAGCAAAAGCATCCCAAGCGTTTCCTGTGTCTGAGACCCCAGATATAGTTACATCACATGTTACCAGTGAATGTCCAAGACTGGAAGATGAGCATCATGTGGCAAAAAGTTTGACACAGGGCCAAGATGATTTTGAGGAGTAACATAAGCCAATGACCAAGAAATCCAGAACAGCCAAAGCCTCCCAACAGTTGCCTTTGTCTGAGGCTCCAGATTCAGTTACACCACATGTTACCAGTGAAAGTCCAGTACTGGAAGATGAGCATCATATGGCAAAAAGTGTGACACAGGGTAAAGATGATTTGGAGGAGTCACATAAGCCAATGATCAAGAAATCCAGAAAAGCCAAAGCGTCCCTAGAGTTGCCTGAGTCTAAGGCTTCAGTTTCACTTACACCACATCTTACCAGTGACAATTCAGGACTGGAAGAGGAGCACCGTGCGGCAAAAAGTTTGACACAGGGTGAAAATGATTTTGAGGGGACACATAAGCCAATGACCAAGAAATCCAGAATAGCCAAAGCGTCCCAAGAGTTACCTGTGTCTGAGACCCCAGATTCAGTTACACCACAAGTTACCAGTGAAAGTCCAGGACTGGGAGATGAGTATTATGCTGTCAAAAGATTGTCACAGGGTCAAGGTGATTCGGAAGAGCCACATAAGCCAATGACCAAGAAATCTAGAACAGCCAAAGCATCCTGTGTCTGAGACTCCAGATTCAGTTACACCACATGTTACCAGTGAATGTCCAGGACTGGAAGATGAGCATCATGTGGCAAAAAGTTTGACACAGGGTCAAGATGATTTGGAGGAGTCACATACACCAATGACCAAGAAATCCAGAATAGCCAAAGCCTCCCAACAGTTGCCTTTGTATGAGACCCCAGATTCAGTTACACCACATGTTACCATTGAAAGTCCAGTACTGGAAGATGAGCATCATATGGCAAAAGGTTTGCCACAGGATCAAAATGATTTTGAGGAGTCACCTACTTCAATGACCAAGAAATCCAGAACAGCCAAAGACTCCCAACAGTTGCCTTTGTATGAGACCCCATATTCAGTTACACCACATGTTACCAATAAAGTCCAGTACTGGAAGATGAGCATCGTTTCGCAAAAAGTTTGACAAAGGGTCAAAATGATTTTGAGGAGTCGCATAAGCCAATGACCAAGAAATCCAGAACAGCCAAAGCGTCCCAAGAGTTTCCTGTGTCTGAGACTCCAGATTCAGTTACACCACATGTTACCAATAAAGTCCAGTACTGGAAGATGAGCATCGTTTCGCAAAAAGTTTGACACAGGGTCAAAATGATTTTGAGGAGTCACATACACCAATGACCAAGAAATCCAGAACAGCCAAAGCCTCCCAACAGTTGCCTTTGTATCAGACCCAAGATTCAGTTACACCACATGTTACCAAAGTTCAGTATGGGAAGATGAGCATCATATGGCAAAAAGTTTGACATAGGGTCAAGATGATTTTGAGGGGATACATATGCCAATGACCAAGAAATCCAGAACAGCCAAAGCGTCCCAAGAGTTTCCTGTGTCTGAGACCCCAGATTCAGTTACACCACATCTTACCAGTGAAAGTCCAGGACTGGAAGAGGAGTGTTATGCTGTCAAAAGATTGTCACAGGGTCAAGATGATTCGGAAGAACCACATAAGCCAATGACCAAGAAATCCAGATCAGCAAAAGCGTACCAAGATTTGCCTTTGTCTGAGACCCCAGATTCAGTTTCACCACATGTTACCAGTAAAATTCCAGGACTGGAAGATGAGCATCATATGGCAAAAAGTTTGACACAGGGTAAAGAGGATTTGGAGGAGTCACATAAGCCAATGATCAAGAAATCCAGAACAGCCAAAGCGTCCCTAGAGTTGCCTGAGTCTAAGGCTACAGTTTCAGTTACACCACATCTTACCAGTGACAATTCAGGACTGGAAGATGAGCACCGTGCGGCAAAAAGTTTGACACAGGTTCAAAATGATTTTGAGGGGACACATAAGCCAATGACCAAGAAATCCAGAACAGCTAAATGGTCCCAAGAGTTGCCTGTGTCAGAGGCTCCAGATTCAGTTACACCACAAGTTACCAGTGACAGTTCAGGACTGAAAGATGAGCATCGTGCTGCAAAAAGTTTGACAAAGGGTCAAAATGATTTTGAGGAGTCACATAAGCCAATGACCAAGAAATCCAGAACAGCCAAAGCGTCCCAAGAGGTGCCTGTGTCTGAGGCTCAAGATTCAGTTACACCACATTTTACCAGTGAATGTCCAGTACTGGAAGATGAGTATCATGCTGTCAAAAGATTGTCACAGGGTCAAGATGATTCGGAAGAACCACATAAGCCAATGACCAAGAAATCCAGATCAGCAAGTGTCCCAAGAGTTGCCTGTGTGTGAGGCTCCAGATTTAGTTACACCACATTTTACCAGTTGATTTGTCAGACTATGAAAATGAAAAATTGATCAAGAAAGAAGTGAATGAAAAACAACAAACAGATCAAGTTGTAGAGGCAGATAGAGCTGTGGGTACTCCAAATGATGATGATTCAGTTATAACGAAAGAAAAAAAAAAGAAAATCAACATAAAGAGCAATTTGTGGAGGAAGATAGAGATGTGGATACTCTAAATGGTGATGATTCAGTTAGACAAGATGAGGATTATATTCCTGAGAAAGAGTGTAGTGAAAATGACTTAGATGAGGAAGATGTAGAGGAAGGTGAAGAGTCAACATCTTCTCGAAAAAGAAAAGCTAAGTTAAGGGAAGATCAGATTATTAGAGACACTGCTGTGCCTTCAATTTACATTAGAAAAGTTAAAAAATCAAAAAGAACATGTACAGGAATGTGGAAAAAGACGGACAGACATCAAAACTCTTACCACAGTTGTATGTTTTGTGATAAGCTTTTTCAACACATTCCAAGTCATGTATTGATACACAAAGATGAATCTGAAGCCCAAGAAGTTCTGGAGTTAGTTAACCGTCTCAATAGCCTTGAACCAGAGGAAGAATTTCAAAGAGAAGAGCTAATACAGAGGAAAACAAAACTGACCAACAAAATAAGAGCAAAAGGAGATCACCAGCATAACATGAAAGTCATTACTGAGAAGAAAGGAGAGCTGATCGTTTTTAGGAGACCTAAAGATAAATTCAGTCATGAAGATTTTGGGCCTTGTCCAAAGTGCTTTGAATGGATGCTCAAGTCCTCTCTTACAAAACATCAGAAAACATGTTCTTCACTTAAAGAAAATGCCGCGAGAAAATCAAAATCTAAGAAAAAGATATTTTACTACAAACAGACATAATAACAGGTAGATTACCTAAGGAAGGTTCCTCTTTATTTAAACAAGAGGTCTTCAAAATTATGAAGATATATGCTGTAGGTAAGACTGCAAAGAGTGATTTACTTATTATAATCCTTGGGGAATCCTGGTTCAGAAGAAACATAGACAAAGAGACAAAAAGAAAATACTTCTCCTCAAGTCGTATGCGGATGGCAGCCAAATTACTATTATGTTTGAGAGAAGTGGAGAAGAAAGAAAACCTTGCAATGCAAAAGGAGACCAGAGAAGATGTAGTAAACAAGAAACAGATATGGGATTACTTCAGACCAAAGTTCTTTGACATGACAGCAAAAGCAGCCCTCAGGATATGTCGGCCAGATGCAGATGATGAAGAAGATCTAAAGAGCCCATCAAATGCCATTAACATTAAGTTTGACATTGTTCGGATGTTAGATGCAAAATGGTCTGTCTTTATTACTGAAAATGACAAGTCGCCTGGTAAGACTTTCCTCACCAGCAAAAAAGGAGCAGAAGATTTTAAAGAGTTAATGAAAACAAACACGGCTAGCAAGAAAAATCCTAGCTGAAAGGAGGTTGAATCAAATAGAGATGCTTCCTCAGCCTGAGGATCTAGAAAAATTGTCCAAATTCCTACGAGAGAAGTTAACAGAAGCGGACCTTAATGCAGAAAATGTGACATGGGACAACTACAGAGATATCATGCGATACACTGAGACTAGATTGATGATCTACAACAAAAGAAGCTCTGGAGAGCTGGAGAGCATGAAGTAAGAGTCTTTATTATACACCTATACCCCTTTATAGCACACTGCATTATAACACGGTTTTTTTATGTAACACTGTTAAAGGATGACTGTATTATATAAAAACCAGCTGGCTGCTTATCTGAACCTGCAGAAGATAGTAAAATTATGACATTAACCAATTGCATTGATAAGTTTAATTTGAAAACAAGATCTGTGCATATATATTATTTGATGTGTAGATCTATTCATATTATCCCTCCAAATATTTTATCAATCCAGTGTATATTTGACATTGTTGTTGTAGTGTTTAATTGCTATGTGAGATGCTAAAATGTGTTTGGCAATCTTACTGTTTATCACTTTGCCATTGATCCATGTATTAATCCTGAAAGATTGAAGTCTTTATTCTCATTATTTTCTAGGATTAAGAGCTACTTAAACAAGAAGTCGGTTACCGAGTTAGACGAGACACTCATGGAACACTTCTCAAAGACCGAGAGGTACCTCCTGAAGTCCCAGGACATGATAGAGACGAGAGGAAAGGTCAGTTGACTGCATAAAGACTTGTTCATTAAGAGCATAACACCAATTATGTTTTGGTGAAGATATGGTGAAGATTTCTTATGGTCACACGACTGTCTTTCTAGCCAATTAGAGAAATTTCAGTATTAGTCATAGGTCATGGTCAGACAAACTGCTTGCTAGCCAGTCTGAGGATCATCTCGCATATACTGTAAGAAAAAAGAAAGGCAAGCCATATTATGTCGACCGATTTCTCTGTATGAACACTATATATGTATTTACAATTATTGCTGATTAATAAATTTTCTTATTTGATAGAACATTTTTGTGATGTATATAAATAAATTGGAACGCAAGCATAACAAGATGGTATCAAGGTTGGCATGTAGGAGTATTCCTAGAGTATAAGTATTAGATTATTATATGATCAGAGATATAAGTAGGAAGGTTGAGGATAATAGAATGAAATTTCTGATAGTATGCAGAATATGCTTTCAATAGGACTGCGGAAAATGGTGTCAGTTGGACACAATTAAATAGTGCCTTTTTAAACTTTACAGCATATTATGATTTGAATCTTATTTCATTACAGAGAGGGAAACCTGTTCCGGTCCTGGTTCCATATGATGCTAAAAAGCCACTCGAGTACCTCACACACCCCTACGTGAGAATTAAGGCAGGGATACAGCCCGAAAACAAGTGGATTTTCCCCAATCAAGGTATATTATGTGTATTTATCCATTTCTCAACTGAGAGGATAAAACCTTTTCCATGTTTTGACTTTTGCCAAGCCCAAGTGTAATACTGTGTTGTAGCTTGAACCGCATACCGATCACTACCTACAATGTGTTTACCCGATAAATGTATTTTGATGTACCTAGTTTTAGGGTTTTGCTGTTAACAGAGAACTATGGGGAAAACCACATTGTACATCGAGATGGTTTTACCTGAATCTATTTAATTGAATTTGCCTGTAATTGTGCCTACCAAATTACAGGCAAATTCAATTAAATAGATTCAGGTAAAACCACCTCAATATACAATGTGGTTTTCCCCATAATTCTGTTAACAGCAAAACCCTAAAATTAGGTACATCAAAATACATTTAATCGGTAAAACGCATCATAGGTAGTGCCCATGAGGTGCCTGTACCGGGCTACAACACGCTGCACAAGGGCTTGAGCAAACGTTAAAACTCCTGTTATATTGGCATTGTTATATACCGTATTCTTATTCAAAAGGCCACTGCTTGAAAAATAAACTCAAGAGCTCACGTATGGGTCAAAATGGATCACTAGGTCAATCTTCAAGGGCACAGGCTTGATGCAATCTTTAAAACTGTCAGAATAATTATCCACATGAAAGCTTTGTGTAAATCAAAACTAGGTTTGTTTGTCAAAAACAAGGTCACAATGTCAGACTGCCAGAAATCAGCCTTGTGTGCGCTCTGAAGGTTATAGTTTAACTTTTGATCCAATCTATATGCATCATTGTACAGTGAACCTGATACATGTTCTTGGTAAGATTCACTACCTACAATGTGCTCAGATGATGTATGTTCATGTACATGAAACACTTCAATCTTATAGAGTATTTGGATGTTCTGGTCAAATTACAGACAAGTTCAATTAAATAGGTTCAGGTAAAACCATCTCAATTTAGCTTAAGATAATCATGAATCAGGGTTGAGGACTCGACAACAATCCCACGTCAGAGCAGAAGAAAACCACCTGTTAGATCACAGAGGGTTGAACCCAGGACATATACTATCAGGTTCCAAGTATCAAGTTTGAAAACTGGCTATATCTGATAATAGATGTTGACATAATATTATGTCTCCTTGGCTGAGCGAAAAGTCTATATTTGACTTTGTGAGCAACATACGAGTAATTCCATATGTTGCAGAAGAAAAGGACAGGCATAAAATCTTGGATTATTTTGAAAACTGGCCAAATTTGATAATGTTGGAGTTATGTCCCCTTGATTTGTGAAAAAGCCTGTATTGACCTATGAGCAGCATAACTTTTTCAGTTTCTCCTGGATGTTAGTGGAACTTGCAGATAAGAAGGACCTGGGAAAAAAAACTCTAACAAATTAGGTAATTCGATGATTAACATTGGCGTTATCAGTACTTGATTGCTGAAAAAGTCTGTATTTGACTTTGTAAGCAGTATAATTCCTCCTTTTTGAGCAGATCTTGGTGAAACTTACAGATAAGTAGAACAGGGATAAAATCTTGGATGAGGTTTGAAAACTGGCAATATCTGAAAACTTACTTTGGAATTATATCATCTTGATTGCACAAACAGCCTATATTTGACCTTGTAATCAGCCTGACTTCTTCAGTTTTGATCAAATCTTTTTGAACCTTGCAGATTGGTAGGACAGAGATAAAATCTTGGATGAGATTGATAACTGGCCAAATCCCATCATTTACGTTAAAATTATGGCCCCTTGCTTCCTGAAAAAGCAAGTTTTACCATGTGAGTAGCGTAACTCCTTCATTTTTGATAGGAACTTCTGTTTGGTTGCCTGAAAAAGGCTTGATTTGATCTTTTGACCAGTGCAGCACTTTCATTTTTCGTTTAGTCATTTTGAGTCTGGCACAGGTGAGCGTTACAGGACCATCATGGTCCTCCCGTTACTCATGTCAGCATCTTGGCCCTCTTGTAAAAATATCTTTTACTCATTGTTTGCTTTGCAGATGATTCTGTTTACCGGTCCTATAGATCCCTTAAATGGGTTTGTGGCCAGGTGGGACTCATTGCCCCTGAAAGAATCAGTAGTGTGTCGATGAGGAAGTACATGGCTACTCTCGTTCAGGTATGTATATATTCAGAATCTGCTTGGGATTATGTCAACTTTACTGAGACACTTGAGAAACACAACACTTGATTTACTGTTCATATCTTTAGAATTACAAACTTTTGTTAGCTCACCTGAGCCGAAGGCTCGTATGAGATATTAGGAGGGCAGGGCTCTAGCGTCCGTCCGTTGTCATCGTCTGTCCACACTTTCAGTTAAGTATATCTCTGGCCAATCTTGACCAAACTTCATGTGAACCATAATCAGGTAGGGGGAAAGGCTGCATAAGGTTTTGGGGAAGAATGGCAGAAAACTCTGGTTGCCATGGCATCTTATAGCACTCATAGGCTTGTAATGGAAAAAAACTTTAAAAAAACGTCTTCTCTGAAATCACTTGGCTTGTCTAATGGCCCCCTATATAAATTATGCCAATCATGGCAATTATGCCAATCATGGTCAGAATTGGCCACGGCCCCAGTGGGTCATCAAAAATAGGAAAATACTAAAAAAAAACAACTTCTTCTTTGAAACCACTTTGAAACCACTTTGCGGAGAGCATTCATTAGCTCACCAGAGCCGAAGGCTCATGTGAGGTATTAGTATACCACGAGCCGGCGTCCGTCGTCCGTCGTCCACACTTTCAACGAAGAATATCTCTGGAACCAGTGGGCCGGCCTTGATCAAATTTCATATGAACCATCATCAGGTAGGGGGAAAGGCTGTATTAGGTTTTCGTGCAGTTCGGATAAGAACTCTGGTTGCTACGGCAACAAAGAGCTCCCATAGCCTTAACATAGGAAAAAGCTTGTCATCACTCTAGCTCCGTCAATTTTTTTCTGATCGACTTCATTCTTGCAGATAACGAGGACAGGCATAAAATCTCGATCAAGTTCGATTTTGGGCTGAATCGGATTATTCACTCAGGAGTTACGTGCCCTTGAGCGTTCAAAAAATTGCCTATTGACTTAACATGGGGAGAATGTTGTCATCACCGTAGCTGCTTCAATTATTTTCAGATTGGCTTCATTCTTGCAGATAACCAGCACAGCCATGAAATCGGCCAAGTTCGATAACTGGCAGAATCGGATCATTCACTTAGGAGTTACCTGCCCTTGTGTGTTTTTGCATTAGGGTTAATGGGAATTTCAACTTGTCATCACTCTAGCTCCGTCAATTTTTTTCTGATCGACTTCATTCTTGCAGATAACGAGGACAGGCATAAAATCTCGATCAAGTTCGATTTTGGGCTGAATCGGATTATTCACTCAGGAGTTACGTGCCCTTGAGCGTTCAAAAAATTGCCTATTGACTTAATATGGGGAGAATGTTGTCATCACCGTAGCTGCTTCAATTATTTTCAGATTGGCTTCATTCTTGCAGATAACCAGCACAGCCATGAAATCTCGGTCAAGTTTGATAACTGGCAGAATCGGCTTATTCACTTAGGAGTTACCTGCCCTTGTGTGTTTTTGCATTAGGGTTAATGGGAATTTCAAAAATGTATATCTTAAAGACTACTTGGCCAACTTTGATCAAATTTCATGTGTCGCATTATTGGGCAAGTGGAAAGGCTTCATTAGGTTTTCAGGCAGATCTGAGTGGAACTCTGGTTGCCATGGCAACATCTAGCTCCCATAGACTTCACATAGGAAAAAGCTTGTCATCACTCTAGCTCCGTCAATTTTTTGTGATCGACTTCATTCTTGCAGATAATAACAGTACAGGCATAAAATCTCGGTCAAGTTCGATTTTGGACCGAATCAGATAATTCACTCAAGAGTTACGTCCCCTTGAGCGCCCGAAAAATTGCATAGCGACTTAACATGGGGAAAATGTCATCACTGTAGCTGCTTCAATTTTGTTCGGATTGGCTTCATTCTTACAGATAACCAGCACAGCCATGAAATCTCGGTCAAGTTCGATAATTGGCAGAATCGGATCATACACTTAGGAGTTACCTGCCCTTGTGCATTTTTGTATAAGGGTTAATGTGAATTTCAAAAATGTATATCTTGAAGACTACTTGGCCGACTTTGATCAAATTTCATGTGTAGCATTACTGGGCAAGTGGAAAGACTGCATCTGGTTTTCATGCAGATCTGAGTGGAACTCTGGTTACCATGGCATCATATAGCTCCCATAGACTTAACATAGGAAAAAGCTTGTCATCACTCTAGCTCCGTCAATTTTTTTCTGATCGACTTCATTCTTGCAGATAATAAGGACAGGCATAAAATCTCGGTCAAGTTCGATTTTGGACCGAATCAGATAATTCACTCAGGAGTTACTTGCCCTTGAGCGACTAAAAAATTTCCTATAGACGTAACATGGGGAGAATGTTGTCATCACCAAAGCGGCTTCAATTTTTTTTTTGGATTGGCTTTATTCTTGCAGATTACCAGGACAGGCTTGAAATTTCAGTCAACTTCGATAACTTGAAGAATTGGATCATTCACTTAGGAGTTACCTGTACTTGACTCTTTTTGCATTAGGGTCAATGGAAATTTCAGAGATGTATATCTCCAATACTACTTGAACGATCTTGATCAAATTTAATATGTAGCACCATTGAGCTTGGGTAATGACTGCATAAGGCCTGGAGGTAGATGGGATTGGAGCCCAGGTCTTTGATATTTGATATGAAGCTTCATCTAGTGAACCTCTACCAAGATTGTTCAAATTATAGCCCTGGGGCCAAAAATGCCCCCCGCGCCGTGGCCCACTGATTTTCCATAGGCCGGTGGGTCAGGCCTCAGATTCTATGACGGTTCCAACGTAAAGGCTTATTGAAAATTAAAGAGATAATGTTGGTTGGTGCCTGATGCTCTGTCTCTGGTCGGGCTCATCGGAGTCTAACTGTTGGTTTTCTTTTGCTCCAGCATTTCAGTGGTTTCCTGCTGTCGAGTCCTCACCGTTGTCTCACCTCTGTGGTTCTTTGATTTCTGTGTCCACGGAGATGTTGCACTGATGAGTTAGGAGGCCTTCATGCGGACTGAACTAATTATTTGTCTAAATCGCGACGGAAGTAAGGGCGAGGATTGTGGCCACGTAAAATCGATTTAAGCCCCCCAGTGGAAATCTTCCACTGACCGTTCCAAGGCGGCTCTTCTGTGGCGATTTATTTATGTTGTTGTTTGTTACTTACTGTGTGTATCACTTGTGTCTTTTAATTTTGGATGGCCATATGGCCATTTTGTGGGAAAGTAACTGTCCATATGGCCTTCCTTTGTTTAGGTTTCCATTATGGTCTGGTCGCTTAATGTTTGTATTTCTTTCCCTTTGGTGTCTTTTATGGATGGAGTAAGTTAATTGTATCAATTCCTGATCTTTGTTTTACTTCTACTTTAGATAGGGAAAACCTTTAAAAATCTTCTTGTCTGAAACCAGAAAGCCCAGGTCTTTGATATTTGGTATGAAGCTTCATCTAGTGCACCTCTTCCCAGATTGTTCAAATTATAGCCCTGGGGCCAAAAATAACCCCGTTTTGTTCTTGAATTATCTGCCCTTAACTAAATTCTATATAGGGTAACGGTATATCCGTGTCCTAAACCCTATGGAATATAGTCATGAAACTTCACAGTTGGATGCAACATACTGAGACGATGCGTCATGAACAAGGAAGACAACTCTTGCTCGTTTGGTTCTTGAATTATCTGCCCTTAACTAAATTCAATATAGGGTAATGGTATATTCGTGTAGGGAGCCATAACTCCTAAACCCTATGGAATATAGTCATGAACCTTCACAGTTGGATGCAGCATACTGAGATGACGTGTCATGAACAAGTAAGACATCTCTTCCTTGTTTGGTTCTCGAATTATCTGCCCTTGACTAAATTCTATATAGGACAATGGTATATACGTGTCGGGGTCATAACTCCTAAACCATATGGAATATAGTCATGAAACTTCACAGGTGATACAGTATACTAAAACGATGTGTCATGAACAAGGAACACAACTCATGTTCATTTGGTTCCTGAATTATCTGCCCTTTACTAAATTCTATATAGCATATTCCGGGCTATAACTTCTAAACCATATGGAATATAGTAATGAAACTTTACAGGTGGATGCAGTATACTGAGATGATGTGTCATGAACAAGGAAGACAACTGTTGCTTGTTTGGTTCTTGAATTATCTGCCCTCGACTAAATCCTATATAGGGTAATGGTATATCGGTGTCCGGGCCATAACTCCTCAACTGTATGGAATATAGTCATGAAACTTTACAGGTTGATGCAGTCAATGTGTCATGAACAAGGAAGACTACTCTTGCTCATTTGGTTCATGTATTATCTGCCCTTGACTAAATTCTATATAGTGTAATGGTCCGGGCCATAACTTCTAAACCATATGGAATATAGTTTTGAAACTTAACAGGTGGATGCAGTATACTGAGATGATGTGTCATGAACAGACAACTGTTGCTCGTTTGGTTCTTGAATTATCTGCCCTTGACTAAATTCTATATAGGGTAATGGTATATCCGTATGGGGGGCATAACTCCTCAACTGTATGGAATATAGTCATGAAACTTTACAGGTTGATGCAGCATACTGGAACAATGTGTCATGAACAAGGAAGACAACTCTTGCTCATTTGGTTCATGTATTATCTGCCCTTGACTAAATTTTATATAGTGTAATGGCCTGGGCCATAACTCCTAAACCATATGGATGATGTTGATTTCGTGTTTAACGACGCGTCAACCCTCTTTGTGGGTCATAAGCGTCAAACGGTTAATGGTTAAACGGCATGAATAATTATGATGATATTAAAAGTAAAAAGTCAGAATGATGATGTATAAAAATCTGAAACAGTTAAATCTTATGAAAAAGTCCAATTTCTTTTAAGAATAAAATAATATTATCAACAGGTACATCTCGAAACAGTTGTTGCAAAGTGTCAGCTTTGAAATATAAAATACGTGAGGGTGAAAAGTCAACACAGTCAATTAAGATATGTTTCACAGTGAATGGCTGATCACAACCTACACAAGAAGGCTGATCATCACCATTAAAAATATAAGAATGAGTAACTCTAGTATGGCCGATGCGCAGTCGTGTTAATACTACGTCCTCTTTTCTGGAAAACTGTGGAGGAGAGCATTTTGTACTAACGACTTGTTTAATGGCATGGAGTTTGTTATTTATTGCACGGTCCCATTCGCCTTGCCATTCCGACAAGATGTATCTGTTAATAATGATGATGATGATTTCGTGTTTAACGACGCGTCAACCCTCTTTGTGGGTCATAAGCGTCAAACGGTTGATGGTTAAATGGCATGAATAATTATGATGATATTAAAAGTAAAAAGTCAGAATGATAATGTATAAAAATCTGAAACAGTTAAATCTTATGAAAAAGTCCAATTTCTTTTAAGAATAAAATAATATTATCAACGGGTACATCTCGAAACAGTTGTTGCAAAGTGTCAGCTTTGAAATATAAAAAACGTGAGGGTGAAAAGTCAACACAGTCAATTAAGATATGTTTCACAGTGAATGGCTTATCACAACCTACACAAGAAGGCTGATCATCACCATTAAAAATATAAGAATGAGTAACTCTAGTATGGCCGATGCGCAGTCGTGTTAATACTACGTCCTCTTTTCTGGAAAACTGTGGAGGAGAGCATTTTGTACTAACGACAGGTTTAATGGCATGGAGTTTGTTATTTATTGCACGGTCCCATTCGCCTTGCCATTCCGACAAGATGTATCTGTTGATAAATGGTTTAAAATTGTTAAAAGGAATTTTAAAAGCAGATGGATCAAGATTGAGCGATTCCTTTGCTTTCTTGTCAGCATATTCATTGCCGACAATGCCAATATGGCTCAGAAGCCAACAAAACAAGATTTGTTGTGTTTTAGAAATTTCATGATGTTTTTCGATCAATTTTTGAATTTGAGGATTTTTAGATGATGAATGGTCTAAAGCCTTAAGCACAGAAAGTGAATCACAAAATATAATTGCTTTTTGAATTGTTGAAGAACTGATAAAATCTAAAGCTAGGTCTATTGCTTTGGCTTCAGCTGTAAAAATAGATGAACCATCTGGAAGGCGCATGGTTTTGTGCGTATCTTTAGAAACATACGCACAGCCAACTTTATCTCCTTCTTTGGAACCATCAGTATAGACTTGCTGGTAATCATTGTAACGTGACTGCAGTACCTGAAAGTTTTGTTTGAGAAGTATTGGATTTGATTCGGATTTTTTTCCATCATGTAAGTCGAACAGAATAGAAGGTTGTTTAATACACCAAGATGGAACTTCGGCCGTTTCATGTTTTTGAATATTTTTAAGGTCGATACCTGAATTTTCCAGCAGTGGTAAAATACGTAATCCAAAAGGTTTGATTGCTGTGGGTTTTGTTTCATACTTATCTACAAATTGAGGTCGAAATGAAATTTTGGATGCCGGGTTAGATGGATTTGCAGCAAGTCTGATAGCATACTGAAGAGAAAGTTTCTCTCTGCGCGAGGTTAAAGATGGTTCACCTGCTTCTACATAAAGGCTTAATACAGGAGAAGTACGGAAGGCTCCCATGGCCAGACGAAGGCCTTGGTGATGGATAGTATCCAAGGATTTTAAATAGGACTTTCTGGCAGAACCATAAACAACAGACCCATAATCTAATTTAGATCTTATTAAAGACCGGTAAAGATGTAATAAAGTATACCGATCTGCTCCCCAACTTGTATGAGCTAAAACTTTCAAAAGATTCAAAGCTTTTAAGCATTTCGCTTTAAGATATTTAATATGTGGAATAAAAGATAACTTTTGATCAAATATGACCCCAAGAAATTTGGCTTCTTCAACAACAGGAATTTGTGATCCGTATAAAAACAGGGAAGGATGTTCGTGTTTCTTCCGTAGTTTACAAAAATGAACACACTGCGTTTTCGACTTGGAGAACTTGAAACCATTTTTATCAGTCCATTCTTCTATTCTTTTTAAATTTTGTTGTAACTTTCGTTCAATTGTTTTCATATTTTTTGAACGGTAACATATACAAAAATCATCAACATACAATGAACAATCAGTTTTGTCGTCCAAACATTGTACAATATTGTTTATTTTGATGTTAAATAGCGTAGTTGAAAGAATACTACCCTGTGGGACACCCTGTTCTTGATCATAGAAATCTGACAGGGTAGACCCCACACGCACCTGAAACATGCGCTCCCCTAAAAAGCTTTCAATAAAACTGGGAAGTTTTCCTCTTAAGCCAATGTTATGTAGATCTTTCAATATTCCATAACGCCATGTTGTATCATATGCTTTCTCCAAGTCGAAAAAGACAGCCACTACGTGTTCTTTGTTAATAAAAGCATCTCGTATAAATGTTTCTAGTCTTATTAAATTGTCATTGGTACTACGTTCCGAACGAAAGCCCGATTGATATTCTGAAATGAGGTTGTTGGACTCTAAGTACCAGACTAATCTCTTGTTTATCATTCTCTCCAATGTTTTACACAAACAACTTGTCAAAGCTATCGGACGATAATTTGTAGGTTCTGCATGATCTTTCCCTGGTTTCGGAATTGGTACAACTGTAGCTACACGCCAACTCTCAGGACAGACCCCCGTTTCCCAAATATTATTAAAGATATCTAAAAGTGTTGTAAGAGAACTTTTTGGCAGATGCTTAAGCATCTGATAATGAATTTCATCGGGGCCGGTTGCCGTATCATGTGATTTTTCAATGGCTTCAACGAGTTCGGATAAGTTAAATGGTGTGTTGTATTCTTCGTGATTAAGGGATTTGAAGTTAGGTTTTCTTTTCTCCTGGTCCTTTTTGAAATTTCTAAAAGTGTCAGAATAATTACGCGATGCTGAATTTCTCAAAAATGTGTGACCAAGAGTATCTGAAATATCTTTTTTTGTTGAAGCTATTGTGTCAAATTCAGTATTTAAATGTGTAAAACTAGAAGACTTTGTTTTTCCTGAAATTTTTCGTACCATATCCCAAACCTTTTTAATGGGGGTTTTATAGTTCAATTTGGAGACATATTCTCTCCATGACTTTCGTTTGGAAGCTCGGATTGTTCGCCGAGCTTTAGCTCTAAAAACTTTTACGTCGTTGAGCTTTTCTGAAGTGGGATTTTTGCAGAACTTATTTAGAGCCTGTTTACGCTTTTTAATAGCTTCTTTACAGTCATTATTAAACCAAGGCTTGCTTTTCTTAGTATTTGTGGAGGTCTTTGGAATGCATTGTTCTGATATGTTAATAAGTGTATCTGTGAAATCAGAAACAATGTCAGATGATTCATTTAAGTGATCAACTGATAACTCTTCTTCACATAAATTATGGAATAATTCCCAGTCGGCTTTATTCATTTTCCATTTCTGGTTACAGTCTTCATCTGGTTCGTTTACGCTCTCTATTATAACAGGAAAGTGATCACTTCCGCACTGATCATCATGAACAGACCAGTCATAGTCCAAGAAGAGAGATGGGTGACACAAAGAGAGATCTAAAGAAGACAAATGACCTGTCGCAGGGTGAAGGTAAGTATAAGATTTATCATTCATCAAGCAAAGATCGTTCTTTGCAATAAAATCTTCGACAAGTGCTCCTCTGTTATTGACATCTTTACAGCCCCATAGAATATTGTGACCATTGAAGTCGCCAACTAAAAGATATGGAGATGGAAGTTGACTCAGCAATGAGTCAAGATGTTCGGGCTTTAAAGAAAATGAGGGTGGGATATATAGAGAGCAAACTGTAGTTTCTTTATCCAGAGAAACCGATACTGCTACAGCTTGAAGGTCGGTTTTTAATTTGATCTCTCTTTGTGGTAAACATGATTTAACAAAAATTGAGCTGCCACCAGATGGTTTGTTACCATCAGAATAGATATAGTTGTATGTATTGAAACCCCTGACATCTATGTTGTCATCAGTTTTTAAAAAAGTTTCTTGCAAACAAAACACCGATGGGGTTAGTAGCGAAATAAGTAATAAGAGTTCATTATAATTTGATTTAAGACCTCGACAATTCCATTGTATTATTTTGTGTTTCAAATCCATTTTAAGGAGAGATATTTAAAGACTAGAAACTATTATGGAGGTGCAATTGGTGATATAGATCTGCTACCACCAGCTCGTGGTGTGGCAGACCTCGATCTGTTATTGCCACTTGGTGATGATGGAGTTTCAGTCAACTCCATATCACTGTCACTCAAAGATCCGAATCTGTTCTGAAATTTTATATTGTCTCTTTCCATTTTACGTTGTCTGTCTGTTTGTCTTTGAGACAATTGATGTTTTTTTATCGGATCTTGCGACCCCTTATTAGTTCGACCTGGGTCGGGTTTCTCTTTTACATTCGGCGCTGGCTTCGGTACGGTCGCTGTCGACCGATCCGAAGCAACCTGGATTGCGCCTTTTGATAAATTGGTTGAACTTTGTGGTGCTGGAGTGGATTTACTCCATGCACCAGACTTTTTCAGTTCAGCAATGTATGATTCAGCAGTCTGTGTTGCGGAGCTGGTACATTTTACACCAGCACCCTTTGTGATGCTGGCGAAACTGGTGGTTGGTGTTATGTATCGCTCTTCGACAATCTTCCGCGCTTCTGGGAATGTTATCCCCCTTTGGTATTTGACGGTAAGTATTTCTTTTTCTTTTTTCCACGCCGGACAGTCTCGGGAGAAAACAGCATGTTTGCCATCACAATTTACGCATTTGGGTTCATTTTTGCAGTTGAGGTGATTATCAACATGCTTTTCTTCACCACAATTAGGACAGAGTTTTTTTCTCTGACATCTGCTTTCGTGATGGCCAAAAGCCTGACAAGAGTAACATCTAAGAGGGTTTGGGATGTATACCTCTACGTTAATGGAAAGATATGCTACTTTGATTTTCTTGGGTAGAATTGGTGTATTAAAAGTCAACACATAAGTTGCTGTTGGTTTCAGTACACCATTTCTACGAACTTGAATGTTACGAACACCAACAACTCCCTGATCCTTAAGGTTATCGACTATCTCTTCATCTGAGCAAGGACGCAGTTCTGGACTGCGAATCACTCCCTTAGATGAATTGAGCGTGTTATGTAAAGTGACTTTAACTTTTAGATCAAAGAGTTTGTTGGTGTTTAGCAGGCTTACCACTTGCTGTTTTTTCTCGACTTCCAAGAGAAGATCACCCGATTTGAGTTGTTTTATACTCTTAGGGTGTCCGGCAATGGAGAGAATACTTTTCTCGATGACGAAGGGGGAAAGGCTAGATACAGTTCGTGTATCGTCAAGTGACGTAACGACCAAGAAACGCGGAACATTGTCAAAATTTGGTTCAGCAGACTGCTGACTAGATTGTTGACTTGACTGCTGACTGGATTGTTGACTGTGTTCATCCGATTCGGATGAATCTTCTTGTTTTTTACGTTTAGGTGCGTTGTGGTTAGGTGACTTGCGGTTAGGTGATTTGCGGTTATGTTTTTTTCCAGGAGCCATAAGAAAAAAATTCTAGTTTCGTCCCAAGTGCTCTCCGCCCTCCGTGGAGCCCTACAAGGGAACACCATACTGGAGTGGTTATCCAACTCGCAGATGTTAGAGATACACGTGAGATATACTCGTATAAACAAAATGCCTACACGATTGATCCGTTAAGCCACCGCCTTCTAGAGATAAAAAGACAGAAAAGGGTAAGGTAAATGGGCATATGGTTGGTATCAGGAAAGATACAAAAAGAGTTGAAGAGAAAGCAAAGCGGTATCTCTAGGGCTCGGCGTGACCAGCCGATTGACCGTGCCGGACCGCACGGCCACCCGTCTACACCGAAAAGCCAGGCCAAAGAGGCGTGTTGGGCACCTGAAACACCGCCACCTCAGGTAACCCTCAACCTCCAGGATCCCTTCTTCCGGTTTACAGGACGCCACCCACGGCAAACGGGTGGTACTTCCTTTAGCTCTTCCCAGTGGGCACATTGACCACAGCAGCAACGTGCCCAGTGGGAATTGAGCCCCCAGGGCCACGGCAAGGCAGGAAGTCTAATACCTGGGGGTATCTGTTAATAAATGGTTTAAAATTATTAAAGGGAATTTTAAAAAAAGATGGATCAAGATTGAGCGATTCCTTTGCTTTCTTGTCAGTATATTCATTGCCGACAATGCCAATATGGCTCGGAAGCCAACAAAACAAGATTTGGTGTGTTTTAGAAATTTCATGATGTTTTTCGATCAATTTTTGAATTTGCGGATTTTTAGATGATGAATGGTCTAAAGCCTTAAGCACAGAAAGTGAATCAGAAAATATAATTGCTTTTTGAATTATTGAAGAACTGATAAAATCTAAAGCTAGGTATATTGCTTTGGCTTCAGCTGTAAAAATAGATGAACCATCTGGAAGGCGCATGTTTTTGTGCGTATCTTTAGAAACAAACGCACAACCAACTTTATCTCCTTCTTTGGAACCATCAGTATAGACTTGCTGGTATTCATTGTAACGTGACTGCAGTACCTGGAAGTTTTGTTTGAGAAGTATCGGATTTGATTCGGATTTTTTTCCATCATGCAAGTCGAACAGAATAGAAGGTTGTTTAATACACCAAGATGGAACTTCGGCGGTTTCATGTTTTTGAATATTTTTAAGGTCGATGCCTGAATTTTCTAGCAGTGGTAAAATTCGTAATCCAAAAGGTTTGATTGCTGTGGGTTTAGTTTCATACTTATCTATAAATTGAGGTGGAAATGAAATTTTGGATGCCGGGTTAGATGGATTAGCAGCAATTCTAATAGCATACTGAAGAGAAAGTTTCTCTCTGCGCGAAATTTAAGATGGTTCACCTGCTTCTACATAAAGGCTTAATACGGGAGAAGTACGAAAGGCTCCCATAGCCAGACGAAGGCCTTGGTGATGGATAGTATCCAATGATTTTAAATAGACTTTCTGGCAGAACCATAAACAACAGACCCATAATCTAATTTAGATCTTATTAAAGACCGGTAAAGATGTAATAAAGTATACCGATCTGCTCCCCAACTTGTATGGGCTAAAACTTTCAAAAGATTCAAACCTTTTAAGCATTTCGCTTTAAGATATTAAATATGGGGAATAAAAGATAACTTTTGATCAAATATGACCCCAAGAAATTTGGCTTCTTCAACAACAGGAATTTGTGATCCGTATAAAAACAAGGAAGGATGTTCGTGTTTCTTCCGTAGTTTACTAAAATGAACACACTGCGTTTTCGACTTGGAGAACTTGAAACCATTTTTATCAGTCCATTCTTCTATTCGTTTTAAATTTTGTTGCAACTTTCGTTCAATTGTTTTCATATTTTTTGAACGGTAACATATACAGAAATCGTCAACATACAAGGAACAATCAGATTTGTCGTCCAAACTGTACAATATTGTTTATTTTTATGTTAAATAGCGTAGTTGAAAGAATACTTCCCTGTGGAACACCCTGTTCTTGATCATAGAAATCTGACAGGGTAGACCCCACACGCACCTGAAACATGCGCTCCCCTAAAAAGCTTTCAATAAAACTGGGAAGTTTTCATCTTAAGCCAATGTTATGGAGATCTTTCAATATACCATAACGCCATGTTGTATCATATGCTTTCTCCAAGTCGAAAAAGGCAGCTACTACGTGTTCTTTGTTAATAAAAGCATCTCGTATAAATGTTTCTAGTCTTATTAAATTGTCATTGGTACTGCGTTCCGAACGAAAACCCGATTGATATTCTGAAATGAGGTTGTTGGACTCTAAGTACCAGACTAATCTCTTGTTTATCATTCTCTCCAATGTTTTACACAAACAACTTGTCAAAGCTATCGGACGATATTTGTAGGTTCTGCATGATCTTTCCCTGGTTTCGGAATTGGTACAACTGTAGCTACACGCCAGCTCTCAGGACAGACCCCCGTTTCCCAAATATTATTAAAGATATCTAAAAGTGTTGTAAGAGAACTTTTTGGCAGATGCTTAAGCATCTGATAATGAATTTCATCGGGGCCGGTTGCCGTATCATGTGATTTTTCAATGGCTTCAACTAGTTCGGATAAGTTAAAAGGTGTGTTGTATTCTTCGTGATTAAGGGATTTGAAGTTAAGTTTTCTTTTCTCCTGGTCCTTTTTGAAATTTCTAAAAGTGTCAGAATAATTACGCGATGATGAAGTATTCAAGAATGTGCTCCCAAGAGTATATGAAATATCTTTTTTTGTTGAAGCTATTGTGTCAAATTCAGTATTTAAATGTGTAAAACTAGAGGACTTTGTTTTTCCTGAAATTTTTCGTACCATATCCCAAACCTTTTTAATGGGGGTTTTGTAGTTCAATTTGGAGACATATTCTCTCCATGACTTTCGTTTTGAAGCTCGGATTGTTCGCCGAGCTTTAGCTCTAAAAACTTTTACGTCGTTTAGCTTTTCTGAAGTGAGACTTTTGCAGAACTTATTTAGAGCCTGTTTACGCTTTTTAATAGCTTCTTTAAAGTCATTTTTAAACCAAGGCTTGCTTTTCTTAGTATTTGTGGAGGTCTTTGGAATGCATTGTTCTGATATATTAATAAGTGTATCTGTGAAATCAGAAACAATGTCGGATGATTCATTTAAGTGATCAACTGTTAACTCTTCTTCACATAAATTATGGAATAATTCCCTGTGGCGATTTATTTATGTTGTTGTTTGTTACTTACTGTGTGTATCACTTGTGTCTTTTAATTTTGGATGGCCATATGGCCATTTTGTGGGAAAGTAACTGTCCATATGGCCTTCCTTTGTTTAGGTTTCCATTATGGTCTGGTCGCTTAATGTTTGTATTTCTTTCCCTTTGGTGTCTTTTTTGGATGGAGTAAGTTAATTGTATCAATTCCTGATCGTTGTTTTACTTCTACTTTTTATTCATTTTCCACTTCTCGTTACAGTCTTCATCTGGTTCGTTTACGCTCTCAATTATAACAGGGAAGTGATCACTTCCGCACTGATCATCATGAACAGACCAGTCATAGTCTAAGAAGAGAGATGGGTGACACAAAGAGAGATCTAAAGAAGACAAATGACCTGTCGCAGGGTGAAGGTAAGTATAAGATTTATCATTTATCAAGCAAAGATCGCTCTTTGCAATAAAATCTTCGACAAGTGCTCCTCTGTTATTGATATCTTTACAGCCCCATAGAATATTGTGACCATTGAAGTCGCCAACTAAAAGATACGGCGATGGAAGTTGACTCAGCAATGAGTCAAGATGTTCGGGCTTTAAAGAAAATGAGGGTGGGATATATAGAGAGCAAATTGTAGTTTCTTTATCCAGAAACCGATACTGCTACAGCTTGTAGGTCTGTTTTTAATTTGATCTCTCTTTGTGGTTCATTTTTGCAGTTGAGATGATTATCAACATGCTTTTCTTCACCACAATTAGGACAGAGTTTTTTTCTCTGACATCTGCTTTCGTGATGGCCAAAAGCCTGACAAGAGTAACATCTTAGAGGGTTTGGGATGTAAACCTCTACGTTAATTGAAAGATATGCTACTTTGATTTTCTTGGGTAGAATTGGTGTATTAAAAGTCAACACATAAGTTGCTGTTGGTTTTAGTACACCACTTCTACGGACTTTGATGTTACGAACACCAATTACTCCTTGATCCTTCAGGTTATCAATGATCTCTTCGTCTGAACAAGGACGCAGTTCTGGACTGCGAATCACTCCTTTAGATGAGTTAAGTGTATTGTGAAGAGATATTTTTACTGAAAGATCAAAGAGCTTTTTGGTGGCGAGCAGACTTACAACTTGCTGTTTTCTCTCGAGTTCCAAGAGAAGGTCACCTGATTTGAGTGATTTAATACTCTTTGGGTGTCCGGCTATGGCGACAATACTTTTCTCGATAACAAAGGGAGAAAGAAGCGACGTGACGACCAAGAAACGCGGAACATTGTCAAAGTTTGGTTCAGCAGACTGCTGACTCGATTGTTGACTTGACTGCTGACTGGATTTTTGACTGCGTTCATCCGATTCGGATGAATCCTCGTCTTTTTTACGTTTAGGTGCGTTGCGGTTAGGTGCGTGGTTGCGGTTATGTTTGTTTTTAGGAGCCATAAGAAAAAAATCCTAGTTTCGTCCAAAGTGCTCTCCGCCCTCCGTGGAGCCCTACAAGGGAACACCATAATGGAGTGGTTATCCAACTCGCAGGTGTTAGAGATACACGTGAGATATACTCGTATAAACAAAATGCCTACACGATTGATCCGTTAAGCCACCGCCTTCTAGAGATAAAAAGACAGAAAAGGGTAAGGTAAATGGGCATATGGTTGGTATCAGGAAAGATACAAAAAGAGTTGAAGAGAAAGCAAAGCGGTATCTCTAGGGCTCGGCGTGACCAGCCGATTGACCGTGCCGGACCGCACGGCCACCCGTCTACACCGAAAAGCCAGGCCAAAGAGGCGTGTTGGGTACCTGAAGCACCGCCACCTCCGGTAACCCTCAACCTCCAGGATCCCTTCTTCCGGCTTACAGGACGCCACCCACGGCAAACGGGTGGTACTTCCTTTAGTTCTTCCCAGTGGGCACAAAGACCACAGCGGCAATGTGCCCAGTGGGAATTGAGCCCCCAGGGCCACGGCAAGGCAGGAAGTCTAATACCTGGGGGAAAACATTACAGAAATGCTCAGGCAAAGTAGTGTGAGTTGGGCAATTAATGCTTATAAACCATATTGGTTTCATTGGGCAACAGGACTTTGTCATTTCATCTCATTATTGGGTAAAAGTCCCATGAAATTGGAAGCTTAGTCTCCAAAGTTTCCTTTACAGTGTAAACTGGGATGTTAAACCTCAAATAAAATTAAAAAAAAAAAAAAAAACTGATCCCAATGGGTCTCTGAATGGAGATCTGAAGGACTCTGGTTAGATCCTCCAGTCTTAGCACATTCGTCATTTTTTTGCGGATAGAAAAAAACTTATAATAGCCACTATTACATAGAGGAAAATAGAACATGTCTGTAAATTAACAGATTTACTCGACTTAAAACTAGTCCAGATAAAAAGTATTACTGTTTTAAGTTTGATATGCAAGTGGTGTCCCATTTGGTCTTTGACCCAATAACATTTAATACCTTGCAGTGCTCTAAGATTCTCAAAAATTGCAGATGTCCATGACGAGCTACCAGAAAGCGCAGATGTAAAGGATCTTCTTGAAGGGTGTGCTGATGATGAAGGTTATATTCCTGGCACTAGAAATGGTATTGCTGATCTATCATCCTCTACTTTAGAACTATAAGTCCTACATATTGATTCAAGCTTTTTATCCCCCCCCCCAACAGGCTTTACGGCATGGTGTTTTCATGTCAGTGTGTGTGACAAAATTTGTGTCCACTTATTTTCTTAGGAGATTTTGAAATAATTTGACAGAAATATTTGACCGGCCCCGATAGCTCAGTTGGTAAAGTGTCCGCTCCGGGGAACGGAAGGTCACGGGTTCGATCCCGGGCCGCGACATACCAGTCGTTAAAAATGGTACTAGCTGCTCCTCGCTTGGCACTCAGATTTACGGGGTAGAGCTAGGACTGGTCGACCCAGTGTCGGGATAATGTGACTGGGTGTGGTATCATGTAATGTGTCTGGGACATGATACTTCAGTGAGGCCTCCCTGTCGCAACCAGACACCGTCGTGATATGACTGAAAAATTGTTGAAAGCGACGTTAAACCCGAATTCACACACACACAGAAATATTTACCTTTATGAGATTGTCACACACCAGACCAGGTTCTTAGCTGCAAAGATCGACACTGTCCTGTCTGAATTCTGTCATTCAAGAGTTGTAAAATTTCAAGACTTACTCACCTTATGGTTGTTTCAACAAATGAAGGACTGCTGAATATACAATTTTTTGTTTGTTTGATTTGAGGTTTAACGTCCCCGTCAACACTGTAAAGGTCATTTTGGAGACGTTGCTTCCAATTTTGTGGGACATTTACCCGACATTGAGATGAAATGACATCTCAAGTCCTGTCGCCAAATGAAACCAATAGGGTTTATTAGCATGGACGGTCCGCCTCGCACCGCGGTTCCTGGACAGGTTTAGATCCTGTAAGCGGTTTACCAGTATTAGTGTGCGGGCCGGATTCAGCTCTGCGTGGAAGCATCATGCAGCCCATATATTTCTTCAAGCCCCTATGGGCGGGGGCGGAGCTGAATATACAAAAAGGTGAAGAAAATATTAATAAATCCCACTCACCCTGCATTAAAGTCACTTGCTATTTTTGCAAAGGCGTGAGTGAAATTTGACACACATGCTCCTGTAATTGATTTTGTAATTTTTTGGCAGAAATGTTTTCCATAATGAGTTCATAATTTCTTGTGTAATTTTTTGGCAGAAATGTTTTCCATAATGAGTTCATAATTTCTTGTGTCAAGGACTGAGGTTGATAATTAAAGGCAAAGGTCACAGAGATCAAACGGAAAAAATATGGTCAATTTTTATGTCCAGTCTACAAAAAACTAAAGCTGGTACCGATCAGGAACTGCTACAATTAGATCCCAAATCCTCCCCACAATATTATGGAGTTATGACAGCAAACAAAGCAGTTAGCTGGTAAACCAGTTCAGCAGCTTGTAGCATTGTCGTTCGTGGTATGATAATGAATTCACATGGCAGTAGTTTTTCATCAGGAGTTGATGTATCAAGGCAAGACCTGATTCATCACAAAGATTAGTCCACTTAGATATAAAAGGTAAAAATGGGGTCTATTTATCATGTCCTGTCCATTTCATTGCCATGGAGTTCAAGGTTGGCAAAAAAGCGGGAAATACTCAGTGTAGTCCTGCTTAACCCATATTATGTATGCTGTTCAAGGCAATCCCTATCTATGCAAACAGTTTAGATCCAATTCAGATGGCTTCTGAAGAAGCCATCTGATTTTGATCTTCACTTTTTGACAGTTTATGAATTTGCAGTAATAATAAATTACATGAAGTGATCTGATTGGTTCAAAATCAGAAATGGGTGTCACTAAATGAACATTCAGCAGGACAAGGGTTAAACTCCACAATTTTTAGCTCTCCTGTACGAAGTACAAGGAGAGCTATTGTAGTCACCCAGGTCGTCCGCGTTTGCGTCAGCATTCCAGTTACACTGCGTTAAGTTTTTTTTTAAATTCTTGTAACTTGACTGGCACTTGACAGAAAGTTTTCATATTTGGAACATAAGTGCTTGGGAGGTTCGTCTGCGTTTCCATGTGAAGGGACCCATAGGTGGTGCCCCGGGGCTGGGCTAGAGGTCAAAATCTAGGACACCATTTTAAAATGCCCTTTTGATGTGATAAAATGTATCATAACCTTATATATGGGTCATCTTTTTTGGAAAGCATTCATATTCCAAAAGTGGGTGGTTGGGGAGAGTCATCTTGGATACCAAAAGGTTCGACCCTTGGGTCAAGTGGGTGTGTGTCCTGGGGCTGGGCTGGGGTTCAAAATCCAGGACACTTGTTGTAAAGGGTTTAATACATTTCTGTTTAAGTAGCAATGTATACTTATCACAGATCATATATCAGTCAACCTTGTTGCATAGTTGGAAGGGTCATGGTCACATTGTTTATTAAAATCATACCGTGTTAAAGTACATGGCTGCCATTGGGCAGTGCCCATCGAGCTCTGGTGATGAAATTTGGCTCTATGGTTCATTTGCTACGGCAAGTAAGAGTTTCCATTGACTTATAATGGGGAAAATTGAAAAATGACATTTACGTCTAAAGATATTTTGTCAAACGTTCATAGAAATGGTCCTTTAATATGTTCTTTTAGGCCTATTGGTTGCCACAGATGGGAACTTGTCAATATTTTGTCAAACGATCATAGAAATTGTCCTTAAATAATGTTCTTTTAGGCCGAATGGTTTCCACAGATTGGAACTTGTCAATTGTCATACGTTGTCCTGCAACAACTCATTCAAGTGACATCAGACCTCTGAAAAGTAGAAGTAAAACAAAGATCAGGAATTGATACAATTAACTTACTCCATCCATAAAAGACACCAAAGGGAAAGAAATACAAACATTAAGCGACCAGACCATAATGGAAACCTAAACAAAGGAAGGCCATATGGACAGTTACTTTCCCACAAAATGGCCATACGGCCATCCAAAATTAAAAGACACAAGTGATACACACAGCAAGTAACAAACAACAACATAAATAAATCGCCACAGAAGAGCCGCCCTGGAACGGCCAGTGGAAGATTTCCACTGGGGGGCCTAAATCGACCCTACGTGGCCACAATCCTCGCCCTTACTTCCGTCGCGATTTAGACAAACAGCTTGCCCAGTCCGCATGAAGGCCCCCCAACCCATCAGTGCAACATCCCCGTGAACACAGAAATCAAAGAACCACAGAGGCGAGACAACGGCGAGGACCCGACAGCAAGAAACCACCGAAACGCCGGAGCAAAAGAAAACCAACAGCCAGACCCCGACGAGCCCGACCAGAGACAGAGCACCAGGCACCAACCAACACTATCCCCCCAACCCCCAACAAGCCCTTACGCTGGAGCCGTCATAGAATCTGAGGCCCGGCGCGCAACCAAAGAGGGAAGCAAAGCCGCCAACCGCGACTGGGCCAACCACCACGCACGCAGTCCGTCGCACACTGCCATTTGGCTGATTGGGTCCCAATTGTATTTGTAGCATCCTTGGGTGCAGGGCTTCCATGGATAATTAAAATACATTGCTGCCAGTGGGTAGTGTGCCCCCTGAGCTCTGGTGAGCATAGTGGCCCATGGGCCTCTTGTTTTCGATACAGAAGATGAAGATGACGACGACTTTGCCTTTGAGGAGGAACCTGCGCTTTCATGTGAAAAGCAAAAGAAACCTAATTTTTATTGGGTGTACACTATTTTGAATACCATCCTATGAAAAACTGAGGAAAAGGCTCTATCAAGAATGACTTTCTAAACTGCAAAACCAGTCTGGGATCATTTTGTTGACTTCTTCACAGTATTTTGTTTTCCTTACTCACCAATTTCTTTGTGAACCACAGTATAAACAAGCAAATTTGTTTAGAAGCCATATTTGGTTTGCCCAAGACGATGCAAGTTTAATAGCATGGTAAGACATACCTCTTCAAGGGCTTTCGTGGCTTAATGAGACTAACAAATACATTGATGGGTATTAAGTCCAAAAACTTTATCTGGGTATTTGGGTTACTTTCAGCAAACAAAGGCATTGATGAGTATTAAGTCCCAAAACTATATCTGGGTACTCGGGTTACTTTCAGAGTAACACATACATTGATGGGTATTAAGTCCAAAAACATTTGGGTACTTTGGTTACTTTCAGAGTAACAAAGACATTGATGGGTAATAAGTCCAAAAACTTTATTTAGGTACTGTGGCTACTTTCAGAGTAATAAACATTGTTGAGTATTAAGTCCAAAACCATCTGGGTATTTTCAGAGTAACAAAGAAAGAGATGAATTTTAAGTCCAGATTTTTATTGGGTACTTAAGTTACTTTCAGAGTAACAAAGGAATTAACTGGCTAATAAGTCCCAAGAACTTTATCTGGCTACTTAAGATACTTTCAGAGTGCAAAGAAATTATGGATTTTTGATGGAGTACTTTTGTTACTTTCAGAAATGGGTAAGTCCAAGAACTTTAACTGGGTACTTTGGTTATTTTAAGAGGACAAAGGAATTGATGGGTATTAAGTCCAAGATTCTTAAATGGGTACTTAGGAACTTTAAGTAACAAAGAAATTGATGGGTTATAAGTCAAAGATTTTTAATTGGGTACTTAAGTTACTTCCCCCACAACAAAGAATGTCATGGTATTAAGTCCAAGAACTTTTAACTGCTTACTTTCAGAGTATCAAAGAAATTGGTATTACATTCAATATTTTTAATTGGGTATTTGTTACTTTGAGTAACCAAAAAATTGATAGGTATGATGGTTAAGATTCGTAATTGGGTACTTAAAAAATACTTATAATTAATTAACTAGTTAATAATGACTCCTCCTACAGTTTTCTGGCTACTTAATTTGTATTATGGAGGAATTTTCCCCATAGTTCGAGGATAAGCATGTGTTTTTTTTGTTAACTGGAATTGAATTTTCATTTGTAACAATGTCAATTAGTTGACTTCGTTAATACAATGTTTCATTTATATATTCACTGAAGGTTATAATTAAGAGTGCTGCTTTTGAATAAAATTAGAACTAATTGTGGAACATCAATATTGATTATGTGAGATGCCAAATTCTGCATTGGAAGGTCAGATGTTTTTAGCCTGCCTGTACGAAATACATGGAGAGCTATTGTTGTCACCCCGGATGTGCATGTTTGCATTCCCGTTCCCATTCACATCACACAGTACGGTATAGTTTTTCAAATGCTTATATCTCGTACATCACAGAGCACTCATATTTGGAACTTAAGAGGGTCTACTCTTCTAACGTTCCAAGAGATCTGATCCCTGGGTCGAAGCCCCGGGGTGGGGCTAGGGGTCAAAATCTAGAACACCTCTGTAAAACTGTTTAAGTTTTATGCTCACCTGTCACGTAGTGACAAGGTGAGCTTTTGTGATCACTTTTTGTCCGTCGTGCGTCCGTCCGTGCGTAAACTTTTTCTTCAAACAACATCTCCTCCTAAACCACTGAACAGATTCTGACCAAACTTGGCAGAAATGATCTTTGGGTGGTCCTCTCTCAAAGTTGTTCAAAGGGTTCCAATCCATGCTGAACTCTGGTTGCCATGGCAACGAAAAGGGAAATAAGAGAAAATCTTTAAAAATCTTCTTCTCTGAAACCACAAGGCCCAGGTCTTTCATATTTAGTATGAAGCTTCATGTAGGGGACCTCTACTAAGATTGTTCAAATTATGGCCCTGGGGCCATAAATGGCCCCGCCCCGGGGCCCACATGTTTTACATAGGCTTATAAAGGGGGTATCTTTAAATATCTTCCTTCTCTGAAACCACAAGGCCCAGGTCTTTCATATTTGGTACGAAGCTTCATCTAGGAGACCTCTACCAAGATTGTTCAAATTATGGCCCTGGGGCCAAAAATGGCCCCGCCCCGGGGCCCACATGTTTTACGTAGACTTATATAGGAAAAACCTTTAAAAATCTTTTCTCTGAAACCACAAGGCCATGGTCTTTCATATTTGGTATGAAGCTTCATCTAGGGGACCTCTACCAAGATTGTTCAAATAATGGCCCTGGGGCCAAAAATGGCCGTGCCCCGGGGCCCACATGCTTTAGATAGGCTTATATAGGGAAATCTTTAAAAATAGGGAAATCTTTAAAAATATTCTTCTCTGAAACAACAATGCCCAGGTCTTTCATATTTGGTATGAAGCTTCATCTAGGGGACCTCTACCTATATTGTTCAAATTATGGCCCTTGGGCCAAAAATGGCCCCGCCCCGGGGCCCCCATGTTTTACATAGACTTATATATAGGAAAAATCTTTAAAAATCTTCTTCTCTGAAACCACAAGTCACAGGTCTTTTATATTTGGTATGAAGCTTCATCTAGGGGACCTTTACCAAGATTGTTCAAATTATAGCCCCGGGGCCCACATGTTTTACATAGGCTTATATAGGGAAAATCTTTAAAAATCTTCTTCTCTGAAACCACAAGGCCCAGGTCTTTCATATTTAGTATGAAGCTTCTTCTAGGGGACCTCTACCAAGATTGTTCAAATTAGGGCTCTGGGGCCAAAAATGGCCCTGCCCGGGGGCCCACATGTTTTACATAGGCTTATATAGGGAAAATCTTTAAAAATCTTCTTCTCTGAAACCACAAGGCCCAGGTCTTTCATATTTGGTATGAAGCTTCACATAGGAGACCTCTACCAAGATTGTTCAAATTATGGCCCTGGGGCAACAAAAATGGCCCTGCCCGGGGGCCCACATGTTTTACATAGGCTTATATAGGGAAAATCTTTAAAAATCTTCTCTGAAACCACAAGGCCCAGGTCTTTCATATTTGGTATGAAGCTTCACCTAGGGGACCTCTACCAAGATTGTTCAAATTATGGCCCTGGGGCCAAAAATGGCCCCGCCCCGGGGCCCACATGCTTTACAAATGCTTATATAGGGAAAATCTTAAAAAAATCTTCTTCTCTGAAACCACAAAGCCCAGGTCTTTCATATTTAGTATGAAGCTTCATCTAGGGGACCTTTACCAATATTGCTCAAATTATGGCCCTAGGGCCAAAAATGGCCCTGCCCGGGGACCCACGTTTTACATAGGCTTATATAGGAAAAATCTTCTCCGAAACCACAAGGCCCAGGTCTTACATAATAGGTATGAAGCTTCATCTAGGGGACCTTTACCAAGATTGTTCTAATTATTGCCCTGGGGCCAAAAATGGCCCCGCCCCGGGGTCCACATGCTTTACAAATGTTTATATAGGGAAAATCTTTAAAAATCTTCTTCTGTGATACCACAAGGCCCAGGTCTTTCTTATTTGGTATGAAGCTTCATCTAGGGGACCTCTACCAAGGTTGTTCAAATTAAAGCCCTGGGGCCAAAAATGGACCCGCCCCGGGGCACACATGTTTTACATAGACTTATATAGGAAAAACCTTTAAAATCTTCTTCTCTGAAACCACAAGGCCCAGGTCTTTTATATTTGGTATGAAGCTTCATCTAGGGGACCTCTACCAAGATTGTTCAAATTATAGCCCCGGGGCCAAAAATGGCCCTGCCCTGGGACCCACATGTTGTACATAGACTCATATATAGGAAAAACCTTCTCCGCTGAAACCAGAAGGCTGATGTCTTTCATATTTGGTATGAAGCTTCATCTAGGGGACCTCTACCAAGATTGTTCAAAATATGGCCATCCCCGTGGCCCACATGTTTTACAAAGGCTTATATAGGGAAAACTTTTAAAAATCTTCTTCTCGGAAACCACAAGACCCACTTATTTCATATTTGCTATGAAGTTTCATCTAGGGGACCTCAACCAAGATTGTTAAAATTATGGCCCTGGGGCCAAAAATGACCCCGCCTGGGGCCCACTTGTTTTACATAGTCATAGGGGGGGGGGGAGCTTTAAAAATCTTTTTCTCTGAAACCATAAGGACTTAGTCTTTCATATTTGGTTTGAAGCTTAATCTAGTGGACCTCTACAAAGATTGTTAGAATTATAGCCCTGGGGCCAAAAATGACCCTGCCCTGGCCCCTGGGATCAGGTGAGCGACCTAGGGCCCTCTGGGCCCTCTTGTTGAAATGCTTATATCTCAAGAGTCACACATCACAAAGCATTCATAGTACAACTTGGATACCTGGGAGTGTCTTCTGAGATTCCAAAGGAACACCCCTGGGATCATGGCTGAGGGGTTGGGCTAGGGGTCAAAATCTAGGACACTTTAGTAATTTATACATTTCCTTTTTAGTAACAAGTTACAAAGTCAATTGCTTATGCATCAGCCAACTATGTGACATTGGTTCAAGTGTAAAAGGGTGAAGGTCACGGTGACATTTTTCAAGATCCAGTGATTTTGCCTTATCTCTTGAATACTATTTGGAGAAATGTCATACCTGGGATATTAGTTCCATATGACAACATGATTGGCCTCAAAAGATATCTAGGTTATTGTGACCTATATTTCACGATCCAGTGATTTTGCCTTATATCTTGAATACTATTTGATGGAGAAATGCTTTACCTGGGATATTAGTTCCATATTACCACAGGATTGACCTCAAAATATATCTAGGTCATTTTGACCTATTTTTCACAGTCCAGTGATTTTGTTTTATATCTTGAATACTATTTGATAAGAGAAATGTCATACCTGGGATATTAGTTCCATATGACCACATGATTGACCTCAAAATATATCCAGGTCATTGTGACCTATTTTTTATGGTCCAGTGATTTTGCCTTATATCTTGAATACTATTTAATAGAGAAATGTCATACCTGGGATATTAGTTCCATATATGAGACCGCATGGTTGACCTCAAAATATGTCTAGGTCATCGTGACCTATATTTCATGGTTCATTGAGATTTTTTATCTAGAAAATTATTTAATGGAAAAACTTTATACCTAGATTATTAGTTCCATGTAACCCGATGATAGACCTCAAAATATATTTAGGTGAGTGTGACCTATATTTCATGGTTCAGTGATATGCCTATTATCTTGAATACTATTTGAGGGAGAAACATACCTGGATTGTTACTTCCATGTGACCTGATGAATGATCTCAAAATATATCTAGGTCAGTGTGACCTATATTTCAAGGTTCAGTGACGTTGCCTTGTATCTTGAACAGGGCTCTAGAAAACCGATTTTTTGCTGGTCCAGACCGATTTTTTAAATTGCAGACAGATTTTTCTGAAAATTTCTGCTGAAAAATCAGTCCAAGAATATTTACAAAGAGCCAAAGTTGCCATG
This sequence comes from Lucinisca nassula, assembly GCA_963580285.1. Lineage (NCBI taxonomy): Eukaryota > Metazoa > Mollusca > Bivalvia > Lucinida > Lucinidae > Lucinisca > Lucinisca nassula. The sequence continues at coordinate 16,031,255 of OY757020.1, read as the reverse complement.
TAAATTGCTGCATTGATTCTGTAAAAACAGATAAATACCTGGTAAAGGGTTAAACTGTTTATTGTCCTAGTTATATAATCCAATTATCTCAAGTGTCAGTGCTTGAATCACTGACACTTGAGATAATTGGATTATATAACTAGGAAAATAAGCAGCTTGAAAGCTGGAGGTTAAAGCTTACGTAAAATTATTCAGTGACAAATGCATTGGTGACATCACACAGGTGTCTCATAACGTCATCAGTCAGATGACTGGACCGATTGGGATTTTTAAATTTCTAGAGCCCTGATCTTGAATACTATTAGTTGAGAAACAGCATTACCTGGATTATTAGTCCCATTTTATCCGAGAATTGACCTCAAAATAGGTCTAGATCAGTGTAACATGGTTCAGTGATTTTGCCAACTATCATGATTTTTATTATTTGATGCGGAAACATTATACCTGGATTATTACTTCCATGTGGCCAGAGTATTAGGGTCATTGTGACCTATATTCCACAGTTCAGTGATTTTACCTTATATCTTGAATACTATTTAGTTGAGAAACAGCATTACCTGGATTATTAGTCCCATTTTATCCGAGAATTGACCTCAAAATAGGTCTAGATCAGTGTAACATGGTTCAGTGATTTTGCCAATTATCATGATTTTTATTATTTGATGCGGAAACATTATACCTGGATTATTACTTCCATGTGGCCAGAGTATTAGGGTCATTGTGACCTATATTCCACAGTTCAGTGACTTTACCTTATATCTTGATTGCGCGGAACAGGCGAGCTATGCTGTCATGTGACAGCTCTTGTTCTCCAGGTACTTAAGACCTTCCGATGCAGAACTTGGCATCTAGCATGCAAACTGTGTAACAAATATTGATGTTTAGCTCCAGTGAGCATAGTGGCCCAAGGGTCTCATTTGTTTTTAGCTCACCTGAGCAAGAAGTGCTCAAGGTGAGCTTTTGTGATCGGCCATCGTCCATCCATGCTTTGGTCGTCCTTTTGCTTAAACAACTTCTCCAAAACGGCTAGATGGATTTTGAAATGATTTCACAGGAACATTCCTTTGGTGAACCTCTACTAAAATTGCTGAAACTGTTCTCCTTCGATGAACATGATGGCCACCAGAGCTTGTTAGGTTTGAGGTTTAACTGCCCTATCAACACTAGTTAGGTCATTTTGGAGACGTTGCTTTCAATTGTGTGTGACTTATACCTGATATCGAGATGAAACAACATCTCGATCCCTGCAGCCGCATAAGACTAATGGGGTTTATATGCAGACAGATGGACTTGTAGCAGTTTTCCTGGGCTTGCTTAGACCTTCTAAGCAGATTACCAATACTCGTGTGGTTGGTATCAGCTCTGCGTGGAAGCATTGTGCAGCCCATCTATTTCTCCAAGCCCCGATGGGCAGGGGTGAGGCCACCAGAGCTTAAAGGCATTTATTCTGTAACAGTAAAACACACCGTGTGTCCATAATTGTTTTATTACCCCCTGTGATATACTGACTATAGCAGATCAAAGGCGGCCCTTAATAGGGTGATTAGTAGCTCCTGTTGAATCCCCTGACTGAGACACTTAAGGGAAATAAATAATGTACACCAGTCAACAGTAAGAAATGTATTGATTTTCCCCAAGGCGGCCCCTTACCTGTTGAAGACAGAGGACTTCTCTCCAGTGAGCACTGAGGGCTACATAATATTATATAATGAAATGATAGTCCTCAATAATCAAGAATAAATGCCTTTAAAATGGATAAATCTAACACTGAATGGATTTTGAAATAATTTCACAGGAATGTTCCTCTGGTGACCCTCTACCTAAATTGCTCAAACCATTCAGCTTGGATGAACAAGATGGCCGCCAGAGGGTAAAATAGTTAAACCTTTAAACAGCTTTTCCTCCTTTACCAATCAGTGGATTTTGAAATAATTTCACAGGTATGTTCATCTAGTGTACCTCTATCCAGATTGTTCAAATTATAGCCCTGGGACCACAAATGCCACTGTCCTGGGGCCCACTGGTTTTACATAGACTCATAAAGTGAAAATCTTCTCTGAAAGCACAAGACCCAGGTCTTCCCCTGGGCCCTTTGACTTAACAGACTCTTACAGGGAAAATCTTAAAAACTTTTTATCTGAATAAAGGTTTTTGAAAAGGTTCAGGTTTTTGGCTTTGTCTAGTGGACATAGACTATTGCTCAGATTATAGCCAGGGCCAACTTGTTTTACAAAGACTTATATAGGGAAAAACTTCAAAAATCTTGTCTGAAACCAGAAGGCCAAGGTCTTTTATATTTGATAAGAAGCTTAGTCTGGTAGACTTCTGCGAAATTTGTTCAAATTATAGTCCACTGGTTTTATTTATATACTTATTTATGGAAAATCTTCTTGTCTGAAACTAGAAGGCTCAAGTGTTTATTTGGTATAAGCTTCTCCTTTTAAACTTTTACCAAGGTTGGACAAATTATAGCCTTGGAGCCAAAATTCACCCTCTGGGGGCCCACTTGTTACACTATGGATCGGGTGAGCAATAGAGGGCCATCATGTTCCTCTTGTTTTTCTATTTGCCACCTTTGCAAAGTTTGACATAAAATGTTTATCAATTGAATATCCTAATTAATTTCAGATGCAATTGCATCAATACCTAAACGCATGGCTGTTTGAAGCCATGGTCAAATGAAAACCATGCTCAAAAACAGGTACAAATTCTGAAGTTCATTTGATATTTGAACTTTGGTTTTACATTTTGATATCATAAGATGGGCCTTGCTTTGCTGCATTTGACTGACGTAAAGCTGCCCTTAAAGTTGCATTTTGCAAACACCTTTCTGAACTAGCCTCCAAGTTGTTTTTTTTTTTTTTTGGTTGCATTTGAAGAGCGTATATGCTGTTTTAAGACGTCAGAATTTGCTGATGGAATCATCTTAAAATTATGCAGTAACAATCATACATTGTTATTTCACTGGAATAACATTTGCCGGGTCCCTCGGAAGGTATTTGAACATTTAGACCACAGTGTCCTCGACACCACGACAAATGTAAAACATAAAAACATGGATGTTTCCTATATTTTTTCAGGCATGGTGATTTGTGTCATTGAAAGTTCTATTTTTGCAATCAAGGGGTGGGGTTGAGGTGATACTTGTTGTAAAAGACTTAAGAAAGATTGGTTAGCATTGAATATTTTCTGTTTTATTGTATTCACTCTTTGATGATATTTTCTAGTGTTGCTATCACCATATTGGAAAGTATTAGATTAGCCATCTTTAATTAGTACATGATGATGATGATTTCGTGTTTAACGACGCGTCAACCCTCTTGGTGGGTCATAAGCGTCAGTCGGTTAATGGTTAAACGGCATGAATAATTATGATGATATTAAAAGTAACAAGTCAGAATGATAATGTATAAAAATCTGAAACAGTTAAATCTTATGAAAAAGACCAATTTCTTTTAAGAATAAAATAATGTTATCAACATGTACATCTCGAAACAGTTATTGCAAAGTGTCAGCTTTGAAATATAAAATACGTGAGGGTGAAAAGTCAACACAGTCAATTAAGATATGTTTCACAGTGAATGGCTGATCACAACCTACACAAGAAGGCTGATCATCACCATTAAAAATATAAGAATGAGTAACTCTAGTATGGCCGATGCGCAGTCGTGTTAATACTACGTCCTCTTTTCTGGAAAACTGTGGAGGAGAGCATTTTGTACTAACGACAGGTTTAATGGCATGGAGTTTGTTATTTATTGCACGGTCCCATTCGCCTTGCCATTCTGACAAGATGTATCTATTGATAAATGGTTTAAAATTATTAAAAGGAATTTTAAAAACAGATGGATCAAGATTGAGCGATTCCTTTGCTTTCTTGTCAGCATATTCATTGCCGACAATGCCAATATGGCTCGGAAGCCAACAAAACAAGATTTGGTGTGTTTTAGAAATTTCATGATGTTTTTCGATCAATTTTTGAATTTGAGGATTTTTAGATGATGAATGGTCTAAAGCCTTAAGCACAGAAAGTGAATCAGAAAATATAATTGCTTTTTGAATTGTTGAAGAACTGATAAAATCTAAAGCTAAGTCTATTGCTTTGGATTCAGCGGTAAAAATAGATGAACCATCTGGAAGGCGCATGGTTTTGTGCGTATCTTTAGAAACATACGCACAACCAACTTTATCTCCTTCTTTGGAACCATCAGTATAGACTTGCTGGTAATCATTGTAACGTGACTGCAGTACCTGAAAGTTTTGTTTGAGAAGTATTGGATTTGATTCGGATTTTTTGCCATCATGTAAGTCGAACAGAATAGAAGGTTTTTTAATACACCAAGATGGAACTTCGGCCGTTTCATGTTTTTGAATATTTTTAAGGTCGATACCTGAATTTTCTAGCAGTGGTAAAATTCGTAATCCAAAAGGTTTGATTGCTGTGGGTTTAGTTTCATACTTATCTTCAAATTCAGGTGGAAATGAAATTTGGAATGCCGGGTTAGATGGATTAGCAGCAAGTCTGATAGCATACTGAAGAGAAAGTTTCTCTCTGCGCGAGGTTAAAGATGGTTCACCTGCTTCTACATAAAGGCTTAATACGGGAGAAGTACGGAAGGCTCCCATAGCCAAACGAAGGCCTTGATGATGAATAGTATCCAAAGATTTTAAATAAGACTTTCTGGCAGAACCATAAACAACAGACCCATAATCTATTTCGCTTTAAGATATTTAATATGGGGAATAAAAGATAACTTTTGATCAAATATGACCCCAAGAAATTTGGCTTCTTCAACAACAGGAATTTGTGATCCGTATAAAAACAAGGAAGGATGTTCATGTTTCTTCCGTAGTTTACAAAAATGAACACACTGCGTTTTCGACTTGGAGAACTTGAAACCATTTTTATCAGTCCATTCTTCTATTCTTTTTAAATTTTGTTGCAACTTTCGTTCAATTGTTTTCATGTTTTTTGAACGGTAACATATACAGAAATCGTCAACATACAAGGAACAATCAGTTTTGTCGTCTAAACATTGTACAATATTGTTTATTTTGATGTTAAATAGCGTAGTTGAAAGAATACTACCCTGTGGGACACCCTGTTCTTGATCGTAGAAATCTGACAGAATAGACCCCACACGCACTTGAAACATACGCTCCCCTAAAAAGCTTTCAATAAAATTGGGAAGTTTTCCTCTTAAGCCAATGTCATGGAGATCTTTTAATATTCCATATCGCCATGTTGTATCATATGCTTTCTCCAAGTCGAAAAAGACAGCTACTACGTGTTCTTTGTTAATAAAAGCATTTCGTGTAAATGTTTCTAGTCTTATTAAATTGTCGTTGGTACTACGTTCCGAACGAAAACCCGATTGATATTCTGAAATGAGGTTGTTGGATTCTAAGTACCAGACTAATCTCTTGTTTATCATTCTCTCCAATGTTTTACACAAACAACTTGTCAAAGCTATCGGACGATAATTTGTAGGTTCTGCGTGCTCTTTCCCTGGTTTCGGAATTGGTACAACTGTAGCTACACGCCAGCTCTCCGGACAGACCCCCGTTTCCCAAATATTATTAAAGATATCTAAAAGTGTTGAAAGAGAACTTTTTGGGCATCTGGTAATGAATTTCATCGGGGCCGGTTGCCGTATCATGTGATTTTTCAATGGCTTCAACGAGTTCGGATAAGTTAAAAGGTTTGTTGTATTCTTCGTGATTAAGGGATTTAAAGTTTAAATTTCTTTTCTCTTGGTCCTTTTTGAAATTTCAAAGTGTCAGAATAATTACGCGATGATGAATTTCTCAAGAATGTGTGCCCAAGAGTATCTGAAATATCTTTTTTTGTTGAAGCTATTGTGTCAAATTCAGTATTTAAATGTGTAAAACTAGGGGACTTTGTTTTTCCTGAAATTTTTCGTACCATATCCCAAACCTTTTTAATGGGGGTTTTGTAGTTCAATTTGGAGACATATTGTCTCCATGACTTTCGTTTGGAAGCTCGGATTGTTCGCCGAGCTTTAGCTCTAAAAACTTTAACGTCGTTTAGTTTTTCTGAAGTGGGACTTTTGCAGAACTTATTTAGAGCCTGTTTACGCTTTTTAATAGCTTCTTTACAGTCATTATTAAACCAGGGCTTGCTTTTATTAGTATTTGTGGAGGTCTTTGGAATGCATTGTTCTGATATATTAATAAGTGTATCTGTGAAATCAGAAACAATGTCGGATGATTCATTAAATTGATCAAATGATAACTCTTCTTCACATAAATTATGGAATAATTCCCAGTAATTTTATATGCTGTTTTATTTATTTATTTAATAACCGGTATGAACATCGCTTTAGTATTGACGGTATCACAACCTTACTAACCATAATGAGTATTACAAATACATTTAAAATATCAATATCACCCCTTAGGTTACACTCTGCTTCTTCTGTACGGATTCCCCATTCTATTAAGAACTTTAATACTATGTTGCCTTCGGTATTGGTTAGACCCTTAAATTTGTCTTCTGTAACTTCAGTTAATCTCAAAGGAGCAGGCAATACCAATGTTTTTGGGAGTAGTCTTCGTATAAGACTATCTCCTCTCAAATCGCCCATCCTTCGAAAATATACTAATCCGTGGAAAAGAAGTGGAATGTATCCCAGTATTTCTAAGTGCAATGCCAAGAGGTGCAGATGTTGTTCGCATTTAAGCACTGCGTCTACCGTTTCTTCATCTGTAAACGGTAGACGCTTCTCTGTAGTTAACATGTCTGATTTGACATGACAGTCTACAGATTTAATTTATCTAATTACTTGACGTGCTACAAACTGTAATATGCAGTACGTCGGTCAAACTAACCGCATGCTTAAAACTAGATTGAACGAGCATTATCGTAGAATGAGTAAGCCTAAGAAAACTGACACTTTCTTGTACCGTCACTTTCGACGTACAGGTCATTCTGTAAATAACATTGTTATACAACCAGTGGAAAAACTTTATTACGATGCAAATTCTACAACTAGATTCAAAATAATCAAAAGACATGAAGCTGAACTGAAATGGATTAAATTTTTACAGACCCCTTTTCCACTGGGATTTAATGACAACATTTATCATGAGGGTAATATTTCCAGAATGCCGGACTTTGATATTTTCTCACTCCTGGAATGTCGAAAACGCAGAACTAGATCTCACGGCACCAGGAAAAATGGTAACTTTAAACGTAAAACACGTGCGTTTAAACGAAACAATACTAGACTGAAGTGACTGTCAATTATATTATTAAATCATGGACGCCACTCTATGCTTTCATTTTTAAGTTCATTACCCGTTTCTGTTTTACGTCTTCTGGACACCGAGGCGAATAAATTCTACGATAGTTCTCATCAGTTATATGATGCGGCTCTCTTAACTAGAGGCTATACTCAGCATACTCTCCGTCCTTACATTGATTCTGAAATTAATCATAAACGCCATTTCTTCAAAATATCCTTCATTAATAAGGGTATGGATTTTATAGATTTGCCCAGTATCTTCCGTGAGAGATCGGTGCTTTCTTCCATTCCTGCTTATTTTCAAAATACTGAAACACCTATAATTTGCTATAAATATAACAAACCTGTAAGATCTATCATTTTTAATTTCAATAAACTTGTTTCAGATCTTGATATTGATACTAATACTCCTGATTCATGTGATTGTAAAAACTCAAAGTATTGCTATCCTGCTGCTGGTCATGTAATTACTGGCAATTTGAAAATTATTCCTGATTCTAGGATAAGGAATATAATTTCTAAAGGACCGAAATATCGGTTTCCTTCTAAAATTGATTTCAGTAAATGTAGAGATGAAATCGCTGCTTCCTTGAATGAATTCGGTAATCGATGGTGTAAGCGAGAGTATGTTGAGCATAAAGCCCTTAAGGACTGGAAACTTAGCATTTTAAAACTAGTAAATAAACGCATTTCTTTCTATTCTCAAAATACTAACTTATTACCTCCTAAGCCCAAGACGTCTTTACGTCATCTTAAACTAGGTATTCAAGAATTTCATAAGAAGTTTGTTTTGGCCCCTGCAGACAAGGCCGCTAACAACGTCGTCGTTGTGTGACGGCTCCACTATGTTAACACGCTTAAGCAGGAGCTTGGTGGTACTATGGCCTATGAACTTCAGCCTTTAGCTGAAGAGAGAGCTATAGTAGATAAACATGTTTGTCTTTCAGCCACCAAGTTTGCTGTGTGTGTTAACGAAGGCCAAGACAAGCTTCCTACGCTATACTGGTTACCAAAACTTCATAAAAAACCTTACAAAGCACGGTTTATTGCAAATTCTAGCTCTTGCACTACCACTGAACTTTCTAAATTATTAACTTCCTGTCTTACTGCTATTAAAACGCATGTAATTAAATATTGTGATAAAGTCTTTGAAAGATCAGGAAGAAATCTGTTTTGGTCTATAAAAAATTCGAATGAGGTTTTAAATAAATTGAAATCTAGACATTTTCGTGCTTCTAGTCTGTCTACCTACGATTTTTTCACTCTTTACACTACACTTCCTCATAATCTTATAAAAGAAAAGCTTAATGATTTAATTGAATGGACTTTTCACAGAGAAGATTCTCTCTATCTTGCATGTAATGTCAGAAATGCATTTTTCACTTCTAAAGAGCATAAGAATTATACACTTTGGTTATGTCAGAAAATGTGTGATGCCCTCACCTTTCTACTTGACAATATTTATATTAGATTCGGTACTAAGTTATTTAGACAAATTGTGGGTATTCCGATGGGTACTAATTGCGCACCTCTTGTGGCTGATCTGTTCTTGTATTGTTATGAAAGAGACTTCATTTTGTCGCTTTCCATTGATAACCAATCTGAAATTATTGAAGCTTTTAGCTCTACTTCTAGATATTTAGATGATTTATTAAATATTGATAATACCTATTTTGATGGTTTGATCAGTCAGATTTACCCCCTTGAACTTCAGTTAAATAAAGCAAATTCTTCTGATACCGAGGCCCCGTTTTTGGATTTACATCTGTCTATTGTAGATGGATTTGTTTCGTGCAAAATTTATGATAAACGCGATGACTTTGATTTTGAGATTGTAAATTTTCCTTTTTTGGATGGTGATGTTCCTCGTGCGCCATCCTATGGCGTTTATATTTCGCAATTAATTCGATTTGCTAGAGTGTGTAGTCATGTAACTGACTTCAACACTCGTAATAAATTATTAACGGCTAAACTCCTTAATCAGGGTTATCGGTACCATAAACTACGCAAAGCCTTTTCAAAATTTTATAGACGCCATTCTGATTTAATTTCAAAATTCAATATTGGACTTAAATCTCTTCTGCAACAAGGTCTATCGGAACCCGAATTTTATGGTGACTTAGCATATAAATTCAGAAAAATATATAACCGCAATGACTTCAGCACCCAATTTCGTAAAATCATTCTTCGATATAAAAAGATTGGGTACAACATGGATATTATACGACAGACTGCATGCATGGTAGTTAACCCAATCACGGTTGGCAACTTTGCTTCCCTCTTTAATTGCACGCCGGTGGGTCAGGCCTCAGATTCTATGACGGCTCCAACGTAAAGGCTTATTGAGAATTAGAGAGATCTAATTCAAGGTAATGTTGGTTGGTGCCTGATGCTCTGTCTCTGGTCGGGCTCATCGGAGTCTAACTGTTGGTTTTCTTTTGCTCCAGCATTTCAGTGGTTTCTTGCTGTCGAGTCCTCACCGTTGTCTCACCTCTGTGGTTCTTTGATTTTTGTGTTCACGGAGATGTTGCACTGATGAGTTAGGAGGCCTTCATGCGGACTGAACAAATTATTTGTCTAAATCGCGACGGAAGTAAGGGCGAGGATTGTGGCCACGTAAAATCGATTTAAGCCCCCCAGTGGAAATCTTCCACTGACCGTTCCAAGGCGGCTCTTCTGTGGCGATTTATTTATGTTGTTGTTTGTTACTTACTGTGTGTATCACTTGTGTCTTTTGGTTTTGGATGACCATATGGCCATTTTGTGGGAAAGTAACTGTCCTTATGGCCTTCCTTTGTTTGGGTTTCCATTATGGTCTGGTCGCTTAATGTTTGTATTTCTTTCCCTTTGGTGTCTTTTATGGGTGGAGTAAGTTAATTGTATCAATTCCTGATCTTTGTTTTACTTCTACTTTTTATTCATTTTCCACTTCTGGTTAGTCCTCATCTGGTTCGTTTACGCTCTCAATTATAACAGGGAAGTGATCACTTCCGCACTGATCATCATGAACAGACCAGTCATAGTCTAAGAAGAGAGATGGGTGACACAAAGAGAGATCTAAAGAAGACAAACGACCTGTCGCAGGGTGAAGATAAGTATAAGATTTATCATTCATCAAACAGAGATTGTTCTGTGCAATTAAATCTTCAATAAGTGCTCCTCTGTTGTTGTTATCTTTACAACCCCACAGAATGTTGTGACCATTGAAGTCACCAACTAAAAGATATGGCGATGGAAGCTGACCCAGCAACGACTCAAGATGTTCGGGCTTTAAAGTAAATGAGGGTGGAATATATAGAGAGCAAATTGTAGTTTCTTTATCCAGAGAAACCGACACTGCCACGGCCTGTAGTTCTGTTTTCAATTTGATCTCTCTTTGTGGTAAACAAGATTTAACAATAATTGAACTGCCACCAGATGGTCTGTTACCATCAGAGTAGATATAGTTGTATGAATTGAAACCCCTAATATCGATGTTGTCATCCGTTTTCAAAAAAGTTTCCTGCAAACAAAAAACCGATGGGTTTAATAAAGTAAGAAGCAATAAGAGTTCGTTATAATTTGACTTTAGACCTCGACAATTCCATTGTATTATTTTGTGTTTTGATCCATTGTATGGAGAGATATTTATTTGACTAGAAACTAATGTGTCGTTATCGACCAAATAATTACCTTATATAAGGTATCCTTGTAATCTTGCTACCTTTGCGAGGATTGGTTGGAGAGTCATCATCATCCATTAGTTCTTCATCGTCCTCGTCAGATGGTAGCCCTACCTGTGTGTAATGTTTTTGGATCGGTTCTTCCGATCCCTTATTGGTCCGACCGGAGTCGGATTTCTCTTTTACATGCGGCGCTGGCTTTGGTTCGGTCGCTGTCGACCGATCCGAAGCAACCTGGATTGCGCCATTTGACAAATTGGTTGAACTTTGTGGTGCTGGAGTAGTACTCCATGCACCAGATTTTTTCAGTTCAGCAATGCAAGATTCAACAGTCTGTGTTCCACTGTTCGTGACTTTAACACCAGCACCCTTTGTTATGCTGGCGTAACTGGTGCTTGGTGTTTTGTAACGTTCTTCAACAATCTTCCTCGCTTCTGGAAATGTTATCGACCTTTGGTATTTGACGGTGAGTATTTCTTTTTCTTTTTTCCATGCCGGACAATCTCGAGAGAAAACAGCATGTTTACCTCCACAATTTACGCAGTTGGCTTCATTCTTGCAGTTTTGATGATTATCAACATGTTTTTCTTCACCACAGTTTGGACAGAGTTTTTTCTTCTCACATCTGCTTTCGTGGTGACCGAAAACCTGACACGAGTAACATCTGAGAGGGTTTGGTATATATACCTCTACATTTACGGAAAGATATGCTACTTTGATTTTCTTGGGCAGAACTGGTGTATTAAAAGTCAACACGTAAGTACTGGTGGGTTTTAATACACCATTTCTACGAACTTGTATGTTACGTACACCAATTACGCCTTGATCTCTCAAGTTTTCGATGATTTCTTCATCGCTGCAAGGACGTAACTCTGGGCTGCGTATGACACCTTTACTGGAATTCAGTGTATTGTGGAGGGAAACTTTTACTTTCAGGTCAAATATTTTTTTCGTTTTAAGCAAAGCCTCTACATGCTGTTTTCTTTCGACTTCGATAAGTAGATCACCTGACCTAAGCTTCTTAATGCTTTTTGGTTGTCCGGCCATGGACACTATACTTTTTTCGATGACGAAAGGCGATAAACTTGACACTGTACGTGTATCATCAAGTGATGTCATGACCAAGAAGCGAGGAACATTTGGTGGTACAGACTGCTGACTGGGTTCATCGGAGTCAGACTCCGATGACTCATCTTTTTTACGTTTGGTTTTGTTGCGGTTACTAGAAAGAGGGGGACCCATGAAGAAGGTTTTTAAGATTCATCTCAAGTGCTCTCCGCCCTCCGCGGAGCCCTACAAGGGAACACCATAATGGAGTGGCTATCCGACTCGCAAGTGTTAGAGATACACGTGAGATATACTCGCATAAACAAAATGCTTACACGATTGGTCCGTTTCGCCACCGCCTTCTAGAGATAAAAAGACAGAAAAGGGTGAGGTAAATGGGCACATGGTTGGTATCAGGAAAGATACAAAAAGAATGGAAGAGAAAGTTAAGCGGTATCTCTAGGGCAAGGCGTGACCAGCCGATTGACTGTGCCGGACCGCACAGCCTCCCGTCTACACCGAAAAGCCAGGCCAAAGAGGCGTGTTGGGAATCTGAAGCACCGCAACCTCAGGTATCCCTCAACCTCCAGGATCCCTTCTTCCGGCTTACAGGACGCCACCCACGGCAAACGGGTGGTACTTCCTTTAGCTCTTCCCAGTGGGCACATTGACCACAGCAGCAACGTGCCCAGTGGGAATTGAGCCCCCAGGGCCACGGCAAGGCAGGAAGTCTAATACCTGGGGGTTTAATTAGTACAATTACTGAGGAATTAATTATTTAGATAAATTATTTTGTTGTCAGTTTTTTGTGCAATCTGGTAATTCATTTCATCTGACTTGTCTTCCAGTGCTTTGTGGTAAATTAACTGGGGGATTTTCAAATACCCCTTGCTACCTATATTTCTCTGCATTATCCATGTTTTCATTATGTGAATTACTATTCAATATTCAACAGCTATTTTGGCATGTAACGGAAATCTGAATTAAAACCTATTTATTTTCACTGACGTCGGATGACATGGTTAAATGTAAACCAGCATCTTTGTGTGCTGGGAGAACATGACACTGGAGTTACAATCCATGCTGTTGCTGCCGTCACCCTTGGCCTGCTGCTTATCAGGGGATCGTTAACATTGTTTGTCTGGTGGTAAAAAAATACCAATAGGCTGATGGATTTAGGGATGGATTTAGGATACATTAAAAAAATTGGTAGCAACACAAACTGAAGCCCCAATGTCAAGTTGGCCCAGTGCATGTTGACACTGGTTTACATTCAACCCTGGCATCTTGGGTCAGTAAAAAGTAAGGGGTTTTAATTCGGATTTGCCCAAATTGCTGTGGATTTGTACTGTTTGGTTCAAGCATGTGGCTGCATATGGTCAGTGCATGTCGCAACGCTTGATTTGAATATTAAAGTAATTCAAAGTTAGTTTAATACATGTAGCTTCTTAATTATTTTTTTTTCAAATAAACTTGATTACATTCTTAAGCAGTTTTTTAATCAAATAAACCTGATGAGTTTGATATGTCTTATTCTTTATTACCTTATCTGACATTTCATGGCCCATTTCTCCAAAAAAATCTTATTAAGACTATCTTTTGGAGTGTCTAATTTGATTTCAATGACAAGTGGTCTTGCTTTGATTATAAAAAAAATTGAGGAAGAAACTGTTTCAGATTGGCAAAAACTGCACTTAATAGCACAGTGGTCCTGACACTGAAGTTGTAATAGCAAGATTTTACAACTCCTGTTGAAATCACGTGGAATGACATATATATATATATAGTAAAATTCTACTATTTCCAATCTTGACCTTGACAAAAATCTTGACTTGTGACCTTCACCTGACTGAAAGAAAATGACATTGCCTGGGACATATTTGTGCTTACTATATGCAAATTCACAACTGCAAAGCATTTGTGAGAGAATCCAGGAACTTGATATGGATGCTTCAGTTACTCTCAATTGGCCAGAAATTGATGCGTTAGAAGTCCATGTGCATGTTCTAGGTACTTAATTTACTTCATAAGTGTCATGTGCATGTTCTAGGTACTTAATTTACTTCATAAGTGTCAGAATATTGCTGGATATGAAGTACAGTAAAATTCCTAAATTAAGACCACCATTGAGACCACTTTTGAACGGTCCCAAAGGTGGTCTCTGAAAACCAAATTTGACTGCAACCAATTGAATAAGCTTTTTAAAGGCAGAATTAGTCTTTAATTAAGGTGGTCTTATATCGGAATTTCACTGTAGTTCAACTGCATTTGGGTACCTGGGTTATTTCATACATTTGAAAATTGTGGGTGCTGCATAATCTTGCTTAAACGTTTAAATGCTTTTGAAAAAGACTGAATGACATGTAGTGCTATTTGCAGTTCAATATGAAGAAACACGTCTTGTACCCTATCAAATTAAAGTGCATTATACTTTCGATACTTGTTCAGTCTGACACTTTGTATGACATCTATTTGCAGGTTACTGTGACCTATATTTAATGGTCTTTTGAATAGATTTGAACCATACTTGGGATAATTTAGTTTGACAGGATGAATGGTATAATTATAGTTGACAGGGCTTTCTGTTTTGTTCAAAATAGTACATGTATATGCATTATACTTGATAATGAATGGGCCTTCTTTGAGTGGCCTTAATCTGAATGTAGGTCATCTGAACTCCAGTACAAGCCAATGACCACTTGTATATCTTGTAGACATTGATGGGTATTAGGTCCTAAAACTTTATCTGGGTACTTGGGTTACTTTCAGAATAACAAATATATTGATGGGTATTAAATTAAGTCCAAAAACTTTATCTGGGTACTTGGGTTACTTTCGGAATAACAAATACATTGATGGGTATTAAGTCCAAAAACTTTATCTGGGTACTTGGTATTACTTTGTTACTTTCAGAATAACAAATACATTGATGGGTATTAAGTCCAAAAACTTTATTGGGGTACTTGGTATTACTTGGTTACTTTCAGAATAACAAATACATTGATGGGTATTAAGTCCAAACACTTTATCTGGGTACTTGGGTTACTTTCAGAATAACAAATACATTGATGGGTATTAAGTCCAAAAACTTTATCTGGGTACTTGGGGTTACTTTCAGAATAACAAATACATTGATGGGTATTAAGTCCAAAAACTTTATCTGGGTGCTTGGTATTACTTGGTTACTTTCAGAATAACAAATACATTGATGGGTATTAAGTCCAAAAACTTTATCTGGGTACTTGGTATTACTTGGTTACTTTCAGAACAACAAATACATTGATGGGTATTAAGTCCAAAAACTTTATCTGGGTACTTGGGTTACTTTCAGAATAACAAATACATTAATGGGTATTAAGTCCAAAAACTTTATCTAGGTACTTGGTATTACTTTGTTACTTTCAGAATAACAAATACATTGATGGGTATTAAATCCAAAAACTTTATTGGGATACTTGGTATTACTTGGTTACTTTCAGAGTGACAAATGCATTGATGGGTAAAAAGTCCAAAAACTTTATCGGGGTACTTGGTATTACTTGGTTACTTTCAGAGTAACAAATGCATTGATGGGTATTAAGTCCAAAAACTTTATCTGGGTACTTGGGTTACTTTCAGAATAACAAATACATTGATGGGTATTAAGTCCAAAAACTTTATCTGGGTACTTGGTATTACTTGGTTACTTTCAGAGTAACAAATGCATTGATTGGTAATAAGTCCAAAAACTTTATCTGGGTACTTGGTATTACTTGGTTACTTTCAGAGTAACAAATACATTGATGGGTATTAAGTCCAAAAACTTTATCTGGGTATTTGGGTTACTTTCAGAGAACAAAGACATTGATGGGTTTTAAGTCCAAAAACTTTATCTGGGTACTTGGGTTACTTTCAGAGTAACAACGAAATTGATGGGTATTAAGTCCAAAAACTTTATCTGGGTGCTTGGTTTACTTTCAGAGTAACAACTTTATCTGGGTGCTTGGTTTACTTTCAGAGTAACAACAACATTGATGGGTATTAAGTCCAAAAACATTATCTGGGTGCTTGGGTTACTTTCAGAGTAACAACTACATTGATGGCTATTAAGTCCAAAAACTTTATCTGGGCACTGACCACTTGTATATCTTGTAGACATTGATGGGTATTAAGTCCAAAAACTTTATCTGGGTACTTGGGTTACTTTCAGAATAACAAATATATTGATGGGTATTAAATTAAGTCCAAAAACTTTATCTGGGTACTTGGGTTACTTTCGGAATAACAAATACATTGATGGGTATTAAGTCCAAAAACTTTATCTGGGTACTTGGTATTACTTGGTTACTTTCAGAATAACAAATACATTGATGGGTATTAAGTCCAAAAACTTTATTGGGGTACTTGGTATTACTTGGTTACTTTCAGAATAACAAATACATTGATGGGTATTAAGTCCAAACACTTTATCTGGGTACTTGGGTTACTTTCAGAATAACAAATACATTGATGGGTATTAAGTCCAAAAACTTTATCTGGGTACTTGGGTTACTTTCAGAATAACAAATACATTGATGGGTATTAAGTCCAAAAACTTTATCTGGGTGCTTGGTATTACTTGGTTACTTTCAGAATAACAAATACATTGATGGGTATTAAGTCCAAAAACTTTATCTGGGTACTTGGTATTACTTGGTTACTTTCAGAACAACAAATGCATTGATGGGTATTAAGTCCAAAAACTTTATCTGGGTACTTGGGTTACTTTCAGAATAACAAATACATTGATGGGTATTAAGTCCAAAAACTTTATCTAGGTACTTGGTATTACTTTGTTACTTTCAGAATAACAAATACATTGATGGGTATTGAGTCCAAAAACTTTATTGGGGTACTTGGTATTACTTGGTTACTTTCAGAGTGACAAATGCATTGATGGGTAAAAAGTCCAAAAACTTTATCGGGGTACTTGGTATTACTTGGTTACTTTCAGAGTAACAAATGCATTGATGGGTATTAAGTCCAAAAACTTTATCTGGGTACTTGGGTTACTTTCAGAATAACAAATACATTGATTGGTATTAAGTCCAAAAACTTTATCTGGGTACTTGGTATTACTTGGTTACTTTCAGAGTAACAAATGCATTGATTGGTAATAAGTCCAAAAACTTTATCTGGGTACTTGGTATTACTTGGTTACTTTCAGAGTAACAAATACATTGATGGGTATTAAGTCCAAAAACTTTATCTGGGTATTTGGGTTACTTTCAGAGAACAAAGACATTGATGGGTTTTAAGTCCAAAAACTTTATCTGGGTACTTGGGTTACTTTCAGAGTAACAACGAAATTGATGGGTATTTAGTCCAAAAACTTTATCTGGGTGCTTGGTTCAGAGTAACAACGAAATTGATGGGTATTTAGTCCAAAAACTTTATCTGGGTGCTTGGTTTACTTTCAGAGTAACAACAACATTGATGGGTATTAAGTCCAAAAACATTATCTGGGTGCTTGGGTTACTTTCAGAGTAACAACTACATTGATGGCTATTAAGTCCAAAAACTTTATCTGGGCACTGACCACTTGTATATCTTGTAGACATTGATGGGTATTAAGTCCAAAAACTTTATCTGGGTACTTGGTTTACTTTCAGAATAACAAATACATTGATGGGTATTAAGTCCAACAACATTATTTGGGTACTTTGGTTACTTTCCAAGTAACAAAGACATTGATGGGTATTAAGTCCAAAAAATTATCTGGGTCATCTGAACTCCAGTACAAGCCAATGACCACATGTATATATTGTAACCTGTAATTGATATGCATTATGTAGGCTTTTTAGCTCACCTGAGCATGAAGTGCTCATGGTGAGCTATTGTGATCAGTAAATGTCCGGGTGCGTCGTGTGGCGTCAACAATCTCTAAGTGGTAACTCCTTGGGCCAATTTCATTCAAACTTCATGGGAATGTTGCTTAGGTGACCCACTACCAAAAGAGCAAAAAACATTCCGCTTTGATGAACAAGATGGCCACCAGAGCTTAAAATAGAAAAATCTTTAAAAGACAACTCCTCCTATACCCTTGGGCTGATTTCATTTAAACTTCATAGTAGTGTTGCTTAGGTGACCCTCTACCAAAATAGCTAAAATTGTTCCGCTCCAATGAACAAGATGTCGGCCAGAGCTAAAAATAGAAAAATCTTTTAAAGACAACTCCTAAACCCTTGGGTTAATTTCATTCAAACTTCATAGGAATGTTGCTTAAGTGACCCACTACCAAAATAGCTAAAATGGTTCCGCTCTGGTATACAAATGTTGCCTAGGTGACCCTATACCAAAATAGCTAAAACAGTTCCACTCTGATCAGCAAGATGTATCCCAGTGCTAAAAATAGAAGAAACATAAAATATTGGCCTAAAATGCCTCCTTAACCTTTTGGCCATTTTCAGTTAAACTTCATAGGAATGTTGCCTTGGGGCTGTCTATCAAAAAAATGCAAATATCGTTCAGCTCTAATGAACTAAATGGCTGCCAGTGCTAAAAATAGAAAATATCTCTAAATGACTACTTTTAAAACTAGCTAGTCTGGCCCAGAAAACATGTACACTCCATATTTTTCACTTCGGTGGTGTATTCCTTGCTTCCAAACGATAACCCTTTCATAGAACATTTTTCCCATACACATGTGCCAATTTGATTCAAACTTCATCTAGGAATGATGCTTGTGTTACATTCTATTAATATAGCAAAAAAGTTAATTCAGCACAGATGAAGAAGACTGCTGCCAGAGCTTAACAATTTTCATATAAATTCTAACTCCTATACTCTTGGGCCAGTTTCATTCAAATTATAGCCTAGAGGCTGCAAATGGGACTGCTTTGGACCCACTTGTTATAAAATCTTTCAGGTGAGCGAACCAGGGCCCTCTGGGCCTTCTTGTTTGTCCGCTGACAGCTATCTTTTCTTTGTCTTGAGTGATAAATTAAGTAAGGAAGTACCCATGAAATTTACCTTGTAAAGTACCTAACAAGTGCCCATTTGTAAGATCATTAACAAATAGCCAACTAGCATGTAACCAACAGTGCCGCCCGCCCGCCCAAAAATTTTGGACATTTTGACACTTAAGTATATATTCGTAAGTCCAAATGGACTTTATTCCATTATTTTGGAACTTAAGTGGCAATGATGATGATGATGATTTCGTGTTTAACGACGCGTCAACCCTCTTTGTGGGTCATAAGCGTCAAACGGTTGATGGTTAAACGGCATGAATAATTATGATGATATTAAAAGTAAAAAGTCAGAATGATAATGTATAAAAATCTGAAACAGTTAAATCTTATGAAAAAGTCCAATTTCTTTTAAGAATAAAATAATATTATCAACAGGTACATCTCGAAACAGTTGTTGCAAAGTGTCAGCTTTGAAATATAAAATACGTGAGGGTGAAAAGTCAACACAGTCAATTAAGATATGTTTCACAGTGAATGGCTGATCACAACCTACACAAGAAGGCTGATCATCACCATTAAAAATATAAGAATGAGTAACTCTAGTATGGCCGATGCGCAGTCGTGTTAATACTACGTCCTCTTTTCTGGAAAACTGTGGAGGAGAGCATTTTGTACTAACGACAGGTTTAATGGCATGGAGTTTGTTATTTATTGCACGGTCCCATTCGCCTTGCCATTCCGACAAGATGTATCTGTTGATAAATGGTTTAAAATTGTTAAAAGGAATTTTAAAAACAGATGGATCAAGATTGAGCGATTCCTTTGCTTTCTTGTCAGCATATTCATTGCCGACAATGCCAATATGGCTCGGAAGCCAACAAAACAAGATTTGGTGTGTTTTAGAAATTTCATGATGTTTTTCGATCAATTTTTGAATTTGAGGATTTTTAGATGATGAATGGTCTAAAGCCTTAAGCACAGAAAGTGAATCCGAAAATATAATTGCTTTTTGAATTGTTGAAGAACTGATAAAATCTAAAGCTAGGTCTATTGCTTTGGCTTCAGCTGTAAAAATAGATGAACCATCTGGAAGGCGCATGGTTTTGTGCGTATCTTTAGAAACATACGCACAGCCAACTTTATCTCCTTCTTTGGAACCATCAGTATAGACTTGCTGGTAATCATTGTAACGTGACTGCAGTACCTGAAAGTTTTGTTTGAGAAGTATTGGATTTGATTCGGATTTTTTTCCATCATGTAAGTCGAACAGAATAGAAGGTTGTTTAATACACCAAGATGGAACTTCGGCGGTTTCATGTTTTTGAATATTTTTAAGGTCGATACCTGAATTTTCCAGCAGTGGTAAAATACGTAATCCAAAAGGTTTGATTGCTGTGGGTTTTGTTTCATACTTATCTACAAATTGAGGTCGAAATGAAATTTTGGATGCCGGGTTAGATGGATTTGCAGCAAGTCTGATAGCATACTGAAGAGAAAGTTTCTCTCTGCGCGAGGTTAAAGATGGTTCACCTGCTTCTACATAAAGGCTTAATACGGGAGAAGTACGGAAGGCTCCCATGGCCAGACGAAGGCCTTGGTGATGGATAGTATCCAAGGATTTTAAATAGGACTTTCTGGCAGAACCATAAACAACAGACCCATAATCTAATTTAGATCTTATTAAAGACCGGTAAAGATGTAATAAAGTATACCGATCTGCTCCCCAACTTGTATGAGCTAAAACTTTCAAAAGATTCAAAGCTTTTAAGCATTTCGCTTTAAGATATTTAATATGTGGAATAAAAGATAACTTTTGATCAAATATGACCCCAAGAAATTTGGCTTCTTCAACAACAGGAATTTGTGATCCGTATAAAAACAGGGAAGGATGTTCGTGTTTCTTCCGTAGTTTACAAAAATGAACACACTGCGTTTTCGACTTGGAGAACTTGAAACCATTTTTATCAGTCCATTCTTCTACTCTTTTTAAATTTTGTTGTAACTTTCGTTCAATTGTTTTCATATTTTTTGAACGGTAACATATACAAAAATCATCAACATACAATGAACAATCAGTTTTGTCGTCCAAACATTGTACAATATTGTTTATTTTGATGTTAAATAGCGTAGTTGAAAGAATACTACCCTGTGGGACACCCTGTTCTTGATCATAGAAATCTGACAGGGTAGACCCCACACGCACCTGAAACATGCGCTCCCCTAAAAAGCTTTCAATAAAACTGGGAAGTTTTCCTCTTAAGCCAATGTTATGTAGATCTTTCAATATTCCATAACGCCATGTTGTATCATATGCTTTCTCCAAGTCGAAAAAGACAGCCACTACGTGTTCTTTGTTAATAAAAGCATCTCGTATAAATGTTTCTAGTCTAATTAAATTGTCATTGGTACTACGTTCCGAACGAAAGCCCGATTGATATTCTGAAATGAGGTTGTTGGACTCTAAGTACCAGACTAATCTCTTGTTTATCATTCTCTCCAATGTTTTACACAAACAACTTGTCAAAGCTATCGGACGATAATTTGTAGGTTCTGCATGATCTTTCCCTGGTTTCGGAATTGGTACAACTGTAGCTACACGCCAACTCTCAGGACAGACCCCCGTTTCCCAAATATTATTAAAGATATCTAAAAGTGTTGTAAGAGAACTTTTTGGCAGATGCTTAAGCATCTGATAATGAATTTCATCGGGGCCGGTTGCCGTATCATGTGATTTTTCAATGGCTTCAACGAGTTCCGATA
Organism: Lucinisca nassula; assembly: GCA_963580285.1. Classification (NCBI taxonomy): domain Eukaryota; kingdom Metazoa; phylum Mollusca; class Bivalvia; order Lucinida; family Lucinidae; genus Lucinisca; species Lucinisca nassula. Next base: position 16,009,586 of record OY757020.1, on the reverse strand, counting down.
AGTTAAATGGTGTGTTGTATTCTTCGCGATTAAGGGATTTGAAGTTAAGTTTTCTTTTCTCCTGGTCCTTTTTGAAATTTCTAAAAGTGTCAGAATAATTACGCGATGATGAATTTCTCAAAAATGTGTGACCAAGAGTATCTGAAATATCTTTTTTTGTTGAAGCTATTGTGTCAAATTCAGTATTTAAATGTGTAAAACTAGAAGACTTTGTTTTTCCTGAAATTTTTCGTACCATATCCCAAACCTTTTTAATGGGGGTTTTATAGTTCAATTTGGAGACATATTCTCTCCATGACTTTCGTTTGGAAGCTCGGATTGTTCGCCGAGCTTTAGCTCTAAAAACTTTTACGTCGTTGAGCTTTTCTGAAGTGGGATTTTTGCAGAACTTATTTAGAGCCTGTTTACGCTTTTTAATAGCTTCTTTACAGTCATTATTAAACCAAGGCTTGCTTTTCTTAGTATTTGTGGAGGTCTTTGGAATGCATTGTTCTGATATGTTAATAAGTGTATCTGTGAAATCAGAAACAATGTCAGATGATTCATTTAAGTGATCAACTGATAACTCTTCTTCACATAAATTATGGAATAATTCCCAGTCGGCTTTATTCATTTTCCATTTCTGGTTACAGTCTTCATCTGGTTCGTTTACGCTCTCTATTATAACAGGAAAGTGATCACTTCCGCACTGATCATCATGAACAGACCAGTCATAGTCCAAGAAGAGAGATGGGTGACACAAAGAGAGATCTAAAGAAGACAAATGACCTGTCGCAGGGTGAAGGTAAGTATAAGATTTATCATTCATCAAGCAAAGATCGTTCTTTGCAATAAAATCTTCGACAAGTGCTCCTCTGTTATTGACATCTTTACAGCCCCATAGAATATTGTGACCATTGAAGTCGCCAACTAAAAGATATGGCGATGGAAGTTGACTCAGCAATGAGTCAAGATGTTCGGGCTTTAAAGAAAATGAGGGTGGGATATATAGAGAGCAAACTGTAGTTTCTTTATCCAGAGAAACCGATACTGCTACAGCTTGAAGGTCGGTTTTTAATTTGATCTCTCTTTGTGGTAAACATGATTTAACAAAAATTGAGCTGCCACCAGATGGTTTGTTACCATCAGAATAGATATAGTTGTATGTATTGAAACCCCTGACATCTATGTTGTCATCAGTTTTTAAAAAAGTTTCTTGCAAACAAAACACCGATGGGGTTAGTAGCGAAATAAGTAATAAGAGTTCATTATAATTTGATTTAAGACCTCGACAATTCCATTGTATTATTTTGTGTTTTAAATCCATTTTAAGGAGAGATATTTAAAGACTAGAAACTATTATGGAGGTGCAATTGGTGATATAGATCTGCTACCACCAGCTCGTGGTGTGGCAGACCTCGATCTGTTATTGCCACTTGGTGATGATGGAGTTTCAGTCAACTCCATATCACTGTCACTCAAAGATCCGAATCTGTTCTGAAATTTTATATTGTCTCTTTCCATTTTACGTTGTCTGTCTGTTTGTCTTTGAGACAATTGATGTTTTTTTATCGGATCTTGCGACCCCTTATTAGTTCGACCTGGGTCGGGTTTCTCTTTTACATTCGGCGCTGGCTTCGGTACGGTCGCTGTCGACCGATCCGAAGCAACCTGAATTGCGCCTTTTGATAAATTGGTTGAACTTTGTGGTGCTGGAGTGGATTTACTCCATGCACCAGACTTTTTCAGTTCAGCAATGTATGATTCAGCAGTCTGTGTTCTAACAAAGCTTTAAATCTTATAAAATGTTACTTAAGCAATAGAAAACAATGTGTCAAACTAGGGAATAACAAAAGTGATTTTCAGTCTCTCTTAAAGGGTGTGCCTCAGGGGTCCATACTAGGACCGGTCCTGTTTAACATTTTTATTAATGACATCTTTCATTTTGTGTCTCACAGTCAATTGTATAATTATGCAGATGACAATACTGTCTCATGTGCGGACCATGTTTTGGGGAATGTTATTGATAATCTTGTGCAGGATAGCCTATCATTAATACAGTGGTTTTCAGACAATCAGATGAAAGCAAATCCTGAAAAATTTCAAGCCATTTCAGTTGGAAAAAGAACTAGAAACGAAAATATATCTTTTAATCTGGAAAATAATTTTATTAACTGTGAAGATAATGTGAAACTTCTAGGGGTAACAATTGATTTCCAACTAAATTTTGATACACATATCTCGAATATCTGCAAAAAGGCATCCAGACAACTTAATGTTTTAAAAAGGATAGGGAAATATTTATGTAAATTAGGGAAACTAAATGTTTATCATTCTTTTATTTTATCTAATTTTAACTATTGTCCTCTCACTTGGCACTTTTGTGGAGAAGTTAACACAAAGAAAATAGAGAAAATACAGGAAAGAGCACTGAGATTCATCTACAGCGATTACAGCTCTAGCTATGAATCGCTGTTGATGAAGTCTCAGTTTCCTTCACTGAGAGTCAGGCGCTTGAGGACAATGGTCCTGGAAGCCTTTAAGATCTTAAATAAGCAAACTCCAGTTTATTTACATGATCTTTTAACCTTTAAAAATAATGTTTATTCTTTTAGGTATACTAGCACAGTAGAGATACCACAAGTAAGAACCACCAGGTACGGTACCAGTTCCTTTCGCTCCATGGCGGCTAAACTCTGGAACTCCCTTCCACAACATTACAGAGATGCCGCTTCTTTTAGCCAATTTAAAAATCAAATAGCTGCATGGAGTGGAGGGAACTGTGCATGCTCGTTCTGTTGCGAAAGTTGATATGTTTCTCTGTGTTAGATGTAGTTATAGATTTTGTAAAAATTTGCCATTTATGTGCTATAACGAGTTAGTGTAATGATCTTAACCAAATGTGCATTTAGTTTTAAACATATTATAATATTTGCTTATGGTTTCGTTATAAACATTTAATCGTATTTGTAAACTTTTACATGAATCTAGGATCTTTCTATTTACACATTATTTTATGCAGACTTAGATCTATAAATCACCTATATTTTTACCAGATATACATATATTTGTTTTTATATTCATTTAATGTATTCATTTATCTGTTTATCTATCTATTTATTAAATATTCTCTTAATAGTACTTTTCGCCTTGCTGATTTCCAGCGAGTGTGGACTGCCCGTACAGCTGGAGGATCAGCATGGTTTATTAGGGCCAAAATAAGGACTTAATCTATTTCTGTCTTATATATGTTTACTGTACATGTACATGCATATATTTTATGTTTTAATGTGTCTGTGTTTTTGTCTATGTCTTTGTGATATGTGGAAATGTGTTGTGTAATATTTGTGAGTCGGTAAATAGCTATTCATAGCTAATGTTATATTGTTTTACTGTCCGACTTAAAATAAAATTTGTCTTATGTCTTATGTCTTATTGTCTTATGTTGCGGAGCTGGTACATTTTACACCAGCACCCTTTGAACTTAAGTGGCAAAAATTGTCTCTTAGGTGGCTTGCCGCTTAAGAGAATTTGCCGCTTAAGTAGTCAATATGCTGACGCCTAGCCACTTAAGTATCCGTCCGATCCGTCCGTCCCGATCCTGTCTGTCCGTCCGCACCATCGAAATGACATTTAGGGGGCAAAAAATTTGGACAGTTTGACATTTAAGTACATATTGGTGAGTCCAAATGGGGTTTATTCCGTTATTTGGGTACTTAATTGGCAAAATTTCGCTCTTAGGTGGCTTGCCACTTAAGAGAATGTGCCGCTTAAGTAGTCAATATGCCGACGCCTAGCCATTTAAGTATCCGTTCGTGAGAACTTCCGTCCGTCCACACCAACGAAACGACATTTTGGGGGCAAAAAATTTGGACATTTTGACACTTAAGTATATATTCGTAGGTCCAAATGGACTTTATTCCGTTATTTTGGTACTTAAGTGGCAAAAATTGTCTCTTAGGTGGCTTGCCGCTTAAGAGAAATTGCCGCTTAAGTAGTCAATATGCCGACGCCTAGCCACTTAAGTATCCATTCGTGAGAACGTCCGTCCGTCCGTCCATGCACGCACCAATATGGCCGAAACGACCCACCCCCGAAATTAGGCCGAAACGACCCAGGCCGAAACGACTCGGGGGCCGAAACGACCCAGGGACCGAAACGACTCAGGACCGAAACGACCCGCGACCTACTGACAGACGCATTGTTATACAAATAATCGAGCGAGCCAATAACCAAATAGTGCATTCGACCAAGTGGTTTGGCATCAGGGGACAGTTTCGCATTTGAGGGTGGACGTTTTTCAAAATATTATAGTAGGAGGGTCAATAATGGCATGGTTGCTCATAGAAATTGTGATATGTGGATATTTTTTGCCAATGTGGGCTTATTTGCTGAGTATCTGTACTTTTATGAAATGGAATACGAAACTAAAACCCCGGCTGTCTGGATGCTGTGCAAGTTCAAGGTGCAGCGGCATATCTGAATTCACGAAGGTAACTTTGGCACTAAAAAGTGGCTGTTTTTCAAAGAGGATTCCTGAAAAAGTTAACTGGTTATGGTATACTTTTCTGTCTATTTCTTTGCATGTGACTGAGTGTACATGACATTTCAACAGGTGCCAAGTACTGGTGTTTTGGGAGTAAATTCACAGGATCTGTCAAAGTGAAGTGGAGTCATGATTTTTTGTATGTAAAAATTAGTGGGTGGGGTAAGTGAAATGCTGCTGCTGTCAGCCTATGCAAACAGAGAAGTGTTTTTGGTATTCTGTTTTGATTTCATGCATGTGTGGAGCAATTTGAAACCAAAACAGAAGTTATCGCTTTCTCCAGGAGTTGTCGATAACGATTAAAAAACTTGGTGTGACGCGGACAAAAAAGTGCTGCGATTAACTGTCCCCTGATGCCTTAAGGGAAAACGCCAAAAATTCAAGTCATCTTTTGGGGTCTTATTCACTGCAGTTTGAAAAGCTTATTATTTGTCGAATGAGTACCCGCAATGTTTTTGTGCATCGTGCTGTCCATATTTACGCAGGAAATGATACGCTGTAGGTACCGTATGATTGTCCGATTTTAAGCCGACAAACAGTTTTCTTACACCAGACTGCAGCCTGTGCCCTTAAACATTTAATTCACATACTGGGGATGGAAATATTGTTTATTTTCAAGGATTTGAATATTTTTACATCTAAATATGGCCTTAAAGAGTATAATTTAAGCTAGTTTGGCTTTGTTTTTGGTCATTTTTCCCAATTTTGAATGAATTTTCCATTGGGGAAATGGGCAAAATTTTACTGAAGTCAAAAATTTGGCTCTAGTCCACTCCACAGTGGCACAGGCATTCTATCAAGCATTAAAATCTACCAGAAAAAGCAATTAACAGCATTCCAAGACAGTTCAACAGGAATATTTTAAACAAAAACAGTTGTCGAGCTTGGCAAGGGCGCACAGATGATATCGGTTTTGGTGAAAAGCTTGTACGGCATCGCAATGTGTGCGCTTGTCTGAAATTACACTGCATTGATTTTGCACGAGACCATTTAAATATTTTTCACAGGAGTACTTGATAATATTATGATATTTTGCCCATTTTTGCCCTAACCACCTCTGTGTAAATGTTATGACCTGTCTCATGAGCCACATTCTGTGAAAAAATTATAGGTAATTCAGTAAAAATGATGAACAGTGCCATGACCACTATAGATGCAAAGGTTGCCTCATAAACAGATCTCAAATTTGTGCTGTGCAAATGTCCCAAAAGCCTATCCAGGTCCTTAATATTAACAACAATGTCTTTTTCAGCACTGTAAGACCTTCTGTGTGTCCAAGAATGTACTTTGGACACATTATTCTGATAGGATTCTTTCTCTTTTCCAGTCTGTAGCTAGTAACCTCAGAATACTCACCAGGTCTAGCTGCTAGTTGCTGATGACAGCACATGTGCAAGTTAAGAAGTTCTTCTTATCCAAGTAAGTGTAGTTTCTTGCAGCCAGAAAGTGTTTCCTTGTGCTGACTCCATTTTATATAGTGGAGAATGACAAGGCTAGTGCAATGTTACACTCCTCCCTGATTATTTTATGGAGATTTTTTAGTCTGGGGCTCAGTTCTTACCTTGTAGTATGCCCCAAACTCAGAAAATAGTGCTTTGACTGTAACAAAAACACAGTAGAACCTTTCTCAAACACATTCAGAAATGAAATACCCTTTTTTGCAGTTTCTAGCTTCCTACGCTATACTGGTTACCAAAACTTCATAAAAAACCTTACAAAGCACGGTTTATTGCTAATTCTAGTTCTTGCACTACCACTGAACTTTCTAAATTATTAACTTCCTGTCTTACTGCTATTAAAACGCATGTAATTAAATATTGCGATAAAGTCTTTGAAAGATCAGGAAGAAATCTGTTTTGGTCTATAAAAAATTCGAATGAGGTTTTAAATAAATTGAAATCTAGACAGTTTCGTGCTTCTAGTCTGTCTACCTACGATTTTTCCACTCTTTACACTACAGTTCCTCATAATCTTATAAAAGAAAAGCTTAATGATTTAATTGAATGGGCTTTTCACAGAGAAGATTCTCTCTATCTTGCATGTAATGTCAGAAATGCATTTTTCACTTCTAAAGAGCATAAGAATTATACACTTTGATCATGTCAGAAAGTGTGTGATGCCCTCACCTTTCTACTTGACAATATTTATATTAGATTCGGTACTAAGTTATTTAGACAAATTGTGGGTATTCCGATGGGTACTAATTGCGCACCTCTTGTGGCTGATCTGTTCTTGTATTGTTATGAAAGAGACTTCATTTTGTCGCTTTCCATTGATAACCAATCTGAAATTATTGAAGCTTTTAGCTCTACTTCTAGATATTTAGATGATTTATTAAATATTGATAATACCTATTTTGATGGTTTGATCAGTCAGATTTACCCCCTAGAACTTCAGTTAAATAAAGCAAATTCTTCTGATACCGAGGCCCCGTTTTTGGATTTACATCTATCTATTGTAGATGGATTTGTTTCGTGCAAAATTTATGATAAACGCGATGACTTTGATTTTGAGATTGTAAATTTTCCTTTTTTGGATGGTGATGTTCCTCGTGCGCCATCCTATGGCGTTTATATTTCGCAATTAATTCGATTTGCTAGAGTGTGTAGTCATGTAACTGACTTCAACACTCGTAATAAATTATTAACGGCTAAACTCCTTAATCAGGGTTATCGGTACCATAAACTACGCAAAGCCTTTTCAAAATTTTATAGACGCCATTCTGATTTAATTTCAAAATTCAATATTGGACTTAAATCTCTTCTGCAACAAGGTCTATCGGAACCCGAATTTTATGGTGACTTAGTATATAAATTCAGAAAAATATATAACCGCAATGACTTCAGCACCCAATTTCGTAAAATCATTCTTCGATATAAAAAGATTGGGTACAACATGGATATTATACGACAGACTGCATGCATGGTAGTTAACCCAATCACGGTTGGCAACTTTGCTTCCCTCTTTAATTGCACGCCGGTGGGTCAGGCCTCAGATTCTATGACGGCTCCAACGTAAAGGCTTATTGAAAATTAAAGAGATAATGTCGGTTGGAGCCTGATGCTCTGTCTCTGGTCGGGCTCATCGGAGTCTAACTGTTGGTTTTCTTTTGCTCCAGCATTTCAGTGGTTTTTTGCTGTCGAGTCCTCACCGTTGTCTCACCTCTGTGGTTCTTTGATTTCTGTGTTCACGGAGATGTTGCACTGATGAGTTAGGAGGCCTTCATGCGGACTGAACAAATTATTTGTCTAAATCGCGACGGAAGTAAGGGCGAGGATTGTGGCCACGTAGAATCGATTTAAGCCCCCCAGTGGAAATCTTCCACTGACCGTTCCAAGGCGGCTCTTCCGTGGCGATTTATTTATGTTGTTGTTTGTTACTTACTGTGTGTATCACTTGTGTCTTTTAATTTTGGATGGCCATATGGCCATTTTGTGGGAAACTAACTGTCCATATGGCCTTCCTTTGTTTAGGTTTCCATTATGGTCTGGTCGCTTAATGTTTGTATTTCTTTCCCTTTGGTGTCTTTTATGGATGGAGTAAGTTAATTGTATCAATTCCTGATCTTTGTTTTACTTCTACTCTGGTATGCATAGTTGCTGTTTTATCATAACCTGTAGACTATGTTTTGGTCGAAATTCAGCTTCAGTAGAAACCTTATGATTTTGATTGTTTTAGAGCCTGTCAGTATCTTTATCTAAGCCAGTTATCTGATGAGAAATGACACAACTGACTTAATTGGTTTGTTCTTTCCCTTTTTCTTTCCTGCAGAGGGTGTCCACTTTAGACTCTGATCAGTAGCAAAGGGGAGATAATGAATATCTCAAAGGCCCAGTCATTTTAGGAAAATTTGGGGATTGGGGTGGGTTCTTAAGTTTATGGCCCATGTCCACCAATTCAGTCATTTAGGGCCAGTGCTATCAGTTACATGTTTTACATCAAACATCACTGTTTACATCCCTATTTACCACATTGCTGTGTATTATCAAATGACATCTCCAGAAAGCATCGTCCATCATGGACTTAATGCGCAATTCTCCGAATTGAATTTGGCTGCTCTTCAGTATTAATGAAATTCCAAAAGGGCTATGAAAGCAACAACATGTATTTTAGTCAACACTTTTTTATTTGTTTTTATTACAAATAAGCCAAATTACAATGTGGGATCACCAATGGCTGAAAATCAAAGAAAACTTCCAAACTTAAGGCATCAGGGGACAGTTTCGCATTTGAGGGTGGACGTTTTTCAAAATATTATAGTAGGAGGCACTTACAACTTTTTCCTTCTTTCCTTAAAAAACTTGGTGTGACGCGGACAAAAAAGTGCTGCGATTAACTGTCCCGTGATGCCTTTTCGACGAAATGACGTGCACCGTTCATAAACACATCGCTACAAATTCGATTTCTTACCCCCTATATTGACACGCTTGGATACGTAAATTTAGTTTTTAGCTCACCTGCGCCGAATTTAGCTCACCTGCGCCGAAGGCTCCAGGGGAGCTTATAGTATAGTGGGTCGTCCGTCCGTCGTCCGTCCACACTTTTGAGCAGCTATATCTCTGTATCCTGCAGGCTGATCTCAATCATATCTCATCTGTAGCATGCCTCTGGTGGGGCATTGATGCATTGATGACAAACTTTTTTTTCGAAATCGCCCTAAACTTTGGTTCCATATTGCAACCACAAGGTCCCATAGACTTACTATGGGAAAAAAAACTTGTCATCACCGTAGCGTCTTCAGTTTTTATCGGATCTTTCTAAAACTTGTATGTATGGTGGCTGGGGATAAAACCTCGGATGAGTTCGAAAACCGGCCAATTTACCATAGAGTTACGTCCCTTTGATTGCTGAAAATGCCGGTTTTTCACCTTGTTATCACCGAAGCCCCTTCAGTCTTTATCGGATCTTTCTGAAACTTATATGTTAGGTGGCTGGGGATAAACATAGGATGAATTTGAAAACCGGCCAAGTCGGCCCATTTATCATAGAGTTACGTCCCTTTGATTGCTGAAAATGACGATTTTTTGACCTTGCCATCACCCTAGCCCCTTTAGTTTTGATCAGATCTTTCTGAAACTTACATGTAAGGTTGCTGGGGATAAAACCTCAGATGAACACAGTCAGCAGTCAGAGTTTTGTGTCTTTCATCGGCCTTTTAAATTTTTTTTAACTGAATTTAAATGTATCGTCATTCCATATTTGTCACTTTGATCTTCTTTGCTGGCCATTTTATCCATGACATCAAGAAGTGTTCACACATTACATCTTTTCTGATTTCAACTATTCTGCTTTTCTCATTTCGTCTGGTAACAAAATGCCTGGAGCCTACTGCTAGAATAGTTCTACTTTATCTGATAAAATTTCCATATCATTGTCTCTAAATCTATTTAAATATTTTCCCGAAAAACAGAAGTAAAGTGTCGGAAATATAGTTAGGTTTGACAACTGTCATTTTCATTGGCTTTGCATCATCACGTTTGCTTCAATTTATGTGTTTAGAAAAGGTCCTTTTAGAGACAACGAAGTGCATCTTCTTGCTTCGGCTTTCTTTATCACATCATATATAATGATTAAGGTCAGCTTTCAGAAGTAGTTGCATATAATCCTCATACTTTCCTTCTCTCCTCTTTTCAGTAAAAATTTAGTTTGAATATGCTGAGGCTTTTTGATACTTTAATTTATTTCTTCATACTCATCTTGACGGCTTTCTGATATGTCGCTTCAGCTTCCAACCAGCATAAAGCGTCTAACTGTATATACACAGTCTTTTTGGTCTCTGCAAAATAACAAAAGTGTTTCTATGCATTATCCTGAAAAACAGAAGTAGAGGCAATGTATGGGAAAAAAACTTGTCATCACCGTAGCGTCTTCAGTTTTTATCGGATCTTTCTAAAACTTGTATGTAAGGTGGCTGGGGATAAAACCTCGGATGAGTTCGAAAACCGGCCAAGTTGGCCAATTTAATATAGAGTTACGTCCCTTTGATTGCTGAAAATGCCGGTTTTTCACCTTGTTATCACCGTAGCCCCTTCAGTCTTTGTCGGATCTTTCTGAAACTTATATGTTAGGTGGCTGGGGATAAACATAGGATGAGTTTGAAAACCGGCCAAGTCGCCCAATTTATCATAGAGCTACGTCCCTTTAATTGCTGGAAATGACGATTTTTGACCTTGTCATCACCGTAGCCCCTTTAGTTTTGATCAGATCTTTCTGAAACTTACATGTTAGGTGGCTGGGGATAAAACCTTGGAGGAGTTTTTAAACCGGCCAAGTCGGCCAATTTATCATAGAGTTACATCCCTTTGATGGCTGAAAATGCCGATGTTTAGCTCACCAGAGCCGAAGGCTCCGCAGGAGCTTATAGTATAGGCAGTGGTCCGTGTCCGCGTCAACATTTTCAAATGACTTCTGCTCAGAAACTGTTGGGGCAATTGAAAAAAAAATACATGTGGGTTCTCTATGGGTTGGGGGGAAGAAAGTTTGTTCATGGAATCTTGGTCACATGACCAAGATGGCCGCCATGTCCATATATGGTAAAAGTAGAAGTAAAACAAAGATCAGGAATTGATACAATTAACTTACTCCACCCATAAAAGACACCAAAGGGAAAGAAATACAAACATTAAGCGACCAGACCATAATGGAAACCTAAACAAAGGAAGGCCATAAGGACAGTTACTTTCCCACAAAATGGCCATATGGCCATCCAAAACCAAAAGACACAAGTGATACACACAGTAAGTAACAAACAACAACATAAATAAATCGCCACAGAAGAGCCGCCTTGGAACGGTCAGTGGAAGATTTCCACTGGGGGGCTTAAATCGATTTTACGTGGCCACAATCTTCGCCCTTTCTTCCGTCGCGATTTAGACAAATAATTTGTTCAGTCCGCATGAAGGCCTCCTAACTCATCAGTGCAACATCTCCGTGAACACAAAAATCAAAGAACCACAGAGGTGAGACAACGGTGAGGACTCGACAGCAAGAAACCACTGAAATGCTGGAGCAAAAGAAAACCAACAGTTAGACTCCGATGAGCCCGACCAGAGACAGAGCATCAGGCACCAACCGACATTATCTCTCTAATTCTCGATAAGCCTTTACGTTGGAGCCGTCATAGAATCTGAGGCCTGACCCACCGGCGTGCAATTAAAGAGGGAAGCAAAGTTGCCAACCGTGATTGGGTTAACTACCATGCATGCAGTCTGTCGTATAATATCCATGTTGTACCCAATCTTTTTATATCGAAGAATGATTTTACGAAATTGGGTGCTGAAGTCATTGCGGTTATATATTTTTCTGAATTTATATGCCAAGTCACCATAAAATTCGGGTTCCGATAGACCTTGTTGCAGAAGAGATTTAAGTCCAATATTGAATTTTGAAATTAAATCAGAATGGCGTCTATAAAATTTTGAAAAGGCTTTGCGTAGTTTATGGTACCGATAACCCTGATTAAGGAGTTTAGCCGTTAATAATTTATTACGAGTGTTGAAGTCAGTTACATGACTACACACTCTAGCAAATCGAATTAATTGCGAAATATAAACGCCATAGGATGGCGCACGAGGAACATCACCATCCAAAAAAGGAAAATTTACAATCTCAAAATCAAAGTCATCGCGTTTATCATAAATTTTGCACGAAACAAATCCATCTACAATAGACAGATGTAAATCCAAAAACGGGGCCTCGGTATCAGAAGAATTTGCTTTATTTAACTGAAGTTCTAGGGGGTAAATCTGACTGATCAAACCATCAAAATAGGTATTATCAATATTTAATAAATCATCTAAATATCTAGAAGTAGAGCTAAAAGCTTCAATAATTTCAGATTGGTTATCAATGGAAAGCGACAAAATGAAGTCTCTTTCATAACAATACAAGAACAGATCAGCCACAAGAGGTGCACAATTAGTACCCATCGGAATACCCACAATTTGTCTAAATAACTTAGTACCGAATCTAATATAAATATTGTCAAGTAGAAAGGTGAGGGCATCACACACTTTCTGACATGACCAAAGTGTATAATTCTTATGCTCTTTAGAAGTGAAAAATGCATTTCTGACATTACATGCAAGATAGAGAGAATCTTCTCTGTGAAAAGTCCATTCAATTAAATCATTAAGCTTTTCTTTTATAAGATTATGAGGAAGTGTAGTGTAAAGAGTGGAAAAATCGTAGGTAGACAGACTAGAAGCACGAAAATGTCTAGATTTCAATTTATTTAAAACCTCATTCGAATTTTTTATAGACCAAAACAGATTTCTTCCTGATCTTTCAAAGACTTTATCACAATATTTAATAACATGCGTTTTTATAGCAGTAAGACAGGAAGTTAATAATTTAGAAAGTTCAGTGGTAGTGCAAGAGCTAGAATTTGCAATAAACCGTGCTTTGTAAGGTTTTTTATGAAGTTTTGGTAACCAGTATAGCGTAGGAAGCTTGTCTTGGCCTTCGTTGACACACACAGCAAACTTGGTGGCTGAAAGACAAACATGTTTATCTACTATAGCTCTCTCTTCAGCTAAAGGCTGAAGTTCATAGGCCATAGTACCACCAACTCCTGCTTAAGCGTGTTAACATAGTGGAGCCGTCACACAACGACGACGTTGTTAGCGGCCTTGTCTGCAGGGGCCAAAACAAACTTCTTATGAAATTCTTGAATACCTAGTTTAAGATGACGTAAAGACGTCTTGGGCTTAGGAGGTAATAAGTTAGTATTTTGAGAATAGAAAGAAATGCGTTTATTTACTAGTTTTAAAATGCTAAGTTTCCAGTCCTTAAGGGCTTTATGCTCAACATACTCTCGCTTACACCATCGATTACCGAATTCATTCAAGGAAGCAGCGATTTCATCTCTACATTTACTGAAATCAATTTTAGAAGGAAACCGATATTTCGGTCCTTTAGAAATTATATTCCTTATCCTTAAAAAATCTTCTTTTCAGGAACCTAATGCCGGCAGACCTTGAAACTTGGTATGCAGCATCGGGGACTCAGGCCCTACCAAGTTTGTCCAAATGATGACCTTTGGTTGACCTTGGCCTGTTTTACGCCAAGGTCAAATTTGGTCACTTAGATATTCGTATGGAAAAAGGGCAAAACAGTGTATTTTTTCTGATTGCATAGTAACCTTTGGCATCAGAAATGATATTTGTAATCAGCTTAATGGAAGTTTATCAATTACAAAGGTCAAGGTCATTTACTGTCCTTTGTCCTGGAAGGCTCAGATTCAGTAATTTTATCTTCTCCTCAACTTAAACTGCTGGGTAGTTTGAAAAGTAGAAGTAAAACAAAGATCAGGAATTGATACAATTAACTTACTCCACCCATCAAAGACACCAAAGGGAAAGAAATACAAACATTAAGCGACCAGACCATAATGGAAACCTAAACAAAGGAAGGCCATAAGGACAGTTACTTTCCCACAAAATGGCCATATGGCCATCCAAAATTAAAAGACACAAGTGATACACACAGTAAGTAACAATCAACAACATAAATAAATCGCCACAGAAGAGCCGCCTTGGAACGGTCAGTGGAAGATTTCCACTGGGGGGCTTAAATTGATTTAGCGTGGCCACAATCGTCGCCCTTACTTCCGTCGCGATTTAGACAAATAATTTGTTCAGTCCGCATGAAGGCCTCCTAACTCATCAGTGCAACATCTCCGTGAACACAAAAATCAAAGAACAACAGAGGTGAGACAACGGTGAGGACTCGACAGCAAGAAACCACTGAAATGCTGGAGCAAAGAAAACCAACAGTTAGACCCCGATGAGCCCGGCCAGAGACAGAGCATCAGGCACCAACCAACATTATCTCTCTAATTCTCGATAAGCCTTTACGTTGGAGCCGTCATAGAATCTGAGGCCTGACCCACCGGCGTGCAATTAAAGAGGGAAGCAAAGTTGCCAACCGTGATTGGGTAAACTACCATGCATGCAGTCTGTTGTATAATATCCATGTTGTACCCAATCTTTTTATATCGAAGAATGATTTTACGAAATTGGGTGCTGAAGTCATTGCGGTTATATATTTTTCTGAATTTATATACTAAGTCACCATAAAATTCGGGTTCCGATAGACCTTGTTGCAGAAGAGATTTAAGTCCAATATTGAATTTTGAAATTAAATCAGAATGGCGTCTATAAAATTTTGAAAAGGCGCTGCGTAGTTTATGGTACCGATAACCCTGATTAAGGAGTTTAGCCGTTAATAATTTATTACGAGTGTTAAAGTCAGTTACATGACTACACACCCTAGCAAATCGAATTAATTGCGAAAAATAAACGCCATAGGATGGCGCACGAGGAACATCACCATCCAAAAAAGGAAAATTTACAATCTCAAAATCAAAGTCATCGCGTTTATCATAAATTTTGCACGAAACAAATCCAGCTACAATAGATAGATGTAAATCCAAAAACGGGGCCTCGGTATCAGAAGAATTTGCTTAATTTAACTGAAGTTGTAGGGGGTAAATCTGACTGACCCCAAGGTATTAGACTTCCTGCCTTGCCGTGGCCCTGGGGGCTCAATTCCCACTGGGCACATTGCCGTTGTGGTCTTTGTGCCCACTGGGAAGAGCTAAAGGAAGTACCACCCGTTTGCCGTGGGTGGCGTCCTGTAAGCCGGAAGAAGGGATCCTGGAGGTTAAGGGTTACCTGAGGTGGCGTTGCTTCAGGTACCCAACACACCTCTTTGGCCTGGCTTTTCGGTGTAGACGGGTGGGCGTGCGGTCCGGCACGGTCAATCGGCTGGTCACGCCGAGCCCTAGAGATACCGCTTTTCTTTCTCTTCAACTCTTTTTGTATCTTTCCTGATACCAACCATATGCCCATTTACCTTACCCTTTTCTGTCTTTTTATCTCTAGAAGGCGGTGGCTTAACAGATCAATCGTGTAGGCATTTAGTTTATACGAGTATATCTCACGTGTATCTCTAGCACCTGCGAGTTGGATAACCACTCCATTATGGTGTTCCCTTGTAGGGCTCCACGGAGGGCGGAGAGCACTTGGGACGAAACTAGGATTTTTTTCTCATGGCTCATGGAAAAAAACATAACCGCACCCACGCACCTAACCGCAACGCACCTAAACGTAAAAAAGACGAGGATTTATCCGAATCGGATGAACACAGTCAAAATTCCAGTCAGCAGTCAAGTCAACAATCAAGTCAGCAGTCTGCTGAACCAAACTTTGACAATGTTCCGCGATTCTTGGTCGTAACGTCGCTTGACGATACACGAACTGTGTCGAGAAAAAGTATTGTCGCCATATCCGGACACCCAAAGAGTATTAAATCACTCAAATCAGGTCACCTTCTCTTGGAACTCGAGAGAAAACAGCAAGTTGTAAGCCTGCTCGCCACTAAAAAACTCTTTGATCTTTCGGTAAAAATATCTCTTCACAACACCCTAAACTCATCTAAAGGAGTGATTCGCAGTCCAGAACTGCGTCCTTGTTCAGACGAAGAGATCATTGATAACCTGAAAGATCAAGGGGTTATTGGTGTTCGTAACATCAAAGTCCGTAGAAATGGTGTACTAAAACCAACAGCAACTTATGTGTTGACTTTCAAGAAAATCAAAGCAGCATATCTTTCCATTAACGTAGAGGTATACATCCCAAACCCTCTTAGATGTTACTCTTGTCAGGCTTTTGGCCATCACGAAAGCAGACGTCAGAGAAAAAAACTCGTCCTAATTGTGGTGAAGAAAAGCATGTTGGTAATCACCTCAACTGCAAAAATGAACCCAAATGCGTAAATTGTGATGGCAAACATGCTGTTTTCTCCCGAGACTGTCCGGCGTGGAAAAAGAAAAAGAAATACTCACCGTCAAATACCAAAGGGGGATAACATTCCCAGAAGCGCGGAAGATTGTCGAAGAGCGATACATAACACCAACCACCAGTTTCGCCAGCATCACAAAGGGTGCTGGTGTAAAATGTACCAGCTCCGCAACACAGACTGCTGAATCATACATAGCTGAACTGAAAAAATCTGGTGCATGGAGTAAACCCACTCCAGCACCACAAAGTTCAACCAATTTATCAAATGGCGCAATCCAGGTTGCTCTGTTTCGGTCGACAGCGACCGTACCGAAGCCAGCGCCGAATGCAAAAGAGAAACCCGACTCAGATCGAACTAATAAGGGGTCGCAAGATTCGATCAAAAAACATCAATTGTCTCAAAAACAAACAGACAGACAACGTAAAATGGAAAGAGACAATATAAAATTTCAGAACAGATTTGGATCTTTGAGTGACAGTGATATGGAGTTGACTGAAACTCCATCATCATTAAGTGGCAATAACAGATCGAGGTCTGCCACACCACGAGCTGGTGGTAGCAGATCTATATCACCAATTGCACCTCCATAATAATTTCTAGTCTTTAAATATCTCTCCTTAAAATGGATTTAAAACACAAAATAATACAATGGAATTGTCGAGGTCTTAAATCGAATTATAATGAACTCTTATTACTTATTTCGCTACTAACCCCATCGGTGTTTTGTTTGCAAGAAACTTTTTTAAAAACTGATGACAACATAGATGTCAGGGGTTTCAATACATACAACTATATCTATTCTGATGGTAACAGACCATCTGGTGGCAGCTCAATTTTTGTTAAATCATGTTTACCACAAAGAGATCAAATTAAAAACAGACCTACAAGCTGTAGCAGTATCGGTTTCTCTGGATAAAGAAACTACAATTTGCTCTCTATATATCCCATCCTCATTTTCTTTAAAGCCCGAACATCTTGACTCATTGCTGAGTCAACTTCCATCGCCATTTCTTTTAGTTGGCGACTTTAATGGTCACAATATTCTTTGGGGCTATAAAGATATCAATAATAGAGGAGCACTATTCGAAGATTTTATTGAAAAGAGCGATCTTTGCTTGATGAATGATAAATCTTATACTTACCTTCACCCTGCGACAGGTCATTTGTCTTCTTTAGATCTCTCTTTGTGTCACCCATCTCTCTTGTTGGACTATGACTGGTCTGTTCATGATGATCAGTGCGGAAGTGATCACTTCCCTGTTATAATTGAGAGCGTAAACGAACCAGATGAGGACTGTAACCAGAAATGGAAAATGAATAAAGCCGACTGGGAATTATTCTATCATTTATGTGAAGAAGAGTTATCAGTTGATCACTTTAATGAATCATCCGACATTGTGTCTGATTTCACAGATACACTTATTAATATATCAGAACAATGCATTCCAAAGACCTCCACAAATACTAAGAAAAGCAAGCCTTGGTTTAATAATGACTGCAAAGACGCTATTAAAAAGCGTAAACAGGCTCTAAATAAGTTCTGCAAAAGTCCCACTTCAGAAAAGCTAAACGACGTAAAAGTTTTTAGAGCTAAAGCTCGGCGAACAATCCGAGGTTCCAAACGAAAGTCATGGAGAGAATATGTCTCCAAATTGAACAAAGTCCTCTAGTTTTACACATTTAAATCGGGTTTTCGTTCGGAACGTAGTACCAATGACAATTTAATAAGACTAGAAACATTTATACGAGATGCTTTTATTAACAAAGAACACGTAATAGCTGTCTTTTTCGACTTGGAGAAAGCATATGATACAACATGGCGTTATGGAATATTGAAAGATCTACATAACCTAGGT
This sequence comes from Lucinisca nassula, assembly GCA_963580285.1. NCBI lineage: Eukaryota > Metazoa > Mollusca > Bivalvia > Lucinida > Lucinidae > Lucinisca > Lucinisca nassula. The sequence continues at coordinate 15,991,400 of OY757020.1, read as the reverse complement.
TTAAGAGGAAAACTTCCAAGTTTTATTGAAAGCTTTTTAGGGGAGCGCATGTTATAGGTGCGTGTGGGGTCTACCTTGTCAGATTTTTATGATCAAGAACAGGGTGTCCCACAGGATAGTACAAAATGCTCTCCTCCAGTTTTCCAGAAAAGAGGACGTAGTATTGACACGACTGCGCATCGGCCATACTGGAGTTACTCATTCTTATATTTTTAATGGTGACGATCAGCCTTCTTGTGTAAGTTGTGATCAGCCATTCACTGTGAAACATATCTTAATTGACTGTGTTGACTTTTCACCCTCACGTATTCTATATTTCAAAGCTGACACTTTGCAAAAACTGTTTCGAGATGTACCTGTTGATAACATTATTTTATTCTTAAAAGAAATTGGTCTTTTTCATAAGATTTAACTGTTTCAGATTTTTATACATTATCATTCTGACTTGTTACTTTTAATATCGTCATAATTATTCATGCCGTTTAACCATTAACCGACTGACGCTTGTGACCCACCAAGAGGGATTTCACAGATACACTTATTAATATATCAGAGCAATGCATTCCAAAGACCTCCACAAATACTAAGAGAAGCAAGCCTTGGTATAATAATGACTGTAAAGAAGCTATTCAAAAGCGCAAACAGGCTCTAAATAAGTTCTGCAAAAGTCCCACTTCAGAAAAGCTAAACGACGTAAAAGTTTTTAGAGCTAAAGCCCGGCGAACAATCCGAGCTTCAAAACGAAAGTCATGTATTTTACCACTGCTAGAAAATTCAGGTATCGACCTTAAAAATATTCAAAAACATGAAACGGCCGACGTTCCATCTTGGTGTATTAAAAAACCTTCTATTCTGTTCGATTTACATGATGGCAAAAAATCCGAATCAAATCCAATACTTCTCAAACAAAACTTTCAGGTACTGCAGTCACGTTACAATGATTACCAGCAAGTCTATACTGATGGTTCCAAAGAAGGAGATAAAGTTGGTTGCGCGTATGTTTCTAAAGATACGCACAAAACCATGCGCCTTCCAGATGGTTCATCTATTTTTACAGCTGAAGCCAAAGCAATAGACCTAGCTTTAGATTTTATCAGTTCTTCAACAATTAACCATTAACCGTTTGACGCTTATGACCCACAAAGAGGGTTGACGCGTCGTTAAACACGAAATCATCATCATCATCATCTAAATATCTAGAAGTAGAGCTAAAAGCTTCAATAATTTCAGATTGGTTATCAATGGAAAGTGACAAAATGAAGTCTCTTTCATAACAATACAAGAACAGAATAGCCACAAGAGGTGCGCAATAAGTACCCATCGGAATACCCACAATTTGTCTAAATAACTTAGTACCGAATCTAATATAAATATTGACAAGTAGAAAGGTGAGGGCATCACACACTTTCTGACATGACCAAAGTGTATAATTCTTATGCTCTTTAGAAGTGAAAAATGCATTTCTGACATTACATGCAAGATAGAGAGAATATTCTCTGTGAAAAGCCCATTCAATTAAATCATTAAGCTTTTCTTTTATAAGATTATGAGGAAGTGTAGTGTAAAGAGTGGAAAAATCGTAGGTAGACAGACTAGAAGCACGAAAATGTCTAGATTTCAATTTAGTTTAAACCTCATTCGAATTTTTTATAGACCAAAACAGATTTCTTCCTGATCTTTCAAAGACTTTATCACAATATTTAATTACATGCGTTTTAATAGCAGTAAGACAGGAAGTTAATACTTTAGAAAGTTCAGTGGTAGTGCAAGAGCTAGAATTTGCAATAAACCGTGCTTTGTAAGGTTTTTTATGAAGTTTTGGTAACCAGTATAGCGTAGGAAGCTTGTCTTGGCCTTCGTTAACACAAACAGCAAACTTGGTGGCTGAAAGACAAACATGTTTATCTACTATAGCTCTCTCTTCAGCTAAAGGCTGAAGTTCATAGGCCTTAGTCCACCAAGCTCCTGCTTAAGCGTGTTAGCCGAAACTACGTAGTATGACCCATCGTCTTTCTTATGAATGTTTTCATTGCTCTTAAAGGAACTCATTTTTGATTTTTATTAACATAGTGGAGAAGTCACACAACGACGACGTTGTTAGCGGCCTTGCCTGCAGGGTCCAAAACAAACTTCTTATGAAATTCTTGAATACCTAGTTTAAGATGACGTAACGTCTTGGGCTTAGGAGGTAATAAGTTAGTATTTTGAGAATAGAAAGAAATGCGTTTATTCACTAGTTTAAAAATGCTAAGATTCCAGTCCTTAAGGCTTTTAGGCTCAAAATACTCTCGCTTACACCATCGATTACCGAATTCATTCAAGGAAGCAGCGATTTCATCTCTACATTTACTGAAATCAATTTTAGAAGAAAACCGATATTTCGGTCCTTTGGAAATTATATTCCTTATCCTAGAATCAGGAATAATTTTCAAATTGCCAGTAATTACATGACCAGCAGCAGGATAGCAATACTTTGAGTTTTTACAATCACATGAATCAGGAGTATTAGTATCAATTTCAAGATCTGAAACAAGTTTATTGAAATTAAAAATGATAGATCTAACAGGTTTGTTATATTTTTAGCAAATTATAGGTGTTTCAGTATTTTGAAAATAAGCAGGAATGGAAGAAAGCACCGATCTCTCACGGAAGATACTGGGCAAATCTATAAAATCCATACCCTTATTAATGAAGGATATTTTGAAGAAATGGCGTTTATGATTAATTTCAGAATCAATGTAAGGACGGAGAGTATGCTGAGTATAGCCTCTAGTTAAGAGAGCCGCATCATATAACTGATGAGAACTATCGTAGAAGGACTTCGGAAACTATGGGGGGTTTTATGCCTCAATTTTGAAAGCTTCTGCAAGCGTCTGTAGTGTGTATATATGGAATTGACCTAATGTATACTAAAAACTGACGTATGTCGAACATCATGGCATTTACCAAATGTAGAAGGATGGCACACTAGTAGAAAAATTCCACATTGAAGTGGGCGGGGGTGATAATTTTTGAAAAAAATATAAGGTAAAAAATGACAATTCCATGTTTCATTTTCAAGTTGATATCAAGTTAGGGCTATTACAACTCACAATTTTAACATATAGTGCTATGCACACATAAAACGCAGGTGCACTACTTCAATGCATTTTACACCAGGAGGTACAGTGCTCGTCACAAATGGACACACCTGTACATAAATAATAATATTAGATATACACCTGTTATTTATAGAAGACAGGTAGCCTGCTCATTCAGGTATAACATACCTGTATTCTGTATGTACACTATATATGCTCAGCCAGGCATAAATATGTCCTTAGTTTAAAAATAAACCCTACTGTATAATGATACAGTATAGTTCCAAATCCTGTGAAGTTTTTCAATGATAGCGCTAAGCATGCATGTTGGTTTTTAGGATTTTTCACAGCCTTCCCCCCCTTGCCCAAACACGACAGTTGGTCAGAGGATGTATAAGTTAAAAATACAAATGTATGCCAAATTGTTTTATTGGGCAAGGGGGGAACATATACTTATTTAAAAGTTTCTGTTTCCTATGCAACTTTATAGAAACTTGACTCAATTAAGCCAAAAATCAACAAAATTAATATTTGAGCTGTAGACCAAAATGCATATCATAACAAAGTGTTACCTTTAAGTTGCCTCTGTGATGAGTTCGTTTGGTTAAATTTGAGAATTTTATAATTTCCGGGGCAAATGTCTTAACAAAGTTTCCGAAGTCCTTTATTCGCCTCGGTGTCCAGAAGACGTAAAACAGAAACGGGTAATGAACTTAAAAATGAAAGCATAGAATGGCGTCCATGATTTAATAATATAATTGACAGTCACTTCGAAATCATATTACACCTGGAGCCTCTACTGGAAGGGGGAACGAAAGTTTGTTCGTAAGGACTGGGTCACATGACCAAAATGGCCACCATGCCCATATATGGTAAAAACCTTTAAAAATCTTCTTCTCAGGAACCAAATTGCCGATGACCTTAAAATCTGGTATGCGGAATCGGGGACTCTGGCTCTACCCAACCCCCAGGTATTAGACTTCCTGCCTTGCCGTGGCCCTGGGGGCTAAATTCCCACTGGGCACATTGCCGCTGTGGTCTCTGTGCCCACTGGGAAGAGCTAAAGGAAGTACCACCCGTTTGCCGTGGGTGGCGTCCTGTAAGCCGGAAGAAGGGATCCTGGAGGTTGAGGGTTACCTGAGGTGGCGGTGCTTCAGGTGCCCAACACGCCTCTTTGGCCTGGCTTTTCGGTGTAGACGGGTGGCCGTGCGGTCCGGCACGGTCAATCGGCTGGTCGCGCCGAGCCCTAGAGATACCGCTTTGCTTTCTCTTCAACTCTTTTTGTATCTTTCCTGATACCAACCATATGCCCATTTACCTTACCCTTTTCTGTCTTTTTATCTCTAGAAGGCGGTGGCTAAACGGATCAATCGTGTAGGCATTTTGTTTATACGAGTATATCTCACGTGTATCTCTAACACCTGTGAGTTGGATAACCACTCCATTATGGTGTTCCCTTGTAGGGCTCCACGGAGGGCGGAGAGCACTTGGGACGAAACTAGAATTTTTTCCTTATGCCTCATGGAAAAAAAAATAACCGCAACGCATCTAAACACAACGCACCTAAACGTAAAAAACAAGACGATTCATCCGAATCGGATGAACACAGTCAACAAGCCAGTCAGCAGTCAAGTCAACAAACCAGTCAGCAGTCCGCTGAACCAAATTTCGACAATGTTCCGCGTTTCTTGGTTGTCTCGTCGCTTGACGATACACGAAGTGTATCCAGCCTTTCTCCTTTCGTAATTGAGAAATGTATTAACTCCATAGCCGGACACCCTAAGAGTATCAAAAAGCTCAAATCAGGTGACCTTCTCTTGGAAGTCGAGAAAAAACAGCAAGTTGTAAGCCTGCTAAGCACCAATAAACTCTTTGATCTTCAGGTTAAAGTCTCTCTCCACAACACGTTAAATTCGTCTAAGGGAGTGATTCGCAGTCCAGAACTGCGCCCTTGTACAGATGAAGAGATCGTCGATAACTTGAAAGATCAGGGAGTTGTTGGTGTTCGTAGCATCAAAGTCCGTAGAAATGGTGTACTAAAACCAACAGCAACTTATGTGTTGACTTTTAATACATCAGTTCTACCCAAGAAAATCAAAGTAGCATATCTTTCCATTAACGTAGAGGTATACATCCCAAACCCTCTTAGATGTTACTCTTGTCAGGCTTTTGGCCATCATGAAAGCAGATGTCAGAGAAAAAAACTCTGTCCTAATTGTGGTGAAGAAAAGCATGTTGATAATCACCTCAACTGCAAAAATGAACCCAAATGCGTAAATTGTGATGGCAAACATGCTGTTTTCTCTCGAGACTGTCCGGCATGGAAAAAAGAAAAAGAAATACTAACCGTCAAATACCAAAGGGGGATAACATTCCCAGAAGCGCGAAAAATTGTCGATGAGCGATATATAACACCAACCACCAGTTTCGCCAGCATCACAAAGGGTACTGGTGTAAAATGTACCAGCTCCGCGACACAGACTGCTGAATCATACATAGCTGAACTGAAAAAATCTGGTGCATGGAGTAAACCCACTCCAGCACCGCAAAGTTCAACCAATTTATCAAATGGCGCAATCCAGGTTGCTTCGGATCGGTCGACAGCGACCGTACCGAAGCCAGCGCCGCACGTAAAAGAGAAACTCGACTCAGGTCGAACTAATAAGGGATCGGAAGATCCGATCAAAAAACATCAATTGTCTCAAAACAGACAGACAGACAACGTAAAATGGAAAGAGACAATATTAGATTTCTGAACAGATTCGGATCTTTGAGTGACAGTGATATGGAGTTCGCTGAAACTCCATCATCACCAAATGGCAATAACAGATCGAGGTCAGCAACACCACGAGCTGGTGGTAGCAGATCTATATCACCAATTGCAGCTCCAATATAGTTTCTAGTCTTAATCTCTTCATAAAATGGATTTAAAACACAAAATAATACAGTGGAATTGTCGAGGTCTTAAACCAAATTATAATGAACTCTTATTACTTATTTCGTTATTAAACCCATCGGTTTTTTGTTTACAAGAAACTTTTTTAAAAACTGATGACAACATTGATGTCAGGGGTTTCAATACATACAACTATATCTATTCTGATGGTAGCAAACCATCTGGTGGCAGTTCAATTCTTGTTAAATCATGTTTACCACAAAGAGAGATCAAATTAAAAACAGACCTACAAGCTGTAGCAGTATCGGTTTCTCTGGATAAAGAAACTACAATTTGCTCTTTATATATTCCACCCTCATTTTCGTTAAAGCCCGAACATCTTGACTCATTGCTGAGTCAACTTCCATCGCCATATCTTTTAGTTGGCGACTTCAATGGTCACAATATTCTATGGGGCTGTAAAGATATCAATAACAGAGGAGCACTTGTTGAAGATTTTATTGCAAAGAGCGATCTTTGCTTGATGAATGATAAATCTTATACTTACCTTCACCCAGCGACAGGTCATTTGTCTTCTTTGGATCTCTCTTTGTGTCACCCATCTCTCTTCTTGGACTATGACTGGTCTGTTCATGATGATCAGTGCGGAAGTGATCACTTCCCTGTTATAATTGAGAGTGTAAACGAACCAGATGAGGACTGTAACCAGAAATGGAAAATGAATAAAGCCGACTGGGAATTATTCCATAATTTATGTGAAGAAGAGTTATCAATTGATCATTTTAATGAATCATCCGACATTGTTTCTGATTTCACAGATACACTTATTAACATATCAGAACAATGCATTCCAAAGACCTCCACAAATACTAAGAAAAGCAAGCCTTGGTTTAATAATGACTGTAAAGAAGCTATTAAAAAGCGTAAACAGGCTTTAAATAAGTTCTGCAAAAATCCCACTTCAGAAAAGCTCAACGACGTAAAAGTTTTTAGAGCTAAAGCTCGGCGAACAATCCGAGCTTCCAAACGAAAGTCATGGAGAGAATATGTCTCCAAATTGAACTATAAAACCCACATTAAAAAGGTTTGGGATATGGTACGAAAAATTTCAGGAAAAACAAAGTCTTCTAGTTTTACACATTTAAATACTGAATTTGACACAATAGCTTCAACAAAAAAAGATATTTCAGATACTCTTGGGCACACATTCTTGAGAAATTCATCATCGCGTAATTATTCTGACACTTTTAGAAATTTCAAAAAGAACCAAGAGAAAAGAAATCTAAACTTTAAATCACTTAATCACGAAGAATACAACAAACCTTTTAACTTATCCGAACTCGTTGAAGCCATTGAAAAATCACATGATACGGCAACCGGCCCCGATGAAATTCATTATCAGATGCTTAAGCATCTGCCAAAAAGTTCTCTTACAACACTTTTAGATATCTTTAATAATATTTGGGAAACGGGGGTCTGTCCTGAGAGCTGGCGTGTAGCTACAGTTGTACCAATTCCGAAACCAGGGAAAGATCATGCAGAACCTACAAATTATCGTCCGATAGCTTTGACAAGTTGTTTATGTAAAACATTGGAGAGAATGATAAACAAGAGATTAGTCTGGTACTTAGAGTCCAACAACCTCATTTCAGAATATCAATCGGGCTTTCGTTCGGAACGTAGTACCAATGACAATTTAATAAGACTAGAAACATTTATAAGAGATGCTTTAATTAACAAAGAACACGTAGTAGCTGTCTTTTTCGACTTGGAGAAAGCATATGATACAACATGGCGATATGGAATATTGAAAGATCTACATAACATTGGCTTAAGAGGATAACTTCCAAGTTTTATTGAAAGCTTTTTAGGGGAGCGCATGTTTCAGGTGCGTGTGGGGTCTACCGTGTCAGATTTCTATGATCAAGAACAGGGTGTCCCACAGGGTAGTATTCTTTCAACTACGCTATTTAACATCAAAATAAACAATATTGTACAATGTTTGGACGACAAAACTGATTGTTCATTGTATGTTGATGATTTTTGTATATGTTACCGTTCAAAAAATATGAAAACAATTGAACGAAAGTTACAACAAAATTTAAAAAGAATAGAAGAATGGACTGATAAAAATGGTTTCAAGTTCTCCAAGTCGAAAACGCAGTGTGTTCATTTTTGTAAACTACGGAAGAAACACGAACATCCTTCCCTGTTTTTATACGGATCACAAATTCCTGTTGTTGAAGAAGCCAAATTTCTTGGGGTCATATTTGATCAAAAGTTATCTTTTATTCCCCATATTAAATATCTTAAAGCGAAATGCTTAAAAGCTTTGAATCTTTTGAAAGTTTTAGCTCATACAAGTTGGGGAGCAGATCGGTATACTTTATTACATCTTTACCGATCTTTAATAAGATCTAAATTAGATTATGGGTCTGTTGTTTATGGTTCTGCCAGAAAGTCCTATTTAAAATCCTTGGATACTATCCATCACCAAGGCCTTCGTCTGGCCATGGGAGCCTTCCGTACTTCTCCCGTATTAAGCCTTTATGTAGAAGCAGGTGAACCATCTTTAACCTCGCGCAGAGAGAAACTTTCTCTTCAGTATGCTATTAGACTTGCTGCAAATCCATCTAACCCGGCATCCAAAATTTCATTTCGACCTCAATTTGTAGATAGGTATGAAACTAAACCCACAGCAATTAAACCTTTTGGATTACGTATTTTACCACTGCTGGAAAATTCAGGTATCGACCTTAAAAATATTCAAAAACATGAAACCGCCGAAGTTCCATCTTGGTGTATTAAACAACCTTCTATTCTGTTCGACTTACATGATGGCAAAAAATCCGAATCAAATCCGATACTTCTCAAACAAAACTTTCAGGTACTGCAATCACGTTACGATGATTACCAGCAAGTCTATACTGATGGTTCCAAAGAAGGAGATAAAGTTGGTTGTGCGTATGTTTCTAAAGATACGCACAAAACCATGCGCCTTCCAGATGGTTCATCTATTTTTACAGCTGAAGCCAAAGCAATAGACCTAGCTTTAGATTTTATCAGTCCTTCAACAATTCAAAAAGCAATTATATTTTCTGATTCACTTTCTGTGCTTAAGGCTTTAGACCATTCATCATCTAAAAATCCTCAAATTCAAAAATTGATCGAAAAACATCATGAAATTTCTCAAACACACCAAATCTTGTTTTGTTGGCTTCCGAGCCATATTGGCATTGTCGGCAATGAATATGCTGACAAGAAAGCAAAGGAATCGCTCACGCTCAATCTTGATCCATCTGTTTTTAAAATTCCTTTTAATAATTTTAAACCATTTATCAATAGATACATCTTGTCGGAATGGCAAGGCGAATGGGACCGTGCAATAAATAACAAACTCCATGCCATTAAACCTGTCGTTAGTACAAAATGCTCTCCTCCACAGTTTTCCAGAAAAGAGGACGTAGTATTAACACGACTGCGCATCGGCCATACTAGAGTTACTCATTCTTATATTTTTAATGGTGATGATCAGCCTTCTTGTGTAGGTTGTGATCAGCCATTCACTGTGAAACATATCTTAATTGACTGTGTTGACTTTTCACCCTCACGTATTTTATATTTCAAAGCTGACACTTTGCAACAACTGTTTCGAGATGTACCTGTTGATAACATTATTTTATTCTTAAAAGAAATTGGTCTTTTTCATAAGATTTAACTGTTTCAGATTTTTATACATTATCATTCTGACTTTTTACTTTTAATATCGTCATAATTATTAATGCCATTTAACCATTAACCGACTGACGCTTATGACCCACCAAGAGGGTTGACGCGTCGTTAAACACGAAATCATCATGGCTCTACCCAAAGTTTGTTCAAATGATGACCTTCGATTGACCTTGACTTGTTTTATATCAAGGTCAAATTAAGTCACGTTGGCATTTATATGGAAAAAGGGCAGAACAGTGGATTTTAGCTCCCCAGAGCCGAAGGCTCCGTTGGAGCTTACAGTATAGGCATTGGTCCGTCGTCGTTTGCGTCGTCAACATATTCAAACATCTCCTCTGAAACTACTCGGCCAATTGAAACCAAATTACATGTGGAGCCTCTATGGGAAGGGGGAAAGAAAGTTTGTTCGGGAGGACTGGGTCACATGACCAATATGGCCGCCATGCCCATATATAGTAAAAACCTTTAACATGAATTCCGCCGAAGGCTATGTCGCGCCTGTGGGGGCGCAAAGTCACAAAACCATGACATCTAGGCCAAGATCAAACATAGATGCTTGCATAAAAGGCTTGTACTAAGTATCATTAATGAAGTTCAAATATTTCTTGAGAAATGAACTTAACCATTAGGGTGAACGCTAGGGTGGTGGCAATATTTTACAAAGTCAGTGAACCATGAAATGTAGGCCAAGGTCAAATATGGATGCTTGCATTTAAGTTGCCATCCCGAGATATAAGTTGTACTAAGTATCATTAATGAAGCTCTTATGGTTCTTGAGAAATTAACTTGACCAGTAGGGTGAACGCTAGGGTGGTCACAATATTTTACAAAGTCAGTGATCCATGAAATTTAGGTCAAGGTCAAATATGGATGCTTACATTGTAGTTGCAATCCACAGATTCAAGTTTGTACCAAATATCATTAAAGAAGCTCTTATAGTTCTTGAGAAATAAACTTGACCATTAGGGTGAACGCTAGGGTGGTCGCAATATTTTACAAAGTCAGTGAACCATGAAATGAAGGTCAAGGTGAAATATGGATGCTTGCATGTAAGTTGCCAACCCCAGACTGAAGTTTGTATGAAGTATCTTTAATGAAGCTCTAATAGTTCTTGAGAAATAAACTTGACCATTAAGGTGAACGCTAGGGTGGTCGCAATATTTTACAAAGTCAGTGAACCATGAAATGTAGGTCAAGGTCAAATATTGATGCTTGCATGTAAGTTCTCATCCCCAGACACACGTTTGTACCAAGTATCATTAATCAAGCTCTTATAGTTCTTGAGAAATAAACTTGACCATTAGGGTGAACGCTATGGTGGTCGCAAATGTTGACGATGCTAATAGCAGGCGCAACAAAAATCTTCTACTCCAGAACCGAATAGCCGATGATCTTGAAACTTGGTAGGCAGCGTGATCGGGGTCTGTTTTACGTCAAGGTCAAATTTGGTCACTTAGACATTTGTATGGAAAAACGGCAAAACAGTGGATTTTTCTGATTGAATGTTAGCTAGTAGCATTAGAAATGGAATCTGCAATCAGCTGAATGGAAGTTTATCAGTTTCAGAGGTCAAGGTCATTTACTGACCTTTGTCCAGGACGGCCCAGATTCAGTATTTTTATCTTCTTCACTTAAACTACTTGGCCAATTGAAAACAAATTACATGTGGAGCATCTATGGAACGAGGGAACGAAAGTTTGTTCGTGAGGACTGGGTCACATGACCAATATGGCCGCCATGACCATATATGGCAAAAACCTTTAAAAATAGAAGTAAAACAAAGATCAGGAATTGATACAATTAACTTACTCCATCCATAAAAGACACCAAAGGGAAAGAAATACAAACATTAAGCGACCAGACCATAATGGAAACCTAAACAAAGGAAGGCCATATGGACAGTTACTTTCCCACAAAATGGCCATATGGCCATCCAAAATTAAAAGACACAAGTGATACACACAGTAAGTAACAAACAACAACATAAATAAATCGCCACAGAAGAGCCGCCTTGGAACGGTCAGTGGAAGATTTCCACTGGGGGGCTTAAATCGATTTTACGTGGCCACAATCCTCGCCCTTACTTCCGTCGCGATTTAGACAAATAATTTGTTCAGTCCGCATGAAGGCCTCCTAACTCATCAGTGCAACATCTCCGTGAACACAGAAATCAAAGAACCACAGAGGTGAGACAACGGTGAGGACTCGACAGCAAGAAACCACTGAAATGCTGGAGCAAAAGAAAACCAAAATCTTCTTACCAAGAACCGAATGGCCTATGATCTTGAAACTTGGTATGCAGCATCAGGGACCCAGGCCCTACCAAGTTTGTTCAAATGATGCCATTTTATTGACCTTGACCTGTTTTACGTCAATTTCGAATTTGGTCACTTACACATTTGCATGGAAAAATGGCAAAACCGTGGATTTTTCTGATTGTATATTAGCTAGTGGCATCAGAAATGGTATTTACAATCAGCTGAATGGAAGTTTATCAGTTCCAAAGGTCAAGGTCATTTACCGACCTTTGTCCAGGACGGCTCAGATTCAGTGTTTTTATCTTCTTCACTTTAACTACTCGGCCAATTAAAACCAATGTGGGGCCTCTATGGAATGAGGGCACGAAAGTTTGTTCGTGCGGACTGGGTCACATGACCAATATGGCCGTCATGCCTTTATATGGTAAAAAACTTTAAAAATCTTCTCAAGAACCGAATGGCCGATGATCTTGAAACTTGGTATGCAGCATCAGGGACTCTAGCCCTACCAAGTTTGTTCAAATGATGACCTTTGGTTGACCTTGACCTGTTTACGTCAAGGTCGAATTTGGTCACTTAGACATTTGTATGGAAAAATGGCAAAACTGGATTTTTCTGATTGTATATTAGCTAGTGGCATCAGAAATGGTATTTGCAATCAGCTGAATGGAAGTTTATCAGTTCCAAAGGTCAAGGTCATTTACCAACCTTTGTTCAGGACGCCTCAGATTCAGTATTTTTAGCTCACCAGAGCCGAAGCCTCCGGTGGGGGGGGGGGGGAAGCTTATAGGATAGGCAGTTGTCCGTCGTCGTCTGCGTCTGCGTCGTCTTCGTCAACATTTTCAAACGACATCTCTGAAGCCACTGGGCCGATTCAGCCCAAATTTCATCTGTAGCATCCTTGGGCAGGGGGATTGAAAGTTTGTGTTTTTTATGAAAATCGGCTCATTAGTTTGGTTGCTATGGTAACTTAGAATTTCCATAGACTTATAATGGGGAAAATAGAAAAATGGCATTTAATGCCAAGCCTCTGCAGATATTTTGACAAAACTTTCATAGAAATATTCCATAGGTAATCTACTATCTGCCGTATGATTTTATGCCTTCTGCTCATTTTCATTGGTTACCATGGAAACCAAAATGCAAAAAATAGACAAAAAATACTGTAAAAATCATCTCCTCAGAAACCATATGCTCTAGGAGGCTGAGACTTTATGAAAATATTCACCATATTTGCCTTCACAGGTTTTGTGTGTTTTTTTTTATGAAATTTGACCTTTTAGTTTTGTTGCTATGGCAACTTAGAGTTTCCATTGACTTATAATGGGGAAAACTGAAAAATGGCAATTACTGCCATGTCATTGCAGATATTTTGACAAAACTTACATAAACATGTTCCTTGTGTAAACTTCTCTCAGCCATATGCTTTTATGTCAACCTGGGGGTCCCCTAGGTTGTGCCGGAGCCATGCCCCGCCCCCTCCACTTCATAAAATGCCTTATATCTCAGAAACCTTACAGATCCCAACCCCTAAACCATATATATTCTTGTTCCTTATGATAGGATGCATTCAGTGACACCAACCTGGGGGTCCCCCGGGATGTGCCGGGGACATGCCCTGCCCCCTCTATTTCATAAAATGCCATTTATCTCGGAAACCATTCAGATCCCCACCCCTAAACTATATATACTCTTGTTCCTTATGCTAAGATGCATTAAGTGACACCAACTTGGGGGTCCCCCGGGATGTGCCGGGAACATTCCCCACCCCCTCCACTTCATAAAATGCCATATATCTCAGAAACCATACAGATCCCCACCCCTAAACTATATATGTTCTTGTTCCTTATGCTAAGATCCATTAAGTGATACCAACATGGGGGTCCCCGGGATGTGCCGGGACCATGCCCAACCCCCTCCACTTCAGAAAAGGCCAAATATTCCAGAAACCTTACAGATCCCCTGCCCTAAACCATATATATTCTTGTTCCTTATGATAATACACATTCAGTGACACCAACCTAGGGGTCACCCAGGGTGGCCATGCTTCACCCCTTAACTTCACAAAAGACCATATATCTGAGAAACTGTTCAGAGCCCCACCCCTAAACCATATATATTCTTGTTCCTTATGATAAGATGCAATCAGTGACACCAGCATGCGGGTCCACCCAGGGTGCCATGGGCCATGCCCCACCCCTTTACTTCATTAAAATCTATACATCTCAGAAACCATACAGATCCCCACCCCTAAACAATATATACTCTTGTTCCTTATGATAAGATGCATAAAGTGACACCAACCTTGGGGTCCCCCCGGGTATGCCGGGGATATGCCCTGACCCCTCCACTTCATAAAAGGCCATTAATCTCAGAAACCATTCAGATCCCAACCCCTAAACCATATATATTCTTGTTCCTTATGATAAGACGCATTAAGTGACACCAACCTGTGGGCCCCCCGGGATGTGCCGGGGACATGCCCCACCCCTTCCATGCCCCATCCCTTCCACTTCATAAAATGCCATTTATATCGGAAACCATTGAGATCCTCACCCCTAAACCATATATATTCTCATTCCTTATGATAAGTTGCATTTAGTGACACCAAATTTGGGGTCCCCTGGGATGTGCCGGGACCATGCCCAACCCCCTCCTCTTCGTAAAAGGCCAAATATTCCAGAACCTTACAGATACCCACCCCTAAACCATATACATTCTTGTTCCTTATGATAAGACACATTCAGTGACACCAACTTTAGGGTCACCCGGTGTACCCCCGGGCCATGCTCCACCCCTTGACTTCACAGAAGACAATATATCTGAGAAACTGTTCAGAGCCCCGCCCCTAAACCATATATATTCTTGTTCCTTACACTACTGCAGAAAGAGCCATTAATTAGCCATGAAAATGACCCATTACTTTTGGGCCATGAAAGGCGACATAATTAATGGGCATTAAATACTATGTCAGGCATTAAATGCACCATTAACTCTGCCATTAATTAGAAAAAATTCAATTCATGGCAGTTATTTTCTTTTAATACCTATTCTTTATTATTCAAATAAATAGGCATGAAACACAAGGTTTTTTTTTAATTAATGAAATATTACCAGGCATTAATAAATAAAGTTAGATTATTAATAAGCATTAATCAAGAATAATGGCAATGAAAGGCGACATTATTAATGGGCCAATCACTTTATTGCTTTTTTTCATGGGAGACTATGAGCCCTTATTTTTGCCTCTTACATTTTAATGGATTTAAACCAATGCCCATTAACAGAACTAATGCCACTTAAAAGTAATGTTATTCAGGGGTCCTTAATTTCTTTTGACATATTTCTGGGTTAAATCATGGCCATTATCTGTGTACAGATATACGTTTAATGGCCATTACTATGTAAATTTTTATGGCGATTAATGCAAAATAATGGCAATTAATAATATGGCTTGTCAATAAAACTTAAATGGCCATTACTTTAAAAAATTGACAATTAATGCAAAATAATGGCAATTAATAATATGGCTTGGCAATGCCCATTACTTTTTTAATTTGTAATTATTAGGCATTAATTTACAGGTTTGTTTTAATCCTGTTTTCATTCCCATGGTTTTGGGAAAATGGGTTTTAATGGTCTTGATATGCATGGCCATGAAAAGGATTATTTAGTGGTCAATATTCATGCACTACTTCTCGTTTCATGGATATAAAGCAATTATAATCTGTAAATTATCCTTTTTTCAGGCGGCAGCAAAAAAATTTCAGATGGATCATTATATGAGTGATAACTGTATACGTTATCTCCTAATGTATTGAGGCCAACAACATGTATTGTCTCTGGAAATGGTTCGAAAAGTTTTAAAAATGCTAGGTAGGCTATCTTTTAACTTATTTTTCAATAAAGGAAAAAAAGATAATAACAAAAAATCAAAATAACATAGGGAAAAAATTTAAGCAGGCGTCCCAAAAAAAAGGGTCGGCAAGGTTTCCAGAAACAAGACCTTTTTTAAGGCTATGCTAATGTAGTTTAGTGCATTGATCATACATTTAAATGACAAATGTTTTTGTTTATTATGAATTTGAATAAAAATTAAGATTGTAAACATCTTGTTATTTTTCTTCACTATATTGTAATTTATTAAGTCTGATGCTTTAACTGTTCTTCGAAAGCCTGTTCGAAGACTTTCTATGTTGTTATACGACATTACTTCACTTAAATACACCAGACTTTTTTGTTTTCATTGGATATATGAAACACAGAGAACCAAGCGAAAAACCTCCTGTTATCAAACTTGGTGTCTAGTGATCTTGGCCAGGCTCGATCCCACACCTGTAAGAGGCCAGGCCAAAGGTTATAAAACATTTTTCATGCTGAACTTACTTGAGCATGAAATTTGAAATGCTCGTAATTATTAAAATTTATACCAGTAAATGAGGCAAATTTTTACTCAGATAAGCAAAGAATGTTGTTTGTACTGCTTATAAATTTTAAAATGCCAAACATTGGTGACATATTAAAGTTTACAAGCAGGATAAATTTCATGCTAAAGCGAGTTCAGCATGAAAAAAGTTTAACCTCAGACCATGTTTAAGGCAGACCTCTCAACCACTTTCAACCCGTGGCATTTCAAACCTTTTTGCAATGTCCAAGCAAGCCGTACACATTTTTTTTTCAATTTTAAAATTTAATAATAGGATTTGGCTATTACAAAGAATTTAACTTGTCATGTTCAACTTTAATTCAATAACTGAAACATCTCAACAAGCAATACAAAACTTATGAACTTATTTATGTAACAAGAGCTCCGCAAGCGGGGCATAATACGCCCGTAGCATGTTAATATTTGTTGCACCGCAACCTCACAACAATATGCACTGCTCCACAGTTGTGGGGCCCTAACAATATGCACTGCCAGAATGTAGGTCCTGTATGTGTTTGAAGTTTCAGTAGAGTAGGGCAAGGTTAAGTTCTTCGGTTAAGGCGTGACAAACACATGGACAAAAGCAATATAGTCATGGCCAGAGTGGGGCCCTAACAATATGCACTGCTCCACATAACATCATGGTCTAACTATATATCAAGTTTCAACTTGAACGAATGTAAAATGTAAGCGAAGTTAGCCAGAAATCAAATGTTGACAGAAATATTCAAAGGGACATAACTCTGTAAATATTTGATGCACCATAACCTCCGAACAATATGCGCTACACAACCTCATAGTCTTACTATCTACCAAGTTTCAGCTTGACCCCTTGAAAACTGTAGGAGGAGTTATCCGGACACCAAAAAGTTTACAAAAATTTTCAAAGTGGCATTACGCTGTAAATATTTGGTGGACCATAACCTCGAAACAATATGCACTACACCACTTCATTGTCTTACAATCCATCAAGTTTCAGCTTCATCAGATGAAAACTGAAGGAGTAGTTATCCCGAAATGAAAAAATCAAGTTTCAGCTTGATCGAATGTCAAATGTAAGAGAAGATAGCCAGAAACGAAATGTTGACAGAAATATTCAAAGGGGCATAACTCTGTAAATATTTGATGACCGTAACCTTGAAACAATATGCGCTACACAACCTCATAGTCTTACTATCTACCGAGTTTGAGCTTGATCCTGTGAAAACTGTAGGAGGATTTATCCTGAAACGAAAGAGTTCACAAAAATTATCAAAGGGGCATAACTCTGCAAATATTTGGTGGACTGTAACCCCGAAACAATATGCACTACATCACCTCATTGTCTTACTATCTACCAAGTTTCAGCTTCATCCGATGAAAACTGTAGGAGGAGTTATCCGGAAACCAAAAAGTTCAAAAAACATTTTTCAAAGGGGCATAACTCTGTAAATATTTGGCAGACCGTAACCTCGAAACAATATGCACTACGTCACCTCATAGTCTTACTATCTACCAATTATAAGTTTCAGCTTGATCGGATGAAAACTTTAGGAGGAGTTATCCGGAAACAAAAAGTTTACAAAAAATTTCAAAGGGGCATAACTCTGTAAATATTTGGTGGACCATAACCCCTAAATAAAATGCGCTACATCACCTCATAGTTTTACTGTCAATCAAGTTTCAGCTTGATCGGATGAAAACTGTAGGAGGAGTTATCCGGAAACGAAAAGTTTACAAAAATTTTCAAAGGGGCATAACTCTGTAAATATTTGGTGGACCATGACCCCGAAACAATATGCGCTACACCACCTCAATAGTCTTACTGTCTACCAAGTTTCAGCTTGATCGGATGAAAACTGTAGGAGTTATCTGGAAATGAAAAGTTTACGGACAGACGGACGGACGCCGACCCCATAACAATATACGACCGTTTTTACAAAACGGGCGTATAAAAAAAGAGGACCATTATGGCCCTGGATCGCTCACCTGATCCTTACTGTACAAATAAAATGGTAGGTAATATAAGGTGTAGTGGAGGGTTTGAGCAATTTTGGTTGACAGTGACCCAAGGAACATTATTTCCTTGAAATTTAAAAAGTCATTTCAAGGGCCGTATATTTTTCAGTTCTTGTGTGGAGTGAAAGGACTTTGAGCAATTTAATTTTATCAGAGGGTCACCCACGGAACATTCCTTCGAAATAAATTTCTCATTTGACAATACAGAACTGACTTGTATATATTTCACTATCTGGGCACCTTGTGGACAATGAGGGTCAGGTCCAAGTGCACCAGACGAAGATGAACCGGCTCAGTCCGTCTCTGGTCGGGCTCATCGGAGTCCAACTGTTGGTTTTCTTTTGCTCCAGCATTTCAGTGGTTTCTTGCTGTCGAGTCCTCACCGTTGTCTCACCTCTGTGGTTCTTTGATTTTTGTGTTCACGGAGATGTTGCACTGATGAGTTAGGAGGCCTTCATGCGGACTGAACAAATTATTTGTCTAAATCGCGACGGAAGTAAGGGCGAGGATTGTGGCAACGTAAAATCGATTTAAGCCCCCCAGTGGAAATCTTCCATTGACCGTTCCAAGGCGGCTCTTCTGTGGCGATTTATTTATGTTGTTGTTTGTTACTTACTGTGTGTATCACTTGTGTCTTTTGGTTTTGGATGGCCATATGGCCATTTTGTGGGAAAGTAACTGTCCTTATGGCCTTCCTTTGTTTAGGTTTCCATTATGGTCTGGTCGCTTAATGTTTGTATTTCTTTCCCTTTGGTGTCTTTTATGGGTGGAGTAAGTTAATTGTATCAATTCCGGATCTTTGTTTTACTTCTACTTTACAATGCCTTGTGGTGACAGTCTAACTTACAATATAATGCCTCATGGTGACAAAGTGAAGGAGGCGAGGGGGTGGGGAGAGAGAGAATTGGCATCAGAAGCCACACTTGAGTCTGTGGCTGCCCCCCAGGTATTAGACTTCCTGCCTTGCCGTGGCCCTGGGGGCTCAATTCCCACTGGGCACATTGCCGCTGTGGTCTCTGTGCCCACTGGGAAGAGCTAAAGGAAGTACCACCCGTTTGCCGTGGGTGGCGTCCTGTAAGCCGGAAGAAGGGATCCTGGAGGTTGAGGGTTACCTGAGGTGGCGGTGCTTCAGGTACCCAACACGCCTCTTTGGCCTGGCTTTTCGGTGTAGACGGGTGGCCGTGCGGTCCGGCACGGTCAATCGGCTGGTCGCGCCGAGCCCTAGAGATACCGCTTTGCTTTCTCTTCAATTCTTTTTGTATCTTTCCTGATACCAACCATATGCCCATTTACCTTACCCTTTTCTGTCTTTTTATCTCTAGAAGGCGGTGGCCAAACGGACCAATCGTGTAGGCATTTTGTTTATGCGAGTATATCTCACGTGTATCTCTAACACCTGTGAGTCGGATAACCACTCCATTATGGTGTTCCCTTGTAGGGCTCCAAGGAGGGCGGAGAGCACTTGGGACGAAACTAGGATATTCTCCTCATGTCGAATAATAAAAAAACTAACCGCAACACGAAAAAACGTCAACGGAACGAAGAGTCAGAGGACTCTAGTGATACGATTCAACAGTCTGTTGTTCCAAAGCCTTCTAATGCTCCGCGTTTTCTGGTAATTACATCATTGGACGATTCACGCACTGTGTCAAGCTTGTCTCCTTTTGTGATCGAGAAAAGCATACAATCCATAGCTGGACATCCAAAGAGTATTAAAAAGCTCAGATCCGGTGATCTCCTCTTGGAAATCGAGAAAGAACAACATGTTAAAAACCTGCTCAGCACCAAAAAGTTATTTGATCTTAATGTCAAGATCTCGTTACACAACACACTTAATTCATCTAAGGGTGTCATTCGCAGCCCGGAACTACGTCCATGCAGCGAACAAGAGATTCTTGACAATCTCAGAGATCAAGGCGTTATTGGTGTTCGTAACATCCAAGTTCGTAGAAGTGGTGTGCTTAAATCGACAAGCACTTATGTTTTGACATTTAACACACCAGTTCTACCACAGAAAATCAAAGTAGCATATCTTTCTGTCAACGTAGAGGTATACATTCCGAACCCTCTCAGATGTTACAACTGTCAGGTGTTTGGCCACCACGAAAGCAAATGTCAGAAAAAATCTCTCTGTGCCAATTGTGGTGAAGACAAACATGTCGATAACCATCAGCAATGTAAGAATGAGGCCAAATGCGTCAATTGTGGTGAACAACATGCTGTTTTTTCTCGAGACTGTCCAGCTTGGAAAAAAGAAAAAGAAATACTCACAGTTAAGTACCAACAATCGTTATCCTTCCCAGAAGCTCGGAAAGTTGTTGAAGAGCGACATACATCATCAACCACCAGTTACGCTAGCATCACAAAGGGTGCTAGTGTAAAATGTACCAGCTCCGGAACACAGACTGTTGAATCATGTATAGCTGAACTGAAAAAATCTGGTGCATGGAGTAAATCCACTCCAGCACCACAAACTTCAACCAATTTATCAAATGGCGCAATCCAGGTTGCTTCGGATCGGTCGACCGCGACCGTACCGAAGCCAGCGCCGCATGCAAAAGAGAAACTCGACTCAGGTCGAACTAATAAGGGATCGGAAGATCCGAATAAAAAACATCAATTGTCTCAAAAACAGACAGACAGACAACGTAAAATGGAAAGAGACAATATAAAATTCCAGAACAGATTCGGATCTTTGAGTGACAGTGATATGGAGTTTGAAACTCCATCATCACCAAGCCGCATTAACAGATCGAGGTCAGCAACACCACGAGCTGGTGGTAGCAGATCTATATCACCAATTGCAGCTCCATAATAGTTTCTAGTCTTAATCTCTTCATAAAATGGATTTAAAACACAAAATAATACAATGGAATTGTCGAGGTCTTAAATCAAATTATAATGAACTCTTATTGCTTATTTCGTTATTAAACCCATCGGTTTTTTGTTTACAAGAAACTTTTTTAAAAACTGATGACAACATTGATGTCAGGGGTTTCAATACATACAACTATATCTATTCTGATGGTAACAAACCATCTGGTGGCAGTTCAATTTTTGTTAAATCATGTTTACCACAAAGAGAGATCAAATTAAAAACAGACCTACAAGCTATAGCAGTATCGGTTTCTCTGGATAAAGAAACTACAATTTGCTCTCTATATATCCCACCCTCATTTTCATTAAAGCCGGAACATCTTGACTCATTGCTGAGTCAACTTCCATCGCCATATCTTTTAGTTGGCGACTTCAATGGTCACAATATTCTATGGGGCTGTAAAGATATCAATAACAGAGGAGCACTTGTCGAAGATTTTATTGCAAAGAGCGATCTTTGCTTGATGAATGATAAATCTTATACTTACCTTCACCCTGCGACAGGTCATTTGTCTTCTTTAGATCTCTCTTTGTGTCACCCATCTCTCTTCTTGGACTATGACTGGTCTGTTCATGATGATCAGTGCGGAAGTGATCACTTCCCTGTTATAATTGAGAGCGTAAACGAACCAGATGAGGACTGTAACCAGAAATGGAAAATGAATAAAGCCGACTGGGAATTATTTCATAATTTATGTGAAGAAGAGTTATCAATTGATCATTTTAATGAATCTTCCGACATTGTTTCTGATTTCACAGATACACTTATTAACATATCAGAACAATGCATTCCAAAGACCTCCACAAATACTAAGAAAAGCAAGCCTTGGTTTAATAATGACTGTAAAGAAGCTATTAAAAAGCGTAAACAGGCTCTAAATAAGTTCTGCAAAAATCCCACTTCAGAAAAGCTCAACGACGTAAAAGTTTTTAAAGCTAAAGCTCGGCGAACAATCCGAGCTTCCAAACGAAAGTCATGGAGAGAATATGTCTCCAAATTGAACTATAAAACCCCCATTAAAAAGGTTTGGGATATGGTACGAAAAATTTCAGGAAAAACAAAGTCTTCTAGTTTTACACATTTAAATACTGAATTTGACACAATAGCTTCAACAAAAAAAGATATTTCAGATACTCTTGGACACACATTCTTGAGAAATTCATCATCGCGTAATTATTCTGACACTTTTAGAAATTTCAAAAAGGACCAAGAGAAAAGACTTTAAATCCCTTAATCACGAAGAATACAACAAACCTTTTAACTTATCCGAACTCGTTGAAGCCATTGAAAAATCACATGATACGGCAACCGGCCCCGATGAAATTCATTATCAGATGCTTAAGCATCTGCCAAAAAGTTCTCTTACAACACTTTTAGATATCTTTAATAATATTTGGGAAACGGGGGTCTGTCCTGAGAGCTGGCGTGTAGCTACAGTTGTACCAATTCCGAAACCAGGGAAAGATCATGCAGAACCTACAAATTATCGTCCGATAGCTTTGACAAGTTGTTTGTGTAAAACATTGGAGAGAATAATAAACAAGAGATTAGTCTGGTACTTAGAGTCCAACAACCTCATTTCAGAATATCAATCTGGCTTTCGTTCGGAACGTAGTACCAATGACAATTTAATAAGACTAGAAACATTTATACGAGATGCTTTTATTAACAAAGAACACGTAGTAGCTGTCTTTTTCGACTTGGAGAAAGCATATGATACAACATGGCGTTATGGAATATTGAAAGATCTACATAACATTGGCTTAAGAGGAAAACTTCCCAGTTTTATTGAAAGCCTTTTAGGGGAGCGCATGTTTCAGGTGCGTGTGGGGTCTACCGTGTCAGATTTCTATGATCAAGAACAGGGTGTCCCACAGGGTAGTATTCTTTCAACTACGCTATTTAACATCAAAATAAACAATATTGTACAATGTTTGGACGACAAAACTGATTGTTCATTGTATGTTGATGATTTTTGTATATGTTACCGTTCAAAAAATATGAAAACAATTGAACGAAAGTTACAACAAAATTTAAAAAGAATAGAAGAATGGACTGATAAAAATGGTTTCAAGTTCTCCAAGTCGAAAACGCAGTGTGTTCATTTTTGTAAACTACGGAAGAAACACGAACATCCTTCCCTGTTTTTATACGGATCACAAATTCCTGTTGTTGAAGAAGCCAAATTTCTTGGGGTCATATTTGATCAAAAGTTATCTTTTATTCCCCATATTAAATATCTGAAAGCGAAATGCTTAAAAGCTTTGAATCTTTTGAAAGTTTTAGCTCATACAAGTTGGGGAGCAGATCGGTATACTTTATTACATCTTTACCGGTCTTTAATAAGATCTAAATTAGATTATGGGTCTGTTGTTTATGGTTCTGCCAGAAAGTCCTATTTAAAATCCTTGGATACTATCCATCACCAAGGCCTTCGTCTGGCCATGGGAGCCTTCCGTACTTCTCCCGTATTAAGCCTTTATGTAGAAGCAGGTGAACCATCTTTAACCTCGCGCAGAGAGAAACTTTCTCTTCAGTATGCTATTAGACTTGCTGCAAATCCATCTAACCCGGCATCCAAAATTTCATTTCCACCTCAATTTGTAGATAGGTATGAAACTAAACCCACAGCAATTAAACCTTTTGGATTACGTATTTTACCACTGCTGGAAAATTCAGGTATCGACCTTAAAAATATTCAAAAACATGAAATCGCCGAAGTTCCAGCTTGGTGTATTAAACAACCTTCTATTCTGTTCGACTTACATGATGGCAAAAAATCCGAATCAAATCCGATACTTCTCAAACAAAACTTTCAGGTACTGCAATCACGTTACGATGATTACCAGCAAGTCTATACTCATGGTTCCAAAGAAGGAGATAAAGTTGGTTGTGCGTATGTTTCTAAAGATACGCACAAAACCATGCGCCTTCCAGATGGTTCATCTATTTTTACAGCTGAAGCCAAAGCAATAGACCTAGCTTTAGATTTTATCAGTTCTTCAACAATTCAAAAAGCAATTATATTTTCTGATTCACTTTCTGTGCTTAAGGCTTTAGACCATTCATCATCTAAAAATCCTCAAATTCAAAAATTGATCGAAAAACATCATGAAATTTCTAAAACACACCAAATCTTGTTTTGTTGGCTTCCGAGCCATATTGGCATTTTCGGCAATGAATATGCTGACAAGAAAGCAAAGGAATCGCTCAATCTTGATCCATCTGTTTTTAAAATTCCTTTTAATAATTTTAAACCATTTATCAACAGATACATCTTGTCGGAATGGCAAGGCGAATGGGACCGTGCAATAAATAACAAACTCCGTGCCATTAATCCTGCCGTTAGTACAAAATGCTCTCCTCCACAGTTTTCCAGAAAAGAGGACGTAGTATTAACACGACTGCGCATCGGCCATACTAGAGTTACTCATTCTTATATTTTTAATGGTGATGATCAGCCTTCTTGTGTAGGTTGTGATCAGCCATTCACTGTGAAACATATCTTAATTGACTGTGTTGACTTTTCACCCTCACGTATTTTATATTTCAAAGCTGACACTTTGCATTAACTGTTTCGAGATGTACCTGTTGATAATATTATTTTATTCTTAAAAGAAATTGGACTTTTTCATAAGATTTAACTGTTTCAGATTTTTATACATTATCATTCTGACTTTTTACTTTTAATATCATCATAATTATTCTTGCCGTTTAACCATTAACCGTTTGACGCTTATGACCCACAAAGAGGGTTGACGCGTCGTTAAACACGAAATCATCATCATCATCATCACGTCTGTGGCTGCCTTTGACAATACAGAGCTGACTTGTTTGTTACTATCTGGGCACCTTGTGGACATTGAGAGTAACGTCCTAGTGCACCAGACGGAGATGAACCAGCTCAGTCCAACTTACATATCCTCGTGGTTTGTTTGTTTGATTTGGGCTTACCCCCAGGTATTAGACTTCCTGCCTTGCCGTGGCCCTGGGGGCTCAATTCCCACTGGGCACGTTGCTGCTGTGGTCAATGTGCCCACTGGGAAGAGCTAAAGGAAGTACGACCCGTTTGCCGTGGGTGGCGTCCTGTAAGCCGGAAGAAGGGATCCTGGAGGTTGAGGGATACCTGAGGTTGCGGTGCTTCAGATTCCCAACACGCCTCTTTGGCCTGGCTTTTCGGTGTAGACGGGAGGCTGTGCGGTCCGGCACAGTCAATCGGCTGGTCACGCCTTGCCCTAGAGATACCGCTTAACTTTCTCTTCCATTCTTTTTGTATCTTTCCTGATACCAACCATGTGCCCATTTACCTTACCCTTTTCTGTCTTTTTATCTCTAGAAGGCGGTGGCGCAACGGACCAATCGTGTAAGCATTTTGTTTATGCGAGTATATCTCACGTGTATCTCTAACACCTGCGAGTCGGATAGCCACTCCATTATGGTGTTCCCTTGTAGGGCTCCGCGGAGAGCACTTGAGACGAATCTTCAAACCTTCTTCATGGGTCCCCCTCTTTCTAGTAACCGCAACAAAACAAAACGTAAAAAAGAGGAGTCATCATCTGAATCTGATGAACCCAGTCAGCAGTCTGCGGCACCAAAAGTGAACAACGTTCCGCGCTTCTTGGTAATGACATCACTTGATGATGAACGAACAGTATCTAGTCTGTCACCTTTCGTTATTGAAAAGAGTATTCAGTCCATAGCCGGACACCCAAAAAGTATTAAAAAGCTTAGGTCAGGTGATCTGCTACTTGAAGTCGAGAGACAACAGCATATTGAAGCTCTGCTTAAAATGAAAAAAACTATTAGATCTTAAAGTTAAAGTTTCATTACACAAAACGCTTAATTCCAGCAAAGGTGTCATACGCAGCCCAGAATTACGACCTTGCACCGACGAAGAGATTATTGAAAACCTGAGAGATCAAGGCGTCATTGGTGTACGTAACATCCAAATTCGTAAAAATGGTGTGTTAAAACCTACAAGTACTTACGTGTTGACTTTTAATACACCAGTTTTACCCACGAAAATCAAAGTAGCCTATCTGTCTGTAAATGTAGAAGTATACATACCAAACCCTCTCAGATGTTACTCATGTCAGGTTTTTGGCCACCACGAAAGCAGATGTCAGAAGAAACAACTCTGTCCAAACTGTGGTGAAGAGAAACATGTAAGTAATCACCAAGATTGTCGAAATGAAGCCAATTGCGTCAATTGTGGTGGCAAACATGCTGTTTTCTCGAGATTGTCCGGCATGGAAAAAAGAAAAAGAAATACTCACTGTCAAATACCAAAGGTCGATAGCATTTCCGGAAGCGCGGAAAATTGTAGAAGAACGATACAAAACACCAAACACCAGTTACGCCAGCATCACAAAGGGTGCGGGTGTCACAGTCACACACAGTGGTACGCAGACTCCTGAATCGTACATTGCTGAACTGAAAATATCTGGAGCATGGGGTTCTACTCCAGCATCACGTAGTTCAACCAATTTGTCAAAAGGTGCAAGTCAGGTTGCTCCCGATCGGTCGACAGCGACCGAACCGGAGCCGGCACCGCATTTAAAAGAGAAACCTGACACAGGTGGAACAAAGAAGGGATCGGAAGATCCTCCTAAACTTCATTGTTCGCAAATACCTCTTGAAGAGGACGATGACGATGACGATGATGATTTAATGGACATTAATGATGCTCCAACTAGTCCTCGCAAGGGTAATAGAATTACTAGGTTACCTACTCCAAAGTAGGTTAATTCGTCGAAAACGACGCATAAGTTTCTAGTCATGTAAATATCTCTCCATAAAATGGATACAAAACACAAAATATTACAATGGAATTGTCGAGGTCTTAAATCAAATTACAACAAACTCCTATTACTTCTTTCTTTACTAAACCCATCGGTTTTATGTTTGCAAGAAACCTTTTTAAAAACTGGTGACAACATTGATATTAGAGGTTTTAATACATATAACTACATCTATTCTGATGGTAACAGACCATCAGGTGTAAAACGGTAGCAGTGGTGTAAAGGTCAGTGCCTCTCTCTCGCGTGCGCATGATAACACCTGGAATGAGTGTTTGAAAGCGATTAAATAAGCCTGAAGCTTTCGTTGTTATCGAACTAAAATAAATTAGTATAAACTAAAGTTTTTCTACGGCTTGACCTACTGACCTACTTTTTGACCTGACATAATCCACATTCGAACTTGGTGATATTGTTAAGATGATCATTCTGAGCAAGTCTGTTGATGATTGGACCAAAACTGTTGCCTCTAGAGTGTTAACAAGGTTTTTCTATGGTATGACCTGCTGACCTACTTTTTGACCTGACATTGACCAATATTCAAACTTGACCAAGATATTGCCGAGATGATCATTCTGAGCAGGTTGGATGATTGGCCCAAAACTGTTGCCTCTAGAGTGTTAACAAGGTTTATGTATGGTTTGATCTACTGTCCTACTTTTTGACCTGTCATGACCAATACTCAAACTTGAAATTTGTCATGTTGATCATTCTGACCAAGTCTGATCAAGATTGGACCAAAACTGTGGCCTCTAGAGTGTTAACAAGAAAAGTTTTCGCACGAAGGACACCGCCGCCGGACATCTCACTGTCACAACCTTCTGTCAGGTGAGCTAAACAGAAAATAACAAAAATGCTTGTCTTGGTCCTTGCCTGGACCGCTCACCCAGGTCAACCTAGGGTCATCTTGACTTTGCTGACTACAACAGAAACTCTTTAAAGCACTGTTCATTATCAGTTTTGAGAAAATAACGAGAAAAGTTAAACCTTCAGTACAAGTACTACTACCTGGTACACCATAACCTCATTATAACAGTTTTGGATAAAACACAGTTTCAGGATGGATACAAAAATGTGTAGATTACATAGAAAAATGACCAAAAAATGGTTATTTTTCTATATACATGTAATCTATACATTTTGTTCCGATATAACATGGTTGTTTAACTAACACTGTTTCTGCTTTAGACCCCATGAATAGTTTTATAAAGAGGTTGTGGTGTATCATTTTTCGTATGCATCAGACCACTCCATGAACTGCTGATATGAGTAGCTAAAATCTACAGCATCTTCAGGCAGAGGGTAAATGGAAACCAAGCAGGTTATCTGGATCTCCAGCCTAAACTTGCTGTGTTGGTCCTGGCCATTTTATACAAAGTTTTCTATGCTCCATGAACATCACTAAAAATAACCTCAATGAGAAAAACATTCTGTCCCACTAATACCATAAATAGCAATTCTGCACATTTTCAATATACATTTACTTAACTATATTATATAGCTAGCAGTAAGCACATGTAGGAAAACTAACCATTTGAATATGATAAAAATATAAACAAGCATATGATCAATAAAATCATAACAGGATACCATCAATAGATTACACAGCTGATATTAATATTTCAATGTCGGGGCACGCCACCCAGAGAAACAAACTCGGTGGAAGATATCAATTGTGTAAACATCAGGGCCGGAGGTAATGAAACCTCTCTTTTTTGTGCTCAACTCACTTGAGCATGAAATTTGTCCTGCTCATAAATTTTAAGATGTCAGTTGATGACATTTTAAAACTTATGAGCAGGACAAATAACATTCTGTGCTGTTTTGAGCAGGAAAATTGCCTGTTTGTGCCTTGATATTTATGAGTGCTCAGCCCAGTTGAGCATAAAAAAGTTTTATGGCCTCATGGCCAGTTTGAAACATTTCAAATGTCACTAGTAATCTGCTCATAAATTTTAAGATGTCAGTTGGTGACATTTTAAAACTTATGAGCAGGACAAATAACATTCTGTGCTGCTTTGAGCAGGAAAATTGCCTGTTTGTGCCTTGATATTTATGAGTGCTCAGCCCAGTTGAGCATAAAAAAGTTTTATGGCCTCATGGCCAGTTTGAAACATTTCAAATGTCACTAGTAATCTGGATACAAACTGAAGTTCGCCTATCTGTTATTAAAAGCAAACAAGTGCACAGTTCTTCTAAGCTGCCCTACATGTTTGTCATTTTAACTCGAGTTCTTTTGTCAAGAATTGTAATTATATTGTTTGTCTAGTTAAGACTGGCCTGGGGACTGTTTACTTCTCAGAAGTGTTTTTATGTTGAAATATTGAAAGTTGATTTCATTGAGTACATTACTCAACTTCAGAAATGTACTCAATGAAAACTGCTTTCAATTTATTAACAAATTTCTCCTTAAAACCCTGATCCACAGTTCCTGAATCCTTAACAGGATGCCATTAATAGATTCCACAGCTGATGTTAGAATATTTCCCTTTAAGTCCAGAAAAACAAACTCTGTGATAGATATCAATTGTATAAACATTAGGGCTGGACCGGAGGTTATAAAACTTGTTTCAATTTAGTTGAGCATGAAGTATGTCCTGCTTATAAATTTTAAATAGGTAATTGTTGCTTTTTCAATTTATGAGCAGGACAAATAACAGTCTGTGCTGATTTGAGCAGGAACATTGCCTCTTGATTGTGCCTTATTATTTATAAATAAATTTCATGCTCAGCTGAGTTTAGCATAAAAAAGGTTTATAACCTCTGACAGGGCCAATTGAAAACAATTTTTAAACATGACTGGCAATATAGTACTCTGGATACAAATTGAAATTCGACTATCTGTTACTAAAGCAAACAAGTGTACAGTGCTTTTACGCTGCCCTACATGTTGTAATTGGTCACTTTTTTTATATATTTTTATTTTATTTTATTTATTTTTTGCCAAGATTTGTAATATTCATCACGTGAACAAGTCCGTGAAATAAACACCCCCTAAACCCCCCTTTATATAGAGAAAACTTGGGTATACATGGGTACACATTATTTTTCTTATTTCTGCTCCAAGACATAGGTTGTGGGTACTCGTTAGAACCGCCTCATAGAGGCGGTTCTAACGAGCACCCACAACCTATGTTTGCAGTATAAAATAAGAAAAATATCACAGATGTTCACCAGAAAAGTAGCCATTTTGGAGATATGAAAAAATGCACTATGTTGCATGGATGTGTTATCGTAATGTGCTTGATTAGTTAAGACTGTGACCTGCGAACTGTTAACTTCTCAGAAGTATTTTTTATGTTTGAAAACTGAAAGTAGATTTCATCAAGTACATTAATCATCTTCAGAAATGAACTTTATGAAAAGTAGAAGTAAAACAAAGATCAGGAATTGATACAATTAACTTACTCCACCCATAAAAGACACCAAAGGGAAAGAAATACAAACATTAAGCGACCAGACCATAATGGAAACCTAAACAAAGGAAGGCCATAAGGACAGTTACTTTCCCACAAAATGGCCATATGGCCATCCAAAACCAAAAGACACAAGTGATACACACAGTAAGTAACAAACAACAACATAAATAAATCGCCACAGAAGAGCCGCCTTGGAACGGTCAGTGGAAGATTTCCACTGGGGGGGCTTAAATCGATTTTACGTGGCCACAATCCTCGCCCTTACTTCCGTCGCGATTTAGACAAATAATTTGTTCAGTCCGCATGAAGGCCTCCTAACTCATCAGTGCAACATCTCCGTGAACACAAAAATCAAAGAACCACAGAGGTGAGACAACGGTGAGGACTCGACAGCAAGAAACCACTGAAATGCTGGAGCAAAAGAAAACCAACAGTTAGACTCCGATGAGCCCGACCAGAGACAGAGCATCAGGCACCAACCGACATTATCTCTCTAATTTTCAATAAGCCTTTACGTTGGAGCCGTCATAGAATCTGAGGCCTGACCCACCGGCGTGCAATTAAAGAGGGAAGCAAAGTTGCCAACCGTGATTGGGTTAACTACCATGCATGCAGTCTGTCGTATAATATCCATGTTGTACCCAATCTTTTTATATCGAAGAATGATTTTACGAAATTGGGTGCTGAAGTCATTGCTGTTATATATTTTTCTGAATTTATATGCTAAGTCACCATAAAATTCGGGTTCCGATAGACCTTGTCCTGCTTATAAATTTACAATGAAGTCTGCTTTCAACTAATTGACAAATTTCTCCTTAAAATGCTATCCAATATAACAGTTCCAGAATCCTTACCAGAATGCCATTAATAGATTCCACAGCTGATGTTAGAAAATTCCACTGTCCGCCCAAAGAAACAAAACCCAGGCTGTGGTTGATATCAATTAAGTTAACAGCCGGGTCCCGAGGTTATGAAACTTCATTTCATACTCAACTCAATTGTCCTGCTCATAAATTTTATAATGGCAATTCTTGGCATTGTAAATTTATAAGCAGGACAAATAACATTATGTGCTGATTTGAGCAGGAAAATTGCCTTGATCTGTTTGTGCTTTAATATTTATGAGCATAATAAATTTCATGCTCAGCTGAGTTCAGCATAAATTTTTTTATAACCTCAGCGCCAATTTGAAATGGTTTTAAACGTCGCCAGTACTCTGGATGCAAACTGTAGTTTGACCGCGCTAAAAACTCTTGACACCTTAAGACTTAATTGCCATTATATTATCCTAAAATTGTAACAGATTTGTATAAGATCAGCAGGGAGTCCAAAAGGTGAAGACGGAATGGCAAACAGTGTAGACCCTGATCAGGTTGCTCCTGTAGGAGCAGTCTGATCTGGGTCTTCGCTGTTTGCTAAGACTTATCTGTCCCAATACTTAGAATCATTATGGCAGATCTGTTACTAAAGCAAACAAGTGCACAGTTCTTCTAAGCTGCCCTTCATGGTTTTGTTTTTTTTGCCAAGAATTGTTGTGTTGTTTGACTAGTTAAGACTGTGGCTTACTTAGACTGAGAAGTGTTACATGTACGTTGAAAAATTGAAAGGAGGTTTCATCGAGTATATTACGCAACTTCAGAAATGTACTCCATGAAATCTGCTTTCAATTTATTAATAATTTTTTCCTTGAAATCTTTATCCAATGTAATAGTTCCTGAATCCGTAAGCTCTAAACCATATGCATTAGATTCCTTTTTCTCAATGTTCATTATACAAAATCCCATGTCTGGCAGGGCTTGTATGTCTAGTAAACTGAGTTTGGAATTTTGTGAATTTTCAAATATGGCCTCAAAGTCTATCATTTTTTCAGTTATTTTACCACAAGGCTTGACACAGTTTTGTATTATACAGTTATCATCTGGTCCAGATTTTATCCCCCAAAACAGTCTCCCATTTTGCCACTCCATAAAAACATAGCTATCAAACTCCTGTATATCTGCACCTTTGGAATGCTCTGTTTTGTTTGAGGACTTTGAAGGAATTGAACTTCTTTCAGGTTAAGCACCATGTTTAGTTTTAGGTTTCTTGACCGGAATATTACCACTGGTAAACTGTATGTTCTTTCTTCTTTTCGGAGTTTTCTCTGCTACATTACCACTGTCTTCACTTACAGATCTAGTTGTATATGTACTGTCAGAATCAATATCTGAATCACTGTCTATGGATGTAGTTTTAGTATTATGACCTGTAGACGTTTCAGCTTTAGTTTCTGGTTTCTGGGTGCCATGGTCACGTTTGGACTTAACTTTCTGCTTTGGCCGACTTTCCATGTCCACAGAAGCTGTTCTTTCCTTTTCATGCATGTTTTCTGGATCATCAGAATCTGTGTCTACAGTGACAGCACTGGGTAATTTTCTTGACTTTTCCTTTTCTTTAAATTTGGAAATATATTTAGTCCAGTAGGTTATTACAGTTTTTATCTTGACGTCTTTGGAATTGTTCTTTCCATCCAGTGTTTTCTGTGGCAGTTCCATGTCTGTTTCAACTGATAGTATAGATTTAATGACAACTTCTGAATAAACAGCATCTTTGCATTGCAAAAAGATAGCCCTAGCTATCTTGTTATTGTCTTTGTCCTTGAGCATTACAATATCGCCAGCATTAAACAGCATGTTTTGAAGACCATGTGCACTTTGACCTGCACCGGAACTGCTGGAAGAAGGGTCACTTTTTGAACTCTTTAGTTGGCGTTTCCCGACTTCTTTATCGTTTAAATACTTTCTACGATTCTGGAGGTGTTCTCCTAATCTTCTCCAAACATCTTTCTTTTGTGAGGAAAGTACACCAGGGACTGTCTCTTCAATTATATTAAAGAAAATCTCTTTCTTGCTTCTTGGAATGCCTCTAAATTGGGATATGGCCTTTTCCACAATTTGGCCGCAATCGCAGCATGTTTCAACAAGTTATTAAAGTACTTTTGGGCTGGAGAGCTTTTGCCCATCAGGCTACGTTTCAGCAGCAGCTCATCAGCAGGAAACTGCAAATTATGGGTAGGTTTAACACTTGTATCTTCCAAATCTGTGGACACTGCCTGTGCATCATCTGAATCTTTGGAATCTGTTTCTGAAACAGCACTACAGTTGATATTTGTTGGAGCCTTCAGTCTTCACATACTGTCTGACAGCCATTCTGTCCCTAAAGCTTTTGAACAAGTCTTTAATGTCTTCATCAGTGAAGTTTTCTAGTTCTGCATATGTGATTTCATTGTCTGAAATGCAATTCAAGGTGTATAAATAGAGATCTAGGAAGCATGTTTTGACACAAGGCCCTAGTATATACAAGTACAGTAACTTCATTTTTGATAGAATCTTCATCAAACTGGCAGTTAACTAGAATTTGTTTTTCTACAAAAACACAGATGTCTCCCCCGTTTTTGACTGCTAAGTATAACCTTGACATTGGAGGTATTGAGCTGGGTCTTGTGTGCAACACATCATATAATGAAGATGAACATTTCTGCATAGTAACTTTAAAAATGTTCATAGAAAAATAAAAAAGTTATTGGCCGTAAACAAAAAAAGCACTTTTTTACCTTTGACCTCTAAGTATGGCCTTGACCTTTGCGGTACAACACATCGTCTCATGATGGTTAACATTTCTGCCAAGTAATTTCATAATCCATCAAAGAATAAGGAAGTTATTGACTGTCCTTTTTTTACCTTTGACCTCTAGGTATGACCTTGACATTGGAGGCATGGACCTTGGTCTTGCACATGACTCATGGTCCAACTTTCAAGCCTCTAGCTCCAATAGTTTTGAGATATCTTGCTGACAAGATTTTATTAAAAAAAATTCAAAGGGCAATAACTCTTGAAAGGGGCATAATCCAGATGAGAAAAAAATACGCGTCAGCTTATTTTCCATTAGGAATGCATATATGAAATTTCAAAACCATAGCATACACAGTTCTAAAGTTCTGCTATGCATCACTTTTAGCATTCATTACAATGGGCACTAATTAACAAAATGACAAAGGGCCATAACTCGCAAAGTATTTTTCGGAATTTTGTCAAAAGTTAATCAGTTCATATACTCATCACCACCAATATACTCAACAACTTTCAAGGGTCTAGCTCCAATAGTGTTTGAGATATTTTGCTGACAAGATTTTATTAAAAAAATTTCAAAGGGCAATAACTCTTGAAAGGGGCATAATTCGGACGAGAAAAAAAAAATGCATCCGCTAATTTTTCATGAGGAATTCATATATGAAATTTCAAAACCCTAGCATACACGGTTCTAAAGTTATGCTATGCATCACTTTTAGCATACATTACAATGGGCACAAATTACCAAAATGACAAAGGGCCATAACTCACAAAGTATTTTTCGGAATTTTGTCAAAAGTTAATCATTTCATCTACTCATCACCACCAATATATTCACCAACGTTCAAGCCTCTAGCTCCAATAGTTTTTGAGATATCTTGCTGACAAGATTTTATTAAAAAATTCCAAAGGGCAATAACTCTTGAAAGGGGCATAATCCGGACGAGACAAAAAATACGCGTCAGCTTATTTTCCATCAGAGATGCATATATGAAATTTCAAAACTATAGCATACACGGTTCTAAAGTTATGCTAGGCATCACTTTTAGCATACAATACAATGGGCACAAATTAACAAAATGACAAAGGGCCATAACTCACTAAGTATTTTTCGGAATTTTGTCATAAGTTAATCAGTTCATCTACTAATCACCAACAATCTATTCAACAACTTTCAAGGCTCTAGCTCCAATAGTTTTTGAAATATCTTGCTGACAAGATTTTATTAAAAAAATTTCAAAGGGCAATAACTCTTGAAAGGGGCATATTCCGGACGAGAAATAAAATACGCGTCAGCTAATTTTTCATGAGGAATCAATATATGAAATTTCAAAACCCTAGCATACACGGTTCTAAAGTTATGCTATGCATCACTTTTAGCATACATTACAATGGGCACAAATTACCAAAATGACAAAGGGCCATAACTCACAAAGTATTTTTCGGAATTTTTGCAAAAGTTAATCAGTTCATCTACTCATCACCATCAATATATTCACCAACTTTCAAGGCTCTAGCTCCAATAGTTTTTGAGATACCTTGCTGACAAGATTTTATTAAAAAAAAAAATTCAAAGGGCAATAACTCTTGAAGGGGGCATAATCCGGACGAGAAAAAAAATATGCGTAAGCTAATTTTCCATGAGGAATCCATATATGAAATTTCAAAACCCTAGCATACACGGTTCTTTAGTTATGCTATGCATCAAAAGCGTAACTGACGGACGAACGGACAAACAGACGAACGAACCAGAACCAATATGCCCCTCCAACTTTTTCAAAGTCGGGGGCTTAATAAGAAAGTTATTGACAGAACACAAAAAAACCCTGTTTTTACCTTTAACCTCTATCTATGACCTTGACCTTTCAGGTATTAAACTGGGTCATGCGTGCAACACATCATCTCATGGTGGTTAACATTTCTGCCTAGCAATTTTAAAATCCATCTAAAAATAAGGAAGTTATTGACCAAACACGAAAAAAGGCCCCTTTTTTACCTTTGACCTCTATGTATGACCTTGACATTTTAGGTACCAAACTGAATCATGCATGCAACACATCGTCCCATGATAGTTAACATGTTTCCCAAGTAACTTCAAATTCTATTTAAAAATAGGCAAGTTATTGACAAAACCCGAAAGAGGCCCGTTTTTTTACCTTTGACCTCTAAGTATGACCTTGACCGTTGAGGTACAAACCTGGGTCATGCGCGCAACACATCGCCTTATATTGGTTCACATTTCTGCCATGTGATTTCAAAATCCATCTCAAAATAAGAAAGTTATTGACCAAATACGAAAAAAGGCCTACTTTTTGACCTTTGACCTCTAAGTATGACCTTGACCTTTGAGGTACCGACCTGCCTCATGTGCACCACACATCGTCTCATGATTGTAAATAATTATGCCAAGTAATTTTAAAATCAATCTCAAAATTGGAAAGTTATTGACCAAATACGAAAAAGGCCCCTTTTTTGACCTTTGACCTCTAAGTATGACCTTGACCTTTGAGGAACCGACCTGCCTCATGCGCACCACACATCGTCTTATGGTTGTTAATAATTATGCCAAGTAATTTTAAATTCCATCTCATAATAAGAAAGTTATTGACCAAATACGAAAAAAAGGCCCCTTTTTTGACCTTTGACCTCTAAGTATGACCTTGACCTTTGAGGTACCGACCTGCCTCATGCGCACCACACATCGTCTTATAGTTGTTAATATTTCTGCCGAGTAATTTTAAAACCCATCAAAAAATAAGAAAGTTATTGACCGGACAGGATTTGCCCATACATATAAACATACCAACAAACTTCCAAGGGAGATAATTCAAAAAGTATAAATGCGAGAGTTATGGTTTTTGCGCACTGCACGTCGTCTAATGCTGATTAATATTTGTACGAAGTTTCGTGAAGATAGCTCTAACGGTTTTCAAGTTACAGAGCGGACACGAATGTGTGACAGACAGACGGACAGACAGACAGACGCCCGGGGGAAAAACAATATGTCTCTCCGAAAAAAAAATTTCGAGGGAGACATAATGATAACATGCATACAAGAGGGCCACGGGTCGTTCACCTGAGTGACATTGCCACTGCAAATATGCATATATGCAGATGTTATGCAACATTTTTCTAATCCTGTCATCGCAACTAATGAAAATATAATCATTTAAGCAATTCTTAATTTTGAAGAAGAATATATATAAGGCATGCCAGTCAATGGAGCGTGATCATTTGAACAAATTCTAAATGGCGGCCTGCTTGGATTTACTATCGGCACGATTTTAGCTATTTTTGACCTACGAGTCACCCAAATGCTTCCTACCAAGTTTCGAGTCCACCAGAAGAAGCCAAAAATAGATTTTCAAGATGGCAGCCATGGCGGCCATCTTGGATATCCGATTGGCACAATTTTAGCTATTTTTGAGATCTACAAGTCACCCCAAGGTCTCCTACCAAGTTTGTAGTCAATTGGCCTTTCAGTGGAGGAGAAGAAGCTAAATATAGATTTTCAAGATGGTGGCCATAGTGGCCATCTGGGATTTTGGATCAGAACAATTTTAGCTATATTTGATCTACAAATCACCATGATGCTTCCTGAGTCAACTGGCCTTTCGGTTCAGGAGAAGAAGCGAAAAATAGATTTTCAAGATGGCCATGGAGGCCATCTTGGATTTCCGATAGGCACTATTTTAGCTATTTTTCAACTATAAGTCACCCCAATGCTTCCTACCAAGTTTGGAGTCAATTGGCTTTTGGGCTTAGCAGTAGAAGCGAAAAATAGATTTTCAAGATGGCCGCCATGGCAGCCATCTTGGATTTCCGATCGGTACGATTTTAGCTAGTTTTGATCTACAAGTCACCCTGGTGCTTCCTAGCAAGTTAGCAAGTTTGGAGTCAATTGGCCTTTCGGTTCAGGAGAAGAAGCGAAAAATAGATTTTCAAGATGGCGGCTATCTTGGATTTCCGATCGGCACGATTTTAGCTATTTTTGATCTACAAGACACCCCGATGCTTCCTAGCAAGTTTGGAGTCAATTGGCATTTCGGTTCAGGAGAAGAAGAGAAAAATAGATTTTCAAGATGGCGGCCATCTTGGATTTCCGATTGGCACGATTTTAGCTGTTTTTGATCTACAAGTCACCCTACGGTCATTCTCTCCCTTCCGCTGATTCAAGAAGGGCAATTGTCAGTTTCTGGCGAAATAATGTGCGCAATACTGGTTAACCGCTTAGAGGACTAAGCTTGCCCAGTAAACGTGTGGTTAGGTAAACTGACCGCACTCAACATGACCCAATTGGGTTGACTGGGCCGTAAAACCTCAACACAAACAAACAAACATTCCATTTCGCACAGATCAGACGCGTAAAGCAATTGCAGTTTACTCCCTTTTAAGTCAGTTACAGTTAGCTCCCTTAAATCAGTAAAACCTGCAGCGTGAGTACCTTACCCAGCACTTATCAGGGTACAAATGAACACTTTGTTACATTATTCTCTTACAGTATAATGCATTAATAACATTATATTTATTGGCTTATACAGCAATCTTCAGAACTTTCGTTTCCATGTAAAGTGTTCTGTTTTTGGCTTCCAATATATGCTATATATGCAAAACCAAGACCGTAATTTATTTAACGAGTAAAAGAGACGCATTGTATAAACCTAGCGCATCGGCGGGAAAGTGTCTTCTGGGCTAATTCAGCAGACGACAGATTGAATTCGTTTTTTTTTTTTTTATCCTTTTCATTCCCAAGAAAACAGGATTTGACGTTTCATGCAGTGGAGACAATTTGCATGAAGTGCAAATAACGTCCTCTTGATAGAATGAGAAAAATATTTCAAAATGTCGTCTGCTGAAAATTGTACCCAGGGTGCTTAGCGTTAAGGTTTGCCCAAACAACTCGCGCATGAGTGTGCATGGCAAAACCTACAATAAAACTTGTACAAAGAGACGGATCAGCCTGCACACTCGGAGACTGCACATCAGCAGATCTCAGTAGTCTGATCAAAGCCTTCGCTAATCGTAAGTACCCCCTATGATTACTGGGTGTAACAAAACGTCTTGTGCGACGAGCGAAGACTCGGGTCAGTACGCGCCTGCACATTCTGATAAGAGCATTCGCTGATCGTATTTACCATCGATAGCCGGGCTGTCCAAAGCGGAATAAACAGTGCGACTGCAACAGCACATTCTGTTCAGACCATTCGCTGATCGTACAGTATGCAAGAAGCTTGCTTTATCTAGTGGGTCGATGCACAGACTAACCCGAGTCTTTGCTGGTCGCACGTACATTGTAGTATTGTAGGTTTTATCCGGTTCAAAGTTCGTACATTGTAAATCATACTTCAGACATAATAACTTTGTACCAACGTAATTTTTGTGTTTGAACTGGAGTTTAAACTGGCCAGTCAATACTATTTATCGAGCCCGCACACTTTTCCGGGCGGGCTTATTCATAAGCTATTTCAGCAGAAACTGACAACTGCCCTTCTTTTCTTTCATATACTTTGATGGTAGAGTTATGGCCCTTTGAACACCGAAACTATTTTAGTGATTTCTGTAATATATTTGTGTCCGCTCTATAACTTGAAAACTGTTTGCGATATTTTCTTGAAATTTAATTAATTTATTAACAAAGCTATGGTACTTATTTGATGTAAGTGCATGTAAATGTCTGCAGCCATTTTATTAGATATTTATGAAATATTGGGAAAGGCTGCCTCGGTGGTGTAGGTGTAAAGCTGCGTGCCTTGTCACCCAGGGGTCATGAATTCGATCCCAGGCTTCTTTCATATGGGACTTTAAACCAAGGTCCACACCTCCGTATGAATTAGCTATTAATGGGACATTAAAAAACTCACTCACTCATTTGAATTGTCATTACTTTCTGTGTCCCCTTGTTTTTTGTGTGACAGACACGTGTGTTTTTTGTATGACAGACACCATTTTTTTCTTGGGCTGTCTCATTGATTCAATGTCTCTTTGATAGCAGAAGCGCCCCTTTAAGTAAATTTATACTGACATGTGCGGTTGCTGCACGCAATGTGAGAAATTCCCGGTCTTTTACCACATTACTTACGTCATTAAAATTGAGCGTGTGCGGTTGTTGCATGGGAAAAGGCAGTTACAGGAATACCAAACATAAATACGTAATTCGGGGATTCGAGGCAGATGTTTGATTCTCTTTGAGATTTTTGAGTGTTTTTTTTTTTTACAGTACATTAAGTAAAAATGACCATGCCGTGCCCACTTGTTGGCCGGACCAAACTTAGCCACAGAATCCGGTACTTTTTCATATGGAGCTTTGTTGCGGCCCATGTTACCTGCTCGAACAGTGAATGGGGCAACCGGGGTTTTCTACGGACCAAGGGAACACCCAAATATATTTCAAGGAACAGGGCAGCATTGGTTAATATTTTAAGAGAACAACAGAATAAACCTAATTTTGGGGGATCCGGAAGTGGCAATTTGGAAAAACCATCCTTTTCTATGCATTGGCCATACGCATTCGTTATTGTCCGTCGGCAATCGCAGTGTTTGGATGCTTTATTAATATTCAAAAGGATGCTGATGAGCGAAAACTGACTCAAGCAGGACGTACGAATGCAGCCCAATCTACCTTTCAATATACTTTCTATTTCCCGACACAATGTTGTAGGTACACGTTACAACTTGACCTGCTGCTAAAGTGTTCGTTTTTCTCAGGGTTTATATATCTATGAATACTACCAGAAAATCATGCCTACTCATATTACCTTGCTTAAATCGTGGCGAGGTGGAGATACCGGCCACAAATGAAGCCAGATAGCAAAATCGAGTAGATAATGGATTTGCGTTCAAATAGTATATTTCCCATAGGAAAAATTGATGAAACGACCCTATAAATCAATGCCATGACTCCTGTCAAAACGAACACCCACACAACACGTGACGGGAATGAAAATCATATATGGCACAATTTGACGGTTGGCGATTTTTAGGCAAATTTTATAGAACTCAGCCTTATAGCGGCCCCCTGTATTGTAAAAACAGATCTCCATAAACCACTCATGCATACATCGTATGATATGTGCATGACTTGTTCATGGAGCAGCACAGTTTGCGTACCATATTTCACCTAAAATATTTCACTCGCACCGCCCTACCATATATCTACTAAAATAATTTAGATGTGCATAAGCACCAGAGGGGTTTCCTATTCCATCTCGTAACAGCTACTATACTATAAGCTCCCCTGGAGCCTGTGGCTCAGGTGGGCTGAAGAGTATATAAACTGAAAATGAACACAGATGCCCCAGCTTGCATCTTGTATGTCTTCAACATGTTTGTTCTAAGTTCCTGAATAAAACTCTAAATTAAGTGACCCATGAATTAATAATTTCTGTATGGACTAATCTGTAGGTATATACATTAATAGGAAGAAAGTTTCAACATGCTACAGCCAAATAAAGCCCAAAATCTTCTTAAATGTTAAAATATACAAACTTCTGAAGTTATCAGTCTCAGATATTCAAATATGGTGCACTGTTTCTGTATATTCCTCCTTGTACAAACTTTCATCATCCTACCACAATGCCAGTTGGAAATCTCCACCATCTACAAATACTTTTGGAAATCTCTACTAGAACACAGATGCCCCAGTTTGCACCTTGTGTATAACATGGTAGTTCTAAGTTCCCTGAATAAAACTCCATATTAAATGACCCATAAATCAATTATTTTTGTATGGACTAATATGCAGGTATATACATTAATTGGAAGATAGTTTCAACATGCTACAGCCAAACAAAATGTCCAAAATTGGTGGACTCTGACCCGAGATCGTTTCTATGATGATCAATTCATTGTAAACTGCTGTGCTCATAAAGAGGCCGGCCGCCCAATACCCATCTAGCTGTGCAGACAATGTATGCTTCAACAATCGTTACTGTAGTGCCGTTAGTTGTTGAGAAACTGATCTCCATATAAGACGTTTATATTACTTTCCCTTTCCACAGGGATTTTATATCCTACATCTGCCTGATATTTGTGATTGCGAGTTTCATATATTACCTAGACATGGGTATATTTTCCTTTATGATGTTTATCAACATATTTATACTATATTCTATTTGAGACCATAAAAGGTATTGAGGAACGCTAAGTCAAATGTTTGAAAGATGATGTTTTCTTCTGGGATCTTCATAAACATTGATGGTCGAGTTAAAGCTAAACGATTAATACATGTATTTGCAGTAGGAAAATAAGATTCTGTATCATTGAAGACAATGGACGGCTGAATTCTGTATCCTAGAATAGGCTCCTCATCTAAGCCTGTAACAAATTGCAGGATACCACCAAGAGTTACTTTTGGTCTCCGTCCACCTGGAAAACATAAACAATAACTTTTAAGACACTAGAGCTAGAAACCAAGGGGTCACATATACACAGCCTGAAACACTACCCAATGTAACTTTAAATTCACTGACACTGACCTTTATTTGAAGCTGTATATACAATCTAACTTATATTTTTGTAGACAGTTAAGTGATTGAATAACAGTTTCTTCTAAAGTAGGTCGCTGGGACAAAGTTAAGACTGAGATAATCAGGAGCATTTGCATACATGCTCTGAAGAAATCTGACGTGTCTCAAAACTATGTCAAGAAAATAAAATACACAAGTGTAAATTTCAATAAAAGTAGGTTGCATGACCCAGTTTTATGTGAACTAACCTAGGGTGTTGAAATATATGCAATGCTGAAATAAGAAGTGACCCTGGTTTGAAGATGTTATATGCTACTGATCCCAATACTATACGCAGGTTTGCATTTCAATACAAGAATTATGCCAAAGACTATGTCTGTGCCTGTACCAAAATCTTAAATGGTTCAACTTGTCATGGGCTAATTCTGAGTGATGAACTTTTGCATATAATTGCAGTACCAATATAAGTCATAATCTTATGTTAATGGGTTTTCTGCATACAGAGTCGCTGAAGTGTAAACTATAGGTTATGGTTAAATAAGGATGAAACTAGAGGCCCAAGTGGGCCAGAAATCGCTCACCTGGACTAGGCTGATCATGCTATGTCTCACTGTGCCATGGCGGCCATCTGGGATATCAGGACAGAAAAATTTTAGCAATTCTGAATCTCCATGACCCCCCCCCCAATGCCTCCCATCAAGTTTCAGCTCAATCCGACTTTTAGTTTGCGAGGAGATGTCATCTGAAGAATTTCAAGATAGCCACCGTGGCAGCCATCTTGGAAATTGGGATAGAACGATTTCAGCAATTCTGAATTTCCATGTTACCCTGATGCCTCACATCAAGTTTCAGCTCAATCCGATTTTTTGTTTCGAAGGAGTTGTCTTCT
This sequence comes from Lucinisca nassula, assembly GCA_963580285.1. Lineage (NCBI taxonomy): Eukaryota > Metazoa > Mollusca > Bivalvia > Lucinida > Lucinidae > Lucinisca > Lucinisca nassula. Next base: position 15,947,953 of record OY757020.1, on the reverse strand, counting down.
GAACAATTTCAAGATGGCCACATGGCCACCATGGTGGCCATCTTGGATAATTGACCAAAATGATTTTAGTAATTCTGAATCTTCAGGTCATCCCGATGCCTCCAATGAAGTTTCAGCACAATCTGACTGTTGGTTAGGGAGGTGATGTCGTTTAAAAAAAGAATTTCAAGATGGCTGCCAAGGCGGCCATCTTGGATAACAGACCAGAACCATTTTAGCAATTCTGAATCTCCATGTCACACCGATGCCTCCCATGAAGTTTCAGCTCAATCCGACTTTTGGTTTGGGAGATGTCATTTAAAGAATTTCAAGATGGCTTCCACGGCGGTTTTAGCAATTCTGAATCTCCATGTCAGCCCGATGCCTCCATAAAGTTTCAGCTAAATCCGACTTTTGGTTTGGGAGGAGATGTCGTTTGAAGAATTTCAAGATGGCTTCCATGGCGGCCATCTTGGTTAACGGACCGGAACGATTTTAGCAATTCTGAATCTCCATGTCACCCCGATGCCTACCATGAAGTTTCAGCTCAATCCGACTTTTGGTTTGGGAGGAGATGTCGTTTAAAGAATTTCAAGATGGCTGCCATGGCGGCCATCTTGGTTTACGGACCGGAATGATTTTAGCAATTCTGAGCCGTAACACTCCAATACAAACAAAACAATTCACGAAGACCGACTTAGGACTTAGAAGATTGGGATATTCTCAACGTTACCTTTATCTATAATAAAAGGCGTATCTGCATGTAGCAAAACATCCAAACTGTGGAATCTTGTACGCAAGTGCTCGACAAATGGTCGTGCTTTTGATCAACTCTACAAATGAATTGTTACAAGTAAAGTCAAGGAGTCCGACGTAAAATATTTAATACGTCTTTGGTAAAGTACATTTTATCACGAGGGCTGAGTGCGAGAAATATACATCTAACTGTAACTCATTTACATGATCAATTTACTTACACATTTAGATAACACACCCGTACAACAAAGTACATTTTTCACATCTCCAAAATGGTTAATCCTGATGAAAATCGGTGAACTTTGTCTTTTTATACTGCAGACATAAGTCGTAGGCGCACGAGGTTCTAACGAGTACCCACAATCTGTGTATTTGAGCGGATACAAGAAATACAATGTATACCCTCGTAAACCACAGTTTGCTCCATATAAAATAGGGTTTTGGGAGGTGTTCATTCCACGGACTTTTCACGGACTTGTCAACGCGATGCTTAGTTTCCAGAGTTAGAAAAACATACATTAAATACTATCTCAGTGTACCAAATTTTTTCTGCTAATTGATATAGCCACGCCCATTAATTTCTGACTTTCAACCTATAAAAGTATGTGCTGTTCATATACATGAAATTGATTCTATAAATTCAGCAACTCAGTGACAAACTGTAGGTATTGATCAGATGACTGATTCAGAAGTCATCCGATTTATATCTACACTCACATCACGTGAACAAGTCCGTGAAATGAACACCACCTTAAATATGTTCTAGAATGGGTTATCCTTTGGAAGCAAGGAAAACACCACTGAACTGGAAAATGTGGAGTGTACATGTTTTCTGGGCCAGACTAGCTAGACCCCACTATATATAGAGAAAACTTGGGTTTACGGGGGTGTACATTATTTTTCTTATTTTTGCTCCAAGACAAAGGTTGTGGGTACTCGTTAGAACCGCCTCAATTAGGCGGTTCTAACGAGCACCCACAAGCTATGTTAGCGGTATTTACAAGAAAAATATCACGGATTTTCATCAGAAAAATGGCCATTTTGGAGATTTGAAAAAAAAACACTACGTCGCACGGGTGTGTTATCGTAATGTGTTTGCAAGAGGTAGAGTATAATCTTGTTCGGAAGGACCCGGGTTAAAAATCTTACACACTCTTAAAATCTTACACACTCTTACAGTTTTCATTTCTGTAATGTATTCCATGCTTCTAGGGGATAACCATTTTTCAGAACATATTAAACTTCCCTACAGCTAGTGTTAAGGGTGTGGCGGACCGTCCTCACGAAAACACGACTATACAAATACATTGTAACCTTTATTGCCGAAAAAATAACAATTTTCAGATGAAAAATTGTGATAATTTTCTTATTTCTGCTCAAAACATGGATTGTGGGTACTCGTTAGATCCGCCTCATTGAGGCGGTTCTAACGAGTACCAACAATGTGTATTTTAGAGCAGAAATAAGAAAAATAAGGTTTAACCCCATAAACCCCAGTTTTACTATAAAGAAGTGGGGTTCAAGGGGGTCAAAATTATATAGGCGTGTTTTCGTGATGGTTAAAATCTCTCCACCCTTTATCACAGTGTAGAGATTATATTCTCTAGTCCTTGAGAATCATTGATTCCATTGTCGAATTTTGAAAATATTTGAGGGCCACTTACGAGGACAAATTGGCTAAAATTAGCTATTCTGGACCAGAAAAATTTGCACACCAAACATTTTCTTTTCTGTAAAGTATTCTATGCTTGCAAAGGACTTCTTTTTGAGAACATGTTATAATCTGTCCTTACAAAACTATTTTACAGTGACCACACCAGTGACAGATGATACAGTCTGTCAGGTATATAACTCATTTACTGGTGGATGTCCGGCTGACCAAGAGTGCGTTGTGAAAAATTCCATGCCAGATTGTCAGTAAGTTTTTTTAGCTCACTAGAGCGGAAGGCTCCGGGGGAGCTTATAGAATAGGCAGTTGTCTGTGGTCTGTGTCGTCTGCATGGTCGTCTGGCATCAACACTTTCAAATGATATCCCTCTGAAGTCGCTGGGCCGATTTAGCCCAAATTTCACCTGTAGCATCCTTGCGCTGGGGGATTAAACGTTTGCGTGTTTTCTTTTTTAATGAAATTCGGCTCATTAGTTTGAGATTTTCCATAGGAAAATTGAAAAATGACCTTTGTAGATATGTGTGTGTGTATGTGTATTTTGCCAACTCTTTCGTTGAAATGTTCTTTGAGCAATCTACTACTGTCTGCCAAATGATTTTAGGCCTACTGCTCATTTTATTGGTTGCCATGGAAACCAAAATGAAAAAACAAAAATAGAAAACAAAAATAGAAAAAATAAAAACTTAAAAAATCATCTTCTCAGAAACCATAATTATGCACTACGAGGCTGAGACTTTATGGAAATATTCACCTTATTTGTCTTTACAGGTTTTGTGTGTGTGTTTTTTTTTATGAAATTCGGCTCTTTATTTTGTTGCTATGGTAACTTAGTGTTTCCATAGACTTATAATTCGGAAAAATGAAAAATGGCATTTACAGGCAGCCTTTGCAGATTTTTTGACAAAATTTTCACACTAATATTCTTTAGGCAATAATCTATCGGCCATATGATTATAGGCCTACTGCCGAAAATCTTGCTTTGTTGCCATGGAAACCAAAATAACAATAGAAAAATACTTGAAAATCATCTTCTCAGAAACAATATGCTCTGTGAGGCTGCGACTTAATGGATATTGTCACAGTAGTTTGCCTTTACATGTTTTGTGGTTTCTTTTTTATGAAATTCAGCTCTTTAGTTTGGTTACTATGGCAACTTAGAGTTTCCATAATCTTGTAATGGGGAAAACTGAAAATTGGCATTTACAGCCAAACCTTAGCGGATATTTTTGCAAAATTGTTATAGAAATATTTTTAGCAATCTTCTATCTGCTATAAGAGTTTCCATTGACTTATAATGAGGAAAATTGAAAAATGGCATTAACGGCCGAACCTTGGCAGATATTTTAACAAACTTCCATAGAAATTTTCCTTAAGCAATCTACTATCTTCCAAATGATTTTAGGCCTACTTCTCAGCGACATCAGAACTCTAAAGCCAATTGGCTGATTGGGTCCAAACTTTTATCTGTAGTGTCCTCGATGGTATTTAAAATACATGGTTGCCACTGGGCATTGCCCCCCACCCACCTGGGCTCTGGTGAGCATAGTGGCCCATAGGCCTCTTGTTTTTTTTTTCTCTTCTTTCGATGGTTTGCAATTAATTTTCTTTATTCATGTTGTTTACCGAGTTACATGTAACATAACATTAGTGTTTGGAAACAGGTGTGTTTTGGTTAGAGTTTTATGGATGTGCATGCGTGCATGTGTGTGTGTGTTGTGTTGTGTGTGCGTGCGTGCATGTGTTTGTGTGTTTCTTAAAGGTGTTTTGTGTGAGTTTAGTAGGGATGGGGATGTATCAATGCTTTTGCATGTGCCTACCCAAGAAGTACAAATGATGTGGCATTTAAAAGTATCCCGTCCTTCAATATAGTGCTGTTTATATTTTCTTGTCCATTTTGGATTTTGAAAATATTTGAGGGTCACTGATGAGGCCTATTTGGGCGAAACTAGCTAGTCTGGCCCTGAAAACATACACACTCTATACTTTTCTGTTCTGTGGTGATTTCCTCGCTTCCAAAGGATATCCTTTTACAGAACGTACTGCTTGTATGATCAGCATTAACCCTTTTTGTACCAAATGGAATCATCCTTCTTATATATAGCAGGAGTCCATTCCAAAATTAAGGGGTGTCAGGCGTTTGTCTTCAAAACTTATTTGGAAAATGGCTTAACTTTTCGCAAACATTGTAGGCCCTGATCAGACGCCGCGTTCTGCACTGTTTGCCCTGGTACATGTACCCGTTTTGGGGTATCCGGTACTAAAAGGGTTGGAAACAGTAACATATATATACACAACATGTTGCACATGCCAAAATCTACAATAAGAACTTCAATTCAGCCTGTGTTATTTCCCTTATTTATACTCGAAACGTAGGTCGTTGGTGCTCGTTAGAACCGCCTCAATGGTGCGGTTCTAACGAGTACCCACGATCTATCTTTTAGAGCAGAAATAAGAAAAAAAAGTATACTCCTTTTAAACTATACTTTTCTTTATATAATGGGGGTTTAAGACGTGTTGATTTCACGGACTTATTAACGTAGTGTGCAGAGACTACCCTGCAGGCACAAAAACGTTGACTCAACGTTGAACTAACGTTGACACCAGGTTTTCAACGTTGTTTCAACGTTAGTTCAACGTTGAGTGCCTGCAGGGTAATGAATTAATTCGAATGGGCTTCGTGTCCGAATTACTGAGGTTTTATTGTAGTCTAAAAATGGTTACCTTGGTCACCCAAAATCACTACATGGCTGTGATTCAAATGTTTTTGTGTGTTTGTTTAAATTGAGGTTTTACCTCCCAGGCAGGACTTATGAGGTCATTTTAGAGACTTTGCTTTCAATTTTGTGGGACTTTTTTCCGAGATTGAGATCATGAAATGACATCTCAAGCCTGTCGCCCAAACAAACCAAAAGGGTTTATATATTGGGACGATCCAACTCCCACCGTTTTGACATGGCTAAGCAGTTTACTAGTATAAATGTGCGGTCGGTTTCAGCTCTGCGTGGGAGCATCATGCAGTCCAATCTATATCTCCAAGCCGCGGAGGGTTGGGACTGCACACAGCATATCTTTTCTGAATGAAAAGGACTGAACACTAAATTATCCCGAAATGGAAGCTGCGAGAAAAATACATAGGGATGCAAGATTAGAGTTAAAGTCAGCAACGGTTTTGTTCGTTTGTTTGTTTGTTTCTTAGTTCGGAGTTTAACGGCCCGGGCAACACTATGTAGGTCATATGAAACTGGTCTGTTTATACCTGGGCAGGCGCAACTGGAGCTTGTGCGAATTATTATCGCTGACTTATTAATTTAGCCACACCCATTTCTAATTTTAAACCAAACAGATAACTTGAAGGAATGTATTCTTACAAGTTAATAAACTGAATATAAAACAGTCACAGTATAGATTCTTCAGAAGCCATCTAATCTGGCTCTGTGTTGATAAGCAAGACATCATGCTAACCAGTCTGTGTAATAAACACCCCTCTAAATACCACACTATATAGGTAAAACTGGGGTTTACGGGGGTATACTATAAGAATCTTATATGGGTGTGAGGGGTGGATGGAAAAATCCGTCCCGAGGGACACTGTCCGGCATCACGAGGCTTGCCGAGTGATGCCGGACAGTGATCCCGAGGGACGAATTTTTCTATCCACCCCTCACACCCATATTGGATTCTTTTTCTTGCATTTCTAATGCGAATTTTTAATGCTGCTGCCGTTTCAGTTACCGACGTCCGCCATTTTGTGATGACACAACAGGAATGTTTAGTGACGTCACGCATGACGACGCCGCGCATGAGGTTGTAATCAACCAGTGCATTTATCAAACACGCGATTATATTTGATTTGGGGTCGGAACACTAGGGTCAGAACATAAATTTCTATCCCAGGGTAAAATCACGGATTTCATTGTCTGGCGTGCAAGAAATTATTTTTCTTATTTCTGCTCCGACATAGGTTGTGGGTTCTAACGAGCACCCACAGCCTATGATTGCAGTATAATTAAGAAAAATAAATCACGGATTTTCATTAGAAAAGTAACCATTTTGTAGATGCGACAAAATGCACTATATCGCATGGGTTTGTTGTAAGTGTTAATAACCGGCTTATTCGAGTTTTCTGCTGCAAGACATTTGTTGTGGGTACTCACTGAGGCGGTGTTAACGAGCATCCTCAACCCGTGTTTGGTGTAAAAATAAGTAAATTATTATCTTTTTCGGGATATGAAAGAATGTAATATGTCACTCGGGTATGTTTTCGTATTGAACGGCCCAGTCAACACTACTTAGCTCATATGAAGCCGGTCAATTTATCTTACCGCTTGTTCCGGGGCAGGGTTAATAGCCCGCTTATACATAACACTTTGCACATTCTTTCACCCAAAACTGTCAACCACCCTTTTTGAATCAGTGGAAAGGAGAGAATGGCCGAAGAAAAAATTCATCTCCGAGAAATAATGTTGCCGACCTGGCCGCAGCAGAGTGAAATTCCGAGGCCTGCAGTCAAGGAAACACTGTCAGGGGAGATAAATCAAATACCGTGGCTCCTAGAATTGTGGTTCTTGCGCATGACATGAGTAGAACTAAAGTGCAGGTAGTCCTGTGTCCCTCATTTGCATACTTATCATATCTAGCGTCCTTCATTTGCATAATTATCATATAGGCAGTCCATGTCCCTCATTTGCATAATTATCATATAGGCAGACAGTCCAATTTCAAGCAATCAATATTTGCTTACATAAAGAATAAAATAGTTTTCAGTATAGATTTTATCTTCAAATTGACTAGTCACAAGCTTTAAAATACGAAAAATTCAGGCTATATATCTGACAATTACTTTGTTTCTTTTCGCCACAATTTTTGCTTACATCACTATAAAAATAGGTTTCTTTTTAAAACATAGATTGTTATCTCAGACGTTATAACAGTATGCAAGGTTTCACAATATTCCCATATTAAAAAACATTAATCATTTTTACCACATTACATCATGTATGAATTTGATATAACATCATAATTGTTTGTTCAAAGTTTGTGGGCAGAACTTTCTTTAGATGAACCTGATCTCAAATCAAGTTTTTGCTAACATTGCATATTCATAGATCAAACAAAAACATATATCTTTTTTTTAATTTTATTTCATAACAAATCAACGAATAAGCACCAATGATTATGACTAGAAATAAAAATCATCTAAATTGGATATATGTAAAATTGTTATATCAAAAAATGTTCTTATAAATTTAAATATTCTCAAAACCTCAACTATACAAGCATTGTTCCAATATGGAATAATATCAAGCACGAGCTACATCCAAGGAAGAAAATGTGTTAACTTTCCCATTATGTCACAATCAACTTTTGATTTAAGGTTTAACATCCCTGTCAACAGTGTATAGGTCATTTTGGTGACATTGCTTCCAATTTTGTGGGACTTTCACCCAACACTGAGATGAAATGACATCTCAAGCCCTATTGAAAACAATAGGATCTAAGGTCAATTTATAAGACAAAGTTAAAATATTTTCTTTATGGTTGTACATCCTGAGCCAATAACAAAGGCTTGCAATATGAAAAAAAAACTTGTAAAATTAAACGATCTCAAAATCTCAATTCAATGTGTATTATTCCAGTATGGAATGTAACATATAAAAAACAATAACTATCCCTGATTATCTTCAGAGTATAATAGCAATTTTCATTTTAAAAATGGCAATTATGAATATCACAAATGAGCTAGCACATGGGGCTTTAGTATTTTTTTTTTACCATATGCAAACAGCTAAGGCTCTGATGCTCGGTCAGAGCCTTCACTCTTCACACTCATATAGCATAGAACTTAGCAAACCTAATTACTATAGAACTTGGCGAACAGTTTGACCAAAAACAGACATCTAGTACAACTAGATGGGGGAAGCAGATACATTTGAAAGCAATTATTATTGAGATGTGGGATAAAAATAACTAAAGTCACTAGTGTTAGCTCGAATTATATATCGTGATGGTGTAGATATAGGTTTAACTCTACAATTCTTCCACACTTTTTCCCCCGCCACAAAAAAATCTGCACGCCCATACTGTGCTTAGAAATGAAAGACAAAACAAAATGGCAATGGAATGCCACGCCATTTTGCACAGTAGGAGATTACGAGGAAGGAGAACCCGATGGAGCGTTCGGAAATGAGTAATTCAGAAATACATTTTTAAGGTTTCGCAGTTGTAAGCTTTAATCTATCTTAAATATAAATATTGAATGCACTAAATTCCTGGCAAGAAAGAAGAAGTGCTATATTTCAATGTTTATGCATTTAAAACGGAAAAAATCCTCTTCGGATATGATCTTTTTTTAGTCCCATCGATATGCGATAAAAATGACTATTGAACCAACAACCGTTCAAAAAAAAAAATGAGACGGTCGTTTCGCCCCTTATTGTTTCTTGCCCTAACATCGGTGTACACAGACACTATCGACTACTGAAGAGTTATATAACTGTAACTTGGGCAGACGTACCTGAACTTTATGCTAGCCACCCCTACTCTTTAAATACATAAGAATGCCAGCGCTGTAGTATCTACATATAAGACACATTTTTTATGCACCTTAATGTTGTTATATTTCGCCCTGCCATCGTTAGCCGCTAATATGAGCGTTGCCCGGCTGGCACCGCGTGGAGGTCGATGGCTAGGACTTGGACAGACATAGCTGCCCCATTTTGCCAGCCACCCCCACCCCCTTCCTTAAATTGATTGTTTGTTCCTTACTTTATAACATCATGGCATGCGGCTTAATCTCCGGAAATTCATTAAAACATTCCCATGTTTCATCGCACAAGCTGCACAACTGAATGTCAAAGTCATTGTCGTCAAAAAAACCTTCGTCTGGATCTGGACAGTTGTGTTTCTGCCCCAAATACATTAAGCCAGCGCTGCAATGTCCGCATTTGACGACACAGCTTCGGCGACAATAATAACATTCTGCGGTAACATAAATATAAACTGGCTTTGATTGAGACTCCATCCTCGACCAAGATGATAGTGAGAATATAGAACAGCGAATTCTTGTATAAGGATTTTATATAGTGTATACAATTCAAGCATAAAAATGTGAAAACTTAATTTTAAGTAGGCGTTGCAAAAACTTTTGGTTGCTATTTAAGCCATCTATGATTTATGCGAGGAAAGATTTTCCAAAATTTCGTGAGAATGCTTTTTTGATATGATCTTGAATAATTACATCAGTGGCAATACTTTGAAGTTCGTGAGAATGCTTTTAAGATATGATCTTGAATAAATTACATCAGTGACAATACTTTGAAGTTAACATTATCAGATCTACACCTAAATGAAACAGACATCGCGCCTCCGTCATAAGTATATTTGCTAGAAAAAGGGTGTGCTATCAAAGTGATCTCTCATTAAAATATTCTTTTGAAGTTTGCGTGGGAAAGTATTCGAGCATTTCAGGAATGCATATTGGGTTGGGCTTCGAATGGTATAAATGGACGAGCGTTAGCTTGAAACGCCAAACACTGCTTACGACGGCCATAAACTTCACTGTGTTTGACGAAGAAACGAAATATATAAAAATGGCAACTGCTTCTTCTACGCCAAAGTTTGAGGCTATAGCGAAACAGAGGAGCACTTGTCGAAGATTTTATTGCAAAGAACGATCTTTGCTTGATGAATGATAAATCTTATACTTACCTTCACCCTGCGACAGGTCATTTGTCTTCTTTAGATCTCTCTTTGTGTCACCCATCTCTCTTCTTGGACTATGACTGGTCTGTTCATGATGATCAGTGCGGAAGTGATCACTTTCCTGTTATAATAGAGAGCGTAAACGAACCAGATGAAGACTGTAACCAGAAATGGAAAATGAATAAAGCCGACTGGGAATTATTCCATAATTTATGTGAAGAAGAGTTATCAGTTGATCACTTAAAGGAATCATCTGACATTGTTTCTGATTTCACAGATACACTTATTAACATATCAGAACAATGCATTCCAAAGACCTCCACAAATACTAAGAAAAGCAAGCCTTGGTTTAATAATGACTGTAAAGAAGCTATTAAAAAGCGTAAACAGGCTCTAAATAAGTTCTGCAAAAATCCCACTTCAGAAAAGCTCAACGACGTTAAAGTTTTTAGAGCTAAAGCTCGGCGAACAATCCGAGCTTCCAAACGAAAGTCATGGAGAGAATATGTCTCCAAATTGAACTATAAAACCCCCATTAAAAAGGTTTGGGATATGGTACGAAAAATTTCAGGAAAAACAAAGTCTTCTAGTTTTACACATTTAAATACTGAATTTGACACAATAGCTTCAACAAAAAAAGATATTTCAGATACTCTTGGTCACACATTTTTGAGAAATTCATCATCGCGTAATTATTCTGACACTTTTAGAAATTTCAAAAAGGACCAGGAGAAAAGAAAACTTAACTTCAAATCCCTTAATCACGAAGAATACAACACACTATTTAACTTATCCGAACTCGTTGAAGCCATTGAAAAATCACATGATACGGCAACCGGCCCCGATGAAATTCATTATCAGATGCTTAAGCATCTGCCAAAAAGTTCTCTTACAACACTTTTAGATATCTTTAATAATATTTGGGAAACGGGGGTCTGTCCTGAGAGTTGGCGTGTAGCTACAGTTGTACCAATTCCGAAACCAGGGAAAGATCATGCAGAACCTACAAATTATCGTCCGATAGCTTTGACAAGTTGTTTGTGTAAAACATTGGAGAGAATGATAAACAAGAGATTAGTCTGGTACTTAGAGTCCAACAACCTCATTTCAGAATATCAATCGGGCTTTCGTTCGGAACGTAGTACCAATGACAATTTAATAAGACTAGAAACATTTATACGAGATGCTTTTATTAACAAAGAACACGTAGTGGCTGTCTTTTTCGACTTGGAGAAAGCATATGATACAACATGGCGTTATGGAATATTGAAAGATCTACATAACATTGGCTTAAGAGGAAAACTTCCCAGTTTTATTGAAAGCTTTTTAGGGGAGCGCATGTTTCAGGTGCGTGTGGGGTCTACCGTGTCAGATTTCTATGATCAAGAACAGGGTGTCCCACAGGGTAGTATTCTTTCAACTACGCTATTTAACATCAAAATAAACAATATTGTACAATGTTTGGACGACAAAACTGATTGTTCATTGTATGTTGATGATTTTTGTTACCGTTCAAAAAATATGAAAACAATTGAACGAAAGTTACAACAAAATTTAAAAAGAATAGAAGAATGGACTGATAAAAATGGTTTCAAGTTCTCCAAGTCGAAAACGCAGTGTGTTCATTTTTGTAAACTACGGAAGAAACACGAGCATCCTTCCCTGTTTTTATACGGATCACAAATTCCTGTTGTTGAAGAAGCCAAATTTCTTGGGGTCATATTTGATCAGAAGTTATCTTTTATTCCACATATTAAATATCTTAAAGCGAAATGCTTAAAAGCTTTGAATCTTTTGAAAGTTTTAGCTCAAACAAATTGGGGAGCAGATCGGTATACTTTATTACATCTTTACCGGTCTTTAATAAGATCTAAATTAGATTATGGGTCTGTTGTTTATGGTTCTGCCAGAAAGTCCTATTTAAAATCCTTGGATACTATCCATCACCAAGGCCTTCGTCTGGCCATGGGAGCCTTCCGTACTTCTCCCGTATTAAGCCTTTATGTAGAAGCAGGTGAACCATCTTTAACCTCGCGCAGAGAGAAACTTTCTCTTCAGTATGCTATCAGACTTGCTGCAAATCCATCTAACCCGGCATCCAAAATTTCATTTCGACCTCAATTTGTAGATAAGTATGAAACAAAACCCACAGCAATCAAACCTTTTGGATTACGTATTTTACCACTGCTGGAAAATTAAGGTATCGACCTTAAAAATATTCAAAAACATGAAACCGCCGAAGTTCCATCTTGGTGTATTAAACAACCTTCTATTCTGTTCGACTTACATGATGGAAAAAAATCCGAATCAAATCCAATACTTCTCAAACAAAACTTTCAGGTACTGCAGTCACGTTACAATGATTACCAGCAAGTCTATACTGATGGTTCCAAAGAAGGAGATAAAGTTGGCTGTGCGTATGTTTCTAAAGATACACACAAAACCATGCGCCTTCCAGATGGTTCATCTATTTTTACAGCTGAAGCCAAAGCAATAGACCTAGCTTTAGATTTTATCAGTTCTTCAACAATTCAAAAAGCAATTATATTTTCGGATTCACTTTCTGTGCTTAAGGCTTTAGACCATTCATCATCTAAAAATCCTCAAATTCAAAAATTGATCGAAAAACATCATGAAATTTCTAAAACACACCAAATCTTGTTTTGTTGGCTTCCGAGCCATATTGGCATTGTCGGCAATGAATATGCTGACAAGAAAGCAAAGGAATCGCTCAATCTTGATCCATCTGTTTTTAAAATTCCTTTTAACAATTTTAAACCATTTATCAACAGATACATCTTGTCGGAATGGCAAGGCGAATGGGACCGTGCAATAAATAACAAACTCCATGCCATTAAATCTGTCGTTAGTACAAAATGCTCTCCTCCACAGTTTTCCAGAAAAGAGGACGTAGTATTAACACGACTGCGCATCGGCCATACTAGAGTTACTCATTCTTATATTTTTAATGGTGATGATCAGCCTTCTTGTGTAGGTTGTGATCAGCCATTCACTGTGAAACATATCTTAATTGACTGTGTTGACTTTTCACCCTCACGTATTTTATATTTCAAAGCTGACACTTTGCAACAACTGTTTCGAGATGTACCTGTTGATAATATTATTTTATTCTTAAAAGAAATTGGACTTTTTCATAAGATTTAACTGTTTCAGATTTTTATACATTATCATTCTGACTTTTTACTTTTAATATCATCATAATTATTCATGCCGTTTAACCATCAACCGTTTGACGCTTATGACCCACAAAGAGGGTTGACGCGTCGTTAAACACGAAATCATCATCATCATCATCATGAGGCTATAGCGAGCGAAAATGGGACTGTATATAAACTTCGTGGTAGACTGTCGAAGAACAAGGTAGCGGATATTGCTATGGTGCCTAAAACTAAGATGGCGTATATGCACATCAATGCCTATACAAACGCTTGGGATGACGGAAAGTTTGACAAACACTGTTCAAAATTTGTAGCCTTGCCGTGGCCCTGGGGGCTCAATTCCCACTGGGCACATTGCCGCTGTGGTCTTTGTGCCCACTGGGAAGAGCTAAAGGAAGTACCACCCGTTTGCCGTGGGTGGCGTCCTGTAAGCCGGAAGAAGGGATCCTGGAGGTTGAGGGTTACCTGAGGTGGCGGTGTTTCAGGTACCCAACACGCCTCTTTGGCCTGGCTTTTCGGTGTAGACGGGTGGCCGTGCGGTCCGGCACGGTCAATCGGCTGGTCACGCCGAGCCCTAGAGATACCGCTTTGCTTTCTCTTCAACTCTTTTTGTATCTTTCCTGATACCAACCATATGCCCATTTACCTTACCCTTTTCTGTCTTTTTATCTCTAGAAGGCGGTGGCTTAACGGATCAATCGTGTAGGCATTTTGTTTATACGAGTATATCTCACGTGTATCTCTAACACCTGCGAGTTGGATAACCACTCCATTATGGTGTTCCCTTGTAGGGCTCCGTGGAGGGCGGAGAGCACTTGGGACGAAACTAGGATTTTTTTCTTATGGCTCCTAAAAACAAACATAACCGCAACCACGCACCTAACCGCAACGCACCTAAACGTAAAAAAGACGAGGAATCATCCGAAACGGATGAACCCAGTCAGCAGTCTAGTCAACAGTCAAGCCAGCAGTCTGCAGCACCAAAGCAACTTAATTTTCCACGCTTCTTGGTAATGTCTTCATGTGAAGATACACGCACTGTGTCAAGTTTATCCCCATTTGTGATTGAAAAGAGCATCATTTCCATTGCCGGACATCCCAAAAGCATTAAAAAGCTTAAGTCAGGTGACCTTTTACTAGAAGTCGAGAGAGAACAGCAGGTAAAAAGCCTGCTTGGTACCACAAAGCTCTTCGATCTCAAGGTCAAAGTATCTCTGCATAATACACTTAACTCATGCAAAGGTGTTATCCGCAGCCCAGAGCTCCGTCCTTGCAGCGATGCAGAGATAGTTGAGAACTTGAGATCGGAAGGCGTCATTGGTGTACGTAACATACAAGTTCGTAGAGGTGGTGTATTGAAACCAACGGGTACTTACGTGTTGACTTTTAATACACCAGTTCTACCCAAGAAAATCAAAGTAGCATATCTTTCAGTTAACGTGGATGTTTATATACCAAACCCTCTTAGATGTTACTCGTGTCAGGTTTTTGGCCACCACGAAAGCAGATGTCAAAAGAAAAAACTCTGTCCAAATTGTGGTGAAGAAAAACATGTCGATAATCATCAAAACTGTAAAAATGAGGCCAAATGTGTAAATTGTGGTGGCAAGCATGCTGTTTTCTCTCGAGATTGTCCGGCATGGCAAAAAGAAAAAGAAATACTTACTGTCAAATACCAAAGGGGGATGACATTCCCAGAAGCGCGGAAAATTGTTGACGAGCGATACACAACACCAACCACCAGTTACGCCAGCATCACAAAGGGTGCTGGTAAACAAGTTTCAAGCTCCGCAACGCAGACTGTTGAATCATGCATAGCTGAATTAAAGAAATCCGGTGCATGGAGCAAATCCACTCCAGCACCACAAAGTTCAAACAATTTATCAAATGGCGCAATCCAGGCTGCTGCGGATCGGTCGACAGCGACCGTACCGAAGCCAGCGCCGCATGTAAAAGAGAAACTCGACCCAGGTCGAACTAATAAGGGATCGGAAGATCCGAAAAAGCAATTGTCTCTAAAACAAACAGACAGACAACGTAAAATGGAAAGAGACAATATAAAATTTCAGAACAGATTCGGATCTTTGAGTGACAGTGATATGGAGTTTGAAGCTCCATCATCACCAAGTAGCAATAACAGATCAAGGTCTGCAACACCACGAGCTGGTGGTAGCAGATCTATATCACCAATTGCAGCTCCAATATAGTTTCTAGTCTTAATCTCTTCATAAAATGGATTTAAAACACAAAATAATACAATGGAATTGTCGAGGTCTTAAATCAAATTATAACGAACTGTTATTACTTATTTCGTTATTAAACCCATCGGTTTTTTGTTTGCAAGAAACTTTTTTAAAAACTGATGACAACATTGATGTCAGGGGTTTCAATACATACAACTATATCTATTCTGATGGTAACAGACCATCTGGTGGCAGTTCAATTTTTGTTAAATCATGTTTACCACAAAGAGAGATCAAATTAAAAACAGACCTACAAGCTATAGCAGTATCGGTTTCTCTGGATAAAGAAACTACAATTTGCTCTCTATATATCCCACCCTCATTTTCTTTAAAGCCGGTACATCTTGACTCATTGCTGAGTCAACTTCCATCGCCATATCTTTTAGTTGGCGACTTCAATGGTCACAATATTCTATGGGGCTGTAAAGATATCAATAACAGAGGAGCACTTGTCGAAGATTTTATTGCAAAGAGCGATCTTTGCTTGATGAATGATAAATCTTATACTTACCTTCACCCTGCGACAGGTCATTTGTCTTCTTTAGATCTCTCTTTGTGTCACCCATCTCTCTTCTTGGACTATGACTGGTCTGTTCATGATGATCAGTGCGGAAGTGATCACTTCCCTGTTATAATTGAGAGTGTAAACGAACCAGATGAGGACTGTAACCAGAAATGGAAAATGAATAAAGCCGACTGGGAATTATTCCATAATTTATGTGAAGAAGAGTTATCAATTGATCATTTTAATGAATCATCCGACATTGTTTCTGATTTCACAGATACACTTATTAACATATCAGAACAATGCATTCCAAAGACCTCCAAATATACTAAGAAAAGCAAGCCTTGGTTTAATAATGACTGTAAAGAAGCTATTAAAAAGCGTAAACAGGCTCTAAATAAGTTCTGCAAAAATCCCACTTCAGATAAGCTCAACGACGTAAAAGTTTTTAGAGCTAAAGCTCGGCGAACAATCCGAGCTTCCAAACGAAAGTCATGGAGAGAATATGTCTCCAAATTGAACTATAAAACCCCCATTAAAAAGGTTTGGGATATGGTACGAAAAATTTCAGGAAAAACAAAGTCTTCTAGTTTTACACATTTAAATACTGAATTTGACACAATAGCTTCAACAAAAAAAGATATTTCAGATACTCTTGGGCACACATTCTTGAGAAATTCATCATCGCGTAATAATTACTCTGACACTTTTAGAAATGTCAAAAAGGACCAAGAGAAAAGAAATCTAAACTTTAAATCACTTAATCACGAAGAATACAACAAACCTTTTAACTTATCCGAACTCGTTGAAGCCATTGAAAAATCACAATGATACGGCAACCGGCCCCGATGAAATTCATTATCAGATGCTTAAGCATCTGCCAAAAAGTTCTCTTACAACTCTTTTAGATATCTTTAATAATATTTGGGAAACGGGGGTCTGTCCTGAGAGCTGGCGCGTAGCTACAGTTGTACCAATTCCGAAACCAGGGAAAGATCATGCAGAACCTACAAATTATCGTCCGATAGCTTTGACAAGTTGTTTGTGTAAAACATTGGAGAGAATGATAAACAAGAGATTAGTCTGGTACTTAGAGTCCAACAACCTCATTTCAGAATATCAATCGGGCTTTCGTTCGGAACGTAGTACCAATGACAATTTAATAAGACTAGAAACATTTATACGAGATGCTTTTATTAACAAAGAACACGTAGTAGCTGTCTTTTTCGACTTGGAGAAAGCATATGATACAACATGGCGTTATGGAATATTGAAAGATCTACATAACATTGGCTTAAGAGGAAAACTTCCCAGTTTTATTGAAAGCTTTTTAGGGGAGCGCATGTTTCAGGTGCGTGTGGGGTCTACCGTGTCAGATTTCGATGATCAAGAACAGGGTGTCCCACAGGGTAGTATTCTTTCAACTACGCTATTTAACATCAAAATAAACAATATTGTACAATGTTTGGACGACAAAACTGATTGTACTTTGTATATTGATGATTTTTGTATATGTTACCGTTCAAAAAATATGAAAACAATTGAACGAAAGTTACAACAAAATTTAAAAAGAATAGAAGAATGGACTGATAAAAATGGTTTCAAGTTCTCCAAGTCGAAAACGCAGTGTGTTCATTTTTGTAAACTACGGAAGAAACACGAACATCCTTCCCTGTTTTTATATGGATCACAAATTCCTGTTGTTGAAGAAGCCAAATTTCTTGGGGTCATATTTGATCAAAAGTTATCTTTTATTCCCCATATTAAATATCTTAAAGCGAAATGCTTAAAAGCTTTGAATCTTTTGAAAGTTTTAGCTCATACAAGTTGGGGAGCAGATCGGTATACTTTATTACATCTTTACCGGTCTTTAATAAGATCTAAATTAGATTATGGGTCTGTAGTTTATGGTTCTGCCAGAAAGTCCTATTTAAAATCCTTGGATACTATCCATCACCAAGGCCTTCGTCTGGCCATGGGAGCCTTCCGTACTTCTTCCGTATTAAGCCTTTATGTAGAAGCAGGTGAACCATCTTTAACCTCGCGCAGAGAGAAACTTTCTCTTCAGTATGCTATTAGACTTGCTGCAAATCCATCTAACCCGGCATCCAAAATTTCATTTCCACCTCAATTTGTAGATAGGTATGAAACTAAATCCACAGCAATTAAACCTTTTGGATTACGTATTTTACCACTGCTGGAAAATTCAGGTATCGACCTTAAAAATATTCAAAAACATGAAACCGCCGAAGTTCCATCTTGGTGTATTAAACAACCTTCTATTCTGTTCGACTTACATGATGGCAAAAAATTCGAATCAAATCCGATACTTCTCAAACAAAACTTTCAGGTACTGCAATCACGTTACGATGATTACCAGCAAGTCTATACTGATGGTTCCAAAGAAGGAGATAAAGTTGGTTGTGCGTATGTTTCTAAAGATACGCACAAAACCATGCGCCTTCCAGATGGTTCATCTATTTTTACAGCTGAAGCCAAAGCAATAGACCTAGCTCTAGATTTTATCAGTTCTTCAACAATTCAAAAAGCAATTATATTTTCTGTTTCACTTTCTGTGCTTAAGGCTTTAGACCATTCATCATCTAAAAATCCTCAAATTCAAAAATTGATCGAAAAACATCATGAAATTTCTAAAACACACCAAATCTTGTTTTGTTGGCTTCCGAGCCATATTGGCATTGTCGGCAATGAATATGCTGACAAGAAAGCAAAGGAATCGCTCAATCTTGATCCATCTGTTTTTAAAATTCCTTTTAATAATTTTAAACCATTTATCAACAGATACATCTTGTCGGAATGGCAAGGCGAATGGGACCGTGCAATAAATAACAAACTCCGTGCCATTAAACCTGCCGTTAGTACAAAATGCTCTCCTCCACAGTTTTCCAGAAAAGAGGACGTAGTATTAACACGACTGCGCATCGGCCATACTAGAGTTACTAATTCTTATATTTTTAATGGTGATGATCAGCCTTCTTGTGTAGGTTGTGATCAGCCATTCACTGTGAAACATATCTTAATTGACTGTGTTGACTTTTCACCCTCACGTATTTTATATTTCAAAGCTGACACTTTGCAACAACTGTTTCGAGATGTACCTGTTGATAATATTATTTTATTCTTAAAAGAAATTGGACTTTTTCATAAGATTTAACTGTTTCAGATTTTTATACATTATCATTCTGACTTTTTACTTTTAATATCATCATAATTATTCTTGCCGTTTAACCATTAACCGTTTGACGCTTATGACCCACAAAGAGGGTTGACGCGTCGTTAAACACGAAATCATCATCATCATCATCAAAATTTGTGTCTTTAAGTATGAAGGAAGTAGCCGTGTTGCGACAGCTGATGTCTAGCATGGACGAGCCCGTGCAGGCACTAATACAATCAGCTCCTCCAGCAGCCAAGAGGCGTAAGACAGACAAAAATCAACAAATACCGACTTACGTTACGTCAGGGCAACAACCTGTTCAACAAATACCGACTTACGTTACGTCAGGGCAACAACCCGTCGCGAATGACCGTCAGACTTTCGGAGCCTATAACGATCACTCGGTCATTGGTGCTTATGCCCAACAACAAGCTTATAATCCGGAACAGCCGGCTATGTATGGTAGTCAAATCCAACAACAACACCAACAACAGAGCTTGGCAAATAGCAACGGTGTGCCAAGCTCTGCTCAGGCGATTGGACAGTGTCAAGCCTATGTTCCAGCGCAGGCTTATCAACCGCTGACTCCTGCTCAGGCATTTGGACAGTATCAAAGCGGGGTTCCTACTGCATCTGTTGCTCCTATACAACAGTTCGATTCGGCAGGGCAGTACCAAACAGATACGACTGCGGCTTCAACAGAACAGGACTACATCAACCAGCTGTTTGCTACTTACCAGTAAAATATGCTGAAAATGGATAGACGAGAGAGTAGAAATGACTGATGATGTGAATAAATAGGACCAAGACGAAATCTATCAAAACATGTATTTATAACAAACATGGACAAATACTTGTATTCATAGTGGGAGAGGATTTTATTATCATGCTTTTTAATGTAAAAAAAATCGTATATAATACATGTTCTTGTGGAGTTTTATTTTTTTCATTTCAAACATATTATGATATGATATATGCAAAGGTAAGTCGAATACTTTTTAAGTATATATATATATATATAACGCTTTTCGTCAAGATAAAACATCTGTGCGACAAAGTGTTTTTTTTTTCAACTCTCCATAATGTTTTATTTTTTTTTCCTGATGATAATCTGCGATCATTTTCTTATAAATGGCAAACAAACATACTACATTTGGGTGAGCTATAACTCTAATACAGGTAGCTAACTTTGCAACTGTTTTGCAAATGTTGTATGCGAGCTATTACTCCATTATGTTCAGTTGACTCTCATATATCTCAAACATTTGCTTAGGTCAAACTATATTTTCATTTGATTGCAACCTACTTTATCTATGGGGCAAAATCCAAATCTCTTAGTTTTGTAACATAGCCACACACCTAAAGGCTGTGATCGTATAGATTTTTACTAACAAATAAAACTAAAGTCATTTTATAACATTTACAAGTTTAATTGAATGCAAGAGCTTTCTGCTCCATTAAAATACCGCTAGACCAATACTCTAACTGGCATGGACTAGCACCTTAGAGTGACACAAAATACAACCCCCAGAAGCCGTGATCAGAGGCGGTATATATACGCTTTCTCACATTCTTTCATGCACCTGCAGAACCATTACGTAAATAAATTCTAAATGCTATGTAAATAATATGTCCAAATTAGATAATGACATATAAACATACACTCAATTGACATGCTGGTATTAGCTTCTGGAAAGGTCTATCTAAATATCACTGCACCTAAAATATTCAATAAATGTTGACTTAAGCAATTATGTCTCACCTGCATGTGAAAATAACCTTTAAGTAAATATCATCATCATATGATATTTCGAAATACTGATTTGAACAGCTTCCAAGTTACATGTAAGTGCAACATGGGTTCATGTCTGCATTTTATACAAAGTTATAGAAATGGTATTTTAGGATATTAGATGAAGCTATTTCATAATTATAATTGATGCTTATTACTTTCCTAAACCGTAATGCTACAGAAGCAGAGGCTTACTGCCTACTCAACACTCATTCAAGCATATCAGTCTTACGTACCTTCAATACTATTTCAGTCATATAGAAAACATGCCTATGCATAATACCGACTGCATAACATGACTATGTTATATACCTCCCATTCTTAAGTAAATTAATTAACCCCTTAATTAATTTACCTAATAACTCTCTCTGATCACAACTTTTTAAACATATATGGTTAAACATATATCGTTATAGTATCAATGATATTCATACACAATAACACAACATCATGCATCAATGAATAAAGTTTCATCAACATAATAACCGCAAGTGATCGTATATATAAGTGACCAGGATAAACCACAATTGATCGTATATATAAGTGACCAGAATAAACATATATGAGCATATGCACTCATGCATACAAGTATCTAAGATTTAAGGGTATATACATTAGTGACCAAGATAATATACTTACACAAGTGACCAAGATGTGACCAGGATGTATAAGTACTCAATATAATGATCAGGATGACCAATACATCATCAGCATGTACAAGTGACCAAGATCATTAATTAATCAATTATCTTTTCATATGACCAGGATTACTGCCATATTTATTTTAATCTACTTTTGCGACCAGGATAAATAATCTTATAACTGACTAGGATGTTATACGATCAGGATTTTAAACTAATGTGACCAGGATAAACGTTATTAAGTTCGTTAAATGTTAAAGAATGTTTTCTTAAACATTTCCTTTAATCAACCCTTCTAATCTAGTAGACTTCCCAATTACCAGGATAATCAATATACTTGTAACGAGGACTTCTACACAAGTATTAGACCAATAAAGGGCTTATTAAAACACACTGTTTTAATTAAGTTTCTGTTTCTTTGTTGGTGGTGAAAATGCACAGTCACATTGTTCTTCTCGTAGATTTAACACTGTCGGTGGTTGTGTAATAGATATAACTGGAACACGATGAATTTTGTTTGGTATTAGTTTTCCATCGTTGTTGTCGCTGGTGCTTGCTTCTTGGTGGTTTGAATTTGTCATCAAGTAAGTAGGGTGAGTCGGATGTTCTTTGCAGTTTGTATAGTGTTCTTGCATAACACTAACATCATTTGGCTGTAATAAATAAAGTTTAATGTCACATGTAAATCTTCACCTAAGCATGACCTTTAGGGGCATACTCAGGACTTTAATAAAGTCACTAAATAAAGTTCTATTTACTAGGTCTTCGTCCATGCATAGTCTTCAGGACTATACAAGGCACATATAAATGTCTCATATAAATGTCACTTAAATGTCAATGTACTATAACTATAAGTACTAATACGATTCACAGTCATGAACTATATACATAATGAAAACACATCGTACGATAAAGTTCAATTGCATCATATAGCAATTACATAACATGTAATACTCTCTGTTAAAACTGTTCATAAATAAATCTGTTTTACTACATCACTGTGCACAGATTTTTCTCGTTTTACTTTGCCCATGCCGCCTTTGCATCAGTCCACCTGAAGGGCTTCTGTCCTTCCTCTACGTCATTGACGTGTTGTTCTTCGATCAGAGTGGACATCTCTATATCACCTTTGATCGGTGACCGTTTCACATTTACCTTCTCAAGATCATGTGAGTTAGCCTGTCCTACACCAATTATCTTATACACAAAATTTCTTTTACGAAAGATCATTAAGATAATTACAATAATTATAACCGTCGATGCAATGCTGATTAACATAACATGTATCCAATTAGTACTGGCTTTACTCTCACCTAACATGACAGTCTTATAGTGTCTTGTTTCATGAAGTAGATTTTGTAAAGGGATCTCTTTTAAACTCGACAAATGCGGTGGCAACTGTATTGGTTTGGATCCTAGTTTAGTTTTAATTTCAATCAAAAATGAAAAGTTCGAAACATTATGTAGTTTTAAAAGTGCTTGCAACGGATCTGACCTTTCAAAGTTACTATGTCCGCCGAAATACTCAGATAACTGTAAATATTTGTTTGATGCTTTACATGTGTTATTTAACCGAATAATACCAAATGGTGGTGTGATTTTAATGTCAACATTTTCAGATTCATGTGACTGACAATTTAATGTAAATGTCAGAGGTTTATTTGTGACCACAATCCAAATAATGTCAAGTACTTCGTAGTTGGCAACCTTTCATTCAACACAACTACTTGTTTACAGTACTTTTTAATGTCATGCAGGTTTTTCATAAAGAGAGCAACAACGCAGAATTTGTTTACATTTGTCTGATAGAATGCTGTTTCAGGATTGCAAAACTGGAAATGATCATTATTACACATCTGAAATGTACTTTCAGATAGAAGCGAAAACTTTGTTTTATCCTCTGAGACCAGTAACATTTCGTTTTCTAAGCTATACTTTAATAATACGTCTGTGTCGTTTTTGGTGGATAGAGGTAGTGGTAGGTTATATATTTTATACACTTCATACTCTTCTTTTGTGTTAATTAGTGGGCTCTTAAGAATAATCCTAATCTCATTATCTTCAAGGTATGTTATACATGTCAATGTTTTGAAGAAATACCAAATGTCTTTACGAGGATTTTTAGGTAACTCAAAGTTATTGGGAAGTTTTGTTTCTACTTCAATCAATAGTTCTTTAAGATCTTTTGGAGAGATTGTATTGGTAGATAAGTGATGCATTGATAACATATTTAGTTCAGACTTTAAGCTTTCAAGATAAAATATGGCATCTTGAGTTGTAAGCCTAATTTCATCAAGTATCATTTTAAATTGTAAGTATGTATGAATAAATTGTTCGAGTCTAACAAACTGTTGTTCAAATGTTCTTCCAAGCAAACTTATTTTACGATCTAGTTTCTGAATAACAATTATGAGATCCATTATAGATCTCCTGTTTTCCGCTACTTGCATTCTCGTTAAGTTTAATACCGATAAACTTACATCAAGATCATGTATAATTTGTTCTTGATTAAGTGCCAAGGCTTTAACATTTCTATCTATGTTCTCAAGGTCACTTTCTGATACAGTACCGAACAAAGTACTCATTAACTGTCCTACTATAGGAAGCAATGACCTTTTGTGCTTATGTTTGTTTTCTGAAAGTGTCTGGTACTCATCAAAGTTTTCATAAACAGAAGTATATGTATCTGTTAATAGGTCAACTTCTACATGTAAGCTTTGAAATGTTTCTACGTATCCCGTTAGATTTGATTTCTGATAAAAGATTGTAATAGCTTTTACAATTTCATCAGTGCGAGCAAGATCGTTTTGAATCTTTAAAATTAGATTTTTAAACGGTCTCAAATCATGAATAAATGTTACAGACCAGTGTGCATCGTTAATAAAGACTTCATTAGTCTTTTGAAATACAACATTTTCGGATGTAAAGAGTCCGAATGCAAGGCTAACATAGCATGATCCCAAGATTAATGTGATCATCAATATGTTAATCTGAAATTAAATAAAAACGGGCATAACTATACTGGGCATAACTATACTGTTAAATGCGAGGTACTTATTTACAATTCACCTCTATTAACATACATGAGGCCTTTACCTCATTAAAGAACACTGTATTACGAGGTCATTTTTATAACATAGTAGACATTAACCTCAAAAATTGTTTCATATTCTCTGCTTTATCTTGAGACTTCTTTTGTCTCTTTTTCTGTGACCTAACTGTTTCACTGACTACACTATTATACAATGGCTGCTGTGAACAAACTTCGTTCACTTCCATATCGCTAGCTAAATCATTATTTTCTATTAAAGGCATAGGACAGGAATTATCGGAGAATAACTCGTCATGACACTCCCTGTCCTTGACCTCGGTTTCTTCACTTTGATTTTGCCTAGCTTCTCTGTGTTTAATTCTTTTCTGCAATTCCATCAAAGGAATATCATCTTCATCAGAAGAATGTTCTCTTTCTTGCCTATACCTCTTAACTAACTTAGCCAAGGGAATTTGTTCTTCTGGGTCAGAATCAGATTCTGTCTCTGACTCAGAGGCTTGAGGTGGAATTACATATGCTGCGTCCCTTAGTTTTCTACATTTATCATTTTTGGAAAGATTCCAATCATATACATTTGCTTTTATTAAATCACCCGCATATACTCTACTTGTTGTGCAATCTAATTGATTCTTAATTATAAAAGATACGGGCCCTGTTTTCTCAATTATTCTATAATAAGGTTTCCATTTCTGTCCTAATTTACCCTTTCTTTGTTTATTCTGATAATAAACGGGATCTCCTACTTTTAATTCCACCTCTTTGGTATTTTTGTCGGCATATTTAGCCTGACGTTTCTTTGCTTGCTGTAAGTAATTTCTTACATGTACAAAAGCTCTGTGCTGTTCTTGTAAAGCAACTTCGTGAAAATCTTCACCTAAATACTTTCTCCTAGGTTGTAATATATTGTCAACTGGCAATACTACATCTCTATTGTACAGCAAATAATAAGGCGAGAACTTAGAAGATTCACTTACATTAATCCTGATTGCTGCTAAACTTTGACAAAGATACAAATCCCAGCTCTGTTGATTATCAGCTACCATTTTAGCTAAAATATCATGCAAAGTTCTATGGAACCTTTTAACTTTGGCATTGCTCTGAGGATGATACACACTTGTCAAAATATGGTCAACATTAAGTCTTTCCAAAGTTTCTTTAACCATCTTATTTACATTCTCAGTTCCATTGTCCGTCACGATTTGTAAAGGACAACCAAAACGTGGGAAAATGTGTCCAATGATCAGTTCAGCTACTGTTTCAGCAGTCTTATCTGGTACTGCAAAAGCTTCAGGCCAACCACTATACCAATCAACAAATGCGACGATATATTTATTGCCTGACAAAGTTGTTGGGTAAGGACCAGATAGATCAAGACTAAGTTTTGCCATAGGGTATGGAGGAATATCAGTTTCTTGTAATGGATGTTTCGTTTTCTGCATTGACCTAGTTCTACAAGTCATACAATCAGAAACATACTTATGAATTTCTTTAAACAGATTTGGCCAAAAGTATTTCTGACGAATGGAGTTAAAAGTTTTCTGTACCCCCATATGACCATTATTGTCATGATACTGAGTTACAACTAAAGACCTAAGATGTTTTGGAATAAACAATCTTAAATTTGGGTCATCATTGGCATTTGATAAATAGTATATCAATCCGTCTACCAAGAGATAATGTTTCTGAACATCTTTACTCTCTTCCCCCATTTAAAATCATCGACCTGATTTCTGAAATATCATCATCCCTAGTTTGTTCAATTTTCATGACAAAGCCGCTTTTAGTAAAGTCAGAACAATCACACTTTTCAAATGTATCTACATTGGGCAAACTACAACCAGCAAACGTTTTTGGATCAAACTGATTAGAGTCTAACACATTTACTTGAAACAAATTGTCATTGACATCAAGTACCTTTTCTACTTCAACGTCTTCACTAACTGTACTTTCCTCAAGTTTATTTACATTATCTGGATGCCTAGAAAGTAGGTCAGCGCATGTATTTGTTGTACCAGCAATGTATTCTATAGTACAATTATAGCCTGACATACTCAAAGCCCAGAGTTGAATCTTTTTATTTTGCATAGGAGATTCAAGCAAGTATTTCAGAGTATGCTCTTATTTTTCCAATCCTCAGGGATTGCTTATGCAATTGCTTTTCACTGTTCCATCAATTGACATCCTTCAGATACCTGTTGAAGGTCATTATTAAACCGATGTTCGTTCCTCGTTGTATAACAACTGCTTGTTTGACATCCCTGTACTTTAAGTAGACTTGGATGTTTTGTGGGCTTTTGTTGTACCTTCCTTCTATTCGAAGGAATCTTCTGCAGTAATTTTATTTATTTAATAACCGGTATGAACATCGCTTTAGTTTTGACGGTATCACAACCTTACTAACCAAAATGAGTATTACAAATACATTTAAAATATCAATATCACCCCTTAGGTTACACTCTGCTTCTTCTGTACGGATTCCCCATTCTATTAAGAACTTTAATACTATGTTGCCTTCGGTATTGGTTAGACCCTTAAATTTGTCTTCTGTAACTTCAGTTAATCTCAAAGGAACAGGCAATACCAATGTTTTTGGGAGTAGTCTTCGTGTAAGACTATCTCCTCTCAAATCACCTATCCTTCGAAAATATACTAATCCGTGGAAAAGAAGTGGAATGCATCCTAGTATTTCTAAGTGCAATGCCAAGAGGTGCAGATGTTGTTCGCATTTAAGCACTGCGTCTACCGTTACTTCATCTGTAAACGGTAGACGCTTCTCTGTAGTTAACATGTCTGATTTGACATGACAGTCTACAGATTTAATTTATCTAATCACTTGACGTGCTGCAAACTGTAATATGCAGTACGTCGGTCAAACTAACCGCATGCTTAAAACTAGATTGAACGAGCATTATCGTAGAATGAGTAAGCCTAAGAAAACTGACACTTTCTTGTACCGTCACTTTCGACGTACAGGTCATTCTGTAAATAACATTATTATACAACCAGTGGAAAAACTTTATTACGATGCAAATTCTACATCTAGATTCAAAATAATCAAAAGACATGAAGCTGAGCTGAAATGGATTAAATTTTTACAGACCCCTTTTCCACTGGGATTTAATGACAACATTTATCATGAGGGCAATATTTCCAGAATGCCGGACTTTGATAATTTCTCACTCCTGGAATGTCGAAAACGCAGAACTAGATCTCACGACACCAGGAAAAATGGTAACTTTAAACGTAAATCACGTGCGTTTAAACGAAACAATACTAGACTGAAGTGACTGTCAATTATATTATTAAATCATGGACGCCACTCTATGCTTTCATTTTTAAGTTCATTACCCGTTTCTGTTTTACGTCTTCTGGACACCGAGGCGAATAAATTCTACGATAGTTCTCATCAGTTATATGATGCGGCTCTCTTAACTAGAGGCTATACTCAGCATACTCTCCGTCCTTACATTGATTCTGAAATTAATCATAAACGTCATTTCTTCAAAATATCCTTCATTAATAAGGGTATGGATTTTATAGATTTGCCCAGTATCTTCCGTGAGAGATCGGTGCTTTCTTCCATTCCTGCTTATTTTCAAAATACTGAAACACCTATAATTTGCTATAAATATAACAAACCTGTTAGATCTATAATTTTTAATTTCAATAAACTTGTTTCAGATCTTGATATTGATACTAATACTCCTGATTCATGTGATTGTAAAAACTCAAAGTATTGCTATCCTGCTGCTGGTCATGTAATTACTGGCAATTTGAAAATTATTCCTGATTCTAGGATAAGGAATATAATATCTAAAGGACCGAAATATCGGTTTCCTTCTAAAATTGATTTCAGTAAATGTAGAGATGAAATCGCTGCTTCCTTGAATGAATTCGGTAATCGATGGTGTAAGCGAGAGTATGTTGAGTGTAAAGCCCTAAAGGACTGGAAACTTAGCATTTTAAGACTAGTGAATAAACGCATTTCTTTCTATTCTCAAAATACTAACTTATTACCTCCTAAGCCCAAGACGTCTTTACGTCATCTTAAACTAGGTATTCAAGAATTTCATAAGAAGTTTGTTTTGGCCCCTGCAGACAAGGCCGCTAACAACGTCGTCGTTGTGTGACGGCTCCACTATGTTAACACGCTTAAGCAGGAGCTTGGTGGTACTAAGGCCTATGAACTTCAGCCTTTGGCTGAAGAGAGAGCTATAGTAGATAAACATGAACTTTCTAAATTATTAACTTCCTGTCTTACTGCTATTAAAACGCATGTAATTAAATATTGCGATAAAGTCTTTGAAAGATCAGGAAGAAATCTGTTTTGGTCTATAAAAAATTCGAATGAGGTTTTAAATAAATTGAAATCTAGACAGTTTCGTGCTTCTAGTCTGTCTACCTACGATTTTTCCACTCTTTACACTACAGTTCCTAATAATCTTATAAAAGAAAAGCTTAATGATTTAATTGAATGGGCTTTTCACAGAGAAGATTCTCTCTATCTTGCATGTAATGTCAGAAATGCATTTTTCACTTCTAAAGAGCATAAGAATTATACACTTTGGTCATGTCAGAAAGTGTGTGATGCCCTCGCCTTTCTACTTGACAATATTTATATTAGATTCGGTACTAAGTTATTTAGACAAATTGTGGGTATTCCGATGGGTACTAATTGCGCACCTCTTGTGGCTGATCTGTTCTTGTATTGTTATGAAAGAGACTTCATTTTGTCGCTTTCCATTGATAACCAATCTGAAATTATTGAAGCTTTTAGCTCTACTTGTAGATATTTAGATGATTTATTAAATATTGATAATACCTATTTTGATGGTTTGATCAGTCAGATTTACCCCCTAGAACTTCAGTTAAATAAAGCAAATTCTTCTGATACCGAGGCCCCGTTTTTGGATTTACATCTATCTATTGTAGATGGATTTGTTTCGTGCAAAATTTATGATAAACGCGATGACTTTGATTTTGAGATTGTAAATTTTCCTTTTTTGGATGGTGATGTTCCTCGTGCGCCATCCTATGGCGTTTATATTTCGCAATTAATTCGATTTGCTAGAGTGTGTAGTCATGTAACTGACTTCAACACTCGTAATAAATTATTAACGGCTAAACTCCTTAATCAGGGTTATCGGTACCATAAACTACGCAAAGCCTTTTCAAAATTTTATAGACGCCATTCTGATTTAATTTCAAAATTCAATATTGGACTTAAATCTCTTCTGCAACAAGGTCTATCGGAACCCGAATTTTATGGTGACTTAGTATATAAATTCAGAAAAATATATAACCGCAATGGCTTCAGCACCCAATTTCGTAAAATCATTCTTCGATATAAAAAGATTGGGTACAACATGGATATTATACGACAGGCTGCATGCATGGTAGTTAACCCAATCACGGTTGGCAACTTTGCTTCCCTCTTTAATTGCACGCCGGTGGGTCAGGCCTCAGATTCTATGACGGCTCCAACGTAAAGGCTTATTGAGAATTAGAGAGATCTAATTCAAGATAATGTTGGTTGGTGCCTGATGCTCTGTCTCTGGTCGGGCTCATCGGAGTCTAACTGTTGGTTTTCTTTTGCTCTAGCATTTCAGTGGTTTCTTGCTGTCGAGTCCTCACCGTTGTCTCACCTCTGTGGTTCTTTGATTTCTGTGTTCACGGAGATGTTGCACTGATGAGTTAGGAGGCCTTCATGCGGACTGAACAAATTATTTGTCTTAATCGCGACGGAAGTAAGGGCGAGGATTGTGGCCACGTAAAATCGATTTAAGCCCCCCAGTGGAAATCTTCCACTGACCGTTCCAAGGCGGCTCTTCCGTGGCGATTTATTTATCTTGTTGTTTGTTACTTACTGTGTGTATCACTTCTGTCTTTTAATTTTGACTGTCCATATGGCCTTCCTTTGTTTAGGTTTCCATTATGGTCTGGTCGCTTAATGTTTGTATTTCTTTCCCTTTGGTGTCTTTTATGGATGGAGTAAGTTAATTGTATCAATTCCTGATCTTTGTTTTACTTCTACTTTACTTATGATCAGTTTTAATGACAAACTGAGCATTGTGAAGATAATAATCTAACTTTTGAAGAGCGAAATGGATTGCAAATGCTTCTTTTTCTACCACAGACCATTTACATTGTGACTTACTAAGTTTATGGGACAAATAATAGATAGGCTTTTCATCACCAACACACTCTTGTGTAAGGCATGCACCAATACACGAGTTACTAGCATCTGTATAGAGAACGTATGGTTTATTTGGATCTGGATAAACCAACAGTGGAACAGCAGTTAAACTATCCTTCAAGAATTCAAATGCAGTTTGGTGTACGTCTGACCACTTAAAATGTGCGTACTTTCTTGTCAAAGCGATAATTGGTTCAGCTATCTGAGAGAAGTTTGGAATAAATCTTCTATAGAATGAGCACATACCTATAAATGACCTTACTTCTTTTACACAAGTTGGAACAGGTAAAGATCTAATAGCATCAACCTTCTTTTCATCAGGTTTGATTCCTTGCTCACTGATAACGAAGCCAAGATAATTAGTTTCTAATTTAAGAAAACCACACTTCTTAAGCTTAAGTTTCAAATTATGCTGTCTCAACCTATCAAAGATCAGACTAATGTGTCTTAGATGTTCTTCCAAAGATGAGCTAAAGATTAATATATCATCCAGATATGCTGTAGCAAAATCATTGCAACCTTGCAACACAACAGACATAAGTTCTTGAAATACAGCAGGAGCGTTAGAAAGACCAAAGGGCATCACATTGAACTCAAATAACCCTTTATGACATGCGAAAGCTGTCTTTTCTTTATCTTTTTCATCCATGGCAACCTGCCAATAACCACTTTTTAAATCTAAAGATGTAAAGTATTTTGCTCTACCAAGTAATGCTAAGATATCATCTATTAAAGGCAAAGGAAAGGAATTTTTCTTCGTAATTAGATTTAATTTTCTAAAATCAACACAGAACCTTTTACTGCCATCTTTCTTATCAACAATCACCACAGGAAATGACCATGGTGATCTTGACCTTTTAATTACATTAGCATCTAACATTTCGTTAATTGCTTTGTCAATTACCTCTCTGCTTTTAATTGGTGTCCTGTAAGGTTTCATCTTAATTGGTTCATGATCTCTTACATCTATTTCCATTTTTACTGTGTCCGTTTTTCCTAGTTCAGAATCTTTGCTTGCAAATAAGTCTTTATTTTTCAAGATAAGGTTTTCAATTTTTGACCTATATTTGTCAGGTACATCAAGGTCTTTTAAGTCTAATTTATTCTCACAGCTGTTATTTTGGATTACTGAATCTATATGAGTAACATTATTTTGAATCTCTGAGATTTTAGCCAACAAACCATGTCTATAAATTTTAATATATTTATTTGTGCTGTTAACAATTAACACTGGTAAAGATCTATCTTTTGCTAATGTAGAAACAGTATTAATAATTTGTAAGCCTGGTTGATCTGTTAAAAACCCTTTATCTATTTGCGAAACCTCATATGATGAACCTACTGGTAAGTCTGGATTTTCTCTTACTTTTCCGTAACATATCATGGCTGTATTTGGTTTAATTTAACATGTTCGTTTCATCCTAACTGTAGAAGCAATATGAATATCTTCCTCTAAATTTACATAGTGTTTACCATTTATTCTTAAACATTTTAAATCAAAATAAATCCTTACATTGTTCTGTTTGAGCCAGTCCAAACCAAGTATCAAATTTCTATTTAAATCTCTTATCACATAGAAATCTTGAGACATTTCGGTACCACCGATACAAAACTGTACAGTAATGCAACCGTCACACTTAAGTTCACTCCCATTTGCAGATTGTAAACAAACTTTCTTATGAGTAAGCCTTGGTTTATTCTTAAGTTGATCATATATTCTTCGGTGCATTAATGAACATTCAGCTCCAGTGTCTACAAGAGTTCTATATCTTTGTTTACCTATTTTAACTAAACAAGAATTTGGACTGCCTGAAACATTGATCCTAAATTTTTGATGAGGTAAATGTCTACTTTTGTCTTTACTACTCATTACATCGACCCCTGCATGCAATGAGCGTCCCAGTTTTCCTGCTGACCTGGGGTTTTACAAGCTTGAACCCTACTTCTTCCATGCCCCATAGGTCTTCTATTTTTATCTTTTTTCTTGCAATCCCTACTTATGTGGCCTTCTTCGCCACAAGACCAACATTTTATTGGTGGTCTGTTGTTAGCACTATTTACCCTTCTATTCTGAGGATAACGTCGACCTCGTGAAAGGTCAACCTCCATAGGTGTTGTTCTTGTATTGGACCCCTGCCAATTATGATGAGACATTGACACTCTAGTCCTCAAGTTTTGTTCATTTGTGGCAATAGCCACTGCCCCTTGCAAAGTATCGGGCTCATCCCTTAATATTTTCATTTTTAATTGTTCATTAGTAAGACCATCAACAAAAAAATCTATGATTTGTCTCTCAATAGCATTGCCTCCCTGGTTATCATAGGCAATCTCGGCTAGAGAAAGAATACGCTCAGCATACACCTGTATATTTTCACCAGGCTTCTGCCTCACGGACCTCAACATTGACAGAGCAGTTTGAGAGTCTGTCACATCAGAAAATCGTACAGCAAGCTGCTGTTTAAGCTGATCCCAATTATTATTAGGATTGGCTTGCATGT
Source organism: Lucinisca nassula (assembly GCA_963580285.1). Lineage (NCBI taxonomy): Eukaryota > Metazoa > Mollusca > Bivalvia > Lucinida > Lucinidae > Lucinisca > Lucinisca nassula. Next base: position 15,914,564 of record OY757020.1, on the reverse strand, counting down.
AACGGTGAATGAAGCCACTCACCGCTCCACTTGACGACTGGTAAGCAATGAGCTTCTTCCGTGCGTCAGGTACATTTACTAAGGTCGCGTATTTTTCTATTGACCTTATCCATTCCCTATACGTTTTTGGGTTCCCGTCAAATTTAATGACTGCGTTAGATATTCCCTGCGCAGTTAAGGCATTTGAAACATTTGTAAGTTCTAATTGTATGTTAACAAAAGCCTGCGCAGCCGGATCAAGTTGTTGCTGAGCTTGAGCCTGTGCTTGAGCTTGACCTTGCTGAGCCATGTTTAAATAAAATAATAAATGAATAAATAAATAAATAAATAAATAAACTAATTAATCATAATTTTATTTTTCTTAACCCTACATTCTATTTTTCTTGTATAATTTTACGTCCTACTGAATAATAATTGGTGTCATAACAAGCAACACACAAAACCAGAAAAAGTAAAAGTAAACGGCACCTACCTTGGTGTCCATTCTTCTTGTCGTCAGGTTCCTTTTTTCTTTTATCCGCAGCACGGCACCAATAAATTTAGACGTGTAACATAGCCACACACCTAAAGGCTGTGATCGTATAGATTTTTACTAACAAATAAAACTAAAGTCATTTTATAACATTTACAAGTTTAATTGAATGCAAGAGCTTTCTGCTCCATTAAAATACCGCTAGACCAATACTCTAACTGGCATGGACTAGCACCTTAGAGTGACACAAAATACAACCCCCAGAAGCCGTGATCAGAGGCGGTATATATACGCTTTCTCACATTCTTTCATGCACCTGCAGAACCATTACGTAAATAAATTCTAAATGCTATGTAAATAATATGTCCAAATTAGATAATGACATATAAACATACACTCAATTGACATGCTGGTATTAGCTTCTGGAAAGGTCTATCTAAATATCACTGCACCTAAAATATTCAATAAATGTTGACTTAAGCAATTATGTCCCACCTGCATGTGAAAATAACCTTTAAGTAAATATCATCATCATATGATATTTCGAAATACTGATTTGAACAGCTTCCAAGTTACATGTAAGTGCAACATGGGTTCATGTCTGCATTTTATACAAAGTTATAGAAATGGTATTTTAGGATATTAGATGAAGCTATTTCATAATTATAATTGATGCTTATTACTTTCCTAAGTAGAAGTAAAACAAAGATCAGGAATTGATACAATTAACTTACTCCATCCATAAAAGACACCAAAGGGAAAGAAATACAAACATTAAGCGACCAGACCATAATGGAAACCTAAACAAAGGAAGGCCATATGGACAGTTACTTTCCCACAAAATGGCCATATGGCCATCCAAAAACCAAAAGACAAAAGTGATACACACAGTAAGTAACAAACAACAACATAAATAAATCGCCACAGAAGAGCCGCCTTGGAACGGTCAGTGGAAGATTTCCACTGGGGGGCTTAAATCGATTTTACGTGGCCACAATCCTCGCCCTTACTTCCGTCGCGATTTAGACAAATAATTTGTTCAGTCCGCATGAAGGCCTCCTAACTCATCAGTGCAACATCTCCGTGAACACAGAAATCAAAGAACCACAGAGGTGAGACAACGGTGAGAACTCGACAGCAAGAAACCACTGAAATGCTGGAGCAAAAGAAAACCAACAGTTAGACTCCGATGAGCCCAACCAGAGACAGAGCATCAGGCACCAACCAACATTATCTCTTTAATTTTCAATAAGCCTTTACGTTGGAGCCGTCATAGAATCTGAGGCCTGACCCACCGGCGTGCAATTAAAGAGGGAAGCAAAGTTGCCAACCGTGATTGGGTTAACTACCATGCATGCAGTCTGTCGTATAATATCCATGTTGTACCCAATCTTTTTATATCGAAGAATGATTTTACGAAATTGGGTGCTGAAGTCATTGCGGTTATATATTTTTCTGAATTTATATACTAAGTCACCATAAAATTCGGGTTCCGATAGACCTTGTTGCAGAAGAGATTTAAGTCCAATATTGAATTTTGAAATTAAATCAGAATGGCGTCTATAAAATTTTGAAAAGGCTTTGCGTAGTTTATGGTACCGATAACCCTGATTAAGGAGTTTAGCCGTTAATAATTTATTTCGAGTGTTGAAGTCAGTTACATGACTACACACTCTAGCAAATCGAATTAATTGCGAAATATAAACGCCATAGGATGGCGCACGAGGAACATCACCATCCAAAAAAGGAAAATTTACAATCTCAAAATCAAAGTCATCGCGTTTATCATAAATTTTGCACGAAACAAATCCATCTACAATAGATAGATGTAAATCCAAAAACGGGGCCTCGGTATCAGAAGAATTTGCTTTATTTAACTGAAGTTCTAGGGGGTAAATCTGACTGATCAAACCATCAAAATAGGTATTATCAATATTTAATAAATCATCTAAATATCTAGAAGTAGAGCTAAAAGCTTCAATAATTTCAGATTGGTTATCAATGGAAAGCGACAAAATGAAGTCTCTTTCATAACAATACAAGAACAGATCAGCCACAAGAGGTGCGCAATTAGTACCCATCGGAATACCCACAATTTGTCTAAATAACTTAGTACCGAATCTAATATAAATATTGTCAAGTAGAAAGGTGAGGGCATCACACACTTTCTGACATGACCAAAGTGTATAATTCTTATGCTCTTTAGAAGTGAAAAATGCATTTCTGACATTACATGCAAGATAGAGAGAATCTTCTCTGTGAAAAGCCCATTCAATTAAATCATTAAGCTTTTCTTTTATAAGATTATGAGGAAGTGTAGTGTAAAGAGTGGAAAAATCGTAGGTAGACAGACTAGAAGCACGAAACTGTCTAGATTTCAATTTATTTAAAACCTCATTCGAATTCAAACCGTAATGCTACAGAAGCAGAAGCGTACTGCCTACTCAACACTCATTCAAGCATATCAGTCTTACGTACCTTCAATACTATTTCAGTCATATAGAAAACATGCCTATGCATAATACCGACTGTATAACATGACTATGTTATAGTTTAGCGCATACATCTTATGCATATATGTCGGTTGCAAATCTTCAAAAAAGGGAGTTTGAGCTAGCGAGAGTCGACTGTAATTATAGAAAAAAGCTAATCTACAGGACAGGAATAAAAACACAAATACAATATAAGCATATATTTCTTTTTATTTACAATATAATTGTATATATTAAACAGTGTCAATCGGAAAAGCATTTTTGTTTAATGCTATAGTGCGAGTAGCTCAAACTGTTTACGCCGTCACTAAGCAAAAATCTCTTATCATCGAACGCACTCAAAGTTTTCTTCCTTACAGTTTCGCAGTAGATGGTGTGTGAATGACTTCGTATTAGGTCCATGGACGACAGGAGTTCTGTTTTATTGAACAAAGCATCCTCATACATGCTAAAGCGTAAATCGCGGTTAATAGTGCTTTTCGAAACCCCCTTTGCCTTCTTCTCAACATTTCTTCCTTCTCCGTCCTCATATCCTAGAGCATACATTTTAGATCTTAACCCACAGAATTTCCTAATGATTTTTCCCGGTAATTCCGGCTTAAAAACGCCTGGGCGTTTCTTATTGATAGTAGAGTAAAGACTGTCAGATTTTGGCATGTCACTAAAGTCGAAATAATGCGCATTTTCTCGTAAATCTTTATAAAAATCGCCTCTAGTACGCACTTCAAAGCCCCCAGGTATTAGACTTCCTGCCTTGCCGTGGCCCTGGGGGCTCAATTCCCACTGGGCACGTTGCTGCTGTGGTCAATGTGCCCACTGGGAAGAGCTAAAGGAAGTACCACCCGTTTGCCGTGGGTGGCGTCCTGTAAACCGGAAGAAGGGATCCTGGAGGTTGAGGGTTACCTGAGGTGGCGGTGCTTCAGGTGCCCAACACGCCTCTTTGGCCTGGCTTTTCGGTGTAGACGGGTGGCCGTGCGGTCCGGCACGGTCAATCGGCTGGTCACGCCGAGCCCTAGAGATACCGCTTTGCTTTCTCTTCAACTCTTTTTGTATCTTTCCTGATACCAACCATATGCCCATTTACCTTACCCTTTTCTGTCTTTTTATCTCTAGAAGGCGGTGGCTTAACGGATCAATCGTGTAGGCATTTTGTTTATACGAGTATATCTCACGTGTATCTCTAACATCTGCGAGTTGGATAACCACTCCAGTATGGTGTTCCCTTGTAGGGCTCCACGGAGGGCGGAGAGCACTTGGGACGAAACTAGAATTTTTTTCTTATGGCTCCTGGAAAAAAACATAACCGCAAATCACCTAACCGCAAATCACCTAACCACAACGCACCTAAACGTAAAAAACAAGAAGATTCATCCGAATCGGATGAACACAGTCAACAATCGAGTCAGCAGTCAAGTCAACAATCTAGTCAGCAGTCTGCTGAACCAAATTTTGACAATGTTCCGCGTTTCTTGGTCGTTACGTCACTTGACGATACACGAACTGTATCTAGCCTTTCCCCCTTCGTCATCGAGAAAAGTATTCTCTCCATTGCCGGACACCCTAAGAGTATAAAACAACTCAAATCGGGTGATCTTCTCTTGGAAGTCGAGAAAAAACAGCAAGTGGTAAGCCTGCTAAACACCAACAAACTCTTTGATCTAAAAGTTAAAGTCGCTTTACATAACACGCTCAATTCATCTAAGGGAGTGATTCGCAGTCCAGAACTGCGTCCTTGCTCAGATGAAGAGATAGTCGATAACCTTAAGGATCAGGGAGTTGTTGGTGTTCGTAACATTCAAGTTCGTAGAAATGGTGTACTAAAACCAACAGCAACTTATGTGTTGACTTTTAATACACCAATTCTACCCAAGAAAATCAAAGTAGCATATCTTTCCATTAACGTAGAGGTATACATCCCAAACCCTCTTAGATGTTACTCTTGTCAGGCTTTTGGCCATCACGAAAGCAGATGTCAGAGAAAAAAACTCTGTCCTAATTGTGGTGAAGAAAAGCATGTTGATAATCACCTCAACTGCAAAAATGAACCCAAATGCGTAAATTGTGATGGCAAACATGCTGTTTTCTCCCGAGACTGTCCGGCGTGGAAAAAAGAAAAAGAAATACTTACCGTCAAATACCAAAGGGGGATAACATTCCCAGAAGCGCGGAAGATTGTCGAAGAGCGATACATAACACCAACCACCAGTTTCGCCAGCATCACAAAGGGTGCTGGTGTAAAATGTACCAGCTCCGCAACACAGACTGCTGAATCATACATTGCTGAACTGAAAAAGTCTGGTGCATGGAGTAAATCCACTCCAGCACCACAAAGTTCAACCAATTTATCAAAAGGCGCAATCCAGGTTGCTTCGGATCGGTCGACAGCGACCGTACCGAAGCCAGCGCCGAATGTAAAAGAGAAACCCGACCCAGGTCGAACTAATAAGGGGTCGCAAGATCCGATAAAAAAACATCAATTGTCTCAAAGACAAACAGACAGACAACGTAAAATGGAAAGAGACAATATAAAATTTCAGAACAGATTCGGATCTTTGAGTGACAGTGATATGGAGTTGACTGAAACTCCATCATCACCAAGTGGCAATAACAGATCGAGGTCTGCCACACCACGAGCTGGTGGTAGCAGATCTATATCACCAATTGCACCTCCATAATAGTTTCTAGTCTTTAAATATCTCTCCTTAAAATGGATTTAAAACACAAAATAATACAATGGAATTGTCGAGGTCTTAAATCAAATTATAATGAACTCTTATTACTTATTTCGCTACTAACCCCATCGGTGTTTTGTTTGCAAGAAACTTTTTTAAAAACTGATGACAACATAGATGTCAGGGGTTTCAATACATACAACTATATCTATTCTGATGGTAACAAACCATCTGGTGGCAGCTCAATTTTTGTTAAATCATGTTTACCACAAAGAGAGATCAAATTAAAAACCGACCTTCAAGCTGTAGCAGTATCGGTTTCTCTGGATAAAGAAACTACAGTTTGCTCTCTATATATCCCACCCTCATTTTCTTTAAAGCCCGAACATCTTGACTCATTGCTGAGTCAACTTCCATCGCCATATCTTTTAGTTGGCGACTTCAATGGTCACAATATTCTATGGGGCTGTAAAGATGTCAATAACAGAGGAGCACTTGTCGAAGATTTTATTGCAAAGAACGATCTTTGCTTGATGAATGATAAATCTTATACTTACCTTCACCCTGCGACAGGTCATTTGTCTTCTTTAGATCTCTCTTTGTGTCACCCATCTCTCTTCTTGGACTATGACTGGTCTGTTCATGATGATCAGTGCGGAAGTGATCACTTTCCTGTTATAATAGAGAGCGTAAACGAACCAGATGAAGACTGTAACCAGAAATGGAAAATGAATAAAGCCGACTGGGAATTATTCCATAATTTATGTGAAGAAGAGTTATCAGTTGATCACTTAAATGAATCATCTGACATTGTTTCTGATTTCACAGATACACTTATTAACATATCAGAACAATGCATTCCAAAGACCTCCACAAATACTAAGAAAAGCAAGCCTTGGTTTAATAATGACTGTAAAGAAGCTATTAAAAAGCGTAAACAGGCTCTAAATAAGTTCTGCAAAAATCCCACTTCAGAAAAGCTCAACGACGTAAAAGTTTTTAGAGCTAAAGCTCGGCGAACAATCCGAGCTTCCAAACGAAAGTCATGGAGAGAATATGTCTCCAAATTGAACTATAAAACCCCCATTAAAAAGGTTTGGGATATGGTACGAAAAATTTCAGGAAAAACAAAGTCTTCTAGTTTTACACATTTAAATACTGAATTTGACACAATAGCTTCAACAAAAAAAGATATTTCAGATACTCTTGGTCACACATTTTTGAGAAATTCATCATCGCGTAATTATTCTGACACTTTTAGAAATTTCAAAAAGGACCAGGAGAAAAGAAAACTTAACTTCAAATCCCTTAATCACGAAGAATACAACACACCATTTAACTTATCCGAACTCGTTGAAGCCATTGAAAAATCACATGATACGGCAACCGGCCCCGATGAAATTCATTATCAGATGCTTAAGCATCTGCCAAAAAGTTCTCTTACAACACTTTTAGATATCTTTAATAATATTTGGGAAACGGGGGTCTGTCCTGAGAGTTGGCGTGTAGCTACAGTTGTACCAATTCCGAAACCAGGGAAAGATCATGCAGAACCTACAAATTATCGTCCGATAGCTTTGACAAGTTGTTTGTGTAAAACATTGGAGAGAATGATAAACAAGAGATTAGTCTGGTACTTAGAGTCCAACAACCTCATTTCAGAATATCAATCGGGCTTTCGTTCGGAACGTAGTACCAATGACAATTTAATAAGACTAGAAACATTTATACGAGATGCTTTTATTAACAAAGAACACGTAGTGGCTGTCTTTTTCGACTTGGAGAAAGCATATGATACAACATGGCGTTATGGAATATTGAAAGATCTACATAACATTGGCTTAAGAGGAAAACTTCCCAGTTTTATTGAAAGCTTTTTAGGGGAGCGCATGTTTCAGGTGCGTGTGGGGTCTACCCTGTCAGATTTCTATGATCAAGAACAGGGTGTCCCACAGGGTAGTATTCTTTCAACTACGCTATTTAACATCAAAATAAACAATATTGTACAATGTTTGGACGACAAAACTGATTGTTCATTGTATGTTGATGATTTTTGTATATGTTACCGTTCAAAAAATATGAAAACAATTGAACGAAAGTTACAACAAAATTTAAAAAGAATAGAAGAATGGACTGATAAAAATGGTTTCAAGTTCTCCAAGTCGAAAACACAGTGTGTTCATTTTTGTAAACTACGGAAGAAACACGAACATCCTTCCCTGTTTTTATACGGATCACAAATTCCTGTTGTTGAAGAAGCCAAATTTCTTGGGGTCATATTTGATCAAAAGTTATCTTTTATTCCACATATTAAATATCTTAAAGCGAAATGCTTAAAAGCTTTGAATCTTTTGAAAGTTTTAGCTCATACAAGTTGGGGAGCAGATCGGTATACTTTATTACATCTTTACCGGTCTTTAATAAGATCTAAATTAGATTATGGGTCTGTTGTTTATGGTTCTGCCAGAAAGTCCTATTTAAAATCCTTGGATACTATCCATCACCAAGGCCTTCGTCTGGCCATGGGAGCCTTCCGTACTTCTCCCGTATTAAGCCTTTATGTAGAAGCAGGTGAACCATCTTTAACTTCGCGCAGAGAGAAACTTTCTCTTCAGTATGCTATCAGACTTGCTGCAAATCCATCTAACCCGGCATCCAAAATTTCATTTCGACCTCAATTTGTAGATAAGTATGAAACAAACCCCACAGCAATCAAACCTTTTGGATTACGTATTTTACCACTGCTGGAAAATTCAGGTATCGACCTTAAAAATATTCAAAAACATGAAACCGCCGAAGTTCCATCTTGGTGTATTAAACAACCTTCTATTCTGTTCGACTTACATGATGGAAAAAAATCCGAATCAAATCCAATACTTCTCAAACAAAACTTTCAGGTACTGCAGTCACGTTACAATGATTACCAGCAAGTCTATACTGATGGTTCCAAAGAAGGAGATAAAGTTGGCTGTGCGTATGTTTCTAAAGATACGCACAAAACCATGCGCCTTCCAGATGGTTCATCTATTTTTACAGCTGAAGCCAAAGCAATAGACCTAGCTTTAGATTTTATCAGTTCTTCAACAATTCAAAAAGCAATTATATTTTCGGATTCACTTTCTGTGCTTAAGGCTTTAGACCATTCATCATCTAAAAATCCTCAAATTCAAAAATTGATCGAAAAACATCATGAAATTTCTAAAACACAACAAATCTTGTTTTGTTGGCTTCCGAGCCATATTGGCATTGTCGGCAATGAATATGCTGACAAGAAAGCAAAGGAATCGCTCAATCTTGATCCATCTGTTTTTAAAATTCCTTTTAACAATTTTAAACCATTTATCAACAGATACATCTTGTCGGAATGGCAAGGCGAATGGGACCGTGCAATAAATAACAAACTCCATGCCATTAAACCTGTCGTTAGTACAAAATGCTCTCCTCCACAGTTTTCCAGAAAAGAGGACGTAGTATTAACACGACTGCGCATCGGCCATACTAGAGTTACTCATTCTTATATTTTTAATGGTGATGATCAGCCTTCTTGTGTAGGTTGTGATCAGCCATTCACTGTGAAACATATCTTAATTGACTGTGTTGACTTTTCACCCACACGTATTTTATATTTCAAAGCTGACACTTTGCAACAACTGTTTCGAGATGTACCTGTTGATAATATTATTTTATTCTTAAAAGAAATTGGACTTTTTCATAAGATTTAACTGTTTCAGATTTTTATACATTATCATTCTGACTTTTTACTTTTAATATCATCATAATTATTCATACCGTTTAACCATCAACCGTTTGACGCTTATGACCCACAAAGAGGGTTGACGCGTCGTTAAACACGAAATCATCATCATCATCAACGCACTTCAAAGAGGAAGGAATCCGTATCAGTGCACAGTAATCGACAGTCTGTACTGTATTTGCGTTTCAAATAACCATACCAAAATTGATACATAAGTAATTTGCTTAAATCCAACACAGTCTGACCGGCGTAGACTGGTTTTGATATGAGCACTTTGATTCTTTTACAGTGTACACCCCCCCAGGTATTAGACTTCCTGCCTTGCCGTGGCCCTGGGGGCTCAATTCCCACTGGGCACATTGCCGCTGTGGTCTTTGTGCCCACTGGGAAGAGCTAAAGGAAGTACCACCCGTTTGCCGTGGGTGGCGTCCTGTAAATAAAAATCAAAAATGAGTTCCTTTAAGAGCAATGAAAACATTCATAAGAAAGAAGATGGGTCATACTACGTAGTTTCAGCTAATAAAGCCTCATCAGTGACCCTGTAATGATCCGGCAAAGAAAGCATGAGGAAACATACTGCAATTTTGCGAATTTCGAATAGGCAGTCGATTCAAAGACTGATATAAATCAAAATGGGGTCCAAATAATTAAAAACCTGTCTAGAATATGAGACTAAACCAATACTTTATTTCTGATTTCTCAGAATATTTTCGCTGATCTCAAAGGACCAAAAGTAAAATATAAACTGCACTATGGTTGATGTACGGGGAGACGTTTTACGGCCGCCACACGGCACAACACCAGCTGCAGTGAAGGCAAATAAAAATCAAAAATGAGTTCCTTTAAGAGCAATGAAAACATTCATAAGAAAGAAGATGGGTCATACTACGTAGTTTCAGCTAATAAAGCCTCATCAGTGACCCTGTAATGATCCGGCAAAGAAAGCATGAGGAAACATACTGCAATTTTGCGAATTTCGAATAGGCAGTCGATTCAAAGACTGATATAAATCAAAATGGGGTCCAAATAATTAAAAACCTGTCTAGAATATGAGACTAAACCAATACTTTATTTCTGATTTCTCAGAATATTTTCGCTGATCTCAAAGGACCAAAAGTAAAATATAAACTGCACTATGGTTGATGTACGGGGAGACGTTTTACGGCCGCCACACGGCACAACACCAGCTGCAGTGAAGGCAAATAAAAATCAAAAATGAGTTCCTTTAAGAGCAATGAAAACATTCATAAGAAAGAAGATGGGTCATACTACGTAGTTTCAGCTAATAAAGCCTCATCAGTGACCCTGTAATGATCCGGCAAAGAAAGATCGACAGCGACCGAACCAAAGCCAGCGCCGCATGTAAAAGAGAAATCCGACTCCGGTCGGAAGAAGGGATCCTGGAGGTTGAGGGTTACCTGAGGTGGCGGTGCTTCAGGTACCCAACACGCCTCTTTGGCCTGGCTTTTCGGTGTAGACGGGTGGCCGTGCCGTCCGGCACGGTCAATCGGCTGGTCACGCCGAGCCCTAGAGATACCGCTTTGCTTTCTCTTCAACTCTTTTTGTATCTTTCCTGATACCAACCATATGCCCATTTACCTTACCCTTTTGTCATCGGAGTCTGACTCCGATGAACCCAGTCAGCAGTCTGTACCACCAAATGTTCCTCGCTTCTTGGTCATGACATCACTTGATGATACACGTACAGTGTCAAGTTTATCGCCTTTCGTCATCGAAAAAAGTATAGTGTCCATGGCCGGACAACCAAAAAGCATTAAGAAGCTTAGGCCAGGTGATCTACTTATCGAAGTCGAAAGAAAACAGCATGTAGAGGCTTTGCTTAAAACGAAAAAAATATTTGACCTGAAAGTAAAAGTTTCCCTCCACAATACACTGAATTCCAGTAAAGGTGTCATACGCAGCCCAGAGTTACGTCCTTGCAGCGATGAAGAAATCATCGAAAACTTGAGAGATCAAGGCGTAATTGGTGTACGTAACATACAAGTTCGTAGAAATGGTGTATTAAAACCCACCAGTACTTACGTGTTGACTTTTAATACACCAGTTCTGCCCAAGAAAATCAAAGTAGAATATCTTTCCGTAAATGTAGAGGTATATATACCAAACCCTCTCAGATGTTACTCGTGTCAGGTTTTCGGTCACCACGAAAGCAGATGTGAGAAGAAAAAACTCTGTCCAAACTGTGGTGAAGAAAAACATGTTGATAATCATCAAAACTGCAAGAATGAAGCCAACTGCGTAAATTGTGGAGGTAAACATGCTGTTTTCTCTCGAGATTGTCCGGCATGGAAAAAAGAAAAAGAAATACTCACCGTCAAATACCAAAGGTCGATAACATTTCCAGAAGCGAGGAAGATTGTTGAAGAACGTTACAAAACACCAAGCACCAGTTACGCCAGCATCACAAAGGGTGCTGGTGTTAAAGTCACGAACAGTGGAACACAGACTGTTGAATCTTGCATTGCTGAACTGAAAAAATCTGGTGCATAGAGTACTACTCCAGCACCACAAAGTTCAACCAATTTGTCAAATGGCGCAATCCAGGTTGCTTCGGATCGGTCGACAGCGACCGAACCAAAGCCAGCGCCGCATGTAAAAGAGAAATCCGACTCCGGTCGGACCAATAAGGGATCGGAAGAACCGATCCAAAAACATTACACACAGGTAGGGCTACCATCTGACGAGGACGATGAAGAACTAATGGATGATGATGACTCTCCAACCAATCCTCGCAAAGGTAGCAAGATTACAAGGATACCTTATATAAGGTAATTATTTGGTCGATAACGACACATTAGTTTCTAGTCAAATAAATTTCTCTCCATACAATGGATCAAAAACACAAAATAATACAATGGAATTGTCGAGGTCTAAAGTCAAATTATAACGAACTCTTATTGCTTCTTACTTTATTAAACCCATCGGTTTTTTGTTTGCAGGAAACTTTTTTGAAAACGGATGACAACATCGATATTAGGGGTTTCAATTCATACAACTATATCTACTCTGATGGTAACAGACCATCTGGTGGCAGTTCAATTATTGTTAAATCTTGTTTACCACAAAGAGAGATTAAATTGAAAACAGAACTACAGGCCGTGGCAGTGTCGGTTTCTCTGGATAAAGAAACTACAATTTGCTCTCTATATATTCCACCCTCATTTACTTTAAAGCCCGAACATCTTGAGTCGTTGCTGGGTCAGCTTCCATCGCCATATCTTTTAGTTGGTGACTTCAATGGTCACAACATTCTGTGGGGTTGTAAAGATAACAACAACAGAGGAGCACTAATTGAAGATTTTATTGCACAGAACAATCTCTGTTTGATGAATGATAAATCTTATACTTATCTTCACCCTGCGACAGGTCGTTTGTCTTCTTTAGATCTCTCTTTGTGTCACCCATCTCTCTTCTTAGACTATGACTGGTCTGTTCATGATGATCAGTGCGGAAGTGATCACTTCCCTGTTATTATTGAGAGCGTAAACGAACCAGATGAGGACTGTAACCAGAAGTGGAAAATGAATAAAGCCGACTGGGAATTATTCCATAATTTATGTGAAGAAAAGTTATCATTTGATCAATTTAATGAATCATCCGACATTGTTTCTGATTTCACAGATACACTTATTAATATATCAGAACAATGCATTCCAAAGACCTCCACAAATACTAAGAAAAGCAAGCCCTGGTTTAATAATGACTGTAAAGAAGCTATTAAAAAGCGTAAACAGGCTCTAAATAAGTTCTGCAAAAATCCCACTTCAGAAAAGCTCAACGACGTAAAAGTTTTTAGAGCTAAAGCTCGGCGAACAATCCGAGCTTCCAAACGAAAGTCATGGAGAGAATATGTCTCCAAATTGAACTATAAAACCCCCATTAAAAAGGTTTGGGATATGGTACGAAAAATTTCAGGAAAAACAAAGTCTTCTAGTTTTACACATTTAAATACTGAATTTGACACAATAGCTTCAACAAAAAAAGATATTTCAGATACTCTTGGGCACACATTCTTGAGAAATTCATCATCGCGTAACTACTCTGACACTTTTAGAAATGTCAAAAAGGACCAAGAGAAAAAAAAATCTAAACTTTAAATCACTTAATCACGAAGAATACAACAAACCTTTTAACTTATCCGAACTCGTTGAAGCCATTGAAAAATCACATGATACGGCAACCGGCCCCGATGGAATTCATTAGCATCTGCCAAAAAGTTCTCTTACAACACTTTTAGATATCTTTAATAATATTTGGGAAACGGGGGTCTGTCCTGAGAGCTGGCGTGTAGCTACGGTTGTACCAATTCCGAAACCAGGGAAAGATCATGCAGAACCTACAAATTATCGTCCGATAGCTTTGACAAGTTGTTTGTGTAAAACATTGGAGAGAATGATAAACAAGAGATTAGTCTGGTACTTAGAGTCCAACAACCTCATTTCAGAATATCAATCGGGCTTTCGTTCGGAACGTAGTACCAATGACAATTTAATAAGACTAGAAACATTTATACGAGATGTTTTTATTAACAAAGAACACGTAGTATCTGTCTTTTTCGACTTGGAGAAAGCATATGATACAACATGGCGTTATGGAATATTGAAAGATCTACATAACATTGGCTTAAGAGGAAAACTTCCCAGTTTTATTGAAAGCTTTTTAGGGGAGCGCATGTTTCAGGTGCGTGTGGGGTCTACCGTGTCAGATTTCTATGATCAAGAACAGGGTGTCCCACAGGATAGTATTCTTTCAACTACGCTATTTAACATCAAAATAAACAATATTGTACAATGTTTGGACGACAAAACTGATTGTTCATTTTGTATGTTGATGATTTTTGTATATGTTACCGTTCAAAAAATATGAAAACAATTGAACGAAAGTTGCAACAAAATTTAAAACGAATAGAAGAATGGACTGATAAAAATGGTTTCAAGTTCTCCAAGTCGAAAACGCAGTGTGTTCATTTTTGTAAACTACGGAAGAAACACGAACATCCTTCCCTGTTTTTATACGGATCACAAATTACTGTTGTTGAAGAAGCCAAATTTCTTGGGGTCATATTTGATCAAAAGTTATCTTTTATTCCCCATATTAAATATCTTAAAGCGAAATGCTTAAAAGCTTTGAATCTTTTGAAAGTTTTAGCTCATACAAGTTGGGGAGCAGATCGGTATACTTTATTACATCTTTACCGGTCTTTAATAAGATCTAAATTAGATTATGGGTCTGTTGTTTATGGTTCTTCCAGAAAGTCCTATTTAAAATCCTTGGATACTATCCATCACCAAGGCCTTCGTCTGGCCATGGGAGCCTTCCGTACTTCTCCCGTATTAAGCCTTTATGTAGAAGCAGGTGAACCATCTTTAACCTCGCGCAGAGAGAAACTTTCTCTTCAGTATGCTATTAGACTTGCTGCAAATCCATCTAACCCGGCATCCAAAATTTCATTTCCACCTCAATTTGTAGATAGGTATGAAACTAAACCCACAGTAATTAAACCTTTTGGATTACGTATTTTACCACTGCTGGAAAATTCAGGTATCGACCTTAAAAATATTCAAAAACATGAAACCGCCGAAGTTCCATCTTGGTGTATTAAACAACCTTCTATTCTGTTCGACTTACATGATGGCAAAAAATCCGAATCAAATCCGATACTTCTCAAACAAAACTTTCAGGTACTGCAATCACGTTACGACGATTACCAGCAAGTCTATACTGATGGTTCCAAAGAAGGAGATAAAGTTGGTTGTGCGTATGTTTCTAAAGATACGCACAAAACCATGCGCCTTCCAGATGGTTCATCTATTTTTACAGCTGAAGCCAAAGCAATAGACCTAGCTTTAGATTTTATCAGTTCTTCAACAATTAAAAAAGCAATTATATTTTCTGATTCACTTTCTGTGCTTAAGGCTTTAGACCATTCATCATCTAAAAATCCTCAAATTCAAAAATTGATCGAAAAACATCATGAAATTTCTAAAAAACACACCAAATCTTATTTTGTTGGCTTCCGAGCCATATTGGCATTGTCGGCAATGAATATGCTGACAAGAAAGCAAAGGAATCGCTCAATCTTGATCCATCTGTTTTTAAAATTCCTTTTGATAATTTTAAACCATTTATCAACAGATACATCTTGTCGGAATGGCAAGGCGAATGGGACCGTGCAATAAATAACAAACTTCATGCCATTAAACCTGTCGTTAGTACAAAATGCTCTCCTCCACAGTTTTCAAGAAAAGAGGACGTAGTATTAACACGACTGCGCATCGGCCATACTAGAGTTACTCATTCTTATATTTTTAATGGTGATGATCAGCCTTCTTGTGTAGGTTGTGATCAGCCATTCACTGTGAAACATATCTTAATTGACTGTGTTGACTTTTCACCCTCACGTATTTTATATTTCAAAGCTGACACTTTGCAACAACTGTTTCAAGATGTACCTGTTGATAATATTATTTTATTCTTAAAAGAAATTGGACTTTTTCATAAGATTTAACTGTTTCAGATTTTTATACATTATCATTCTGACTTTTTACTGTTAATATCATCATAATTATTCATGCCGTTTGGCCATTAACCGTTTGGCCATTAACCGTTTGACGCTTATGACCCACAAAGAGGGTTGACGCGTCGTTAAACACGAAATCATCATCATTACCTTACCCTTTTCTGTCTTTTGATCTCTAGAAGGCGGTGGCTTAACGGATCAATCGTGTAGGCATTTTGTTTATACGAGTATATCTCACGTGTATCTCTAACACCTGTGAGTTGGATAACCACTCCATTATGGTGTTCCCCTAAAGGGCTCCGTGGAGGGCGGAGAGCACTTGGGACGAAACTAGGATTTTTTTCTTATGGCTCCTAAAAACAAACATAACCGCAACCACGCACCTAACCGCAACGCACCTAAACGTAAAAAAGACGAGGATTCATCCGAATCGGATGAACGCAGTCAAAAATCCAGTCAGAAGTCAAGTAAACAATCGAGTCAGCAGTCTGCTGAACCAAACTTGGACAATGTTCCGCGTTTCTTGGTCGTCACGTCGCTTGACGATACACGAACTGTGTCCAGCCTTTCCCCCTTTGTGATCGAGAAAAGTATTCTCTCCATTGCCGGACATCCTAAGAGTATAAAACAACTCAAATCGGGTGATCTTCTCTTGGAAGTCGAGAAAAAACAGCAAGTGGTAAGCCTGCTAAACACCAACAAACTCTTTGATCTGAAAGTTAAAGTCTCGTTACAAAACACGCTCAATTCATCTAAGGGAGTGATTCGCAATCCAGAACTGCGTCCTTGTTCAGATGAAGAGATAGTCAATAACTTGAAAGATCAGGGAGTTGTTGGTGTTCGTAACATTCAAGTTCGTAGAAATGGTGTACTAAAACCAACAGCAACTTATGTGTTGACTTTTAATACACCAATTCTACCCAAGAAAATCAAAGTAGCATATCTTTCCATTAACGTAGAGGTATACATCCCTAACCCTCTTAGATGTTACTCTTGTCAGGCTTTTGGCCATCACGAAAGCAGATGTCAGAGGAAAAAACTCTGTCCAAATTGTGGTGAAGAAAAGCATGTTGATAATCACCTCAACTGCAAAAATGAACCCAAATGCGTAAATTGTGATGGCAAACATGCTGTTTTCTCCCGAGACTGTCCGGTGTGGAAAAAAGAAAAAGAAATACTCACCGTCAAATACCAAAGGGGGATAACATTCCCAGAAGCGCGGAAAATTGTTGAAGAGCGATACATAACACCAACCACCAGTTTCGCCAGCATCACAAAGGGTGCTGGTGTAAAATGTACAAGCTCCGCAACACAGACTGCTGAATCATACATAGCTGAACTGAAAAAATCGGGTGCATGGAGTAAACCCACTCCAGCACCACAATGTTCAATCAATTTATCAAAAGGCGCAATCCAGGATGCTTCGGATCGGTCGACAGCGACCGTACCGAAGCCAGCGCCGAATGTAAAAGAGAAACCCGACTCAAGTCGAACTAATAAGGGATCGGAAGATCCGATCAAAAAACATCAATTGTCTCAAAGACAAACAGACAGACAACGTAAAATGGAAAGAGACAATATAAGATTTCAGAACAGATTCGGATCTTTGAGTGACAGTGATATGGAGTTGACTGAAACTCCATCATCACCAAGTGGCAATAACAGATCGAGGTCAGCCACACCACGAGCTGGTGGTAGCAGATCTATATCACCAATTGCACCTCCATAATAGTTTCTAGTCTTTTTAATATCTCTCCTTAAAATGGATTTAAAACACAAAATAATACAATGGAATTGTCGAGGTCTTAAATCGAATTATAATGAACTCTTATTACTTATTTCGCTACTAACCCCATCGGTGTTTTGTTTGCAAGAAACTTTTTTAAAAATTAATGACAACATAGATGTCAGGGGTTTCAATACATACAACTATATCTATTCTGATGGTAACAAACCATCTGGTGGCAGTTCAATTTTTGTTAAATCATGTTTACCACAAAGAGAGATCAAATTAAAAACAGACCTACAAGCTGTAGCAGTATCGGTTTCTCTGGATAAAGAAACTACAATTTGCTCTCTATATATCCCACCCTCATTTTCGTTAAAGCCCGAACATCTTGACTCATTGCTGAGTCAACTTCCATCGCCATATCTTTTAGTTGGCGACTTCAATGGTCACAATATTCTATGGGGCTGTAAAGATATCAATAACAGAGGAGCACTTGTTGAAGATTTTATTGCAAAGAACGATCTTTGCTTGATGAATGATAAATCTTATACTTACCTTCACCTTGCGACAGGTCAGTTATCTTCTTTAGATCTCTCTTTGTGTCACCCATCTCTCTTCTTAGACTACGACTGGTCTGTTCATGACGATCAGTGCGGAAGTGATCACTTCCCTATTATAATTGAGAGTGTAAACGAACCAGATGAGGACTGTAACCAGAAATGGAAAATGAATAAAGCTGACTGGGAATTATTCCGTAATTTATGTGAAGAAGAGTTATCAGTTGATCACTTAAATGAATCATCTGACATTGTTTCTGATTTCACAGATAAACTAATTAATATATCAGAACAATGCATTCCAAAGACCTCCACAAATACTAAGAAAAGCAAGCCTTGGTTTAATAATGACTGTAAAGAAGCTATTCAAAAGCGCAAACAGGCTCTAAATAAGTTCTGCAAAAGTCCCACTTCAGAAAAGCTCAACGACGTTAAAACTTTTTAGAGCTAAAGCTCGGCGAACAATCCGAGCTTCCAAACCAAAACCATGGAGAGAATATGTCTCCAAATTGAACTACAAAACCCCCGTTAAAAAGGTTTGGGATATGGTACGAAAAATTTCAGGAAAAACAAAGTCCTCTAGTTTTACACATTTAAATACTGGTTTTGACACAAAAGCTTCAACAAAAAAAGATATTTCAGATACTCTTGGGAGCACATTCTTGAATAATTCATCATCGCGTAATTATTCTGATACTTTTAGAAATTTCAAAAAGGACCTTGAGAAAAGAAAACTTAACTTCAAATCCCTTAATCACGAAGAATACAACACACCTTTGAACTTATCCGAACTAGTTGAAGCCATTGAAAACTCACATGATACGGCAACCGGCCCCGATGAAATTCATTATCAGATGCTTAAGCATCTGCCAAAAAGTTCTCTTACAACACTTTTAGATATCTTTAATAATATTTGGGAAACGGGGGTCTGTCCTGAGAGCTGGCGTGTAGCTACAGTTGTACCAATTCCGAAACCAGGGAAAGATCATGCAGAACCTACAAATTATCGTCCGATAGCTTTGACAAGCTGTTTGTGTAAAACATTGGAGAGAATGATAAACAAGAGATTAGTCTGGTACTTAGAGTCGAACAACCTCATTTCAGAATATCAATCGGGTTTTCGTTCGGAACGCAGTACCAATGACAATTTAATAAGACTAGAAACATTTATACGAGATGCTTTTATTAACAAAGAACACGTAGTAGCTGTCTTTTTCGACTTGGAGAAAGCATATGATACCACATGGCGTTATGGTATATTGAAAGATCTCCATAACATTGGCTTAAGAGGAAAACTTCCCAGTTTTATTGAAAGCTTTTTAGGGGAGCGCATGTTTCAGGTGCGTGTGGGGTCTACCCTGTCAGATTTCTATGATCAAGAACAGGGTGTCCCACAGGGTAGTATTCTTTCAACTACGCTATTTAACATCAAAATAAACAATATTGTACAATGTTTGGACGACAAAACTGATTGTTCCTTGTATGTTGACGATTTCTGTATATGTTACCGTTCAAAAAATATGAAAACAATTGAACGAAAGTTGCAACAAAATTTAAAACGAATAGAAGAATGGACTGATAAAAATGGTTTCAAGTTCTCCAAAGTAGAAGTAAAACAAAGATCAGGAATTGATACAATTAACTTACTCCATCCATAAAAGACACCAAAGGGAAAGAAATACAAACATTAAGCGACCAGACCATAATGGAAACCTAAACAAAGGAAGGCCATATGGACAGTTACTTTCCCACAAAATGGCCATATGGCCATCCAAAATTAAAAGACACAAGTGATACACACAGTAAGTAACAAACAACAACATAAATAAATCGCCACAGAAGAGCCGCCTTGGAACGGTCAGTGGAAGATTTCCACTGGGGGGCTTAAATCGATTTTACGTGGCCACAATCCTCGCCCTTACTTCCGTCGCGATTTAGACAAATAATTTGTTCAGTCCGCATGAAGGCCTCCTAACTCATCAGTGCAACATCTCCGTGAACACAGAAATCAAAGAACCACAGAGGTGAGACAACGGTGAGGACTCGACAGCAAGAAACCACTGAAATGCTGGAGCAAAAGAAAACCAACAGTTAGACTCCGATGAGCCCGACCAGAGACAGAGCATCAGGCACCAACCAACATTATCTCTTTAATTTTCAATAAGCCTTTACGTTGGAGCCGTCATAGAATCTGAGGCCTGACCCACCGGCGTGCAATTAAAGAGGGAAGCAAAGTTGCCAACCGTGATTGGGTTAACTACCATGCATGCAGTCTGTCGTATAATATCCATGTTGTACCCAATCTTTTTATATCGAAGAATGATTTTACGAAATTGGGTGCTGAAGTCATTGCGGTTATATATTTTTCTGAATTTATATACTAAGTCACCATAAAATTCGGGTTCCGATAGACCTTGTTGCAGAAGAGATTTAAGTCCAATATTGAATTTTGAAATTAAATCAGAATGGCGTCTATAAAATTTTGAAAAGGCTTTGCGTAGTTTATGGTACCGATAACCCTGATTAAGAAGTTTAGCCGTTAATAATTTATTACGAGTGTTGAAGTCAGTTACATGACTACACACTCTAGCAAATCGAATTAATTGCGAAATATAAACGCCATAGGATGGCGCACGAGGAACATCACCATCCAAAAAAAGAAAATTTACAATCTCAAAATCAAAGTCATCGCGTTTATCATACATTTTGCACGAAACAAATCCATCTACAATAGATAGATGTAAATCCAAAAACGGGGCCTCGGTATCAGAAGAATTTGCTTTATTTAACTGAAGTTCTAGGGGGTAAATCTGACTGATCAAACCATCAAAATAGGTATTATCAATATTTAATAAATCATCTAAATATCTAGAAGTAGAGCTAAAAGCTTCAATAATTTCAGATTGGTTATCAATGGAAAGCGACAAAATGAAGTCTCTTTCATAACAATACAAGAACAGATTAGCCACAAGAGGTGCGCAATTAGTACCCATCGGAATACCCACAATTTGTCTAAATAACTTAGTACCGAATCTAATATAAATATTGTCAAGTAGAAAGGTGAGGGCATCACACACTTTCTGACATGACCAAAGTGTATAATTCTTATGCTCTTTAGAAGTGAAAAATGCATTTCTGACATTACATGCAAGATAGAGAGAATCTTCTCTGTGAAAAGCCCATTCAATTAAATCATTAAGCTTTTCTTTTATAAGATTATGAGGAAGTGTAGTGTAAAGAGTGGAAAAATCGTAGGTAGACAGACTAGAAGCACGAAACTGTCTAGATTTCAATTTATTTAAAACCTCATTCGAATTTTTTATAGACCAAAACAGATTTCTTCCTGATCTTTCAAAGACTTTATCACAATATTTAATTACATGCGTTTTAATAGCAGTAAGACAGGAAGTTAATAATTTAGAAAGTTCAGTGGTAGTGCAAGAACTAGAATTTGCAATAAACCGTGCTTTGTAAGGTTTTTATGAAGTTTTGGTAACCAGTATAGCGTAGGAAGCTTGTCTTGGCCTTCGTTAACACACACAGCAAACTTGGTGGCTGAAAGACAAACATGTTAATCTACTATAGCTCTCTCTTCAGCCAAAGGCTGAAGTTCATAGGCCTTAGTACCACCAAGCTCCTGCTTAAGCGTGTTAACATAGTGGAGCCGTCACACAACGACGACGTTGTTAACGGCCTTGTCTGCAGGGGCCAAAACAAACTTCTTATGAAATTCTTGAATACCTTGTTTAAGATGACGTAAAGACGTCTTGGGCTTAGGAAGTAATAAGTTAGTATTTTGAGAATAGAAATAAATGCGTTTATTCACTAGTCTTAAAATGCTAAGTTTCCAGTCCTTTAGGGCTTTATACTCAACATACTCTCGCTTACACCATCGATTACCGAATTCATTCAAGGAAGCAGCGATTTCATCTCTACATTTACTGAAATCAATTTTAGAAGGAAACCAAGTCGAAAACGCAGTGTGTTCATTTTTGTAAACTACGGAAGAAACACGAACATCCTTCCTTGTTTTTATACGGATCACAAATTCCTGTTGTTGAAGAAGCCAAATTTCTTGGGGTCATATTTGATCAAAAGTTATCTTTTATTCCCCATATTAAATATCTTAAAGCGAAATGCTTAAAAGCTTTGAATCTTGTGAAAGTTTTAGCCCATACAAGTTGGGGAGCAGATCGGTATACTTTATTACATCTTTACCGGTCTTTAATAAGATCTAAATTAGATTATGGGTCTGTTGTTTATGGTTCTG
Organism: Lucinisca nassula; assembly: GCA_963580285.1. Classification (NCBI taxonomy): domain Eukaryota; kingdom Metazoa; phylum Mollusca; class Bivalvia; order Lucinida; family Lucinidae; genus Lucinisca; species Lucinisca nassula. Next base: position 15,892,077 of record OY757020.1, on the reverse strand, counting down.
CCAGAAAGTCCTATTTAAAATCATTGGATACTATCCATCACCAAGGCCTTCGTCTGGCTATGGGAGCCTTTCGTACTTCTCCCGTATTAAGCCTTTATGTAGAAGCAGGTGAACCATCTTTAACTTCGCGCAGAGAGAAACTTTCTCTTCAGTATGCTATTAGAATTGCTGCTAATCCATCTAACCCGGCATCCAAAATTTCATTTCCACCTCAATTTATAGATAAGTATGAAACTAAACCCACAGCAATCAAACCTTTTGGATTACGTATTTTACCACTGCTAGAAAATTCAGGCATCGACCTTTAAAATATTCAAAAACATGAAACCGCCGAAGTTCCATCTTGGTGTATTAAACAACCTTCTATTCTGTTCGACTTGCATGATGGCAAAAAATCCGAATCAAATCCGATACTTCTCAAACAAAATTTCCAGGTACTGCAGTCGCGTTGCAATGAATACCAGCAAGTTTATACTGATGGTTCCAAAGAAGGAGATAAAGTTGGTTGTGCGTTTGTTTCTAAAGATACGCACAAAACCATGCGCCTTCCAGATGGTTCATCTATTTTTACAGCTGAAGCCAAAGCAATAGACCTAGCTTTAGATTTTATCAGTTCTTCAATAATTCAAAAAGCAATTATATTTTCTGATTCACTTTCTGTGCTTAAGGCTTTAGACCATTCATCATCTAAAAATCCTCAAATTCAAAAATTGATCGAAAAACATCATGAAATTTCTAAAACACACCAAATCTTAGTTTGTTGGCTTCCGAGCCATATTGGTATTGTCGGCAATGAATATGCTGACAAGAAAGCAAAGGAATCGCTCAATCTTGATCCATCTGTTTTTAAAATTCCCTTTAATAATTTTAAACCATTTATCAACAGATACATCTTGTCGGAATGGCAAGGCGAATGGGACCGTGCAATAAATAACAAACCCCATGCCATTAAACCTGTCGTTAGTACAAAATGCTCTCCTCCACAGTTTTCCAGAAAAGAGGACGTAGTATTAACACGACTGCGCATCGGCCATACTAGAGTTACTCATTCTTATATTTTTAATGGTGATGATCAGCCTTCTTGTGTTGGTTGTGATCAGCCATTCACTGTGAAACATATCTTAATTGACTGTGTTGACTTTTCACCCTCACGTGTTTTGTATTTCAACGCTGACACTTTGCAACAACTGTTTCGAGATGTACCTGTTGATAATATTATTTTATTCTTAAAAGAAATTGGACTTTTTCATAAGATTTAACTGTTTCAGATTTTTTATACATTATCATTCTGACTTTTTACTTTTAAATTCATCATAATTATTTATGCCGTTTAACCATTAACCGTTTGACGCTTATGACCCACAAAGAGGGTTGACGCGTCGTTAAACACGAAATCATCATCATCATCAGTGTACACCCACTAAGGTGTCGTTGAAAATTCTACACTCTTTAAAAGACGGTCTTGCGGTTAATTTACACAGTTTTCTTTCCGAATTAGTCAGCGTTACATCTAAATGTTTTCTTTGACACTCCATAAGTTTTCCGAACACTGAGCAGTTCAAAATCTTGTAAAATGACTTTTCAAATTCCGTTCAACACAAAGCAGAACATTGTTACCACCATCAGAAGCGACGACTCAGCACTCTGGTGCTTCAATCAGCTGTGGCGGGCACACCCAGACCCTGTCAGCAGGATTCCATTACCTTCTATATCAGTTAAGTCACCTACTGCCGCTAACGGATGCTACATGTTAACCACAGTGACCTCTTCCGCAGCTGCTCCTGTTGCTATTGTCCAACCAGTTGGGGCCACTTCTACTGCAGAAGCTGTTGGGACAGCTTCTACTGCAGAAGCTGTAGGGACAGCTTTCAGCGTTTTGAACAGTGAGGTGCCTCCCAATGATGAGGTAAAAATATTCATTTATAAAATCATATACTTATATCATCATTTGAAAATTTAAATGTTCATAGTGCTCCATTATACACAACACGCTTTAAAACGACAACAAAGTAAAATAATTTACAAAGTAAGCTATTTGCTATTAACAAACGTAACACATTACAAAATCATTAAATTGAATACAAGCACTTTCTTGCATTCTTCAGGTATAAGAAATTAGTTATTTTTACATGGACAATACAGACATTAAATTGAATACAAGCACTTTCTTTGCATTCTTCAGGTATAAGAAATTAGTTATTTTTACATGGCCAATACGGACATACAATAAATTTATGGACACATGTCTACATAGACTGCAATACAAATTGTTAGAAGTTTTATAAACTGAAAGATCTCAGTAACTGGGAATATACAGCCATCTTTGTTATATGATAAAGATCATGCATTGGTAAAGTTCTTTTTTTGAATATGTTGTCATGTTTTCTTGCTTTGAGTATTTATATAAAAACTTCTATGATGTCTATAAATTTATAAATTGTCTTTAATTTATGGACAGTTCGTAAAAATAACTAGTCCATAAATTAAAGACTCGTTTTATATATGCAAGTGAATAGATTACCATAAACAACAATAGCCTTGTTATAAAACAAAACACGGGTGTTAGGCATCAACAAGCTGTTTTCATCTAATTTCAGATAGTTGGAGACAATGGACAGTATGTTTGAGAGCGTCATCATAATGAGCATTGATTTACCTGCCTCCTCTGCCTATTGCATATACCAGAGACTGTTTTATGTTTAATATATAATGCTTGATGTATAGGCATAATGCAACAGTAGGTGTTGGAGATGACCACAGTGGATGTTGTAAACTGGATTTCAATTTGCACGACGTCACTTTACTTACTCTCCCTTACACCATCATTCAGAAATGACATTTTTGCAGAAACACATTTCACGACTTAAAATGTGTCACAATTTTTTTAGAAAAAAATCAGCCAATAAAATAAAGATTTTATAAAATTTTACATGTAAAAATTTCAAGCAAAGGGAAGCCACTGTATTTTTGACAAAATTTCAAATTCATTTAATTTTAATAATATAATAAAAATTGCACTGCCTGGTACTGGAAACATAATTCTGGCGTCAAAATCGGAATATGTTTCATAACTATCAAAAGAATTTTTTTAATTACTTCCCTTGGACACTGAAAATCCCCACTCAAATCTAATTTCGAGCATAAGCTTGTTATTTCTTGGCTGATTTTCAAAATTTAGAAGCACTTGTTAAGAGTAATGAAATGCAAATATATGTTGGGAAAAGTGTTGTTGAATCATATCAGAGCAACTTTAGAAAAATTGTGAAAATGTAATTTCTGAAAGATGGTGAAAAATGAGTAGATGAACACGGTGGCTGAAATGCGCATTTACCTCAAGTTAAAACTGTAACAATGTCAGGACTTGTGTTCAGCCATAAAGTGTGCAGCATAATGATTTAAAACAATATTAATACTGTTCATATAAGTGCACTAGAAACAAAACACTTTTTGCCATCACCCCAACAAAATAATGATTTAAAACAATTTTAATACTGTTCATATATATAAGTGCACTAGAAACAAAACATTTTACTCTTTGCCATCGCCCTAACAGAATAACTGTTTCCGGACAGTCTGCCGCCTTGTTCTACCAGCAATGGGACTGTCTTCCCCACAGGAAGTTCCAGAGGGAGGAGACTGTAATAGTGCAGGTGCTGATGATGATAATGGACTAGATGACATGAATGATGTAAGGGTAGAATTTGTCATGTCAACACTCTCAAATTCTCTCTCGAGGGGGGATGATGAAAATGGACTAGTAGTTATGTCAGCAAGCTCATAATCCCTCTCATGACGTTGCTCTGTCCGTCTGCAACAGCATCTAATGATGATGATGATGATGATGATGGTGATGAGAGTGGCTATGGGAACACTAATACTTAAGGATATTGTAACTTCTTCTTCTGGAAAACATGAAAAGAGACCTGGGAATGAGAGATGAAATGAGACCAGTTTCAATGAATGAACAGTCTAGACCCTGATCAGACTGCTTCTAGAGAATTCATGTCTCACTAGGGCCTAGTCTGTATGTTTACTTTCAGACATATCTGTCAGTGCAAAATAAAGCACATTAATAAACCCTTATCCTGCTGAATACTTAATTTAGCCACACCCATTTATGACTTTGAACAAATCAGAATACTTGATTTAATATATTCCTACAAAGTTATAAACCGAACCTTAAACAGTGTAGATATTGAGAAGAAATCATCTAATCTGGATCTACACTGTTTGCAAATGTAGGAGTTGTTGTGAATAGCAGGATAAGAGTAAAGACCATGGATCCACAAAGCACTTTTATTCTATACAATACAAGGTAATTTGTTTTATAAAATTGTGAATCTTTGTTTTTAAATCTTAGTAGTTGTGGGCCTGTAAATTGTACTTCCTGATTCCCATAATTCATGTACTCTGGTTTTCTTCATTTTATACCGGTTCTGGAGCTTTCTTCTATGTTGAATAGTAATTAATAGCATCACACATAATAAAAAACCAGTTCCAACAGCAGACAACAGACCTCTGGTTAATCCATCATGGCCATCATCATCATCATTTTGAGCCTCTGTTGCCTGTTAAAACACAAATCTATTTTCAAGTATACGTGTATGAATACATATATTAAACCTAAATACGACTTTTGTTTTTTCCTCTATTCTTGTCTGTTTTAGTTTATTGTTCCCATAATATGACAAACAGTGTGAACCTATCGGCAACTGTATTTATGATTCAATTTAATAAACGATCTTTAACACATGACGTTGTTGATAAGCAGTGGATATCGTTGTGTAATAAAAATCGTATAACCACATGTGTAATAATATTTTGGTGGAATTATGTAACGTCATGACAACGTCCATGTCAACCATGCATTTTTGTGTGGAAATATTCTCAAATTTAAAGGCGACAAAATCCAATTTAAAGCGGTCACATGATAAACAGAATCTTACACTTGTGGTCATTTCATAGAAATTTTATGAAACTTGGGGACGGCTCGGTTTCATAAATATCATATGAAATGACCACTCGTGTAAGGTCCCCAATTTGGCTCAAGCCATACCTGTCTAAAATACGGTAGTTTATTACTCTCAGTCTGTTCATATTCCAAAACATTGTCATAATGTCAGACACGTACGTGTATTGGAGTTAAACGACCCAGTCAACACTATTTAGGTCATTCTTTGAGCCGGTCAGTTTATCTATCCGCACTTTGTCTGGACAAGCTTACCAGCACAGTGCACATTCTTTCGCAGAAGATGTCAGAACAATGACGAAGCAACCTCAGTACAAAAACTGACACAACAAAGACACTGTATATACTTACACCAACCGGTGTGTCAGACATGGGGGTTGAAGTTGGAGTGTCGCTAGTTTCCTTGTTGGGTCCGAGAGAGCCAGCTGAAGACGGTGCTGAGACGGTGACGTCTGCCATACTAGTACTACTTGTCCATTTTTCTTCTGTGGTCTCCTAGAATTTAAAAAAAAATTAATTACTTCACCAACCTTGGACCTTTTACCACTGAAGAAACCATATGATCAGGATCCACGCTGTTTGACATTCAGTTTATGTCAACCATGCATTTTGGAAATATTCTCAAATTTAAAGGCGACAAAATCCAATTTAAAGCGGTCATATGATAAACAGAATCTTACACTTGTGGTCATTTCATAGAAATTTTATGAAACTTGGGGACGGCTCGGTTTCATAAATATCATATGAAATGACCACTCGTGTAAGGTCCCCAATTTGGCTCAAGCCATACCTGTCTAAAATACGGTAGTTTATTACTCTCAGTCTTTTCATATTCCAAAACATTGTCATAATGTCAGACACGTACGTGTTTTGGATTTAAACGACCCAGTCAACACTATTTAGGTCATTCTTTGAGCCGGTCAGTTTATCTATCCGCACTTTGTCTGGACAAGCTTACCAGCACAGTGCACATTCTCTCGCAGAAGATGTCAGAACAATGACGAAGCAACCTCAGTACAAAAACTGACACAACAAAGACACTGTATATACTTACACCAACCGGTGTGTCAGACATGGGGGTTGAAGTTGGAGTGTCGCTAGTTTCCTTGTTGGGTCCACGAGAGCCAGCTGAAGACGGTGCTGAGACTGTGACGTCTGCTATACTAGTACTACTAGTCCATTTTTCTTCCGTGGGCTCCTAGAATTTTTAAAAAAATAAATTACAGTCTTATTTTTCTAGTAAAGTGCAGGGCCAGGAACCCTCATTAGATCTGCAGACTGATATAACTGCAACTGCATTTATGACAATAAAAAAAAAAAAATAAAAAAATGGAATGGCTCAGTGGTTTGTTGATGGTAGAAAGATGTCTGTATATATTCTAAAAATAAAACACTATTGGAGTGAGTGAAACTAGAGTGTCGAAAGAAAAACCACCTCACCTTCCTTTGCAGAACTTTGGTCTTCCAGGGACGAGGATCAATTTAAAGTGGTGAGATTGTTTTGGAGACATTCATCTTAACCATCAAGTCACAGTGACCCGCAAATATTTTATATATATACAGTTATAATCCATAAATTGGACATAGGTAAACAATGTAGACCCAGATGTGATGCCACATAAACAGTATCTCATCGGTTTCTACACTTTTTGTTTCAAAGGAACACCAATATTTTCTTGAATAGAAGGGTGGCATAAAAAACAACAAAAAAAAAAAAAAAAAAAATATTTTAAAATATCATCATCAATAAAAGACTCTTATACAACTTGGATCCTCATGAACTCCACATTTTATATAATAAAACTGGGCTTTACAGGGAATAAACCGCCAAAGATATAGATTCATTTAAGATCATGTCTTTTGAGAAAATTAGCCCTGAGACAGGCCCACTCATCGTGTTAACACACCTATATGATTCTGACCTCCTTGAACCCCACACAGGGATGCCTTTAAATATCGATTGTGGATAGTCGATGGAACCGTGATGCTGCATCTGTCGGTCAGATGAGCAACCAAATAATATATTATGCCATTAAAGTTAGCATGCTAAGTAGCCATTTTGTACTCATCAAGCCCACACCGGACAAATTTGGTTAAATATACATTTTTTTTATTATTATTTCTGCTCGAAAACATAGATTGTGGGTACTTGTTAGAACTGCCCATATGACGTTTTTAATTATGCTAAAAAAATAGATTATTGGTACTTGTTATAACTCACTCACACTGCAAAGCGGCTATTTTTTTTAATTAAACTCAAAAAATTGTTCTTACACATGGCATTCCATTTACGCAGTATCAGTAGAAAGATAAATCTATAGAACCATTCGATTCCAATATTTTAATATCACGCAATATAGACCCTGATCAGATGCCACACTAAAAGATTTGCATTGCGGAGACCCGCTGAGTATGTGATAATTCGCCTTATTTGCATTATCTGCTGGGTCCTAGTTTGAATGTTATCAATGACTGGAAAAAGAAAACAGGTAATCAGATCCCCCTGAACTTGAATTCCAATATTGACAATGTGCAAGCTGGGAGCCAGCAAATAATGCAAATATGGTGAATGACCCTGATCAGATGCCACACTAAAAGATTTGCATTGCGGAGACCCGCTGAGTATGTGATAATTCGCCTTATTTGCATTATCTGCTGGGTCCTAGTTTGAATGTTATCAATGACTGGAAAAAAAAAACAGGTAATCAGATCCCCCTGAACTTGAATTCCAATATTGACAATGTGCAAGCTGGGAGCCAGCAAATAATGCAAATATGGTGAATAGAATGTCAGCAGTAATGAACTTTTATTATACACTTACACACACAACATGGTTGACATACACCACCCTGTGGGTTGATCTGATGCTATCGCACGGTCGTCGTTTCTGTTCCGTTGACGGAAATTTGATTAGAAGTTCCGTCACTCTCTCAAAACTGCTCAAATCGACCACCCCATGAAGTCTGTTAAATTCAATTCTTTCTACGTCCCTCTGCCCTGGGTGGGTGTATAAATCGCATGGGAGTTGTTTAACTCTACAATTCTTCCACACTTTTTTTCCAAGCCATACCTGTCTAAAATACGGTAGTTTATTACTCTCAATTTGCATACTTATCATATCTAGCGTCCTTCATTTGCATAATTATCATATAGGCAGTCCATGTCCCTCAGTAACCGCCATCGATTCTCAGTTTGAAGCAGATCTTACTTATGTTGGAAACATAGCGAAGGAAAACGATAATATTCAATACCTTTTGTTCGTTATAGATGTATTTTCTAGATTTTTATGGGTTCAACCCCTAAAAGACAAAAAAGCTGACTCTGTCTTACACGCTCTTAAAAAGGTGTTTGCAGACAGAAGACCTGTTCGTTTACGTGTTGATAAAGGTTCTGAATTTGTAAACAAAAAAATTAAACAATTTATGAAGGACAATAACATTTATATGTTTACAACACAGAATATTCCTAAAGCGAATTATGTAGAACGCGTTCAGCGAACATTCAAAGTACTTCTGTGGAGGTTTTTGAGATATAGAAGAAATTATCGTTACATTGATGATTTACAGCGCCTCGTCGACAATTACAACGGAACTCCTCATCGAAGTCTGAACTATACAGCACCAAAGAATGTAACAAAACGTAACGAGGCCGATCTTTGGGCTTTTATGTATTTGAAGAAACCTAAAAAAGGAATCAGCAAACGCCAAATTCCTTTCAAATTTAACCTCGATGACCTTGTTCGAATTTCCCATCTAAAACATCCGTTTAGGAGATCTTATCAACAGCAGTATACTGGAGAAGTTTTTAAGATTGCCAAACGGTATCGAATACAAGGTATACCTGTTTATAAATTAAAAGATTGGAGCAATGATAAAATCATCGGAAACTTCTATACTGCCGAGTTAAATCCAGTGTCTTTGGATTCGGAAAATCTATTTGCTATAGAAAAGGTCCTAAAACGACGAACACGCTCTGGTATAAAAGAAGTTTTCGTTAAGTGGTTGGATTATCCTTCCTCTATGAATTCATGGATTGCTGAAGACAGCGTGAAAACGCTTGGGAAAAAAAGATTAAGTATGGACTCTATTGTATACATCAGAAGCGACGAGTGTGATGACTATTTTAGAGATAATAAGCCTTATAAATTTAAAATTCATTTAAAAACGCCCTTGGTTTTGAAAGGATTCTGGACAGTGGCGTTGATAGAATTCTATTGCTCATCAAAGTCAAAGAATGATAGTGTTTTACACGTCTATTGCAATATTTGCAAAGAAAGTATTTTAGACGGTGAATTGAAACAAATTCTGCGTCGAATACCGCCTAGTAAGGGAGGACAGTGGTTGTATTCCTATGGAACGCCATTTTACCTTCAAGTCGTTAAGCAAGAAATTTATGAAATGGAATTCTATATTGAGACTGAATCTGGTCAACTGGCTTCATTTCTGAATGAACCGTTGATGATTACACTTCGATTTAAAAGTTACCCATTTTATGTTGACAATGAATCATTCTAAACTTTATGTTCCCGATCCTACGCTGTGGATTAATTTCTTCAAGACTAAATCCCGTAGGACGTTGTTGAATCAAAAAGGTGGCAATAATGTTTTATCAGCCAAACGCACTGCTTCTGAAGAACCAATTAATGTGCAATTAGTCTCTCCCGTAGAAGCAGCGGACGATCGGACAGAAAGTACAATCAAGCGATTAAGAAAGAGAGTGAGACCAATGCGGCGACGATCGCGAAAACGTATAAAAAGAAAACAAAAGCCTCCTAATGCCAGAAAGAGAAGCGCGGCAAGTCGCAACAGACGGAAAACACCTAAGCGAAAGCTAAAAAAGAAGAAACGATCTATGAAAATTAGGAAAGACGTATTTACCAGATAAAACTAGAACAATGTCTGTGTTGAATCGCGAAAGTTTTCATGAAGGGATTCCATCAGAGTTAGCTTTGTTCGATTTGCCACCAACCCAGACTGCTGTGCAGGATGCTTACTTTGCTGAAATACGACCTTTGTCGCAAATATCCAACGATGTGCCGATTGAATTTAGAATAGCCGCCTCAAATACTCTCGATTACCTAGATTTGCACGGATCTCAGATATATGTCAAATTGAAAGTAACTAAATCGGACGATTCCAGCCTAGATGGTTCTTCGAAGGTTGGACCAACCAACTTATTTTTACAGTCTTTGTTTTCTGCCGTGGATGTGACACTGCAGAATAAGCTAACTCTAAGCTGTGCTGCAAATCCTTATCGAGCTATGATACAAACGTTACTGAATTATGGTTCTGACGCAAAAAGTAGTCAGTTGACTGCAATGCTATTTCTAAAGGATTCCAACGAAGCCATGAACGATTGCGATACGACCGGTTCCAATGATGGATTAGTCGAACGAGCGGGATACATAGCATTATCAAAATTCTTAGATTTGCAGGGCGGATTATACCACGATTTGTTCCAGATGAAACGTTATTTACTCAATCAGGTAGACGTAAAGGTCAAACTCTACAGATCTACGCCCGCATTTTGCTTGCTCAGCAGCACGTCGGGCACAGACTTCAAGATCGACATAACTGACATATGTCTGCTAGCTCGGAAAGTGCGCGTGAATCCGGCAATAATTTATGCTCAGTCAGAAATGCTGAATAATACCAATGCTAAGTACCCCTTCACGCGTACAGAATTGCGACAACAGAGCATTCCCAAAGGAAATTCGTCATTTCACTGGGATAATCTATTTCAAGGTCAAAAACCAGACAGAGTTGTTGTATGTTTTGTCGATTCGGCTGCAACCTCAGGTCATTTCGACAAAAACCCTTTCAATTTTGAGAATTGCGGTATTAAAACGATAACCTTATATGCCGACGGAGTACCTACCAGTGGGGCGCCGAGCAAGTTGACTTTCAACGCTACGAAAGGGTCGACATTCGTCAGAGCTTACACGGATTTATTTCAGAATTATGGAAAATGGCAGAACAACAGCGGAAATGATATAAGCAGGGAGGACTTTGAAAACGGTTATTCTTTGTTCACTTTTCAGTTGCAGCCGTATTTTGACAACAGAGACGACTATTTATTTCTTTTAAAAACTGCCAATGTCAGACTGGATGTTGAGTTTAACCAACCATTAACAAAAACTATGAGTTGTATAGTCTACTCCGAAAGTTCGAGTATATTTGAAATCAACAAAGAACGCGACATAATTACCGAATAATGAATACTTCGCAATTACTGTGTGTTATACAGTCTGATCCTATTCTCGCAGTCAGCATAAAAGGAGTTTTTCCGGCGGATAAAGTACCTGAATACATTCGTACCGGTGGATTTATTGCAAATACAGATGACAGTTATCGTACAGGAAAGCATTGGTGTGCATTTTATTTCGATGGCTTGGGTCGTTCGGAATTCTTTGATAGTTACGGAAAACGACCAGAATACTACCACAAACGCTTTTCTCTCTGCTTGCAGAACAACTCTGCTGCTCAGCTCTACAATTCTATAAAATTAGGAATAATCAGTCTAATGTATGCGGGCAATACAGTTTGTTTTACCTTATACATCGCGTTCGAGGCCAGTCTATGAAGGACATTACAGAAACTTTAAAAAACACAAAACATGCGGATCAGTATGTTTATGACTATATATCCAAGACTTTTCCATACTGTATATGCTTTGCTCCTCGCTCTGAGTATAACCAATTTTGCTCATCTGTAAATAAATCATTTTAAAATATATACTGTATTGTTTTGTTGTTCTTTACCACTCACAGATTGCTCAATTGTAAATAAAAATCATAATAAAAATATAGCTTATTGTTGTTGTTTTTTTTTTCGTTCTTTATCCCCAGGGAGACTGTGAGAGAGAGAGAGAGAGAGAGAGAGAGAGAGAGAGAGAGGTTCTTTATAAAGTCTCGACTACGTCTTCAACGCGACAATTGCAGTCATGTCTCTTAGCGCAGAAGACGCAGTTTTGAAAATTCCAAGTCCTGCAACCGTAATTTTTTCCGGACCATCGGGGTGTGGTAAAAGTACACTGGTTTACAAAATTTTGAAGAATGCTAGAGGAATGTTCGCCAAGGAGCCAACTCAGATAATGTTTTGCTATAACATTTATCAAAAGGAGTTGTACGATCGACTGAAGAAAGACGTCGAGAATATACGATTCTTTCATGGACTTCCAGAAAAATCTGATTTAGAAAACTGGGGCTCTGATGGTCATCATTCCGTATTGGTTTTGGATGACCTCATGTCCCAGTGTTCATCCTCACAACATATTTGTGATTTATTCACCATTTTTAGCCATCATATGAATTTTACAGTGTTTTTCTTGATTCAGAATTTGTTTTCATATGGAAAACAGTTTAGGACTATTTCTCTCAACGCGCATCAGTTTTTCCTTTTCAGCAATCCACGAGATCTACTCCAGATAAAAAATTTCGCTAAACAATGTTATCCACATAACACAAAATATTTTATCGACGCCTATTTAAGAGCCACTACAACTCGAAAGTTTGGATATCTCGTTGTGGATCTGTCGCCGTCACTATCAGCTGAACCCCCAGGTATTAGACTTCCTGCCTTGCCGTGGCCCTGGGGGCTCAATTCCCACTGGGCACGTTGCTGCTGTGGTCAATGTGCCCACTGGGAAGAGCTAAAGGAAGTACCACCCGTTTGCCGTGGGTGGCGTCCTGTAAACCGGAAGAAGGGATCCTGGAGGTTGAGGGTTACCTGAGGTGGCGGTGCTTCAGGTGCCCAACACGCCTCTTTGGCCTGGCTTTTCGGTGTAGACGGGTGGCCGTGCGGTCCGGCACGGTCAATCGGCTGGTCACGCCGAGCCCTAGAGATACCGCTTTGCTTTCTCTTCAACTCTTTTTGTATCTTTCCTGATACCAACCATATGCCCATTTACCTTACCCTTTTCTGTCTTTTTATCTCTAGAAGGCGGTGGCTTAACGGATCAATCGTGTAGGCATTTTGTTTATACGAGTATATCTCACGTGTATCTCTAACATCTGCGAGTTGGATAACCACTCCAGTATGGTGTTCCCTTGTAGGGCTCCACGGAGGGCGGAGAGCACTTGGGACGAAACTAGAATTTTTTTCTTATGGCTCCTGGAAAAAAACATAACCGCAAATCACCTAACCGCAAATCACCTAACCACAACGCACCTAAACGTAAAAAACAAGAAGATTCATCCGAATCGGATGAACACAGTCAACAATCCAGTCAGCAGTCAAGTCAACAATCTAGTCAGCAGTCTGCTGAACCAAATTTTGACAATGTTCCGCGTTTCTTGGTCGTTACGTCACTTGACGATACACGAACTGTATCTAGCCTTTCCCCCTTCGTCATCGAGAAAAGTATTCTCTCCATTGCCGGACACCCTAAGAGTATAAAACAACTCAAATCGGGTGATCTTCTCTTGGAAGTCGAGAAAAAACAGCAAGTGGTAAGCCTGCTAAACACCAACAAACTCTTTGATCTAAAAGTTAAAGTCGCTTTACATAACACGCTCAATTCATCTAAGGGAGTGATTCGCAGTCCAGAACTGCGTCCTTGCTCAGATGAAGAGATAGTCGATAACCTTAAGGATCAGGGAGTTGTTGGTGTTCGTAACATTCAAGTTCGTAGAAATGGTGTACTAAAACCAACAGCAACTTATGTGTTGACTTTTAATACACCAATTCTACCCAAGAAAATCAAAGTAGCATATCTTTCCATTAACGTAGAGGTATACATCCCAAACCCTCTTAGATGTTACTCTTGTCAGGCTTTTGGCCATCACGAAAGCAGATGTCAGAGAAAAAAACTCTGTCCTAATTGTGGTGAAGAAAAGCATGTTGATAATCACCTCAACTGCAAAAATGAACCCAAATGCGTAAATTGTGATGGCAAACATGCTGTTTTCTCCCGAGACTGTCCGGCGTGGAAAAAAGAAAAAGAAATACTTACCGTCAAATACCAAAGGGGGATAACATTCCCAGAAGCGCGGAAGATTGTCGAAGAGCGATACATAACACCAACCACCAGTTTCGCCAGCATCACAAAGGGTGCTGGTGTAAAATGTACCAGCTCCGCAACACAGACTGCTGAATCATACATTGCTGAACTGAAAAAGTCTGGTGCATGGAGTAAATCCACTCCAGCACCACAAAGTTCAACCAATTTATCAAAAGGCGCAATCCAGGTTGCTTCGGATCGGTCGACAGCGACCGTACCGAAGCCAGCGCCGAATGTAAAAGAGAAACCCGACCCAGGTCGAACTAATAAGGGGTCGCAAGATCCGATAAAAAAACATCAATTGTCTCAAAGACAAACAGACAGACAACGTAAAATGGAAAGAGACAATATAAAATTTCAGAACAGATTCGGATCTTTGAGTGACAGTGATATGGAGTTGACTGAAACTCCATCATCACCAAGTGGCAATAACAGATCGAGGTCTGCCACACCACGAGCTGGTGGTAGCAGATCTATATCACCAATTGCACCTCCATAATGGTTTCTAGTCTTTTAATATCTCTCCTTAAAATGGATTTAAAACACAAAATAATACAATGGAATTGTCGAGGTCTTAAATCAAATTATAATGAACTCTTATTACTTATTTCGCTACTAACCCCATCGGTGTTTTGTTTGCAAGAAACTTTTTTAAAAACTGATGACAACATAGATGTCAGGGGTTTCAATACATACAACTATATCTATTCTGATGGTAACAAACCATCTGGTGGCAGCTCAATTTTTGTTAAATCATGTTTACCACAAAGAGAGATCAAATTAAAAACCGACCTTCAAGCTGTAGCAGTATCGGTTTCTCTGGATAAAGAAACTACAGTTTGCTCTCTATATATCCCACCCTCATTTTCTTTAAAGCCCGAACATCTTGACTCATTGCTGAGTCAACTTCCATCGCCATATCTTTTAGTTGGCGACTTCAATGGTCACAATATTCTATGGGGCTGTAAAGATGTCAATAACAGAGGAGCACTTGTCGAAGATTTTATTGCAAAGAACGATCTTTGCTTGATGAACGATAAATCTTATACTTACCTTCACCCTGCGACAGGTCATTTGTCTTCTTTAGATCTCTCTTTGTGTCACCCATCTCTCTTCTTGGACTATGACTGGTCTGTTCATGATGATCAGTGCGGAAGTGATCACTTTCCTGTTATAATAGAGAGCGTAAACGAACCAGATGAAGACTGTAACCAGAAATGGAAAATGAATAAAGCCGACTGGGAATTATTCCATAATTTATGTGAAGAAGAGTTATCAGTTGATCACTTAAATGAATCATCTGACATTGTTTCTGATTTCACAGATACACTTATTAACATATCAGAACAATGCATTCCAAAGACCTCCACAAATACTAAGAAAAGCAAGCCTTGGTTTAATAATGACTGTAAAGAAGCTATTAAAAAGCGTAAACGGGCTCTAAATAAGTTCTGCAAAAATCCCACTTCAGAAAAGCTCAACGACGTAAAAGTTTTTAGAGCTAAAGCTCGGCGAACAATCCGAGCTTCCAAACGAAAGTCATGGAGAGAATATGTCTCCAAATTGAACTATAAAACCCCCATTAAAAAGGTTTGGGATATGGTACGAAAAATTTCAGGAAAAACAAAGTCTTCTAGTTTTACACATTTAAATACTGAATTTGACACAATAGCTTCAACAAAAAAAGATATTTCAGATACTCTTGGGCACACATTCTTGAGAAATTCATCATCGCGTAATTATTCTGACACTTTTAGAAATTTCAAAAAGGACCAGGAGAAAAGAAAACTTAACTTCAAATCCCTTAATCACGAAGAATACAACACACCATTTAACTTATCCGAACTCGTTGAAGCCATTGAAAAATCACATGATACGGCAACCGGCCCCGATGAAATTCATTATCAGATGCTTAAGCATCTGCCAAAAAGTTCTCTTACAACACTTTTAGATATCTTTAATAATATTTGGGAAACGGGGGTCTGTCCTGAGAGTTGGCGTGTAGCTACAGTTGTACCAATTCCGAAACCAGGGAAAGATCATGCAGAACCTACAAATTATCGTCCGATAGCTTTGACAAGTTGTTTGTGTAAAACATTGGAGAGAATGATAAACAAGAGATTAGTCTGGTACTTAGAGTCCAACAACCTCATTTCAGAATATCAATCGGGCTTTCGTTCGGAACGTAGTACCAATGACAATTTAATTAGACTAGAAACATTTATACGAGATGCTTTCATTAACAAAGAACACGTAGTGGCTGTCTTTTTCGACTTGGAGAAAGCATATGATACAACATGGCGTTATGGAATATTGAAAGATCTACATAACATTGGCCTAAGAGGAAAACTTCCCAGTTTTATTGAAAGCTTTTTAGGGGAGCGCATGTTTCAGGTGCGTGTGGGGTCTACCCTGTCAGATTTCTATGATCAAGAACAGGGTGTCCCACAGGGTAGTATTCTTTCAACTACGCTATTTAACATCAAAATAAACAATATTGTACAATGTTTGGACGACAAAACTGATTGTTCATTGTATGTTGATGATTTTTGTATATGTTACCGTTCAAAAAATATGAAAACAATTGAACGAAAGTTACAACAAAATTTAAAAAGAATAGAAGAATGGACTGATAAAAATGGTTTCAAGTTCTCCAAGTCGAAAACGCAGTGTGTTCATTTTTGTAAACTACGGAAGAAACACGAACATCCTTCCCTGTTTTTATACGGATCACAAATTCCTGTTGTTGAAGAAGCCAAATTTCTTGGGGTCATATTTGATCAAAAGTTATCTTTTATTCCACATATTAAATATCTTAAAGCGAAATGCTTAAAAGCTTTGAATCTTTTGAAAGTTTTAGCTCATACAAGTTGGGGAGCAGATCGGTATACTTTATTACATCTTTACCGGTCTTTAATAAGATCTAAATTAGATTATGGGTCTGTTGTTTATGGTTCTGCCAGAAAGTCCTATTTAAAATCCTTGGATACTATCCATCACCAAGGCCTTCGTCTGGCCATGGGAGCCTTCCGTACTTCTCCCGTATTAAGCCTTTATGTAGAAGCAGGTGAACCATCTTTAACCTCGCGCAGAGAGAAACTTTCTCTTCAGTATGCTATCAGACTTGCTGCAAATCCATCTAACCCGGCATCCAAAATTTCATTTCGACCTCAATTTGTAGATAAGTATGAAACAAAACCCACAGCAATCAAACCTTTTGGATTACGTATTTTACCACTGCTGGAAAATTCAGGTATCGACCTTAAAAATATTCAAAAACATGAAACCGCTGAAGTTCCATCTTGGTGTATTAAACAACCTTCTATTCTGTTCGACTTACATGATGGAAAAAAATCCGAATCAAATCCAATACTTCTCAAACAAAACTTTCAGGTACTGCAGTCACGTTACAATGATTACCAGCAAGTCTATACTGATGGTTCCAAAGAAGGAGATAAAGTTGGCTGTGCGTATGTTTCTAAAGATACGCACAAAACCATGCGCCTTCCAGATGGTTCATCTATTTTTACAGCTGAAGCCAAAGCAATAGACCTAGCTTTAGATTTTATCAGTTCTTCAACAATTCAAAAAGCAATTATATTTTCGGATTCACTTTCTGTGCTTAAGGCTTTAGACCATTCATCATCTAAAAATCCTCAAATTAAAAAATTGATCGAAAAACATCATGAAATTTCTAAAACACACCAAATCTTGTTTTGTTGGCTTCCGAGCCATATTGGCATTGTCGGCAATGAATATGCTGACAAGAAAGCAAAGGAATCGCTCAATCTTGATCCATCTGTTTTTAAAATTCCTTTTAACAATTTTAAACCATTTATCAACAGATACATCTTGTCGGAATGGCAAGGCGAATGGGACCGTGCAATAAATAACAAACTCCATGCCATTAAACCTGTCGTTAGTACAAAATGCTCTCCTCCACAGTTTTCCAGAAAAGAGGACGTAGTATTAACACGACTGCGCATCGGCCATACTAGAGTTACTCATTCTTATATTTTTAATGGTGATGATCAGCCTTCTTGTGTAGGTTGTGATCAGCCATTCACTGTGAAACATATCTTAATTGACTGTGTTGACTTTTCACCCTCACGTATTTTATATTTCAAAGCTGACACTTTGCAACAACTGTTTCGAGATGTACCTGTTGATAATATTATTTTATTCTTAAAAGAAATTGGACTTTTTCATAAGATTTAACTGTTTCAGATTTTTATACATTATCATTCTGACTTTTTACTTTTAATATCATCATAATTATTCATGCCGTTTAACCATCAACCGTTTGACGCTTATGACCCACAAAGAGGGTTGACGCGTCGTTAAACACGAAATCATCATCATCATCATCGACCTCAATTTGTAGATAAGTATGAAACAAAACCCACAGCAATCAAACCTTTTGGATTACGTATTTTACCACTGCTGGAAAATTCAGGTATCGACCTTAAAAATATTCAAAAACATGAAACCGCCGAAGTTCCATCTTGGTGTATTAAACAACCTTCTATTCTGTTCGACTTACATGATGGAAAAAAATCCGAATCAAATCAAATACTTCTCAAACAAAACTTTCAGGTACTGCAGTCACGTTACAATGATTACCAGCAAGTCTATACTGATGGTTCCAAAGAAGGAGATAAAGTTGGCTGTGCGTATGTTTCTAAAGATACGCACAAAACCATGCGCCTTCCAGATGGTTCATCTATTTTTACAGCTGAAGCCAAAGCAATAGACCTAGCTTTAGATTTTATCAGTTCTTCAACAATTCAAAAAGCAATTATATTTTCGGATTCACTTTCTGTGCTTAAGGCTTTAGACCATTCATCATCTAAAAATCCTCAAATTCAAAAATTGATCGAAAAACATCATGAAATTTCTAAAACACACCAAATCTTGTTTTGTTGGCTTCCGAGCCATATTGGCATTGTCGGCAATGAATATGCTGACAAGAAAGCAAAGGAATCGCTCAATCTTGATCCATCTGTTTTTAAAATTCCTTTTAACAATTTTAAACCATTTATCAACAGATACATCTTGTCGGAATGGCAAGGCGAATGGGACCGTGCAATAAATAACAAACTCCATGCCATTAAACCTGTCGTTAGTACAAAATGCTCTCCTCCACAGTTTTCCAGAAAAGAGGACGTAGTATTAACACGACTGCGCATCGGCCATACTAGAGTTACTCATTCTTATATTTTTAATGGTGATGATCAGCCTTCTTGTGTAGGTTGTGATCAGCCATTCACTGTGAAACATATCTTAATTGACTGTGTTGACTTTTCACCCTCACGTATTTTATATTTCAAAGCTGACACTTTGCAACAACTGTTTCGAGATGTACCTGTTGATAATATTATTTTATTCTTAAAAGAAATTGGACTTTTTCATAAGATTTAACTGTTTCAGATTTTTATACATTATCATTCTGACTTTTTACTTTTAATATCATCATAATTATTCATGCCGTTTAACCATCAACCGTTTGACGCTTATGACCCACAAAGAGGGTTGACGCGTCGTTAAACACGAAATCATCATCATCATCACTATCAGCTGAAGAATCACTGTATCGATTAAGAACAAATATATTACCAGAAGAAATAACGATCGTCTATTTGCCATGCGACAAGCAGTTGTAAAGCAGCTTTATTATGTTGGCCTCCTCGTGCGTGCTGATAAACAGCAAAGAGTGGCTTTGTTGAAAACCATTAGCAAGGAGCAGATGAAAGCGATAGTAGAAATTGTTTATAATATTTTACGCGGCTACGGAACGATATCGCAAGAAGATAAAAGTTACTTGCGAAAATATCAGTCAATCATTCGGCGATTCGTTCACAAGCACATCGGATCATCACAACGTAAACAATTACTAGAGAGACATTTTTTTATTTTTTCTAAACTTTTGAAAACTGTTCAAAGGAATATTTCGATACAATGGCGAGAGAGTTAGTATTGATACCACGCTTGAAATATGAAAAATTTCTCGCTCGTCTAGATGGGATATCTAAAACAACATTTGATATTAAAGATAACCATGTGAAGGATGAGACTGATATAGTTAACAACGAATCGACGGTTGATCGTAGCAGTACTGTAAAACATGAAAATGATAACCTAAATAGTGAGAAGTCTGGGGATGCTTCTTTATTGCAACAACCAAATTCTGTTTCTTCACGGTTAGATGATAGACCAATGAAAAAAAGACGTAAAAGCCAATTATCAGACCAATCTGGTGGAAATCAGAAAAAACATAAATATGTGCGACAAACCTTCTCCGAATTTCTCAACAAACAAACTCCATCCCCAAAGTGGATCACCTATAAAATATAGAGCCTAAGCTCACCAACCTTCATTCTAGGCTGGAGTGACGGCAACGTCAATATGTATCGATGTAATACATGTAACAAGGAACTGAAAACTAAATCCGGGTGGATAAAACATGAACTAGCTCACCGTAGCAGCTTTAAATGCGAAACATGCGGAAAACAGTATCGGCGACTGTCCAGTTTAAGACAGCATCAGCGAAAAAGTAAACACGGAAACGGCAGACGCCCTACTAACGTTTTTAAATGTTCCAGTTGCAACGGCGAATTTTCTACCCTTAGAAATCTTATCCGTCATAACGACGAGCGACATAGACAAGTAGGTGGCGCCTCTCAGTCGGCTTTGAATGGTAAGGCAGAAGTTAAAACACTGCGGCCCGTTGGGAATGACAAATTCGATTTAGCGAGTTTTCTCGCGAGTGCCAAAGGAGCTGTTGAAAAATATTTATTGGATGCGGCCAGGCGACATGCTGTTAAATGGTATATAGTGACACAAGTGGAATTATCTCGCGAAACTGCTCAGGGAGAGGTACGTACCGCTGAACCATACTTCAGAAGTGTTACCTATAGTCTCCTGACGTCTGAACAGTTAGAAAGTCACGATTTAAATGCGGCTTTGCAGAAACTAGTAATAGGATTGGAAAAGTACATTCACGAATCTTCCGGTTGGATACTGCAAAGCGTAAAATTACTCAACATACATACAGTTGCGTATAAGCCATTAAACGGTTCTTCTTTTATAGATTTGCCAACAACATTAAAGCAATGCGGCGCGATATTAAACGTCCAAAACACTGACAATAAATGTTTTCTGTGGTCTGTACTTGCTCATTTCTATAGTGTCGATGTCAGTCCAGAAGACGTTGAGCATTATACACCATATGAAAATGAATTAGACATGCGTGGCATCGCGTATCCTGTTTCAATAGCTAAACTGCCACGTTTTGAGCGGCAAAATTCAACAATTTCTGTGAACGTTTTTGGTTTTGAAAACAATGAAATCTATCCATTGAGAGTAACTAAACTGAAGAGAAAGAATCACGTAAATCTACTCTACTTACAAGAGGACATGCGCAGCCATTATTGTTTGATAAAGGATTTAAACAGGTTTTTATACAGAACGAAGAAATCAGGGGCGAGGAAAATGTATTATTGTCCATATTGCCTTAACTGTTTTACGAGAGAGGACCTCTTAAAGAAACATAGCGAATTCTGTTCTTCGAATGGAGAACAGAAAATCGTTCTTCCAGAAAAAGGAAAGGCGGATGTGCTAAAATTTACTGACTTCAAGAAACAAATGATGTCGCCATTTATCGTCTTTTGTGACTTCGAAAGTTTGAATCGCGATATCTCAACATGTCTTCCTTCTCCACAGAAATCAAGTACTACTTCTAAGAAACGTTTAGACGTTTGTTCTTATGGCTACAAACGCGTTTGTAGCGTCGATGATCGTTATACAAAAGATACTGTAGTCTATAGGGGACCCAATGCTTCACAACACTTCATCGAGTCGCTACTACGAGAGGAAAAGGAAATAAAAGAAATATTAAGTCGCATTGAACCCCTGAAGATGAGCCAAAAAGATGAAGATGACTTTGTTAATGCTACTCATTGCTTTATCTGTGATCGCAAATTTGATGTCGATGAAAGTGATAAAGTGATAGATCATTGTCACGTTTCTGGTCGATATAGAGGCGCCGCATGCGGCGCGTGTAACCTTAATTTTCAGATATGTTCTCATATACCAGTTTATTTTCACGGTTTTCGAAACTTTGATTCTCAC
Source organism: Lucinisca nassula (assembly GCA_963580285.1). Classification (NCBI taxonomy): domain Eukaryota; kingdom Metazoa; phylum Mollusca; class Bivalvia; order Lucinida; family Lucinidae; genus Lucinisca; species Lucinisca nassula. The sequence continues at coordinate 15,869,978 of OY757020.1, read as the reverse complement.
ATAATCTGTCAAGCTATAGGCGAATATGAGGACAGCAGAAAGGGAATCAAGTGCATTCCTCAAAATATGGAACGTTACATTAGTTTTAGTCTAGGTGCTTTGAGATTTTTAGATAGCTACCAGTTTCTGAGCTCGTCTATAGAATGTTTGACTGACAACTTGAAAGCCAATGGTGGTTTACAGCGTTTTAAACATTTCTTCAGTGAATTTTCCGATCGGCAAACGGCTGAGTTGCTGCTGCGTAAAAATGTCTATCCATATGACTATATGAATGATGAAGAAAGATTCCTGGAAACTACGATTCCGCCGAAAGAGGCCTTTTACTCCGCAGTAAAGAAATCGGACATATCTGATGACGATTACAAACATGCGTGTCATGTATTTGAAAGGTTAAAATTACAAAATTTAGGGGAATATAGCGATCTTTATTTGAAGACTGATGTGCTCCTTTTGTGCGATATTTTCGAAAATTTCAGAGATGTTTCGCACAAGAATTTCAAATTGGATCCCGCTCATTTTTATTCAAGTCCGGGGCTAAGTTTCAGTGCCATGCTTAAGATGACCAAAGTAGAGTTAGAATTGCTTACGGATATCGATGATCTTCAACTTTGGGAGAGAGGTACACGTGGTGGAATCAGTTATATCGCAGACAGATACGCAGTAGCCAATAATCCTTATATGCAAACTTACGATCCAAATAAGGAGATTAGTTTCATAGAGTTTTGGGATGCAAACAATCTTTACGGGTGGGCGTGTCAGCAGCCATTACCGATTGGCGAGTTCAGGCGATTAAGTGCCGGTGAAATAGAAACCTTTGACGTTCTCGCAATTTCGGACAATGCCGAAAAAGGATATCTCATTGACGTCAGCCTCCGCTACCCTGATTATCTCCACGATGACCATAATTGTTTCCCTTTAGCCCCAGTGAAACGGAGTATCAAAGATGAAGAACTGTCCGACTATGCCAAGTGCGCGTGGGAAAAATTGCGCGGTAAATCCAAACGCCCAAAAACTGAAAAATTGCTTTGCAGCTTAGAGGATAAAGATCACTACGTGCTGCATTACAGAAACCTAAAACTGTACCTTCAGCTCGGTCTTCAGATCAAGAGGATTCACGGTGTGCTGGAATTCAGACAACAAGCTTGGCTTAAACCCTACATAGACTTCAACACCGAGAAACGAAAGGAAGCAAGAACGGAATTTGAAAAGTCATTTTACAAGATTTTGAACTGCTCAGTGTTCGGAAAACTTATGGAGTGTCAAAGAAAACATTTAGATGTAACGCTGACTAATTCGGAAAGAAAACTGTGTAAATTAACCGCAAGACCGTCTTTTAAAGAGTGTAGAATTTTCAACCACACCTTAGTGGGTGTACACTGTAAAAGAATCAAAGTGCTCATATCAAAACCAGTCTACGCCGGTCAGACTGTGTTGGATTTAAACAAATTACTTATGTATCAATTTTGGTATGGTTATTTGAAACGCAAATACAGTACAGACTGTCGATTACTGTGCACTGATACGGATTCCTTCCTCTTTGAAGTGCGTACTAGAGGCGATTTTTATAAAGATTTACGAGAAAATGTGCATTATTTCGACTTTAGTGACATGCCAAAATCTGACAGTCTTTACTCTACTATCAATAAGAAACGCCCAGGCGTTTTTAAGCCGGAATTACCGGGAAAAATCATTAGGAAATTCTGTGGGTTAAGATCTAAAATGTATGCTCTCGTATATGAGGACGGAGAAGGAAGAAATGTTGAGAAGAAGAAGGCAAAGGGGGTTGCGAAAAGCACTATTAACCGCGATTTACGCTTTAGCATGTATGAGGATGCTTTGTTCAATAAAACAGAACTCCTGTCGTCCATGGACCTAATACGAAGTCATTCACACACCATCTACTGCGAAACTGTAAGGAAGAAAACTTTGAGTGCATTCGATGATAAGAGATTTTTGCTTAGTGACGGCGTAAACAGTTTGAGCTACTCGCACTATAGCATTAAACAAAAATGCTTTTCCGATTGACACTGTTTAATATATACAATTATATTGTAAATAAAAAGAAATATATGCTTATATTGTATTACACCATCATGATATATAATTCGAGCTAACACTAGTGACTTTAGTTATTTTTATCCCACATCTCAATAATAATTGCTTTCAAATGTATCTGCTTCCCCCATCTAGTTGTACTAGATGTCTGTTTTTGGTCAAACTGTTCGCCAAGTTCTATAGTAATTAGGTTTGCTAAGTTCTATGCTATATGAGTGTGAAGAGTGAAGGCTCTGACCGAGCATCAGAGCCTTAGCTGTTTGCATATGGTAAAAAAAAAATACTAAAGCCCCATGTGCTAGCTCATTTGTGATATTCATAATTGCCATTTTTAAAATGAAAATTGCTATTATACTCTGAAGATAATCAGGGATAGTTATTGTTTTTTATATGTTACATTCCATACTGGAATAATACACTTTGAATTGAGATTTTGAGATCGTTTAATTTTACAAGTTTTTTTCATATTGCAAGCCTTTGTTATTGGCTCAGGATGTACAACCATAAAGAAAATATTTTAACTTTGTCTTATAAATTGACCTTAGATCCTATTGTTTTCAATAGGGCTTGAGATGTCATTTCATCTCAGTGTTGGGTGAAAGTCCCACAAAATTGGAAGCAAAGTCACCAAAATGACCTATACACTGTTGACAGGGATGTTAAACCTTAAATCAAAAGTTGATTGTGACATAATGGGAAAGTTAACACATTTTCTTCCTTGGATGTAGCTCGTGCTTGATATTATTCCATATTGGAACAATGCTTGTATAGTTGAGGTTTTGAGAATATTTAAATTTATAAGAACATTTTTTGATATAACAATTTTACATATATCCAATTTAGATGATTTTTATTTCTAGTCATAATCATTGGTGCTAGAAGATGTGATTATTCGTTGATTTGTTATGAAAATAAAATTAAAAAAAAGATATATGTGTTTGTTTGATCTATGAATATGCAATGTTAGCAAAAACTTGATTTGAGATCAGGTTCATCTAAAGAAAGTTCTGCCCACAAACTTTGAACTAACAATTATGATGTTATATCAAATTCATACATGATGTAATGTGGTAAAAATGATTAATGTTTTTTAATATGGGAATATTGTGAAACCTTGCATACTGTTATTACGTCTGAGATAACAATCTATGTTTTAAAAAGAAACCTATTTTTATAGTGATGTAAGCAAAAATTGTGGCGAAAAGAAATAAAGTAATTTTCAGATATATAGCCTGAATTTTTCGTATTTTAAAGCTTGTGACTAGTCAATTTGAAGATAAAATCTATACTGAAAACTATTTTATTCTTTATGTAAGCAAATATTGATTGCTTGAAATTGGACTGTCTGCCTATATGATAATTATGCAAACGAGGGACATGGACTGCCTATATGATAATTATGCAAATGAGGGACGCTAGATATGATAATTATGCAAATGAGGGACACTGGACTACCTGCACTTTAGTTCTACTGACATGCCTACACAACCTTATATGCAATTGTACCAAGTACCATTAATATATATCTCCAAGCGTACTGGAGTTATGACCATTAAAAGGCAATGTCTACAGTCGGAACGGTGCCAGGCTGATTGCTATATCCCCGAAGCTTTTTCGGTCTGGGGATAATAAGCCATGGGTAATCGAGACCTTCACGGTCTACTGTTCCTTTTTCAGATCTGTTGATCAGGAATCTCATGGGATACAAGAGAAGTTGTTGTATGTTATTATATCGCTGTGTGCTGGTGCAGTTACTTGTATCGTTGTCCTGGTAATAATTATCGCTGTTTGAGATGGAATCGACAGAACAGGGGAGTTTATAAGGTGGAGCCCAGACGGGAACCAGTGAGGTACTTAATCCCTTATTCCGCTGAACACGACAATCCCTATCTTTGCAAACAGTGTAGATCAAGATCACATTACAATAACATAGTGGCATAGTGCGTTCTTTCATATCTCCAACACAGTTATTTTTTCGGATGAAAATTTCTGATATTTTTTGACAACATATCAAACATGTGTTGTGGCTGCTCGTTAGAACCGCCTCATAGCGGCTGTTCTAACGAGTACCCACAACCTATGTCTTAGAGCAAAAAAAAATGAGAAATTGTGTATACCCCATTGAACCCCAGTTTTGTTTTCTCTATATAAAGTGGGGTTTAGAGGGGTGTTCGTTTCACGGACTTGTTGACGTGATGAGACGCCATCTGATCAGGATCTACACTGTTTGTAATGCAGCTTTTGAATTGAAAAAAAAAAAACACATTGTATCAAATGGTTTGACTGTCAAAAAGATGGTGTGGCTAAATACTTTTTTCAGCAGGACAAGGGGAAACATGACAACATTTAGAGGATCTTACATGAGTGTTCATGTATTATTGAATTTATTAAACGAGTTGAGGAAAAGGCGAGTTGAGGAAAAGGGATAAAATGCGAGGCTTTGCCGAGCATTTTATCCCTTTTCCTCAACGAGTTTAATAAATTCAATAATACATGAGCACGAATGCAAGATTCTATTTATCATATGACATTAAAAACTCATTTTAGTCACGATTGTTTACAAAAAATATCAATATTCCGCCATTAGTAAACGCGACGTCGTTAAGGACGTCGTATATGTAACGTTACTTGACGTATCTAGCTAATTTGCATATTTAATCCACTAGTGGATAATCGAAAATATTACATGGCGTTATTACACTCTCAGACGCGAAGTCATATGATAAATCACGATATCGCACATATGGCAAAAAATGTGGTAGAAAAAAAATGTTTTATTTTTCTGATGCAATTTTATGTACTCTGTAGCGGTAGCGGGGACATATTGTTTTTGCCTTGTTTGTTTGTTTGTTGGTTTGTATGTGGGTAACTTTAACATTGGTCATAACTTTTGAACCGTTGGAGGTACAGTATTCATATTTGGCATGAAGATTCCTTGTGACATGAGCTTCACATTCATGTAAAAATATTTGACCTTTGACCTACTTAAAAGAAAAAAATAACATTGGTCATAACTTTTGAACCTCTTGAGATACAGCCCCCAGGTATTAGACTTCCTGCCTTGCCGTGGCCCTGGGGGCTCAATTCCCACTGGGCACGTTGCTGCTGTGGTCAATGTGCCCACTGGGAAGAGCTAAAGGAAGTACCACCCGTTTGCCGTGGGTGGCGTCCTGTAAGCAGGAAGAAGGGATCCTGGAGGTTGAGGGTTACCTGAGGTGGCGGTGCTTCAGGTGCCGCTTCAGGTGCCCAACACGCCTCTTTGGCCTGGCTTTTCGGTGTAGACGGGTGGCCGTGCGGTCCGGCACGGTCAATCGGCTGGTCACGCAGAGCCCTAGAGATACCGCTTTGCTTTCTCTTCAACTCTTTTTGTATCTTTCCTGATACCAACCATATGCCCATTTACCTTACCCTTTTCTGTCTTTTTATCTCTAGAAGGCGGTGGCTTAACGGATCAATCGTGTAGGCATTTTGTTTATACGAGTATATCTCACGTGTATCTCTAACACCTGCGAGTTGGATAACCACTCCAGGATGGTGTTCCCTTGTTGGGCTCCACGGAGGGCGGAGAGCACTTGGGACGAAACTAGAATTTTTTTCTTATGGCTCCTGGAAAAAAACATAACCGCAAATCACCTAACCGCAAATCACCTAACCACAACGCACCTAAACGTAAAAAACAAGAGGATTCATCCGAATCGGATGAACACAGTCAACAATCCAGTCAGCAGTCAAGTCAACAATCTAGTCAGCAGTCTGCTGAAACAAATTTTGACAATGTTCCGCGTTTCTTGGTCGTTACGTCGCTTGACGATACACGAACTGTATCTAGCCTTTCCCCCTTCGTCATCGAGAAAAGTATTCTCTCCATTGCCGGACACCCTAAGAGTATAAAACAACTCAAATCGGGTGATCTTCTCTTGGAAGTCGAGAAAAAACAGTAAGTGGTAAGCCTGCTAAACACCAACAAACTCTTTGATCTAAAAGTTAAAGTCTCTTTACATAACACGATCAATTCATCTAAGGGAGTGATTCGCAGCCCAGAACTGCGTCCTTGTTCAGATGAAGAGATAGTCGATAACTTGAAAGATCAGGGAGTTGTTGGTGTTCGTAACATTCAAGTTCGTAGAAATGGTGTACTAAAACCAACAGCAACTTATGTGTTGACTTTTAATACACCAATTCTACCCAAGAAAATCAAAGTAGCATATCTTTCCATTAACGTAGAGGTATACATCCCAAACCCTCTTAGATGTTACTCTTGTCAGGCTTTTGGCCATCACGAAAGCAGATGTCAGAGAAAAAAACTCTGTCCTAATTGTGGTGAAGAAAAGCATGTTGATAATCACCTCAACTGCAAAAATGAACCCAAATGCGTAAATTGTGATGGCAAACATTCTGTTTTCTCCCGAGACTGTCCGGCATGGAAAAAAGAAAAAGAAATACTCACCGTCAAGTACCAAAGGGGGATAACATTCCCGGAAGCGCGGAAGATTGTCGAAGAGCGATACATAACACAAACCACCAGTTTCGCCAGCATCACAAAGGGTGCTGGTGTAAAATGTACCAGCTCCGCAACACAGACTGCTGAATCATACATAGCTGAACTGAAAAAATCTGGAGCATGGAGTAAACCCACTCCAGCACCACAAAGTTCAACCAATTTATCAAATGGCGCAATCCAGGTTGCTCCGGTTCGGTCGACAGCGACCGTACCGAAGCCAGCGCCGAATGCAAAAGAGAAACCCGACTCAGGTCGAACTAATAAGGGGTCGCAAGATCCGATCAAAAAACATCAATTGTCTCAAAAACAAACAGACAGACAACGTAAAATGGAAAGAGACAATATAAAATTTCAGAACAGATTCGGATCTTTGAGTGACAGTGATATGGAGTTGACTGAAACCCCATCATCACCAAGTGGCAATAACAGATCGAGGTCTGCCACACCACGAGCTGGTGGTAGCAGATCTATATCACCAATTGCACCTCCATAATAGTTTCTAGTCTTTAAATATCTCTCCTTAAAATGGATTTAAAACACAAAATAATACAATGGAATTGTCGAGGTCTTAAATCGAATTATAATGAACTCTTATTACTTATTTCACTACTAACCCCATCGGTGTTTTGTTTACAAGAAACTTTTTTAAAAACTGATGACAACATAGATGTCAGGGGTTTTAATACATACAACTATATCTATTCTGATGGTAACAGACCATCTGGTGGCAGCTCAAGTTTTGTTAAATCATGTTTGCCACAAAGAGAGATCAAATTAAAAACAGACCTACAGATTCTATGACGGCTCCAACGTAAAGGCTTATTGAAAATTAAAGAGATAATGTTGGTTGGTGCCTGATGCTCTGTCTCTGGTCGGGCTCATCGGAGTCTAACTTGGTTTTCTTTTGCTCCAGCATTTCAGTGGTTTCTTGCTGTTGAGTCCTCACCGTTGTCTCACCTCTGTGGTTCTTTGATTTCTGTGTTCACGGAGATGTTGCACTGATGAGTTAGGAGGCCTTCATGCGGACTGAACAAATTATTTGTCTTAATCGCGACGGAAGTAAGGGCGAGGATTGTGGCCACGTAAAATCGATTTAAGCCCCCCAGTGGAAATCTTCCACTGACCGTTCCAAGGCGGCTCTTCCGTGGCGATTTATTTATGTTGTTGTTTGTTACTTACTGTGTATATCACTTGTGTCTTTTAATTTTGGATGGCCATATGGCCATTTTGTGGGAAAGTAACTGTCCATATGGCCTTCCTTTGTTTAGGTTTCCATTATGGTCTGGTCGCTTAATGTTTGTATTTCATTCCCTTTGGTGTCTTTTATGGATGGAGTAAGTTAATTGTATCAATTCCTGATCTTTGTTTTACTTCTACTCTACAAGCTGTACCCCCAGGTATTAGACTTCCTGCCTTGCCGTGGCCCTGGGGGCTCAATTCCCACTGGGCACGTTGCTGCTGTGGTCAATGTGCCCACTGAGAAGAGCTAAAGGAAGTACCACCCGTTTGCCGTGGGTGGCGTCCTGTAAGCCGGAAGAAGGGATCCTGGAGGTTGAGGGATATCTGAGGTTGCGGTGCTTCAGATTCCCAACACGCCTCTTTGGCCTGGCTTTTCGGTGTAGACGGGAGGCTGTGCGGTCCGGCACAGTCAATCGGCTGGTCACGCCTTGCCCTAGAGATACCGCTTAACTTTCTCTTCCGTTCTTTTTCTCTTTAGGGCTCCGCGGAGGGCGGAGAGCACTTGAGATGAATCTTTAAACCTTCTTCATGGGTCCCCCTTCTTCTAGTAACCGCAACAAAACCAAACGTAAAAAAGATGAGTCATCGGAGTCTGACTCCGATGAACCCAGTCAGCAGTCTGTACCACCAAATGTTCCTCGCTTCTTGGTCATGACATCACTTGATGATACACGTACGGTGTCAAGTTTATCGCCTTTCGTCATCGAAAAAAGTATAGTGTCCATGGCCGGACAACCAAAAAGCATTAAGAAGCTTAGGTCAGGTGATCTACTTATCGAAGTCGAGAGAAAACAGCATGTAGAAGCTTTGCTTAAAACGAAAAAAATATTTGACCTGAAAGTAAAAGTTTCCCTCCACAATACACTGAATTCCAGTAAAGGTGTCATACGCAGCCCTGAATTACGTCCTTGCAGTGATGAAGAAATCATCGAAAACCTCCGAGACCAAGGCGTCATTGGTGTACGTAACATACAAGTTCGTAGAAATGGTGTATTAAAACCCACCAGTACTTACGTGTTGACTTTTAATACACCAGTTCTGCCCAAGAAAATCAAAGTAGCATATCTTTCCGTAAATGTAGAGGTATATATACCAAACCCTCTCAGATGTTACTCGTGTCAGGTTTTCGGTCACCACGAAAGCAGATGTGAGAAGAAAAAACTCTGTCCAAACTGTGGTGAAGAAAAACATGTTGATAATCATCAAAACTGCAAGAATGAAGCCAACTGCGTAAATTGTGGAGGTAAACATGCTGTTTTCTCTCGAGATTGTCCGGCATGGAAAAAAGAAAAAGAAATACTCACCGTCAAATACCAAAGGTCGATAACATTTCCAGAAGCGAGGAAGATTGTTGAAGAACGTTACAAAACACCAAGCACCAGTTACGCCAGCATAACAAAGGGTGCTGGTGTTAAAGTCGCAAATAGTGGAACGCAGACTGTTGAATCTTGCATTGCTGAACTGAAAAAATCTGGTGCATGGAGTACTACTCCAGCACCACAAAGTTCAACCAATTTGTCAAATGGCGCAATCCAGGTTGCTTCGGATCGGTCGACAGCGACCGAACCAAAGCCAGCGCCGCATGTAAAAGAGAAATCCGACTCCGCACGGACCAATAAGGGATCGGAAGAACCGATCCAAAAAGATTACACAAAGATAGGGCTACCCTCTGACGAGGACGATGATGAACTAATGGATGATGATGACTCTCCAACCAATCCTCGCAAGGGTAGCAAAATTACAAGGATACCTTATATAAGGTAGGTTAATTTCGTCGATAACGACGCATTAGTTTCTAGTCGTATAAATATCTCTCCATAAAATGGATCTAAAACACAAAATAATACAATGGAATTGTCGAGGTCTTAAGTCAAATTATAACGAACTCTTATTGCTTCTTACTTTATTAAACCCATCGGTTTTTTGTTTGCAGGAAACTTTTTTGAAAACTGATGACAACATCGATATTAGGGGTTTCAATTCATACAACTATATATACTCTGATGGTAACAGACCATCTGGTGGTAGTTCAATTATTGTTAAATCTTGTTTACCACAAAGAGAGATCAAATTAAAAACAGAACTACAGGCCGTGGCAGTGTCGGTTTCTCTGGATAAAGAAACTACAATTTGCTCTCTATATATTCCACCCTCATTTACTGTAAAGCCCGAACATCTTGAGTCGTTGCTGGGTCAGCTTCCATCGCCGTATCTTTTAGTTGGTGACTTCAATGGTCACAACATTCTGTGGGGTTGTAAAGATAACAACAACAGAGGAGCACTTATTGAGGATTTTATTGCACAGAACGATCTCTGTTTGATGAATGATAAATCTTATACTTACCTTCACCCTGCGACAGGTCATTTGTCTTCTTTAGATCTCTCTTTGTGTCACCCATCTCTCTTCTTAGATTATGACTGGTCTGTCCACGATGATCAGTGCGGAAGTGATCACTTCCCTGTTATAATTGAGAGCGTAAACGAACCAGATGAGGACTGTAATCATAAATGGAAAATGAATAAAGCCGACTGGGAATTATTCCATAATTTATGTGAAGAAGAGTTATCATTTGATCAATTTAATGAATCATCCGACATTGTTTCTGATTTCACAGATACACTTATTAATATATCAGAACAATGCATTCCAAAGACCTCAACAAATACTAAGAAAAGCAAGCCTTGGTTTAATAATGATTGTAAAGAAGCTATTAAAAAGCGTAAACAGGCTCTAAATAAGTTCTGCAAAAATCCCACTTCAGAAAAGTTAAATGACGTAAAAGTTTTTAGAGCTAAAGCTCGGCGAACAATCCGAGCTTCCAAACGAAAGTCATGGAGAGAATATGTCTCCAAATTGAACTACAAAACCCCCATTAAAAAGGTTTGGGATATGGTACGAAAAATTTCAGGAAAAATAAAGCCTTCTAGTTTTACACATTTAAATACTGAATTTGACACAATAGCTTCAACAAAAAAAGATATTTCAGATACTCTTGGTCACACATTCTTGAGAAATTCATCATCGCGTAATTATTCTGACACTTTTAGAAATTTCAAAAAGGACCAAGAGAAAAGAAATCTTAACTTCAAATCCCTTAATCACGAAGAATACAACACACCTTTTAACTTATCCGAACTCGTTGAAGCCATTGAAAAATCACATGATACGGCAACCGGCCCCGATGAAATTCATTATCAGATGCTTAAGCATCTGCCAAAAAGTTCTCTTACAACACTTTTAGATATCTTTAATAATATTTGGGAAACGGGGGTCTGTCCTGAGAGTTGGCGTGTAGCTACAGTTGTACCAATTCCGAAACCAGGGAAAGATCATGCAGAACCTACAAATTATCGTCCGATAGCTTTGACAAGTTGTTTGTGTAAAACATTGGAGAGAATGATAACCAAGAGATTAGTCTGGTACTTAGAGTCCAACAACCTCATTTCAGAATATCAATCGGGTTTTCGTTCGGAACGTAGTACCAATGACAATTTAATAAGACTAGAAACATTTATACGAGATGCTTTTATTAACAAAGAACACGTAGTGGCTGTCTTTTTCGACTTGGAGAAAGCATATGATACAACATGGCGTTATGGAATATTGAAAGATTTACATAACATTGGCTTAAGAGGAAAACTTCCCAGTTTTATTGAAAGCTTTTTAGGGGAGCGCATGTTTCAGGTGCGTGTGGGGTCTACCCTGTCAGATTTCTATGATCAAGAACAGGGTGTCCCACAGGGTAGTATTCTTTCAACTACGCTATTTAACATCAAAATAAACAATATTGTACAATGTTTGGACGACAAAACTGATTGTTCATTGTATGTTGATGATTTTTGTATATGTTACCGTTCAAAAAATATGAAAACAATTGAACGAAAGTTACAACAAAATTTAAAAAGAATAGAAGAATGGACTGATAAAAATGGTTTCAAGTTCTCCAAGTCGAAAACGCAGTGTGTTCATTTTTGTAAACTACGGAAGAAACACGAACATCCTTCCCTGTTTTTATACGGATCACAAATTCCTGTTGTTGAAGAAGCCAAATTTCTTGGGGTCATATTTGATCAAAAGTTATCTTTTATTCCACATATTAAATATCTTAAAGCGAAATGCTTAAAAGCTTTGAATCTTTTGAAAGTTTTAGCTCATACAAGTTGGGGAGCAGATCGGTATACTTTATTACATCTTTACCGGTCTTTAATAAGATCTAAATTAGATTATGGGTCTGTAGTTTATGGTTCTGCCAGAAAGTCCTATTTAAAATCATTGGATACTATCCATCACCAAGGCCTTCGTCTGGCCATGGGAGCCTTCCGTACTTCTCCCGTATTAAGCCTTTATGTAGAAGCAGGTGAACCATCTTTAACCTCGCGCAGAGAGAAACTTTCTCTTCAGTATGCTATCAGACTTGCTGCTAATCCATCTAACCCAGCATTCCAAATCTCATTTACACCTCAATTTGTAGATAAGTATGAAACTAAACCCACAGCAATCAAACCTTTTGGATTACGTGTGTTACCACTTCTTGAAAATTCAGGCATATAGCTTAAAAATATTCAAAAACATGAAACCGCCGAAGTTCCGTCTTGGTGTATTAAAAAACCTTCTATTCTGTTTGACTTACATGATGGCAAAAAATCCGAATCAAATCCTATTCTACTCAAACAAGACTTTCAGGTACTGCAGTCACGTTACAAGGATTACCAGCAAGTCTATACTGATGGTTCCAAAGAAGGAGATAAAGTTGGTTGTGCTTTTGTTTCTCAAAATACGCACCAAACCTTGCGCCTTCCAGATGGTTCATCTATTTTTACAGCTGAAGCCAAAGCAATAGACCTAGCTTTAGATTTTATCAGTTCTTCAACAATTCAAAAAGCAATTATATTTTCTGATTCACTTTCTGTGCTAAATAGTAGAAGTAAAACAAAGATCAGGAATTGATACAACTAACTTACTCCATCCATAAAAGACACCAAAGGGAAAGAAATACAAACATTAAGCGACCAGACCATAATGGAAACCTAAACAAAGGAAGGCCATATGGACAGTTACTTTCCCACAAAATGGCCATATGGCCATCCAAAATTAAAAGACACAAGTGATACACACAGTAAGTAACAAACAACAACATAAATAAATCGCCACAGAAGAGCCGCCTTGGAACGGTCAGTGGAAGATTTCTTTAGACCATTCATCATCTAAAAATCCTCAAATACAAAAACTGATCGAAAAACATCATGAAATTTCTAAAACGCACCAAATCTTGTTTTGTTGGCTTCCGAGCCATATTGGCATTGTCGGCAATCAGTTTGCTGACAAGAAAGCAAAGGAATCGCTCAATCTTGATCCATCTGTTTTTAAAATTCCCTTTAATAATTTTAAACCATTTATCAACAGATACATCTTGTCGGAATGGCAAGGCGAATGGGACCGTGCAATAAATAACAAACTCCATGCCATTAAACCTGTCGTTAGTACAAAATGCTCTCCTCCACAGTTTTCCAGAAAAGAGGACGTAGTATTAACACGACTGCGCATCGGCCATACTAGAGTTACTCATTCTTATATTTTTAATGGTGATGATCAACCTTCTTGTGTAGGTTGTGATCAGCCATTCACTGTGAAACATATCTTAATTGACTGTGTTGACTTTTCGCCCTCGCGTATATTGTATTTCAAAGCTGACACTTTGCAACAACTGTTTCGAGATGTACCTGTTGATAATATTATTTTATTCTTAAAAGAAATTGGACTTTTTCATAAGATTTAACTGTTTCAGATTTTTATACATCATCATTCTGACTTTTTACTCTTAATATCATCATAATTATTCATGCCGTTTAACCATTAGCCGTTTGACGCTTATGGCCCACAAAGAGGGTTGACGCGTCGTTAAACACGAAATCATCATCATCATCTACAAGCTGTAGCAGTATCGGTTTCTCTGGATAAAGAAACTACAATTTGCTCTCTATATATCCCACCCTCATTTTCTTTAAAGCCCGAACATCTTGACTCATTGCTGAGTCAACTTCCATCGCCATTTCTTTTAGTTGGCGACTTTAATGGTCACAATATTCTTTGGGGCTGTAAAGATATCAATAATAGAGGAGCACTTGTCGAAGATTTTATTGCAAAGAGCGATCTTTGTTTGATGAATGATAAATCTTATACTTACCTTCACCCTGCGACAGGTCATTTGTCTTCTTTAGATCTCTCTTTGTGTCACCCATCTCTCTTGTTGGACTATGACTGGTCTGTTCATGATGATCAGTGCGGAAGTGATCACTTCCCTGTTATAATTGAGAGCGTAAACGAACCAGATGAGGACTGTAACCAGAAATGGAAAATGAATAAAGCCGACTGGGAATTATTCAATCATTTATGTGAAGAAGAGTTATCAGTTGATCACTTTAGTGAATCATCCGACATTGTGTCTGAGTTCACAGATACACTAATTAATATATCAGAACAATGCATTCCAAAGACCTCCACAAATACTAAGAGAAGCAAGCCTTGGTATAATAATGACTGTAAAGAAGCTATTAAAAAGCGTAAACAGGCTCTAAATAAGTTCTGCAAAAGTCCCACTTCAGAAAAGCTAAACGACGTAAAAGTTTTTAGAGCTGAAGCTCGGCGAACAATCCGAGCTTCAAAACGAAAGTCATGGAGAGAATATGTCTCCAAATTGAACTACAAAACCCCCATTAAAAAGGTTTGGGATATGGTACGAAAAATTTCAGGAAAAACAAAGTCCTCTAGTTTTACACATTTAAATACTGAATTTGACACAATAGCTTCAACAAAAAAAGATATTTCAGATACTCTTGGTCACACATTCTTGAGAAATTCATCATCGCGTAATTATTCTGACACTTTTAGAAATTTCAAAAAGGACCAGGAGAAAAGAAAACTTAACTTCAAATCCCTTAATCACGAAGAATACAACACACCTTTTAACTTATCCGAACTCGTTGAAGCCATTGAAAAATCACATGATACGGCAACCGGCCCCGATGAAATTCATTATCAGATGCTTAAGCATCTGCCAAAAAGTTCTCTTACAACACTTTTAGATATCTTTAATAATATTTGGGAAACGGGGGTCTGTCCTGAGAGTTGGCGTGTAGCTACAGTTGTACCAATTCCGAAACCAGGGAAAGATCATGCAGAACCTACAAATTATCGTCCGATAGCTTTGACAAGTTGTTTGTGTAAAACATTGGAGAGAATGATAAACAAGAGATTAGTCTGGTACTTAGAGTCCAACAACCTCATTTCAGAATATCAATCGGGGTTTCGTTCGGAACGTAGTACCAATGACAATTTAATAAGACTAGAAACATTTATACGAGATGCTTTTATTAACAAAGAACACGTAGTGGCTGTCTTTTTCGACTTGGAGAAAGCATATGATACAACATGGCGTTATGGAATATTGAAAGATCTACATAACATTGGCTTAAGAGGAAAACTTCCCAGTTTTATTGAAAGCTTTTTAGGGGAGCGCATGTTTCAGGTGCGTGTGGGATCTACCCTGTCAGATTTCTATGATCAAGAACAGGGTGTCCCACAGGGTAGTATTCTTTCAACTACGCTATTTAACATCAAAATAAACAATATTGTACAATGTTTGGACGACAAAACTGATTGTTCATTGTATGTTGATGATTTTTGTATATGTTACCGTTCAAAAAATATGAAAACAATTGAACGAAAGTTACAACAAAATTTAAAAAGAATAGAAGAATGGACTGATAAAAATGGTTTCAAGTTCTCCAAGTCGAAAACGCAGTGTGTTCATTTTTGTAAACTACGGATGAAACACGAACATCCTTCCCTGTTTTTATACGGATCACAAATTCCTGTTGTTGAAGAAGCCAAATTTCTTGGGGTCATATTTGATCAAAAGTTATCTTTTATTCCACATATTAAATATCTTAAAGCGAAATGCTTAAAAGCTTTGAATCTTTTGAAAGTTTTAGCTCATACAAGATGGGGAGCAGATCGGTATACTTTATTACATCTTTACCGGTCTTTAATAAGATCTAAATTAGATTATGGGTCTGTTGTTTATGGTTCCGCCAGAAAGTCCTATTTAAAATCCTTGGATACTATCCATCACCAAGGCCTTCGTCTGGCCATGGGAGCCTTCCGTACTTCTCCCGTATTAAGCCTTTATGTAGAAGCAGGTGAACCATCTTTAACCTCGCGCAGAGAGAAACTTTCTCTTCAGTATGCTATCAGACTTGCTGCAAATCCATCTAACCCGGCATCCAAAATTTCATTTCCACCTCAATTTGTAGATAAGTATGAAACAAAACCCACAGCAATCAAACCTTTTGGATTACGTATTTTACCACTGCTGGAAAATTCAGGTATCGACCTTAAAAATATTCAAAAACATGAAATCGCCGAAGTTCCATCTTGGTGTATTAAACAACCTTCTATTCTGTTCGACTTACATGATGGAAAAAAATCCGAATCAAATCCAATACTTCTCAAACAAAACTTTCAGGTACTGCAGTCACGTTACAATGATTACCAGCAAGTCTATACTGATGGTTCCAAAGAAGGAGATAAAGTTGGCTGTGCGTATGTTTCTAAAGATACGCACAAAACCATGCGCCTTCCAGATGGTTCATCTATTTTTACAGCTGATGCAATAGACCTAGCTTTAGATTTTATCAGTTCTTCAACAATTCAAAAAGCAATTAAATTTTCGGATTCACTTTCTGTGCTTAAGGCTTTAGACCATTCATCATCTAAAAATCCTCAAATTCAAAAATTGATCGAAAAACATCATGAAATTTCTAAAACACACCAAATCTTGTTTTGTTGGCTTCCGAGCCATATTGGCATTGTCGGCAATGAATATGCTGACAAGAAAGCAAAGGAATCGCTCAATCTTGATCCATCTGTTTTTAAAATTCCTTTTAACAATTTTAAACCATTTATCAACAGATACATCTTGTCGAAATGGCAAGGCGAATGTGACCGTGCAATAAATAACAAACTCCATGCCATTAAACCTGTCGTTAGTACAAAATGCTCTCCTCCACAGTTTTCCAGAAAAGAGGACGTAGTATTAACACGACTGCGCATCGGCCATACTCGAGTTACTCATTCTTATATTTTTAATGGTGATGATCAGCCTTCTTGTGTAGGTTGTGATCAGCCATTCACTGTGAAACATATCTTAATTGACTGTGTTGACTTTTCACCCTCACGTATTTTATATTTCAAAGCTGACACTTTGCAACAACTGTTTCGAGATGTACCTGTTGATGATATTATTTTATTCTTAAAAGAAATTGGACTTTTTCATAAGATTTAACTGTTTCAGATTTTTATACATTATCATTCTGACTTTTTACTTTTAATATCATCATAATTATTCATGCCGTTTAACCATCAACCGTTTGACGCTTATGACCCACAAAGAAGGTTGACGCGTCGTTAAACACGAAATCATCATCATCATCATAAACGACGTAAAAGTTTTTAGAGCTAAAGCTCGGCGAACAATCCGAGCTTCCAAACGAAAGTCATGGAGAGAATATGTCTCCAAATTGAACTACAAAACCCCCATTAAAAAGGTTTGGGATATGGTACGAAAAATTTCAGGAAAAACAAAGTCCTAGTTTTACACATTTAAATACTGAATATGACACAATAGCTTCAACAAAAAAAGATATTTCAGATACTCTTGGGAGCACATTCTTGAATAATTCATCATCGCGTAATTATTCTGACACTTTTAGAAATTTCAAAAAGGACCAGGAGAAAAGAAAACTTAACTTCAAATCCCATAATCACGAAGAATACAACACACCTTTTAACTTATCCGAACTAGTTGAAGCCATTGAAAAATCACATGATACGGCAACAGGCCCCGATGAAATTCATTATCAGATGCTTAAGCATCTGCCAAAAAGTTCTCTTACAACACTTTTAGATATCTTTAATAATATTTGGGAAACGGGGGTCTGTCCTGAGAGCTGTCGTGTAGCTACAGTTGTACCAATTCCGAAACCAGGGAAAGATCATGCAGAACCTACAAATTATCGTCCGATAGCTTTGACAAGTTGTTTGTGTAAAACATTGGAGAGAATGATAAACAAGAGATTAGTCTGGTACTTAGAGTCCAACAACCTCATTTCAGAATATCAATCGGGTTTTCGTTCGGAACGCAGTACCAATGACAATTTAATAAGACTAGAAACATTTATACGAGATGCTTTTATTAACAAAGAACACGTGGTAGCTGTCTTTTTCGACTTGGAGAAAGTATATGATACAACATGGCGTTATGGTATATTGAAAGATCTCCATAACATTGGCTTAAGAGGAAAACTTCCCAGTTTTATTGAAAGCTTTTTAGGGGAGCGCATGTTTCAGGTGCGTGTGGGGTCTACCCTGTCAGATTTCTATGATCAAGAACAGGGTGTCCCACAGGGTAGTATTCTTTCAACTACGCTATTTAACATCAAAATAAACAATATTGTACAATGTTTGGACAACAAAACTGATTGTTCCTTGTATGTTGACGATTTCTGTATATGTTACCGTTCAAAAAATATGAAAACAATTGAACGAAAGTTGCAACAAAATTTAAAACGAATAGAATAATGGACTGATAAAAATGGTTTCAAGTTCTCCAAGTCGAAAACGCAGTGTGTTCATTTTTGTAAACTACGGAAGAAACACGAACATCCTTCCTTGTTTTTATACGGATCACAAATTCCTGTTGTTGAAGAAGCCAAATTTCTCGGGGTCATATTTGATCAAAAGTTATCTTTTATTCCCCATATTAAATATCTTAAAGCGAAATGCTTAAAAGCTTTGAATCTTTTGAAAGTTTTAGCCCATACAAGTTGGGGAGCAGATCGGTATACTTTATTACATCTTTACCGGTCTTTAATAAGATCTAAATTAGATTATGGGTCTGTTGTTTATGGTTCTGCCAGAAAGTCCTATTTAAAATCATTGGATACTATCCATCACCAAGGCCTTCGTCTGGCTATGGGAGCCTTTCGTACTTCTCCCGTATTAGGCCTTTATGTAGAAGCAGGTGAACCATCTTTAACTTCGCGCAGAGAGAAACTTTCTCTTCAGTATGCTATTAGAATTGCTGCTAATCCATCTAACCCGGCATCCAAAATTTCATCGGAAGTACACTGTAGGAGGATTTATCCGGAAATCCGGAAACGAACATTTACAGACGGACGGAGGGACGGACAGACGGGCGGACGAACGGATGCCGGGGGGTGGGGGGGGGCATAACATAATACGACCGTTTTTCAAACGGGCATATAAAAACTACTTAAAAAACACGAAATTTACTATGGCAAAATGCCATTTTCCCATGCAATGTAGGGTTTACATGTATTTACATGTGTCTTCCAAAGACGGCCCTGTTAACATGTTGAGTTGTGTAGCTAGACCAAACTTAGATTACGAAAACACGCCTATAGAAAACTTTAACGGCGAAAAAAGGAAAATTTTAAGCTGAAAAAATGTTATATTTTTCTTATTTCGGTTCAAAATATGGATTGTGGGTACTCCTTAGAACCGCCTCATCGAGGCGGTTCTAACGAGAATCAACAATCTATATTTTAGAGCAGAAATAAGAAAAATTAGGTTTACCCCTGTAAACCCCAATTTCTTTATATAAAAGTGGGGTTCAAAGGGGTCAAAATTATATAGATGTGTTTTTATGATGTGTTTTGGTCTTTAGAACTGCCTCATCACTACATCATCACGAAAACACGCCTATATAATTTTGACCCCCTAGAACCCTACTTTAATATTGTAAAACTGGGGTTTACAGGGGTATACCTTATTTTACTTATTTCTGCTCCAAAACATAGACTGTGGGTACTCGGTAGAACCTCCTCGATGAGGCGGTTCTAACAACTTCCCACATTCTATATTTTGAACAGAAATAAGGAAACTATCACAATTTTTCATCTTAAAATGTTCGTTTTTTCGGCGGAAAAGATTACAATGTATTTGTATAGGCGTGTTGTCGCAATGTTTTGTGCAGAAAAAAAATCATTTTAGTGCATTAGAAAGATTTTTTTCATCTGTATGATATAATGGCGTTCTCCTTTACCCTTTGAAGTAGCACTTTTCACACGGTACATTTTGATATTTTTTGCATTATCATCACAAAAACAAGCCAATAAAAATTTGACCCCCTTGAACCCCATTTTTCTTATTTCTGCTCCAAGACATAGGTTGTGGGTACTCGTTAGAACCGCCTCAATGAGGCGGTTCTAACGAGCACCCAAAACCTATGTTTGGAGCACAAATAAGAAAAATATCACAAATTTTCATCAGAGAAAGTACCTTTTTTGAGGTTGGAAACATGCACTGTATCACACGGATGCCTTATCGTTATGTAACGCAAACATAAGTTGTGGGTTCTCTTGAGAACCGTTGTAATGAGGCGGTTCTGAAGAGTACCAACAATCTATGATTTACTAAGGCGGTTCTAACAAGCGCTCATAACCTACCATTTCGTGAACATGTAAGTGGTCCTCTTTTTTATGTCCCTGGTAGCGATAGCGGTGACATATTGTTTTTCCCCAGTCTGTTTTCTTAGCTCACCGGAGCCGAAGGCTCGGGGGAGGGGGGTGCTATTGTGATCGGTCACCGTCCGTCGTCGTATGTCCGTCCGTCCGTCCATTCACAAATTTCTTAAACAGCATCTCCTCATAAACTACAGAACAGATTCTGACCAAACTTGGCAGAAATGATTTTTGGGTGGTCCTCTCTCAAAGTTGATAACAGAATTTAATTCAGCGCAGATTTCTGGTTGCCATGGCAACAGAAAGGAGAAAATCTGATTTTTAGCTCACCTGAGCCTTTAGGCTCATAGGTGAACTTATAGTATAGCCATGGTCCGTCGTCCGTCCGTCCATCCACCATTTTCAAAGATCTGCTTCTCCTATGCTGCAGGGCCAATCAAAGCCAAATTTCATATGGAGCCTCAGTGGGATGGGGGAACGAAAGTTTGTTCGCGGGGTCTGGATCACATGACCAAGATGGCCGCCATGCCCATATATGGTAAAAAGCCTTCAAAAATCTTCTTCTTCAGAACCATAAGGCCAGTGGCCTTGAAACTTGGCATGTAGCATATGGTACTCGGGCCCATCATGGTTTGTACAAATGGTGACCCCGGGTTGACCTTGACCTATTTTACAGCAATGTCAAATTTGCCGAAGTAGGCTTTTGCATGGGGCAAAGTGAAAATAATGGATTTATAGGAAAACCATTGAAGACAGTGTCACCAAAATTTGTAGATCAGGTAAAGTAACTGAAAACATGAAGATCTATGGGTCAGAAAGGTCAAGGTCATTCTTTGGCCTTAGACCAAGGTCATTCAGGATCCATATTTCAAACATTTTTTTCTCCAAAACTGCTGAGCCTCCAAAACTGCTGAGCCAATTTAAGTGAAATTTAATATGGAGCCTTTGTGAGTTGAACAAATGAAAAAATGCCAATACGGTCTAGATCACATGACCAAGATGGCCGTCACGCCTATATATATGGTAAAAAGCCTTAAAAATTATTCTTCTCCAGAACCGTAAGGCCCGTCTGTCCGTCGTCCGTCCGTCCGTCCGTCCGTCCACCATTTTCAAAGATCTTCTTCTCCTATACTGCAGGGCTAATCAAAGCCAAATTTCATATGGAGCCTCAGTGGGATGGGGGAACGAAAGTTTGTTCGCTGGGTCTGGATCACATGACCAAGATGGCCGCCATGCCCATATATGGTAAAAAGCCTTCAAAAATCTTCTTCTCCAGAACCATAAGGCCAGTGGCCTTGAAACTTGGCATGTAGCATATGGTATTCGGGCCCATCATGGTTTGTACAAATGGTGACCCCGGGTTTACCTTGACCTATTTTACAGCAATGTCAAATTTGCCGAAGTAGGCTTTTGCATCGGGCAAAGTGAAAATAATGGATTTATAGGAAAACCATTGAAGACAGTGTCACCAAAATTTGTAGATCAGGTAATGTAACTGAATACATGAAGATCTATGGGTCAGAAAGGTCAAGGTCATTCATTGGCCTTAGACCACGGTCATTCAGGATCCATATTTCAAACATTTTTTTCTCCAAAACTGCTGAGCCCATTTAAGTGAAATTTAATATGGAGCCTTTGTGAGTTGAACAAATGAAAAAATGCCAATAGGGTCTAGATCACATGACCAAGATGGCCGTCACGCCTATAGATATGGTAAAAAGCCTTAAAAATTCTTCTCCAGAACCGTAAGGCCAATGGCCTTGAAACTTGGCATGTAGCATATGGTACTCAGGCCCATCATAGTTTGTACAAATGGTGACCCCGAGTTGACCTTGACCTATTTTACAGCAATGTCAAATTTTCCGACTTAGGCTTTTGCATGGGAAAAAGTGAAAATAATGGATTTTTAGGAAACCATTGAAGACAGTGTCACCAAAATTAGTAGATAAGGTAAAGTAGCTGAATACATGAAGATCTATGTGTAAGAAAGGTCAAGGTCATTAATTGACCTTAGACCAAGGTCACGCAGGTTCCATATTTCAAACATTTTTTCTCAGAAACTACTGAGCCAATTGAAGTGAAATTCAATATGGAGCCTTTGGGAGTTGAACAAATGAAAAGCTTCCAACATGGTCTAGATCACATGACCAAGATGGCCACCACGCCCATATATGGTAAAGAAACTTCGAAATTCTTCTTCTCAAGAACCGTAAGGCCAATGGCCTTGAAACTTGGCATGTAGCATATGGTACTCGGGCCTATCATAATTTGTTCAAATGGTGACCCTGGGTTGATCTTGACCAATTTTACAGTAATGTCAAATTTGCTGACTTAGGCTTTTGCATAGGAAAAAGTGAAAATAATGGATATTTAGGGAAACCATTGAAGACAGTGTCACCAAAATTTGTATATTAGGTAAAGTAACTGAATACATGAAGATCTATGGGTAAGAAAGGTCAAGGTCATTCATTGACCTTAGACCAAGGTCACTCCGATTTCATATTTCAAAAAAAAACAAACAATTTTTTCTCAGAAACTACTGAGCCAATTTAAGTGAAATTCAATATGGAGCTTTTGTGAGTTGAACAAATGAAAAGTTGCCAGTACGGTCTAGATCACATGACCAAGATGGCCGCCACGCCCATATATGGTAAAAAGCCTTCAAAAATTTTCTTCTCCAGAACCGTAAGGCCAATGGCTTTGAAACTTGGCATATATCATATGGTACTCGGGCTCATCATAGTTTTTACAAATGCTGACCTTCGGTTGACCTTGACCTATTTTATGGCTGTGTCAAATTTGTCAACTTAGGCTTTTGCATGAAAAGTTAAAAAAAATATGACAAATGGAATAAACCATAATGAAAGCATGGGCTTCGAACTGTCAGAAAGGTAGGAATAGGTGGAAAGTTTTATCACATTGTTAGACATCAAAATTTTGTTCCCACAAGTTATGTACCCCTGCTCTGAGGCTATATACATATATAAAAACATTAAAATGTACACCAGGACCAGGTGTCAGGTGAGCGTTTACAGGACCACTGGTCCTCTGGTTTAAATCTTCTTGTCTGAAACCAGAGGACCCTGGTCGTTGATATTTGGTATGAAGATTCTTCTAGTGAACCTCTACCAAAATTGTTCAAATTTTAGCCATTGGACAAAATATGCCCCCCCCCGCACCAGGGCCTACTGGTTTTACATTGACTTCTATAGGGAAAACCTTTAAAAATTTTCTTGTCTGAATCAAGAAGGGCCAATTCCTTGACATTTGGTATGAGGCTTAACCTAGTGGACCAAAACTGCTCAAATTATAGCCCTGGAGCCAAAAATGCCCCCAAACAAGGGCCTACTGGTTTTACATAGGCTTTTATAGGGAAAACCTTTACAAACCTTCTTGACTAAAACCAGAAGGCCCAGGTATTTGATATTGATGTTTGGTATGAGGCTTCATCTAGTGGACCCCTACCAAGATTGTTCAAGTTATAGCCCTGGGGCTAAAATGCTCCCCGCACCAGGGCCAATGGTTTTACATAGGCATATATAGGGAAAACCTTTAAAAATCTTCTTGTCTGATACCAGATTGCCCAGGTCTATGATATTTGGTATTAAGCTTCATCTCTTGGACCACTGTCAAGATTGCTCAAATTATAGCCCACGGGCCAAAAATAACCCCTGCACCATGGCCTACTGGTTTTGCATAGGCTTAGGTGGTACTAAGGCCTATGAACTTCAGCCTTTAGTTGTAGAGAGGGCTTTAGTTGATGACCACATTTGGCATTCAGCCACCAAGTTTGCTGTCTGTGTTACAGAAGGCCAAGACAAGCTTTCTACGTTATATTGGTTACCTAAACTCCATAAAAGACCTTACAAAGCACGGTTTATTGCAAATTCAAGCTCTTGTACCACCACTGAACTCCCCAAATTATTTACTTCATATTTTACTGACATCAAGAAGCATGTGATAAAATATTGCGATAGAGTCTTCGAAAGATCAGGTAGAAATCTGTTTTGGTCTATAGAAATTCTAATGAAGTTTTAAATAAACTGAAATCTAGGCGTTTTCGTGCTTCAAGTCTGTCTAATTATGATTTTTCCACCCTGTACTCTACACTTCCTCATAATCTTATAAAAGAAAAACGTAATGATTTAATTGAATGGACATTTCATAGGGAAGACTCCCTCTATCTTGCATGTAATGTAAGAAATGCTTTTCTCACTTCTGAAGAGCATAAACATTATACTTTATGGTCATGTCAGAAAGTGTGTGAAGCTCTCACCTTTCTACTTGACAATATTTACATACGATTTGGTACTACGTTATTTAGACAAGTTTTGGTATTCCGATGGGTACTAATTGCGCACCCTTTGTGGCTGATCTGTTTTTTTTTTTTTTTTTTTTTTTGTGTGTTGTTTTTTATTTTTTGTTATGAGAGAGACTTCATGATGAAAACCAGTCTGAAATCATTGGAGCTTTTAGCTCGACTTCTAGATATTTGGATGATTTATTAAATATTGACAATACCTATTTCGAGGGTTTGATCAGTCAAATTTACCCCCCAGAACTTCAGTTAAATAAAGCAAATTCTTCTGATACCGTGTCACCGTTTTTGGATTTACTTCTATTTATTGTAGATGGGTTTGTTTCTTGCAAAACTTATGATAAACGCGATGATTTTGATCTTGTGATTGTAAATTTTCTTTTTTGGATGGTGATGTTTCTCGCACGCCATCCTATGGCGTTTATATTTCGCAATTCGATTTGCCAGAGTGTGTAGTCCTGTAACTGACTTCAACACTCGCAATAAATTGTTAACTGCTAAACGTCTTAATCAGGGTTATCGGTACCATAAACAACGCAAAACCTTTTCAAAATTTTATAGACGTCATTCTGATTTAATTTCGAAATTCAATGTTGGACTTAAATCTCTTCTGCAACAAGGTCTATCGGAACCCTAATTTTATGCTTACTTAGTATAAACATTCAGAAAAATATATATAACCACAATGACTTCAGCAACCAATTCCGTACAATCATTCTTCGATATAAAAAGGTTAGGTACAGCATAAATGTTGTACGACAGACTGCATGCATGGTAGTTAACCCAATCACTGTTGACAACTTTGCTTCCCTCTTTAATTGCACGCCGGTGGGTCAGGCCTAAGATTCTATGTCGGTTCAAGCGTAATTTTTTCGGCTTACTGAGAATTAGAGAGATCTAATTCAATGTAACATTGGTTGGTGCCTGATGCTCTGTCTCTGGTCGGAACCATCGGAGTCTAACTGTTGGTTTTCTTTTGCTCCGGCATTTCAGTGGTTTCTCACTGTTGTTTCATATGGAACAGTATTAAGGTAAAAACTCAATTATGCAATGTGCAATTACAAAATGAATTGTTGAAACCGCACTTTGCATTATGAACCTTTCCATATCTTACTACTTTATTCGAATATGCAACATGCACATTCTAATTTGAGACATTTGTATTTAAATATGGCATTTGGACGTCCTATTTTGCAATATTCAGTTTCGATTCTGCTGTGGTTAGACGGGGTACCAGTCATTGAGGTGACGGTAACGTTCGGTAATGTCCGTGGATTTGCCGTATTTTTTTCCGATGACAAGCGTCCGTTTGAGAAGATCGCATTTGCTTTTCCAGGGGCAAAATTCAAGCCAGCAGCAATAAATTTTATCCGGCTATATAATAATCTATCTATCTTTTCATACTGCATCACCCCCTCGCGGGGATTACGTGCAGGTATAATTCGGATATTTACAATAATGTGTACGTTTGCATCTTTAAAAAAAAATTTACAGCGGGGTTCCTTATTTATATATTTATGAGAAACAGGATTTTTATTTAAAAGTTAATACTTGTTTGACGAAGGGGAAAGTACTCTATCGTTGAATATTTACTAAAATAAATTACCATGTGCCGAATCCATGGATTTGAAATGAGCATAGATTGTTAAAATTGATTAATTCATACAATTTTCATAAATCTGATCCTTCTGAGGTGTTACTTATAAAGATATTAGTTACTAATTGCAACCTCACTCAAACCTCAAATGCTTGGATATTATAGAAGTATGTATATGTCCGCTCAGGGAAAAACCGGGCGATGGTCTCCCTGTTCACGGACACGGGACCTTACCAGCTGACCGTGCGGGAAACTGGTAAACAACAGCCAGTGCCTCTATTCCCATTGTTACTCTGATGAACATTACTTACTCATACTCAGCCCCGACCCACAACCATAGAAACGCACCTGTGGTCACAATGACAGCTGTCATATTCATATGTCCGTCTGTCGTCATAAGTTAGACTTGGGCATGATGGCTTTCATCCAACAGAATCACAACGCAAAAAAAGCTAGTCGTCTGTCAGTTCGTCCGTCCGTCTCTCTTCAGCCAGCAAAACCTTGCTGAGCTAGTGTCGCGACTGTCTTAACCAGCCTACTACATATTTCTTCAAGTTCTACATGTAACGATTTGGCAAATGGAGTGGCTGAATCCAAACCATTTTGTACTTACATGTATTTCCATGTATTAGGTCTACGCCAAAGTTTTATCTTCTTCTTGTTTTATTACAGTTAGACCGCGTACAGCGTACCCAGGTTTACCTGGCGGAACTTAACGACATTATTTATTTATTTATTCACTTACTATTAAAGTGTAAAGAATCTAGAAAAAAATGTTTTTTGATGTATTAGATTTGTACATTTTACCGCCGAAAAATACAACAACAAAAATTGTAAGATGAAAAGTCGTGATGATATTTTTCTGACTGTTGCTTAAAATATACATTTTGGGTACACGTAGAAGCGCCTTTTCGATGCGGTTCTAACGAGTACCCACAATCTATATTTTGGAGTAGAAATGAGAAAAATAATGTATACTCCTGTAAATCCCAGTTTTACTCTATAAAAGTGGGGATCAAGTGTGTGTGTGTGGGGGGGGGGGGGGTCAGAATTATAAAGATGTGTTTAATGGTGGGATGCGCTTGGTGTGTGAGTGCGTTTTTAGTTTTACGTCTCACCAACAGCTAAGGTCATACGGAGATGGGACCTGGGTTTAAAGATTGATCCGAAATTCTAGAGAAGCCCGGGGTCGATCCTGCGATCCCTGGTTACTAAGGCGAGTAGCATAACCACAGCACCACAGAGGCTTCCGGCGCTTGATATGTTACATTGTAGCAGGTGCGGGTTTTCCACCTGCACTCCGGTATGAAAGTATTTGCTTCGCGTTGTGTTTTGTCAAAAAGGTGGAAACCTTTGCGTTTTGTCACTTGAAGCCAAAAATCTAGTATAAAAAGTCAGATAGTTTTCTATTTTCTTATAAATTAATGAATGCATTTAACACAAACAGTTACGAACATCTATATAAACATGTGACAAAATAAACAGGGAATCAGACCCCCGGCCCTCGGGGCTTGAAGAAATAGATGGGCTGCATGAACTGAAACCGACCCGCACACCAGTACTGGTAAACCGCTTAGAGGATCTAAGTCTACCGAGCCAAAGCGGTGCTTACAAACCCTATTGGTTTCATTGGGCGACAGGGCTTTGATATGTCATTTCATCTCAGTGTCGGGTAAAAGTCCCACAAAAGTGGAAGCAAAGTCTCCAAAATGACCTATATTGTGTTGACGGTGACGTTAAAACATCAAATCAAACAACAGAACCAAAATGCCTAGTTTTAGAAATTCCGTTGGATATGCCCTAAATCAGAAATAAATGTTACAGGGAACGTAAGTCGTAGTTCATCTGAAAGCATTTTCACGAAAGAGAGTTGTAGCTATGTTTGCTTTCAAGTGATCATAAAGGAGCAGTCTCACAAAGGTCTACACGATTAGGACAGGAGCCTTTCTGTGCCATACAAAATTAGTTTAAGTATTTACAACAAATTTATATTTTAGAGGTGCAATGGCCTGAACACATTTGCGATATATTTAGATAAAACTTGGACACAAAACAAACCAAGTAAAGCTGATTCCTGGTCTGACATATAAAATAAAAATTATGTGTAAATGATTTTATCGGGAAGGGTGCAGTGTCCCCAAATCGTCCGTTTAATGCCAAAAATATAGTTCTCTCATTTCTTTCACTCCTCCGTGTCACCAATACGCTTGCAGATTTTTTTTGGTATCTGCCGAATACAGGCGGGCGTTTACGGGAACGGTACGAAAGAACGATCACAGCGCCACTGAACGAGAATAATGGGAACTAGAAGAAGCAGAATCGGAATTTCAAGTTGCAAAATAGGACGAGAAACAGAAAGAAAACTACACAAATTCCAAAATCAGACTACAAAAATGAATATCATAATGCAGTGTTGCACAATTGTAACTGAATAAAGCATAACACAATATCAAAATTGCATATTGATGATGATGATGATGATGATTTCGTGTTTAACGACGCGTCAACCCTCTTTGTGGGTCATAAGCGTCAAACGGTTGATGGTTAAACGGCATGAATAATTATGATGATATTAAAATTAAATAGTCAGAATGATAATGTATAAAAATCTGAAACAGTTAAATCTTATGAAAAAGTCCAATTTCTTTTAAGAATAAAATAATATTATCAACAGGTACATCTCGAAACAGTTGTTGCAAAGTATCAGCTTTGAAATATAAAATACGTGAGGGTGAAAAGTCAACACAGTCAATTAAGATATGTTTCACAGTGAATGGCTGATCACAACCTACACAAGAAGGCTGATCATCACCATTAAAAATATAAGAATGAGTAACTCTAGTATGGCCGATGCGCAGTCGTGTTAATACTACGTCCTCTTTTCTGGAAAACTGTGGAGGAGAGCATTTTGTACTAACGACAGGTTTAATGGCATGGAGTTTGTTATTTATTGCACGGTCCCATTCGCCTTGCCATTCCGACAAGATGTATCTGTTGATAAATGGTTTAAAATTGTTAAAAGGAATTTTAAAAACAGATGGATCAAGATTGAGCGATTCCTTTGCTTTCTTGTCAGCATATTCATTGCCGACAATGCCAATATGGCTCGGAAGCCAACAAAACAAGATTTGGTGTGTTTTAGAAATTTCATGATGTTTTTCGATCAATTTTTGAATTTGAGGATTTTTAGATGATGAATGGTCTAAAGCCTTAAGCACAGAAAGTGAATCCGAAAATATAATTGCTTTTTGAATTGTTGAAGAACTGATAAAATCTAACGCTAGGTCTATTGCTTTGGCTTCAGCTGTAAAAATAGATGAACCATCTGGAAGGCGCATGGTTTTGTGCGTATCTTTAGAAACATACGCACAGCCAACTTTATCTCCTTCTTTGGAACCATCAGTATAGACTTGCTGGTAATCATTGTAACGTGACTGCAGTACCTGAAAGTTTTGTTTGAGAAGTATTGGATTTGATTCGGATTTTTTTCCATCATGTAAGTCGAACAGAATAGAAGGTTGTTTAATACACCAAGATGGAACTTCGGCGGTTTCATGTTTTTGAATATTTTTAAGGTCGATACCTGAATTTTCCAGCAGTGGTAAAATACGTAATCCAAAAGGTTTGATTGCTGTGGGTTTTGTTTCATACTTATCTACAAATTGAGGTCGAAATGAAATTTTGGATGCCGGGTTAGATGGATTTGCAGCAAGTCTGATAGCATACTGAAGAGAAAGTTTCTCTCTGCGCGAGGTTAAAGATGGTTCACCTGCTTCTACATAAAGGCTTAATACGGGAGAAGTACGGAAGGCTCCCATGGCCAGACGAAGGCCTTGGTGATGGATAGTATCCAAGGATTTTAAATAGGACTTTCTGGCAGACCCATAAACAACAGACCCATAATCCAATTTAGATCTTATTAAAGACCGGTAAAGATGTAATAAAGTATACCGATCTGCTCCCCAACTTGTATGAGCTAAAACTTTCAAAAGATTCAAAGCTTTTAAGCATTTCGCTTTAAGATATTTAATATGTGGAATAAAAGATAACTTTTGATCAAATATGACCCCAAGAAATTTGGCTTCTTCAACAACAGGAATTTGTGATCCGTATAAAAACAGGGAAGGATGTTCGTGTTTCTTCCGTAGTTTACAAAAATGAACACACTGCGTTTTTGACTTGGAGAACTTGAAACCATTTTTATCAGTCCATTCTTCTATCCTTTTTAAATTTTGTTGTAACTTTCGTTCAATTGTTTTCATATTTTTTGAACGGTAACATATACAAAAATCATCAACATACAATGAACAATCAGTTTTGTCGTCCAAACATTGTACAATATTGTTTATTTTGATGTTAAATAGCGTAGTTGAAAGAATACTACCCTGTGGGACACCCTGTTCTTGATCATAGAAATCTGACAGGGTAGACCCCACACGCACCTGAAACATGCGCTCCCCTAAAAAGCTTTCAATAAAACTGGGAAGTTTTCCTCTTAAGCCAATGTTATGTAGATCTTTCAATATTCCATAACGCCATGTTGTATCATATGCTTTCTCCAAGTCGAAAAAGACAGCCACTACGTGTTCTTTGTTAATAAAAGCATCTCGTATAAATGTTTCTAGTCTTATTAAATTGTCATTGGTACTACGTTCCGAACGAAAGCCCGATTGATATTCTGAAATGAGGTTGTTGGACTCTAAGTACCAGACTAATCTCTTGTTTATCATTCTCTCCAATGTTTTACACAAACAACTTGTCAAAGCTATCGGACGATAATTTGTAGGTTCTGCATGATCTTTCCCTGGTTTCGGAATTGGTACAACTGTAGCTACACGCCAACTCTCAGGACAGACCCCCGTTTCCCAAATATTATTAAAGATATCTAAAAGTGTTGTAAGAGAACTTTTTGGCAGATGCTTAAGCATCTGATAATGAATTTCATCGGGGCCGGTTGCCGTATCATGTGATTTTTCAATGGCTTCAACGAGTTCGGATAAGTTAAATGGTGTGTTGTATTCTTCGTGATTAAGGGATTTGAAGTTAAGTTTTCTTTTCTCCTGGTCCTTTTTGAAATTTCTAAAAGTGTCAGAATAATTACGCGATGATGAATTTCTCAAAAATGTGTGACCAAGAGTATCTGAAATATCTTTTTTTGTTGAAGCTATTGTGTCAAATTCAGTATTTAAATGTGTAAAACTAGAAGACTTTGTTTTTCCTGAAATTTTTCGTACCATATCCCAAACCTTTTTAATGGGGGTTTTATAGTTCAATTTGGAGACATATTCTCTCCATGACTTTCGTTTGGAAGCTCGGATTGTTCGCCGAGCTTTAGCTCTAAAAACTTTTACGTCGTTGAGCTTTTCTGAAGTGGGATTTTTGCAGAACTTATTTAGAGCCTGTTTACGCTTTTTAATAGCTTCTTTACAGTCATTATTAAACCAAGGCTTGCTTTTCTTAGTATTTGTGGAGGTCTTTGGAATGCATTGTTCTGATATGTTAATAAGTGTATCTGTGAAATCAGAAACAATGTCAGATGATTCATTTAAGTGATCAACTGATAACTCTTCTTCACATAAATTATGGAATAATTCCCAGTCGGCTTTATTCATTTTCCATTTCTGGTTACAGTCTTCATCTGGTTCGTTTACGCTCTCTATTATAACAGGAAAGTGATCACTTCCGCACTGATCATCATGAACAGACCAGTCATAGTCCAAGAAGAGAGATGGGTGACACAAAGAGAGATCTAAAGAAGACAAATGACCTGTCGCAGGGTGAAGGTAAGTATAAGATTTATCATTCATCAAGCAAAGATCGTTCTTTGCAATAAAATCTTCGACAAGTGCTCCTCTGTTATTGACATCTTTACAGCCCCATAGAATATTGTGACCATTGAAGTCGCCAACTAAAAGATATGGCGATGGAAGTTGACTCAGCAATGAGTCAAGATGTTCGGGCTTTAAAGAAAATGAGGGTGGGATATATAGAGAGCAAACTGTAGTTTCTTTATCCAGAGAAACCGATACTGCTACAGCTTGAAGGTCGGTTTTTAATTTGATCTCTCTTTGTGGTAAACATGATTTAACAAAAATTGAGCTGCCACCAGATGGTTTGTTACCATCAGAATAGATATAGTTGTATGTATTGAAACCCCTGACATCTATGTTGTCATCAGTTTTTAAAAAAGTTTCTTGCAAACAAAACACCGATGGGGTTAGTAGCGAAATAAGTAATAAGAGTTCATTATAATTTGATTTAAGACCTCGACAATTCCATTGTATTATTTTGTGTTTTAAATCCATTTTAAGGAGAGATATTTAAAGACTAGAAACTATTATGGAGGTGCAATTGGTGATATAGATCTGCTACCACCAGCTCGTGGTGTGGCAGACCTCGATCTGTTATTGCCACTTGGTGATGATGGAGTTTCAGTCAACTCCATATCACTGTCACTCAAAGATCCGAATCTGTTCTGAAATTTTATATTGTCTCTTTCCATTTTACGTTGTCTGTCTGTTTGTCTTTGAGACAATTGATGTTTTTTTATCGGATCTTGCGACCCCTTATTAGTTCGACCTGGGTCGGGTTTCTCTTTTACATTCGGCACTGGCTTCGGTACGGTCGCTGTCGACCGATCCGAAGCAAGCTGGATTGCGCCTTTTGATAAATTGGTTGAACTTTGTGGTGCTGGAGTGGATTTACTCCATGCACCAGACTTTTTCAGTTCAGCAATGTATGATTCAGCAGTCTGTGTTGCGGAGCTGGTACATTTTACACCAGCACCCTTTGTGATGCTGGCGAAACTGGTGGTTGGTGTTATGTATCGCTCTTCGACAATCTTCCGCGCTTCTGGGAATGTTATCCCCCTTTGGTATTTGACGGTAAGTATTTCTTTTTCTTTTTTCCACGCCGGACAGTCTCGGGAGAAAACAGCATGTTTGCCATCACAATTTACGCATTTGGGTTCATTTTTGCAGTTGAGGTGATTATCAACATGCTTTTCTTCACCACAATTAGGACAGAGTTTTTTTCTCTGACATCTGCTTTCGTGATGGCCAAAAGCCTGACAAGAGTAACATCTAAGAGGGTTTGGGATGTATACCTCTACGTTAATGGAAAGATATGCTACTTTGATTTTCTTGGGTAGAATTGGTGTATTAAAAGTCAACACATAAGTTGCTGTTGGTTTTAGTACACCATTTCTACGAACTTGAATGTTACGAACACCAACAACTCCCTGATCCTTAAGGTTATCGACTATCTCTTCATCTGAGCAAGGACGCAGTTCTGGACTGCGAATCACTCCCTTAGATGAATTGAGCGTGTTATGTAAAGCGACTTTAACTTTTAGATCAAAGAGTTTGTTGGTGTTTAGCAGGCTTACCACTTGCTGTTTTTTCTCGACTTCCAAGAGAAGATCACCCGATTTGAGTTGTTTTATACTCTTAGGGTGTCCGGCAATGGAGAGAATACTTTTCTCGATGACGAAGGGGGAAAGGCTAGATACAGTTCGTGTATCGTCAAGTGACGTAACGACCAAGAAACGCGGAACATTGTCAAAATTTGGTTCAGCAGACTGCTGACTAGATTGTTGACTTGACTGCTGACTGGATTGTTGACTGTGTTCATCCGATTCGGATGAATCTTCTTGTTTTTTACGTTTAGGTGCGTTGTGGTTAGGTGATTTGCGGTTAGGTGATTTGCGGTTATGTTTTTTTCCAGGAGCCATAAGAAAAAAATTCTAGTTTCGTCCCAAGTGCTCTCCGCCCTCCGTGGAGCCCTACAAGGGAACACCATACTGGAGTGGTTATCCAACTCGCAGATGTTAGAGATACACGTGAGATATACTCGTATAAACAAAATGCCTACACGATTGATCCGTTAAGCCACCGCCTTCTAGAGATAAAAAGACAGAAAAGGGTAAGGTAAATGGGCATATGGTTGGTATCAGGAAAGATACAAAAAGAGTTGAAGAGAAAGCAAAGCGGTATCTCTAGGGCTCGGCGTGACCAGCCGATTGACCGTGCCGGACCGCACGGCCACCCGTCTACACCGAAAAGCCAGGCCAAAGAGGCGTGTTGGGCACCTGAAGCACCGCCACCTCAGGTAACCCTCAACCTCCAGGATCCCTTCTTCCGGTTTACAGGACGCCACCCACGGCAAACGGGTGGTACTTCCTTTAGCTCTTCCCAGTGGGCACATTGACCACAGCAGCAACGTGCCCAGTGAGAATTGAGCCCCCAGGG
Organism: Lucinisca nassula; assembly: GCA_963580285.1. Lineage (NCBI taxonomy): Eukaryota > Metazoa > Mollusca > Bivalvia > Lucinida > Lucinidae > Lucinisca > Lucinisca nassula. The sequence continues at coordinate 15,835,476 of OY757020.1, read as the reverse complement.
CCACGGCAAGGCAGGAAGTCTAATACCTGGGGGAAATTGCATATTGCAATCTCAATGTTGCATAATTGAGTTTTTACCTAAATACTGTTCCATAGTTTCATCTCTGTGGTTGTTTGATTTTTGTGTTCACGGAGATGTTGCACTGACGAGTTAGGAGGCCTTCATTCGGACTAAACAAATTATTTGTCTAAATCGCGACGGATGTAAGGGCGAGGATTGTGGCCACGTAAAATCGATTTAAGCCCCCCAGTAGAATTCGTTTCACTGACCATTCCAAGGCGGTTCTTCTGTCGTGTTTGTTTTTGTTATGGTTTGTCTTTAGGTGTTTGTGTCGCTTATATTGGTCATTTTGTGGTAAAGTAACTGTTCTGTTGGCTTTCCGCTATTGATGTTTCTATTAGTGTCTGTTGTTTCATGTTTGTGTTTCTTTCCCTTTGGTGTCTCTGATGGGAGCTGGTCTCTATTGGGAGCTGTGGGTTAATTGTACCTGATCATTGCCTCCACTTCTATTTTTTTTATATAGGGATAACCTTTAAAAATCTTCTTGTATGAAACCAGAAAGCCCAGATCTGTGATATTTGGCATGAAGCTTCATCTAGTGGACCTCTACCAAGATTGTTCAAATTATAGCCATGGAACCAAACATGCCCCCACACCAGGGCCTACTGGTTTTACATAGGTTTATACATGGAAAGCCTATATAAATCTTCTTGTCTGAAACCAGAAGGCCCAAGTCTATGTTATTTAGTATGATTGCTTTATATAGTGGACTTCTACCAAGATTGTTCAAATTATAGCCCTAGGGCCAAAATTGCCCCCCCCACCCCCACAAGGGCCTCCTGGTTTTACATGGGCTTATATAGGGAAAACCTCTAAAAATCTTCTTCTCTGAAACCAGAAGATCCAGGTCTTTTATATTTGGTATGAAGCTTCATATAGTGGACCTCAACCAAGATTGTTCAAATTGTAGCCTTGGAGGAAAAAATGGCCCCACACAACGGCCTACTGGTTTAAGATAGGACTAATATAGTGAAAAACTTTAAAACTCTTCTTGTCTGAAACCAGAAGGCCTAAGTATTTGATATTTGGTATGAAGCTTCATCTAGTGGACCTTTAATATCATTGTTCAAATCATAGCCCGGGGGCCAAAGTGGGCCCCACCACTGGGGCCACTGGTCTTACATAGACTTATATAAAGATTTTTGGCTCACCAGAGCCGAAGGCTCCGGGGGAACTTATAGGATAGGCAGTTGTCCGTCGTCGTTCGTCGTATGTCGTATGACGTATGACGCATGTCGTCTGCTTCAACACTTTCAAACGACATCTTCTCTGAAGCCACTGGGCCGATTGGAGCCAAATTTTATCTGTAGCATTCTTGGGCTGGGGGATTGAAAGTTTGTGATTTTTTTTTAAATCGGCTAATTAGTTTGGTTGCTATGGCAACTTAGAGTTTCCATAGACTTATAATGGGGAAAATTGAAAAATGGCATTTACTGCCAAGCCTCTGCAGATATTTTGGCAAAACTTTCATAGAAATGTTCCTTAGGCAATCTGCTATCTGCCATATGATTTTAGGCCTACTGTTCATTTTTATTGGCCCCCAGGTATTAGACTTCCTGCCTTGCCGTGGCCCTGGGGGCTCAATTCCCACTGGGCACGTTGCTGCTGTGGTCAATGTGCCCACTGGGAAGAGCTAAAGGAAGTACCACCCGTTTGCCGTGGGTGGCGTCCTGTAAGCTGGAAGAAGGGATCCTGGAGGTTGAGGGTTACCTGAGGTGGCGGTGCTTCAGGTGCCCAACACGCCTCTTTGGCCTGGCTTTTCGGTGTAGACGGGTGGCCGTGCGGTCCGGCACGGTCAATCGGCTGGTCACGCCGAGCCCTAGAGATACCGCTTTGCTTTCTCTTCAACTCTTTTTGTATCTTTCCTGATACCAACCATATGCCCATTTACCTTACCCTTTTCTGTCTTTTTATCTCTAGAAGGCGGTGGCTTAACGGATCAATCGTGTAGGCATTTTGTTTATACGAGTATATCTCACGTGTATCTCTAACACCTGCGAGTTGGATAACCACTCCAGGATGGTGTTCCCTTGTAGGGCTCCACGGAGGGCGGAGAGCACTTGGGACGAAACTATATTTTTTTTCTTATGGCTCCTGGAAAAAAACATAACCGCAAATCACCTAACCGCAAATCACCTAACCACAACGCACCTAAACGTAAGAAACAAGAGGATTCATCCGAATCGGATGAACACAGTCAACAATCCAGTCAGCAGTCAAGTCAACAATCTAGTCAGCAGTCTGCTGAACCAAATTTTGACAATGTTCCGCGTTTCTTGGTCGTTACGTCGCTTGACGATACACGAACTGTATCTAGCCTTTCCCCCTTCGTCATCGAGAAAAGTATTCTCTCCATTGCCGGACACCCTAAGAGTATAAAACAACTCAAATCGGGTGATCTTCTCTTGGAAGTAGAGAAAAAACAGCAAGTGGTAAGCCTGCTAAACACCAACAAACTCTTTGATCTAAAAGTTAAAGTCTCTTTACATAACACGCTCAATTCATCTAAGGGAGTGATTCGCAGCCCAGAACTGCGTCCTTGTTCAGATGAAGAGATAGTCGATAACTTGAAAGATCAGGGAGTTGTTGGTGTTCGTAACATTCAAGTTCGTAGAAATGGTGTACTAAAACCAACAGCAACTTATGTGTTGACTTTTAATACACCAATTCTACCCAAGAAAATCAAAGTAGCATATCTTTCCATTAACGTAGAGGTATACATCCCAAACCCTCTTAGATGTTACTCTTGTCAGGCTTTTGGCCATCACGAAAGCAGATGTCAGAGAAAAAAACTCTGTCCTAATTGTGGTGAAGAAAAGCATGTTGATAATCACCTCAACTGCAAAAATGAACCCAAATGCGTAAATTGTGATGGCAAACATGCTGTTTTCTCCCGAGACTGTCCGGCATGGAAAAAAGAAAAAGAAATACTCACCGTCAAGTACCAAAGGGGGATAACATTCCCAGAAGCGCGGAAGATTGTCGAAGAGCGATACATAACACCAACCACCAGTTTCGCCAGCATCACAAAGGGTGCTAGTGTAAAATGTACCAGCTCCGCAACACAGACTGCTGAATCATACATTGCTGAACTGAAAAAGTCTGGTGCATGGAGTAAATCCACTCCAGCACCACAAAGTTCAACCAATTTATCAAAAGGCGCAATCCAGGTTGCTTCGGATCGGTCGACAGCGACCGTACCGAAGCCAGCGCCGAATGTAAAAGAGAAACCCGACCCAGGTCGAACTAATAAGGGGTCGCAAGATCCGATAAAAAAACATCAATTGTCTCAAAGACAAACAGACAGACAACGTAAAATGGAAAGAGACAATATAAAATTTCAGAACAGATTCGGATCTTTGAGTGACAGTGATATGGAGTTGACTGAAACTCCATCATCACCAAGTGGCAATAACAGATCGAGGTCTGCCACACCACGAGCTGGTGGTAGCAGATCTATATCACCAATTGCACCTCCATAATAGTTTCTAGTCTTTAAATATCTCTCCTTAAAATGGATTTAAAACACAAAATAATACAATGGAATTGTCGAGGTCTTAAATCAAATTATAATGAACTCTTATTACTTATTTCGCTACTAACCCCATCGGTGTTTTGTTTGCAAGAAACTTTTTTAAAAACTGATGACAACATAGATGTCAGGGGTTTCAATACATACAACTATATCTATTCTGATGGTAACAAACCATCTGGTGGCAGCTCAATTTTTGTTAAATCATGTTTACCACAAAGAGAGATCAAATTAAAAACCGACCTTCAAGCTGTAGCAGTATCGGTTTCTCTGGATAAAGAAACTACAGTTTGCTCTCTATATATCCCACCCTCATTTTCTTTAAAGCCCGAACATCTTGACTCATTGCTGAGTCAACTTCCATCGCCATATCTTTTAGTTGGCGACTTCAATGGTCACAATATTCTATGGGGCTGTAAAGATGTCAATAACAGAGGAGCACTTGTCGAAGATTTTATTGCAAAGAACGATCTTTGCTTGATGAATGATAAATCTTATACTTACCTTCACCCTGCGACAGGTCATTTGTCTTCTTTAGATCTCTCTTTGTGTCACCCATCTCTCTTCTTGGACTATGACTGGTCTGTTCATGATGATCAGTGCGGAAGTGATCACTTTCCTGTTATAATAGAGAGCGTAAACGAACCAGATGAAGACTGTAACCAGAAATGGAAAATGAATAAAGCCGACTGGGAATTATTCCATAATTTATGTGAAGAAGAGTTATCAGTTGATCACTTAAATGAATCATCTGACATTGTTTCTGATTTCACAGATACACTTATTAACATATCAGAACAATGCATTCCAAAGACCTCCACAAATACTAAGAAAAGCAAGCCTTGGTTTAATAATGACTGTAAAGAAGCTATTAAAAAGCGTAAACAGGCTCTAAATAAGTTCTGCAAAAATCCCACTTCAGAAAAGCTCAACGACGTAAAAGTTTTTAGAGCTAAAGCTCGGCGAACAATCCGAGCTTCCAAACGAAAGTCATGGAGAGAATATGTCTCCAAATTGAACTATAAAACCCCCATTAAAAAGGTTTGGGATATGGTACGAAAAATTTCAGGAAAAACAAAGTCTTCTAGTTTTACACATTTAAATACTGAATTTGACACAATAGCTTCAACAAAAAAAGATATTTCAGATACTCTTGGTCACACATTTTTGAGAAATTCATCATCGCGTAATTATTCTGACAATTTTAGAAATTTCAAAAAGGACCAGGAGAAAAGAAAACTTAACTTCAAATCCCTTAATCACGAGGAATACAACACACCATTTAACTTATCCGAACTCGTTGAAGCCATTGAAAAATCACATGATACGGCAACCGGCCCCGATGAAATTCATTATCAGATGCTTAAGCATCTGCCAAAAAGTTCTCTTACAACACTTTTAGATATCTTTAATAATATTTGGGAAACGGGGGTCTGTCCTGAGAGTTGGCGTGTAGCTACAGTTGTACCAATTCCGAAACCAGGGAAAGATCATGCAGAACCTACAAATTATCGTCCGATAGCTTTGACAAGTTGTTTGTGTAAAACATTGGAGAGAATGATAAACAAGAGATTAGTCTGGTACTTAGAGTCCAACAACCTCATTTCAGAATATCAATCGGGCTTTCGTTCGGAACGTAGTACCAATGACAATTTAATAAGACTAGAAACATTTATACGAGATGCTTTTATTAACAAAGAACACGTAGTGGCTGTCTTTTTCGACTTGGAGAAAGCATATGATACAACATGGCGTTATGGAATATTGAAAGATCTACATAACATTGGCTTAAGAGGAAAACTTCCCAGTTTTATTGAAAGCTTTTTAGGGGAGCGCATGTTTCAGGTGCGTGTGGGGTCTACCCTGTCAGATTTCTATGATCAAGAACAGGGTGTCCCACAGGGTAGTATTCTTTCAACTACGCTATTTAACATCAAAATAAACAATATTGTACAATGTTTGGACGACAAAACTGATTGTTCATTGTATGTTGATGATTTTTGTATATGTTACCGTTCAAAAAATATGAAAACAATTGAACGAAAGTTACAACAAAATTTAAAAAGAATAGAAGAATGGACTGATAAAAATGGTTTCAAGTTCTCCAAGTCGAAAACGCAGTGTGTTCATTTTTGTAAACTACGGAAGAAACACGAACATCCTTCCCTGTTTTTATACGGATCACAAATTCCTGTTGTTGAAGAAGCCAAATTTCTTGGGGTCATATTTGATCAAAAGTTATCTTTTATTCCACATATTAAATATCTTAAAGCGAAATGCTTAAAAGCTTTGAATCTTTTGAAAGTTTTAGCTCATACAAGTTGGGGAGCAGATCGGTATACTTTATTACATCTTTACCGGTCTTTAATAAGATCTAAATTAGATTATGGGTCTGTTGTTTATGGTTCTGCCAGAAAGTCCTATTTAAAATCCTTGGATACTATCCATCACCAAGGCCTTCGTCTGGCCATGGGAGCCTTCCGTACTTCTCCCGTATTAAGCCTTTATGTAGAAGCAGGTGAACCATCTTTAACCTCGCGCAGAGAGAAACTTTCTCTTCAGTATGCTATCAGACTTGCTGCAAATCCATCTAACCCGGCATCCAAAATTTCATTTCGACCTCAATTTGTAGATAAGTATGAAACAAAACCCACAGCAATCAAACCTTTTGGATTACGTATTTTACCACTGCTGGAAAATTCAGGTATCGACCTTAAAAATATTCAAAAACATGAAACCGCCGAAGTTCCATCTTGGTGTATTAAACAACCTTCTATTCTGTTCGACTTACATGATGGAAAAAAATCCGAATCAAATCCAATACTTCTCAAACAAAACTTTCAGGTACTGCAGTCACGTTACAATGATTACCAGCAAGTCTATACTGATGGTTCCAAAGAAGGAGATAAAGTTGGCTGTGCGTATGTTTCTAAAGATACGCACAAAACCATGCGCCTTCCAGATGGTTCATCTATTTTTACAGCTGAAGCCAAAGCAATAGACCTAGCTTTAGATTTTATCAGTTCTTCAACAATTCAAAAAGCAATTATATTTTCGGATTCACTTTCTGTGCTTAAGGCTTTAGACCATTCATCATCTAAAAATCCTCAAATTCAAAAATTGATCGAAAAACATCATGAAATTTCTAAAACACACCAAATCTTGTTTTGTTGGCTTCCGAGCCATATTGGCATTGTCGGCAATGAATATGCTGACAAGAAAGCAAAGGAATCGCTCAATCTTGATCCATCTGTTTTTAAAATTCCTTTTAACAATTTTAAACCATTTATCAACAGATACATCTTGTCGGAATGGCAAGGCGAATGGGACCGTGCAATAAATAACAAACTCCATGCCATTAAACCTGTCGTTAGTACAAAATGCTCTCCTCCACAGTTTTCCAGAAAAGAGGACGTAGTATTAACACGACTGCGCATCGGCCATACTAGAGTTACTCATTCTTATATTTTTAATGGTGATGATCAGCCTTCTTGTGTAGGTTGTGATCAGCCATTCACTGTGAAACATATCTTAATTGACTGTGTTGACTTTTCACACTCACGTATTTTATATTTCAAAGCTGACACTTTGCAACAACTGTTTCGAGATGTACCTGTTGATAATATTATTTTATTCTTAAAAGAAATTGGACTTTTTCATAAGATTTAACTGTTTCAGATTTTTATACATTATCATTCTGACTTTTTACTTTTAATATCATCATAATTATTCATGCCGTTTAACCATTAACCGTTTGACGCTTATGACCCACAAAGAGGGTTGACGCGTCGTTAAACACGAAATCATCATCATCATTTTTATTGGTTGCCATGGAAACCAAAATGCAAAATATAGAAAAAAAAAATACTTAAAAAATCATCTCCTCAGAAACCATATGCTCTAGGAGGCAGAGACTTTATGAAAATATTCACTATATTTGCCTTTACAGGTTTTGTGTTTTTTTATGAAATTCGGCTCTTGAGGTTGGTTTCTTTGGCAGCTTAGATTTTCCATAGACTTATAATGGGGAAAATAGAAAAATGGCATTAACTGCCAAGCCTTTGCAGATATTTTGACACAACTTTCATAGAAATGTTCCTTAAGCAATCTTTCATCTGCCATATGATTTTAGGCCTATTGCTTATTTTGACTGGTTGCCATGGAAACCAAAATGAAAAAAAAAAAAATAAAAAGAAAAACTTTAAAAATCATCTCCTCAGAAACTGAATGCTCTATGAGGCTGAGAGTTTATGGAAATATTCACCATATTTGCCTTTACAAGTTTTGAGTTTTTTTATGAAATTTGGCTCTTAAGTTTGGATGCTATGGCAACTTAGATTTTCCATAGACTTATAATGGGGAAGTTTGAAAAATGGCCTTAACTGCCAAGCTTTTGCAGATATTTTGACTACACTTTCATAGAAGTGTTCCTTAGGCAATCTACTATCTGCCAGATGATTTTACGCCTACTGCTCATTTCTATTCGTTGCCAGGGAAACCATAATGAAAAAAAAAAAAAAATAGAAAAAAAAAAATACTTTCAAAAAAATTTCCTCAGAAACCGTATGCTCTATAAGACTGAGAGTTTATGGAAATACAAACCATATATGGCTTTACAGATTTTGTGTTTTAGCTCACCAGAGCCCAAGGCTCCGCAGGAGCTTATAGGATAGGCGGTTATCCATCTCCGTCTGCGGTGTCTGCGTCAACACTTTCAAACGACATCTCCTCTGAAGCCACTGGGCCGACTAGGCCCAAATTTTATCTGTAGCATCCTTGGCCTGGGGATTGAAAATTTGGGGTTTTTTAATGAAAATCGGCTCATTAGTTTGGTTGCTATGGCAACTTATAATTTCCATAGATTTATAATTGGGAAAATTTAAAAATGGCATTTAATGCCAAACCTTTGCAGATATTTTAACAAAACTTAAATAGAAATGATCCTTAGGCAATCTTCTATCTGCCATATGAATTTAGGCCTACTGCTCATTTTTAGCTCACCAGAGCCGAAGGCTCCGGGGGAGCTTATAGGATAGGCAGTTGTCCGTCGTCGTCTGCGTCTGTGTCTGCGTCTGCCTCGTCGTGTGACGTCAACACTTTCATACGACATCTCCTCAGAAACCACTGGGCCGTTTGGGCCCAAATTTCATCTGTAGTATCCTTGGGCTGGGAGATTGAAAATTTGTGTTTTTATGAAAATCGACTCTTTAGTTTGGTTGCTATGGTAACTTAGACTTTCCATAGACTTATAATGGGAAAAATTAAAACATGGCGTTTTCTGCAAAGTCATTGCAGATGTTTTGACAAAACTTCCATATAAATGTTCCTTAGGCAATCTACTTTCTGCCATATGATTTTAGGCCCACTGCTCATTTCTATTGGTTGCCATGGAAACCAAAATAAAAAAATAGAAAAAAAATTACTTCAAAAATCATCTCCTCAGAAACCGAATGCTCTATTGGGCTGAAAGTTTTTGGAAATATTCACCATATTTGCCTTTACAGGTTTTGTGTTTTTTAAAAATTTGGCTCTTTAGTTTGGTTGCTATGGCAACTTAGATTTTCCATAGACTTATAATGGGGAAAATTGAAAAATGGCATTTGCTGCCAAGTTATTGCAGATATTTTGACAAAACTTTTATAGAAATGTTCCTTGAGTAAATGTCTCTCAGCCATATGCTTTTATGCAAACATGGGGGTCCCCCAGGTTAAGCCGGGGCCATGCCCCAACCCCTCAAACTTCATAAAAATCCATTTAACTCGGTAACCATCCAGATCCCCACCCCAAAACCATATATATTCTTGTTCCTTATAATAAGATGCATTCAGTGACACCAACCTGGGGGTCCCCCGGTGCGTGCCGGGGTCATGCCCCACCCCCTCCATTCCATAAAAGGCCCAATATCTTGGAAACCTTACAGATCCCCACCCCTAAACCATATATATTCTTGTTCCTTTTGAAAATATACATTCACTGACACCAACTTGGGGGTCTCCCGGGGTGTGCCTGGGCCTTGCCCCACCCCTTCTTCTTCACAAAAGGCCATATATCTCAGAAACCATTTAGATCCCCACCCCAAAACCATATATATTCTTGTTCCTTATGATAAAGACGCATTCAGTGACACCAACCTGGGGGTCCCCCGGGTTGTGCCGGGGTCATGCCCCACCCGCTCCATTTCATAAAAGGCCCAATATCTTGGACACCTTACAGATCCCCACCCCTAAACCCTATATATTCTTGTTCCTTATGAAGAGACTCATTCATTGACACCAATTTGGGGGTCTTCCTGGGTGCGCCGGGGCCTTGCCCCACCCCTCCACTTCACAAAAGGCCATCTATCTCAGAAAACATTCAGATCCCCGCCCCAAAACCTTACATATTCTTATTTCTTATGATACGACGCATTCATTGACACTAACCTGGGGGTCCCCCAGGATGTGCCGTAGTCGTGCCCCACCCCTTCATTTCATTAAAGACCCAATATCTTGGAAACCTTACAGATCCCCACCTCTAACCATATATATTGTTGTTCCTTATGATAAGAAACATTCACTGACTTCAACCTGGAGGTCTCCCGGGTCAAGCCAGGGCCTTGCCCCACCCCACCACTTCACAAAAGGCTATATATCTCAGAAACTGTTCAGAGCCCCACCCCTAAACCATATATAATTATCTTCTTTGTGATAAGACACATTCAAATAACACTAGCTTGGGAGTCATCCGGACTGCCTGGGTCATGCCCCACTGCTTTACTTCATTAAAAGCCATATCACAGAAATCATTCAGATCCCCACCCATAAACTATAATATTCTTGTTCCTTATGATAAGACTCATTCATTCACACCAATCTGGGGTCACTTTGTGCTTGGGCAATGCGCCCCGCCCCTCCACTTTAAAAGGCCATATATTTCAGAAACCATTCAAATCCCCACCCCATAATCATATATGTTCTTGTTCCTTATCAATAGCACACCCACTTGGGGGTCGCAGGGGCCATTCCTCTCCTCTCCACGTCATAGAAGGGCCTCATATATCAGAAACCATTCAGATTCCCACTCATAAACCATATATATAATATTATATTCTTGGTCCTTATAGGGACAACAATCTTTGGCTTTCCTGGGATCAACAGGACATGCCCCAACCCCTCCACCGCTTAAGAGGCCTTATAACTCCGGTATACAGATCCCCACTGCTACACCATATATATTCTTATTCCTTATGAAAAGACGCATTTATTGATACCTACCAGGGCTCCATTGGGTCCATGCCCTACACCCTCTACTTTATAAAAGGCCTAATGTTTTAGATACTGAGTCCAGATGGATGCTCATTTTTTTGGATATAGGGGTTCATTTGGGAGACTTTATAATTGGTAGATTAAAATGATATCATGTTAAAATACATGGTTGTCATTGGGCAGTTCCCACCTGAGCTCTGGTGAGCATAGTGGCCCATGGGCCTCTTGTTTTTAGGAATCTTCTTGTCTGAAAACGCCCATGACTGATATTTGATATCTTCATTTTGTGGACCCCTACCAAAAATGTTCAAATTATGGACCTGGGGCCAAAATTGCCCTGCCCCGGGACCCACATGTAAATCTCTTAGTTCAGGTGAGCGATATAGGACCATCATGGTCCTCTTATGGTTTGTTTGTTGGTTGGACAACTTTAATATTGGTCATAAATTTTATACTGTTTGACATATAGCTTTCATATTTTGCATGTAGGTTCCTTGTGACAAAGGTTTCTCACTCATGCAAAAACAAACAGTCGAACTTCGATAACTCGAACACCTTCAGGATATGGCATTTTTTCGAAATAGGGGTAGTTCGAGTTTTTGAGGGTTGCTAATACTGCTAGCTGAGAGATAATTGGGATGACCTAAAGATATATATTCACCTTTTTAAAATAAATGTATGCTGTATGCTCAAAGAGACGATTCTAATGAGTACACACAACATACATTTTAAAGTTAAAATGAAACAAACCCCCACAAATTGGCCTAAACACACGGATTTCTGCAGCTATAGGAACAATTCTCCAGGGATCCAAGAGTGAGTTCGAATTAGCCATGGTAAATGAATCATCCGTGCTCGGGTTTTCGAAGTTTCAGTGTATTTTCGTTTCACAAACACACCTTTCTTGTTCTTTCAGAATTATGGTAGAAGAGAAGAAGCAACCGGTCTATGGAAGGGTGTGATTTATGAGACAATTTAAACAGACATTGCGATAACACACCTGTGCGACATAGTGCATTTTTTTCACATCTCCAAAATGGCTACTTTTCTGATGAAAATCCGTAATATTTTTCTTAATTGTACTGCAAATATAGGTTGTGGGTGCTCGATAGAACCGCCTCATTGAGGTGGTTCTAACGAGTAACCACAACCTACGTCTTGGAGCAGAAATAAAACAATGTATACACCGTAAAGCCCATTTTTCTCTATATAAAATGGGGTTTCGAGGGGTGTTCATTTCACGGACTTGTTCACGTGATGCAATTGCTAGTTTTAGACAATTACGGTGACCATTAAGTTTTGTTAATGTGACAGTAGAAATCATTTCTATTGAAACCTAAAGTTTGTCTATCCTTGAAATGAAACATTCTAGATCCTGCCAATAAAAAAAAAGAAAAAAAGAAAAAAAACATAAATAATTTCTAGGATAAAAAGCCATCTGCATGTTTTGTGAGAATTTCCCTTAATCCGGACATTCCGATAGCTTAAACCTTATCGGCCCCCGCCCATCGAGGCTTGAAGAAATATATGGGCTGCATGATGCTTCCACGCAGAGCTGAAACCGACCCGCACACGAGTACTGGTAAACCGCTTAGATGATCTAAGCCTGCCCAGGCAAAGCGGTGCGAGTCGGCCCGTCCATGCTTATAAACCCTATTGGTTTAATTGGGCGGCAGGGCTTAAGATGTCATTTCATCTCAATGTCGGATGAAAGTCCCACAAAATTGGGAGCAACGTCTCCAAAATGACATTTACAGTGTTGACGGGGAAGTTAAACCTCAAATCAAACAAACAAAACTTTAACCCTTATCCAGCTGTATAAACATTACGCTAACACACCCGTGCGACATAGTGCAGTTTTCACATCTCCAAAATGGCTACTTTTCGGATGAAATTCCACGATATTTTTCGTATTTATACTGCAAACATAGGTTGTGGGTGCTCGTTAGAACCGCCTCATTGAGGCGGTTCTAACGGGTACCCACAACCTATGTCTTGGAGTAAAAATAAGAAAAAAAAAAAAGTTTACCCCTGTGAACCCCAGTTTTCTCTATACAAAGTGGGGTGTAAGGGATGTTCATTTCACGGACTTGTTCACGTGATGACAATTTAGTCAAACCCATTCACATTTCATCCAATCAAATTACTTGATGTAATGACAAACTGTGTAGATTCCATCTGATCTGGATCTACTCTGTTGTTTGCAAAGGTAGGTATTGTCGTGAACAGCAGGATAAGTGTTAAGAATTAAGAAGCTCAGACCATTAGGAAAACATGTCCGTGTAAAATAATGGCGTCCAACATGGTGTCAGAAATGACAAGTGTAGGTAAAAATTATGCCATCTTTTTATTTCTGCTTTCAATATAGATTGTTGGTGCTCGTTAGAACCACCTGACGAGTACCCACAATCTATGTTTTGAACAACAATAAGGAAGATAATATACTCACCGGAAATAGAAACTACACACTCATTTTTAAATTGTCACTGGCCAAACATTTTAATGAAATTTGAATTCCAATTATATAAATTATCATTGGTGGCATGTCTGATTTATCAAATAAAATGTTTAATGATAGCTACGATTTAACGGGTAAAGACACAGGTTCATAGCAAGGGTCCAAATCTTGCTGTTCAAGTTTCCATTGAGTCAAACATTTTGTGTCGCGAATGTGATTCCCATTTTAACCAGTATTACTCATCATCTAACGTTGGGATAAATATTGGACCAAAGCACCGGAAGTGAGCGAAAAGTATGGCATTTATGATTGCGGTTTTTGGAGCGTAGCTCTTGCAGCGTAGCTCCAGTGAAATGAGTAGTGATTTCGGCACTTCTTTTGGAGTTACTGCGGATGACCTAATCACCATTGAGAACGTAGAGTCCCGTTAACATAGTAGATTATTACGCCGTGCTGTATCTTCTTATAGACTGCTTCACGGAACACCTATTTCAAACGGAATATATGAATATTTTTAATAGATGAACTGTGTAGCAGTCTAATCTTTTTATAGTTCAGTTCATATAACCCAGTTTACAGCCCATTTTGTACCGTAAAATCCCAAACCTGGCAACTTGCAAACAGGACAAACCCAGATCAGATACCACAGAACGCGGAGTCGCATTATGACCTACACTGCATACTTACAAAAGGTTCAGCCATTTTTGCCAAATATTTCGTGGAAGCCACAACCTGACATCCCTGATTTTAAAATGAACTCATTCCGTTGAGCATTCCATTCGTTTAAAATGGGTTAAAACTACACAGTGTGGGTCGATAATGTATTTCTTTGTTTCATTTACCAAAATAAGACAGTTAGAATCATCCAGTCAATGAGTTTGGACAGGTGCACGTCAAATTGTAAGGAGCAATGCTTATATTGTAACAGTAAATTTTGCAGTTTAGACACAGATGAGACGCCACTTGTCGTAGCGTCTGATCTAGGTCTGCTATGTTTGTCCCCTAAAAGGCTGCTAGACATATACTCGGAGTATGGGTTAATGGGGGGGCAATGTTACTTTGTTTAAAGCGACTTGTCTGCGTCCTAGGCATGAGACCATAAAGAAAGCAAATTATCAGTTCAGACGCAAGTTTGATACCTGCCGGGTGCGGCAACATTCTTTCCAGGAGATTGATCGTGAAATCTGTTCCACTGTGATTCTATCCCTTTCGCTTATTCAAGAAGGGCAGTTGTTGGTTTCCGGTAAAAGACTGTGCACTATGCTGTATTGACAATACCTAACCAAAGAAATTGAAAGGATGACTATTTGATTGGGAGATGTGCAACCAGGTGGGGCAAAAAACCTATCCCTCAGTATCATAAACACAGTAGTGGTACGAATTTCTGTACATCACGAAAACACTCCTATATAATTTTGACCCCCTTGAACCCCACTTTTATTTTGTTTGTTTGATTTGAGGTTTAACGTCGTCGTCAACACTGTAAAGGTCTTTTTGGAAACATTGCTTCCAATTTTGTGGGACTTTTACCCGACATTGAGATGAAATGACATCTGAAGCCCTGTCGCCCAATGAAACCAACAGAGTTTATTAGCATGGATGGTCCGCCTCGCACCGCGGTTCCTGGACAGGCTTAGATCCTCTAAGCGGTTTACCAGTACTAGTGTGCAGGCCGGATTCAGCTCTGCGTGGAAGCATCATGCAGCCCATATATTTCTTCAAGCCCCTATGGGCAGGGGCTTCCACTTTAATTAGCTCACCTGACCGAAGATCATGGTGAGCTTTTGTGACCGTGAGATGTCCGGCGTCGTTGTGCGTCGTCCGTCGTGCGTCATCCGTTGTGCGTGCCTTAAACTTTTCTTGTTAACACTCTAGAGGCTACAGTTTTGGTCTAGTCATCATCAAACTAGCTCAGAATGATCGTCATGACAATAGCTCGGTCAAGTTCGAATATGGGCCATGTCGGGTCAAAAAGGAGGTCAGTAGGTCAAATTATAGAAAAAAACTTGTAAACACTTAGAGGCCACAGTTTTCGTCCAATCAGCATCAAACTTGCTCAGAATGATCAGCTCGACAATATCTAGGTCAAGTTCGAATATGGGTTATGTGGAGTCAAAAAGTAGGTCAGTAGGTCAAATCGTAGTAAAACCTTAACACTCTAGAGGCTGTAATTTTTTACTAATCATCAAACTTGCTCAGAGTGATCAGCTTGTCAATATCTAGGTCAAGTTCGAATATGGGTCATGTGGGGTCAAAAAGAAGGTCAGTAGCTCAAATCATATTTATACCTTCTTAACACTCTAGAGGCCGCAATTTGTGTCTAATCATCATCAAATTTGCTCAGAATGATCATCGTGACAATATCTAGGTCAAGTTCGAATATGGGTCATGTGGGGTCAACAAGTACGTCAGAAGCTCATATCATAGAAAAACCTTATTAACTCTCAAGAGTTTTGGTCCAGTTGTCATTAACATTGCCCAGAATTATCATCTTGACAATATGTCGGTCAAGCTCGAATATGGGTCATGTTGGGTCAAAAAGTAGGTCATTAGGTCAACTCATAGAAAAACCTTGTTTACATCTATAGGCCACAGTTTTGATCCAATCATTATTCGACTTGCTCAGACTGATCATCATAACACTATCTATTTCGAATAAGGGTCATGTCGGATCAGAAAGTAGGTCAGCAGGTCATATAGAAAAAGCCTTGTCAACACTCTAGAGGCCACGGTTTTGGTCCAGTCATCATCAAACTCAGAATGATCATCTTGAAATTATCTAGGTCATCTTTGAATTGGGGTCATTTTGTATCAAACAGTTGGTCAGCAGGTCAAATCACAAAAAAAACCTTGTTAACACTCTAGAGGCCAAAGTTTTGGTGCAGTCATCAAACTTGCTTAAAATTGTCCTCTTTTAGTAATACCTTGGTCAGGAGGTGTATTTTATGAATAGAGTGGTACCTTTTACAAAGGGCCAACCCCTCTCCTTTGTCACCATTGTTAATTAGACTGAGCCTGTTAATCTCTGTCTGGTGCAGAACGACCTGATCCTCCATGTCTACAAAGTGCCCAGATAGTGACATACAAGTCAGCTTTGTATTGTCAAAGGGATCCCCCACCTACACATCATGAGTCATTGTTTGTTAGACTGAGCCCGTTCATCTCCGTCTGGTGCACTAGGACCTGACCCTCAATGTCCGGCCACAAGGTTCCCAGCTAGTGACATACAAGTCAGCTCTGTATTGGCAAAGGGATCCATCCCTCCCAAAACACACACACCATAAGGCAGTGATGATTAGACTGAGCCCGTTCATCCTCGTCTGGTGCAGTAGGACTTGACCCTTGATGTCCACAAGGTACCTAGATAGTGACATACAAGTCAGCTCTGTATTGTCAAAGGGACCCCCCACATACACAACATGAGTCATTGTTAGTTAGACTGAGCCCCTTCATCTCCGTCTGGTGCACTAGCCCTGATCCTCAATGTCCACAAGGTGCCCAGATAGTGACATAAAAGTCAGCTCTGTATTGTCAAAGGGGTGGATATCACTCTTGTCACCTTGAGTCATTGCTTGTTAATTAGACTGAACCCCCCTCATACACAACATGAGTCATTGTTAGTTAGACTGAGCCCCTTCATCTCCGTCTGGTGCGCGAGGACCTGACCCTCAATGTCTACAAGGTGCCCAGATAGTCACATGCAAGTCAGCTCTGTATTGTCAAAGGGAACTTTTGAAAGACTTCTTCCTTAAATCAAAGCGCCAAAAGGCACTGAAATGACAGATTCTATGAGAAAATCAAAACACTGTGAAAACTTACAGACAGCCTTTCTAAAAAGCTCCTAAAATTTAGAAAAGTAGTTCTGCAAATTCCATTGTATGATATATGTTTGCAGATGTCTATACACCGGTGGTATCATGAAATGCCATTCGATGTTTCAAATTTTGGAAAGAAACTATTTACGTTTTCAAAACCAAACATTAAAATTCAAGTTTTAACAATGCTACCGTCAATTACTAACATTTTTGTCTCGTCGGTTGTGGATACCTCCCCACAAAAGATACTCTATTTTCACAACGAGATCGGAGGAGAAAGGCTGGTCAGTCCAGTACATGAATTCCATTGGCTTGAAGACATTTTTGAGTAAGAACAGCACTATAAACCCGCGCGTAATCCTGCTGGATTAGATATCCCGGATTCTGAGCGTATACAAATAAATGGAACCACGTGAGGCCGACGCACTTGAATGATGTAACGTCTCGCTGTTTAGTTAACGTCTCAGCCATGATCTTGAATGTTCTTAATGTCGCTAGCTACATGCAATAGCTCGACATACCATTTCGCTTAAATTCCATCCGATATGTCATGCTCTATTACGAACGCGTCGCCTCGGCATACCTTACACCTACAATGTATATGTCGAAACATCCCGAAACGACAATCGGCGTGATTCACGCTGACGTGCGATGTGTCACTGAAACGCATATCACGCGAGTCGCTTGAACGCCAATATACATGTACGTATTTCATGCACCAGCGTAAGTATTCCGTACTGTGTCGACGTCTTAATTTTGGTCACGACAGGGACGTCTAGCTCTCAAAAATGCATCGCACAAGGGCGACGAACAGTGTCAGTGCGTATTAGTCGGTAGTTGAGTGTGTGTGTATGTGAATTCGGGTTTAACGTCGCTTTCAACAATTTTTCAGTCATATCACGACGCTGTCTGGTTGCGACAGGGAGCTCAATGCTCAGTTTTATAGTGCTGCCTCACTGAAGTATCATGTCCCAGACACATTAAATGATACAACACCCAGTCACATTATCCTGACACTGGGTCGACCAGTCTTCGCTCTTCCCCGTAAATCTGAGTGCCAGGCAAGGAGCAGCTAGTACCATTTTAACGACGTTGGTATGTCGCGGCCCGGGATCGAACCCGGGACCTCCCGTTCCCCGGAGCGGACACTCTACCAACTGAGCTATCGGGACCGGTAGTGGGTAGTCGAAACCCTTTGTTTATCTACAGGTACAGTGTAGCAGATGCCGGCGGAAATCTGCTTCGCATATGCGTCTGTCGGACGAATCGATCTTGACGTACTGACGTCGGCCTTCCGCTACGTGGACGTCCACTAGCGTCTTCTGTTGATAGTAAGATGTCGCTCCAACAGACAAATAGATCACACACATGTGGCATCCAAAATCAGAGTCAACGCCATCCGCTTTCCGACAACCTTCTTACTGTCCATTAGAAGCCTCCGTGGTGTAGTGTTTATGCTACTCGCCTTGTAAACCAGGGATCGCAGGATCGATCTCGGACTTCTCCAGACTTTCGGATGTGTCTTTAAACCGAGGCATCGTCTCCGTATGACCTTAGCTGTTGGTGGGACGTAAAACTCAAACACTCACTCACTCTAAATGTCCAGAGTTTAATGAAAATGTTGCAATACGTTCTCACTTGATGCTTTTTGAGAACAAAATACAATTTCTTGTTTTCTAGGCACGACCTTACATCACACATCAAAAGTTTGATCCTGAACATGTGGTTTCTATCAGTGCTGGTGTGAAGATTGTACACAGGATCGTTGGCCCCCGCCCACCGGGGCTTAAAGAAATAGATGGGCTGCATGATGCTTCCACGCAGAGCTGAAACCGACCCGCACACGAGTACTGGTAATCTGCTAAGAGCATCTAAGCCGGCCCAGGCAAAGCGGTGCGAGTCGGACCGTCCATGCATATAAACCCTATTGGTTTCATTGGGTGGCAGGGCTTGAAATGTCATTTCATCTCAGTGTCGGGTAAAAGTCCCACAAAATTGGAAGCAACGTCTCCAAAATGACATATACAGAGTTGACGGGGACGTTAAACCTAAAATCAAACAAAACAAAACACAGGATCGTGGCCGGACTGGTAACCATACTTCACGGTTGATTGATTTAACCTTTTTAGCTTCAGGGCATGGTGCCTAAGCGTGTTGTAATCATGCAATCGTTTGGTTCCAGAATCAAAGCACCGAAAGTGTTGGGGGGGGGGGGTGGAGATGTAGGTTGGGGTGAAAGCCCTGGGCTGAGATAAAACTGTTTAATTTAACTCTTCAATTCCAAACAAATAGTGAAAATTTTGATAAGAAGCGCGTCCTGCAGCTTCCGAACTTGGTCTACACTGTTTGCCAAGCTCACCCTATGATTCCAGGTTGACCCTCTTCAGTCTTATGGAATACCCTGATCTCACTGTGGCTATTTTCTGCAAGAAAAAGGTTATTCTGAGAAGTCAGTGATAGTCACGTAGACGTTAGCTCTGAACCGCTTTTTTATTAGTAACTTCGGGTCGAATGCCAAACAATCAACCCAAACATAGCCGGGTCGTTTGTCAGTCTTGGGTGCATGTAAGTGTTATATGTAAAATCTGCACTTGAATAAACTGTTCGATCTGGCAAACAATGTAGACTGAGATCAAACGCCACAGAACACGGTGTTGATCATGTTCTACATTTTTTGCATGAGTAACTAACATCTTAAGTTTAAACGGATCAGTCCAAGTCCTCGTTCATGACCAGCCTGCATTTAGAGACAATCGGCTTGAGTGTTGTCAGTGCTTTAATTTATTCACTGCCTTGAGTTTCTGGAGTGTACTCTTCCATCACTGAAGTTGGGCTCGTCCATTCTGCTAAATATGGCACCTAGAAATATATCACAGGACCTGCACTGTTTGCATAGGTATCTGTACCATACTCCAGGGTTGAAAGGGACAGCCTCTCGCAAAGACTGATATACACCTAGTTGTAACTGACCTAGAATTGACCTCGAATGTCGGAAAACCCATTAATATTCTGGTCTGCAGCTGACCGGCTGGTCTTTAAGGATTAAATATTGACAGCACTGTTAGAAAACAGTGTAAAACCTGAACAGACGTCTGACCAGACGCCGCATTGATCTCGCATGATGCAGCTGATTCATGTGAAATGCTGAATCTATTCTCTGAAAGGTAAGATAAAATCGTCAAGTCGTCTGCTTCAAAAGTTTGTATTGCGATTATAGGATGTACAATTTTGATAACTGCGCCAAACCGGACTACATTTTGGCGGACTCATATTTCTTTGGCGGTCAGAGCCGGAAGAAAGTCGTAAGAAAGCCGGTACTACTTAACAACACTCAGGATAGCTAGAAACGACAGATAGAATCTGTCATTAAAAAAGAAAACAATTTTGAAGGAATGTTCCATGAGTGATACTCTGACAATTTCCCACTGAACATGATAGCCACCAGAAAAAAAATATATGTATGCGATATGAGGTGAGTGTTCAAGTTTTACGGCCCATCAACAACTAAGGTCATACGGAGACGGGACCTCGATTTAAAGACTCATCCGAAAGTCCGAAGAAGACCGGGATCGATCCTGCGACCCCTTGTATGCAATATACATTCTGTTATACGATACACTGCATGCATGGGAGTTTACCCAATCACAGTTGACACCTTTGCCCTCCACTTTAATTGCACGCCGGAGGGTCATACCTCAGATTCTATGACGGTTCTATGAAGGCTTACTGAGAATTAGAGAGAATTTAATTTTATGTAATGTCGGTTGGTGCCTGATGCTTTGTCTCTGGTTGGGCCTATCGGAGTCTAACTGTTTGTTTTATTTTGCTCCAGCATTATAGTGGTTTCTTGCTGTCGAGTCCTAATCGTTGTTTCATCTCTGTGGTTGAATCGTTGTTTCATCTCTATGGTTGATTGATTTTTGTATTCTCGGAGATGTTGCACTGATGAGTTAGGAGGCTTCATGCGGACTGAACAAATTATTTGCCTGAAACTCGACGGAAGTAAGGGCGAGGATTGTGGCCACGTTAAATCGATTTCAGCCCCCAGTGGAATTCGTTTCACTGACCGTTCTAAGGCGGTTCTACTGTCGTGGTTGACCGTTCCAAGGCGGTTCTTCTGTCGTGGTTTATTTTTGTTATGGCGAATCTTTACACCAAGTTAACTAGGAGTTGACTACATTCAGACTACATTTGGACCCTAGAGTTGACTACAAGTTCACTCCCCAGTTAACTATAGTTCACTAGGGAGTTAACATGGAGTTAACTAATCCTTTGTCCTGTCATCAAACTCTTATCTGAGATTTGATTTGCATATAATTTCATAACTGAAAATTAAGATATGCATGGTTTCTACTATCAAATGAGTAATTTATTAAATGTACATCTAATTTGCTATATTAAGACCACATTTTTGGCTGACCAGATGTGGTCTTAATAAAAGATTGTCTTAATAACAGATAAAAAATATCTAAAAATGTTTTGGAGCAAGAATGTGAAACCTTTCAGAAATTTCACAGGATGAAATACAAATCATTTTTTTTAAAAAAAAAAAAATCAGTTGATTTATATTTAATGCGCATGTTTTTTATAAAGCGAATTCCTTTTACTTTGCTTTCTTTTTAATACATTTACACATCTAGTTTGTTATCTATCTATTTCTCTATAATAGGTCAAGCATTTTTTCCGGTTACTCCAGTTTTCGTCCACCTCTAATTAACAATTAAAATAAAACATCTGTATGACATACAGGTTGTGGGTGCTTGTTAGAACTGCCTCGGGAACATGGAGCAGAAATATAAAACAGTATAAACCTCTCTAAAGCCCAGTTTTCTGCATATAAAGTGGAGTTTATGGGGTGTTAACTTGTTAACATAATGAATCGCCTAGAAATAAGTGAAATCATCTTGAGGGGGCCCTAACCTTAAAACAATAGTTGGCATTGATGAATGTCATGAATTAACTCTTAAGATGCCAAGAAATGTTAAAAAAAAATATTGTCTCTTTATGTTGTCTGCTGCACCTTCTTGCAGGCAAAACAGAGTGGACCCTGATCATACAGCTCCTGGAGGAGCAGTCTGATCTGGGTCCACATTGCTTGCAAAAATGAATGTCAAAGTTAACGGCAGACGACAAAGCAGACGATAACTGTTGTGATTGGCGTCTTATGTGTTAATCCTGTTAAATCAACAGGTAAGTGTACCGTTAAGTGTTTATTGTTAAACTAACATGGGACATGTGCTGCATATTAACATCTTTATTAATAAATTGCCTTGAGTAATATTACTCTGGTGTTTTATTACAACGAAGGGCATATTGAATCAGTTTACCCGGTGAATACAGAATCTGATTTACTGTGCTTGAAAACAAAATTCTGATACATTACGATAACACATCAGTGCGTCATAGTACAATCTTTTATATCTTCAAAATGGCTACTTTTCTGGTGAAAATCAGTGATATTTTTCATATTTATACTGCGAACATAGGTTGTTCGTTTTACGTTTACGTCCCACCAACAGCTAATAGCTGGCCAGATTAGTGGGAAAATCGTGCATTTGGTGAAACAAGCATGAAACTTGGCATGTATGTTCTCAAATATCAACTTTTACAGAAAAAGTCGTTAGCCACGTAAAATTTCAAAATGGCGGACAAAATGGCGGCTTTTTTCAAAATGGCCGCCATTAAAAAGACAAAACAAATGTTTCCTTCAAAGATATTGCCAAAATTGACCGATTTGGTTGATATTATTGTCAAATTGTATGTATTACACCTTAAAAAATAATATAAATCTTATTTGCCATGTTAACTTTCAAAATGGCGGACAAAATGGCGCCCCTATTTTACAAAAGAACGACACATAATACTAAAAACGATGGTTTCCTACTTGGAAATCGAAAAAAAGAACTGAATTTGGTAAATTTTGCGTCGGGGTGTATGTGTCACAACTGAATAATCACAAATGAAGCTATTGGGCTAAGTGAACATTCAAAATGGCGGACAAGATGGCGGCTTCTTAAAAATACAGACGTCCTAAACAATCAAAAGCATTGTTTCCTTCCTGGAAATCAATTAAAATAACTGATTTGGATTAAGTTTATGTCAAATGATATGATCAAAAAAAGAACGATAACCTCATTGTTCAAATAAATATTCAAAATGGCTGACAAAATGGCCGCCGTTAAAAAATAAAAATGATTGTTCTCTATCCGGAACTGACAAAAGCATCTATATTTTGTGTTTCTTATGTCAAAGTATATAATATTTACACCCAAAATAAACGAAAGTTGTACGTGTCTGTATTAATTCGCGGAAATACCAAGATTTACCTAAATAAGAAGAAATTGTTGTTTGTGTCCACTCTACTTTGCAATTAGTACTGCAAGGGCAAAGAAATACATTGTAATAGGAATTGTAGAGACAGACAAATACATGTTTGCTGGTGCATTTGTTTTGCTGCAAATACCGGTATTTATAAGTGAATATTTTCACATTTGCAACTACATAATTCTGTGCAAGGAAGAGTGAATCTATAGCATTTGCATCTTCCACGACATTCAGTCTGACAGCCGCACCTGGTTAATTGTTGGCAGCTTTCAGCAATAGGTGGTAAAGTTGTCCAAACTATTTGCCAGGAATTGTCAACATGTTTCCATCCCCAATCACTCGGACTCTCAATATCCATTTGACGTAGGGTAGACTGACTCCAAACACATCCTGCCTGGTATGCAGCTCGCTTAGTATGCTGTAGTAGAGCAGCACGAGTTGGAGGAATTGCGTCATAGGATCTTTGTTTTCTCGCAAACATGTCCAGCCTTACAGCATCTATGTCTGTGCCCTGGCTAGATCTATCATACATGGTGATGATAAATCTTTCCAGAACATTTCGTTCGTCATCACCAATAGCTGGTGGATGCATACTCAGTTTTGTAAAAACTTGGGAAACTGCAGGGTATACATTCCATGTTTGCCAGGCAGCCTTTTTTCCCTTTCCACGAAAAGCTGAAGCAATATCACAGCCTGTAAAGGCATGAAAGAAGGGACTACTTTTGCACCTATCTTCACCGATGGCTTGGCAAACATCATGCATTGGAATCCATCTTTGGCTAGACCCCTGACCAAATTCAATCCAAAACTTTTCCAGACCAAATTCAGACAGCATATGATACACACTTACAGCTATAACAAGTACATCTGTGTCATTTGCTTTTATCATTACGTGCTTGTGTCCTTCTGTCACAGCGTGTCTAGTATGCAGAAAGATTCGCGTGTCTGCTTCTTCATGATTGCAAGGCATGAGTGCTTCAAGATTTAACTGAATATTGCTGAGAACACTCTCTTTCTTTGTGACTATTACAGTATTTTGTGTGCAATTATCAATAATCTTGTCTGCCAAGAACATAAATAGCTCAGTCTTATTATCATTGTCTCTAAGGAAGCTATGCCAGTTTGGGGGAATCTTTCCTGTCTCAGTCACCCTACGCCTACCTCCTTGACCGCGTTTGGCTCTAGTCTCAGCTTTCAGACTGCTAGCTAAGTAGACATCAAATACGATATCTGTTCTTCTAAAGGTAGAACTTATAAACTGTACTTTCGGTAGTACATCTAGGGCTGCATACTGTCCAAATGTCCTTTGACCTCGGGGTGGAAGTGCGTTTATGAGTGCCGAGCCATCAATGACAATTGCAGTCGATTCAGGTCTATTGTCAGGGCATATGATGTCTTTTTCCAGAATAGATGCAAGTTGAGACTTTTGGCAACTGTGTAAATTTCCACCATCACTTAGTGCTGCTGGAAAAGTCTGGTTCTCATGTTTGAAGAAGTGCAGTAAGTCACATTCTCTTGACTGACAAGATATAAAGAGCTTTGAGAAAAGGCGACAGTCATCTTTCAAAACTTTCTGCTTCATGTTTCCTGATACAGGTGGTGGCTTTTGGTTAAAGAAATCTAGTTTGTTTCGCTTAATTGGTTCATAAAATGATGACACATCTTCACTTTCCAACCCTTTCATGAATTCTTTAAATCTGATTTTCCCATTCTTATGATGGGTGATTACCATTTCTGCAGCAGCTGATGTGGCAATTACCTTTGTGTCAATCGTTAATAATTCTTTGCTTTCTTCTTGAAATGGATTGCCCATTTCTTTTATAGTAGAGAACAATTTCTGTACTTTTTCAAAAAAAGCCTTCTGAGCAGTTTCTGTCTGTTCATGATGCCTTGACCTTTCATTTGCATCTTTTGACTCTGTCAAAGATTCCTATTCTGCCACAAGGCGACATACTTCCGGCCCAGCTACCATCCATCTTCGTAGAGCTGATGCATCTTCTGTAATGCCGATTGCTCCGCCATCAGCTTTAATAACGGCATTTGCATGCTCATGAGCCTGATCAATTGCCATAGCAGAAAATGGTCGCTTTGACTTAAAGACAACAAATCTGCCTACTTTGAATTCCTGGTGCAGGTCAGGGTGTCGCTTTTCTAATGACAACATATCCCTCAAGTGGATAGGAAGCCAGCGAGCGTAGTTGACATTGTTGTTGGCAAAGAAGTATGGTATGAGTTCTGACAATGCTTGGCAATAAAGAAAAAAATTTGCCTCTCTGAATGCTCGGACGAGCGATAGAATTGTCAGTTCCATTGATAATATCAAATACCAAAATGAAAACTGAGGTTGTCCTCCTTGCGCTTTCCACACCATTCTTCAAAGCTAATGACATTTTGTTGATCACCAGTGAAATTACTGCAGTAGTAGTTATACGACTCTTTTAGAAGTTTGAATAGACTGCATGCTGTAACCTGGTGCATTTGTCGTGTTCTAGTAACACTGGATGCATGAAGATAAGATTCAGCAGTTCCCGGTGTTGCTAAATTAGCCTCTACTAAAGCCCCTGTCCAACCACTTGACTGAAGGAGTGTACCAATGGACTTTAAAGCAGCCATTTCTATGTGGAGTCCACCGAACATTATCAAACACTTGTCTTCACCAAAACGATCAGGCCACTGCCATTGTATCTGTTTCGCCAAAGCGTATAGTGGTTGGTCAGCGGCAATAACTGGAGTCTGATCTGGGTTAAGATATGTCACCGTTTCTCTCACTCTATCCATTACATGACGTATTGTAGCCACAGAGTGTGCAGATTCACGCAACAGTGGCAAAAGCGATGTAATGCTTTCGTCAAACTCTTGGCCCCTGTTCATTGATGCGTGATGTGCTGGCCATGTTATGTTTAGATTAACATCAAGCTGTTCAGTAGCACTGACTTTATCAAGCCATTCTATTTCGTCAGAAAGTTTAAGAGAAGTCTCATCAGCTTCTATATTTATTGGGCTTTCAGTCTTTGGAGGGTGCGGATTTTTACTCGTCAATGCAGCCGGATGGACATTTGTATAAGTTTCAGGGAGTTCGGGAACTTTTTTTACACTAAAATCTCTGATCTGAAATGGCAATCGCTTTTCACCCTCATTTGATTCTGTGGGGTACTGAAACAGTGACATACTTGTCCCATGAAATGAAGTGGTGGCTGTGGTAGCTGTTGGGTTATGGTCTATGTTGTCCATAGCTGCTGTAGTGAAGAGTCTGTTCCTTAAAATAGAAGGACATACCACTCCGTCCTCTATGTACCTTCCTACAGCAGCATCTCCCAATTGAGCAGAGATTTCAAGTACTCTGTCATAAGGGATACTGAGACCATGGTCATGAAGCAAGTCTATTAGAACTTGTTTACGGGTCTTGGCACACACAGACATTCCCATAAAGACAGGAAATGGGGTCTCTCGTACTTTAGAATGCCTGTATGTTTTTGCGCCTTCACGATATTTGGCATAGCAATTGTACTGCAATAACTGTGCCATTGCCAGATCAGTCTTTGAAGCACCAAATCTTAACTGGGACTGAATGTCAACACCATGTTCTATCATGCAGATAAATTCTAGCAGTGCTGGTGGCAGTGAATCCTCCACACAACCATCATAAAATCTGCCTTCAAAAGAAAACTCCTTACTAATCATTTGTCTCCGCAATATCTTTGCAGCCTTATTAAGTACTATAGCTTCAGATTAATTTGTAGCTTGCGAGAGAAATGTACCAACATCATTCTCAAAGGCCAAAAGAATATCCCTTCCACTTTTATGAGCTTCTAGCTCTGAGATTTCTTCTAAAAGCTTTTCCTTCAGCCTTGTTGCATGTATATCTGATTCCAGTCCAAATTGTTTTATGCGCTCCTTATACATTCTAATGAGATCTGCAAGCTTGAAAACAACAGGACCTTCTGCACTAGTTTTGGTTTCAACAATATATGCCAGAAGCTCTGAGAAAACAAGCGGGTAAATTTCATTTTCTCTCGATTTTTCCTGACTTTGTTTCTTTTTTGCGGAAAGAATTGCTCTTTCTTTATTGTAAAGAGCTGTCAGGCATGACAAATGATACTTGAATTCTTGGGCCACTATATCACCGGCACTCAATCTAGCAAGGAGTTTTCCATCATTCAAAACTCTGGCACACTCCTTCAGTCTATCATTCAGAGTCATGGTCATGCCTTCTCTTTTATCTGTAGCTGAAGCTACATCTTCATCACATAAAAAGCATTGCTGGGGTTGATAACTTGCTCGTCGTACTTTCGATCGACCTTCATCTGAAGTACCCTCAGCACTAGAAGCCCGTTTCCTAGCCCGCTCAAGTTTAGGATTACTAAATAGAAGACGGCAACTCTGATGATACTGGGCATTGTTATTCCGAAGAGTTGCTTCTATTCCAGCTCCGTCATCTAGTCTACTAGCATCCATTATTATAGGAAGTTGGTTTATGGTTTGAAAAAGAGGGATATTTGTCCCTAAATTTGAGTAACCATCATTTTGTGTACTCCCTAGAGGTGGGGATTTTAAACTTTCACCTTTTTTCTCAGACTGGCAGAGACAACATTTGTTCCAGTCAGTTATTGGATTAGACATTGATACGCTCTTACCAGACATTGTAAATGATTATATAAGCTATCAATTAAAGGCCGAGGGTTGATCCTTTTACCACCTTTAACCGTAGAATACGCACATTGAAGTATGGGATTCGACTAGGTTCAAATATCAACATACTCTACACTTAGCCCGATCGTTCATCCAGTACCATTTAAGTCCCGTGCGATCTGTACACCATCCGGGTAACTAAAGCCCCGTCACCCTTGGCTCGGCTCTCCCGCGCTGGCACATCCTGTCAATTCAGGTGCGGCTATCTAACTATTACAACATAGTAAACTATATGTATGGGGCTAATTAGATAACATTTGGGACACTATGAATTCTTGCGATTATATAATGAAGATTTTCTTCAGCCGATACTGGACCCCATGCTGAGTCTCACAGCAGTGATGTCACCAGTGTGCCCTGGTTGTGCAATGACATTCACTCTTTCTAAACACAGAATTTAACCCCAACTGCATATGTATTTATACATGCCATAGCCAGATTTAGATAAGACAACTCAAACAAATTTTATTTTTGTTAGGTCAATAGTCAATACTCAGGTGCTAGTGATTTTCAATTGAGCTTTGGCAGACATGACGGATGATATATCCCATCCTACAAATGACATATATTTTAAATTATAAGTGTCAAATTCTTGGTATCGGATGCCTTCTACATGCTTTTGGATAAAACAAGCTTACTTCATCGAAACACAAAGCTATTTCCAATGGAAACAAATCAAAAAGGACATATAATGAATTTAAGTAAAAACCTGCATAGAAAATGGCAGCCATTTTGAATTATGCGATACATAGTGATTGAATTATATAAATATGAAGAAAATATTTTGCGAGACGCTTTATCTTTCACAAAACAACTCATTTACAGGATATCTGCAACTAAAAATCATATAAATGTCTGTTTACATTATGAAACAACGTAAAAATAATAGTAATGGCGGCCATCTTGGATTTTGGTCGCCATTTTGATTTTTTCAAGTGGCTAACGGGTTTTTTATAAATAGTATGTCCATATGTATGACCATGCAAAAATTTATGCTTGTTTCACCAAATGCACGATTTTAGTGAAATGTTACATTAATCTGGCCAGCTATAAGGTCATACGGAGACGGGACCTCGATTTAAAGACTCATCCGAAAGTCTGGAGAAGCCCGGGATCGATCCTGCGACCCCTGGTTTACAAGGCGAGTAGCGTAACCACTACACCACGGAGGCTTCTAAACATAGGTTGTAGGTACTCGTTTGAACCGGTTCTAATGAGTACCCACAACATATCTCGTGGAACAGAAATAAGAAAAAATAATGTATACCCCCGTACACCCCAAATGTCTCTATATAAAGTGGAATTTAGGGGTGTTCATTTCAGGTGATGAATTCAGGAGATATAAAACCCACAATACCTACACACTGTAATAAAAGTTCATATCCCATTACAAAAGAAAATGCCTTTATAATTCTGACCCCTCAAACCCCACCTTTAAAACTGGGGTTTACGTTGATAAACCAATTTTTTTCATATTTCTGCTTAAAAACATAGATTGTGGGTACTCGTTACAACCCCCTTAATGAGTACCCACAATCTATATTTTGTGCAGAAATAAGACAAATATCTTTTGTTTTATCTGAAAACATTCTTTTTTTTTTTTTCGTGGGTAAACTTTACAAAGTATTTGAACAGGCGTGTTTTTGTAATGATTCTATATTTTATCAACCATCTTTTCTATATTTCTTTTGAGTTCAGGATTTCTCCACATTGGTTGAAACTGTGTATCTGTTTTCTAGAATATCTAAAATATTTTCAGAGCCAAATTTTCTAATGTAAATATAGAAGGACTAAGCATGCCCAGGTAAAGTGTCATTTCATCTGAATGTCTGGTAATAGCCCCATAAAATTGGAAGCAGCGTCTCCAAAATGACATAGTGTTGACAGGGACGTTAGATCTCAAGTAAAACAAACAAAAAAAAAAAAAAAAAAACACCGTGATCTGATTCTTCACTGTCCACGCATAAGTTTCTACAGTATTAAGTTGTATTAAGTTACATGAATGTGCCCAAGCTTGTGATATTCGATATTACCTTTCTTTAACCCATATATGACAGTGGAATCTTCTACTTTATAAGTTTGGAGTGGTCAATTTCAAAATGACATAAATAGTGTTGACGGGGCATCCGATCTGAGTCTAAACTTTTTACCGCTGTCCCACAAATGGGCGCTTGGCATATATGGGTTAAATGTGGAAATGAGAAATAAAACGCAACAACAATTACTATTAGATGTTTATTGGCCCCTTATGTGGGAATAGACAATGTCTGTAGGATCCCTGTCATTTAATTAATCCTTACTCTGCTAAACATGAAACAATGTAAATCCAGATCTGGATCTACACTGTCATTCAGTTTGCGAATTTTAAATGAATGCAATATGTGAAGTAATTTGTGTGGACTCTAATCAGTCTGATCAGGTCCCACATTGTTTGCAAAATTGACTTTCAAAGTTACAAGCAGACGACAAAGCAGACAAAATTGCTGTGATTGACATCTTATGGGTTAATTATTCAGCAGGATAATGAAAAACTGCATCTGAAATTGTCATTTGTTTATGTTGTCTGCTGCTCTTCTGGTAAACTTTTCAAAACATATTTTCAAACTTTTCAAACATATTTATGCGTATAGTCAATCAGTGTGGACCCTGATCGGACTTCTCCAAGAGGAGCAGTCTGATTAGGTTCCATATTGTTTGAAAAATTGAACATTTGACTTCTAAAATTACCAGCAGATGGTTCAAAACAGGTTGTGGGTACTCGTTAGAACTGACTCAATGAGGCGGTTCTTTCAAATTCCCACTTCCTTTTTCAGAAGCCGAAATAAAAAAAATATATGTGATAATTGCCAGTTTAAAGTTATGAGCAGGTTGTGGATGCTTATTAGAGCTGTCTCAATGAGGCGATTCTAATAAGTTCCCACTTAATAATGTTTGAAGCAGAAATAAAAAAGAAAAACTAGTCAACAGCCAATAGCCATGTTAAAGCCATGAACAGGTTATGGGTACTCATTAGAACTGTCTCAATGAGGCGATTCTAACTAGTTCCCGCTTTCATTTTCTTTTATTTTTTCGTCCAAAAACATAGATTGTGGGTACGCGTTAGAACCGCCTCACTGACGCGGTTATAACGAGTTCCCACAATGTATGTTTTGGCCAGAAATATAAAAATAAAAATCAGATTTATTATCTGATTTTTTGTCTATTATTAGGTGGTAAAATTTTCAATATATTTGGATAGGTGTGTTTTCTTAGTGATGTACTGTAATGATAAAAATATTTTCTATGGCAAACGAAGATTCTAAGTTCATCTGCTTTGCTAGATCTCAATCAAAATGATAATACTCCAGGATATCATATATCACAAACCATTTCTCTTATCACCTACCAATAAATGACCACTTGAACCTCAGGGGATTATGGCTGTTAAGGTGATGGTATTCATCTGATAAAATCAGATAATGACTTCTGATAAGAAGGGTTTAATCATTATAATCCACTTATGGCTTACTTATGAATTTTGTTATTGGTCCTTTAACATATTACTACATAGTATATTTTGTTCTTGAAAAACAAAATAAATAAATAAATAAATGTCAATGTCACATCTACTACTTCCACCACTACTACTAATAGCAATAGTCACATAAAGATTTCTACTCAATTGAGATAAACATAAAAAATAACAAAACCTTATTACCACTACTACTACTAATATTAAGAATAATAACAATAAATAAACCTGTGAATATTACTGCTACTACTACTATTACTTATAATAATAATAATAATAATAACAACAATAACAATAACTAATAACAATAGTAACATAAATATTTCTACGTCATTGAAATAAATAATGAAATAAAAACTACTACAATTACGAATTACAGCCAAGCATGCTAGAGGTTTAAAATTAGACAGTGCAGTACCAGACTGAAATGTTTATCCTAGTAAAGGTATACACATCTGTTCATTTTGTACCAGAAACCCCAAAACGGGCAGTTGGCAAACAGTGCAGGCCCAGATCAGACGCCACAGAAAGGGGCGTCTGTTCAGGGCCTACACTGTTTTCAAAAAGTTAAGCCATTTTGCGAATGGAGTTTGAAGGGGCACAACCTGTCACCCTTGAACTTTGAGGTGGACTCGGGCTATATGGAGGGAGAAAGATTCATTTGGTACGAACCTTTTTTGTACCAAATGGAATCTTCCTCCTTATATGTACCAGGGCTCCATTTCAAGGTTTAAGGGTGTCGGGGTGTGTTTTCATCAAGGTATATTTGGGGAATGACTGAACTTTTAGCAAACAGTGGAGGCCCTGATCAGACGCCCCATTCTGCGGCGTCTGATCTGGGCCTGCACTGTTTGCAAAAGTGAAATTTTCATGAATGAATATTCAGTTGCCATATGCTTAGGCAATTAGTGAGGCTTATCAGTGTGAACCTGAGATTTATTGAAGTTCATTTTAACAAATGAAACTAGAGCTGTCAGAGGATCTGACTATAGCCCCGCTTCAGCGCTGTCAGAGAAGAAAGTTATTTAAGCTGCAGAGAAAACAGTTATGAACAAGAAATAACTGTTGAAAATTTTACATTATCTGGAAAAACTCTAAGAGTTGTGAGCCCTTGTCCCTCATTTCAATGAGCATGATACATTACCAGAATGTCCATGTTTATACTAAATTTCATCTTCCATTTTTCAATGTTCAAAGGGTAATAACTCCTAAAGTAGGCAAATCAGAGTCAGGGTTCCTGCACTCTGCACATTGTCTCATGGTGCTTTACACTTGTGTGAAGTGTCATGAAAATATCTCAAATGGTTTGTGAGTTATGGAGCCGACACAGTCAAAATTGCCTTTTTAAATGTTCAAAGGGCAATAACTCCTAAAGTAGGCAAACCAGAGTTATGGTTCCTGCACTCTGCACATCATCTCAAGGTGCTTTTCATTTATTTGAAGTTTCATGAAAATATCAGAAACGGTTATGGAGCGGACATAGTTAAAATTGCCATTTTTTAATATTCAAAAGCCTATAACTGAAAAAGTAGACAATCCAGAGTTTGGGTTCCTGCGCTCTGCACACGTAATATGGTGCTTTACATTTGTGTGAAGTTTCATAAAATTATCTCAAACGGTTTTTGAGTTATCGAGCAAAGACGGCTAAAATTGATATTTTTCAATATTCAAAGGGAAATAACTCAAAAATTAGGCAATCCAGAGTTATGGTTCCTGCACTCTGCACACCATCTCATGGTGTTTAATGTTTGTGTGAAGTTTCATGAAAATATGTGAATGGGTTTTAAAGTTATGGAGCGGACACGAAAATTGTTAACAGACACAGACAGACACACAGACAGACACACAGAAAATACGAAAACCAGAGTTATGGTTCTTGCGCTCTGCACATTGTCTCATAGTGCTTAACATTTGTGTGAAGTTTCATGAAATTATCTCAAACGGTTTTCGAGTTATGAAGCGGACACTGTTAAAATTGCCATTTTTCAATGTTCAAAGGGCAATAACTCCAAAAATAAGCAATGCAGAGTTATGGTTCCTGCGCTCTGCACATCGTCTCATAGTGCTTAACATTTGTGTGAAGTTTCCTAAAAATATCTCAAACGGTTTTCGAGTTATGAAGCGGACACAATTAAAATTGCCATTTTTCAATGTTCAAAGGGCAATAACTCCAAAAGTAGGCAATCCACAGTTATAATTCCTTCGCTCTGCACATTGTCTTATGGTGTTTAACATTTGTGTGAAGTTTCATGAAAATATGTTAAGCAGATACAAAGTTATGGAGCCAACACAAATTAACGGAATTACGGAATTACGGAAAATGTTCAAAGGGCAATAACTCCAAAAGTAGGCAATCCACAGTTATAATTCCTTCGCTCTGCACATTGTCTTATGGTGTTTAACATTTGTGTGAAGTTTCATGAAAATATGTTAAGCAGATACAAAGTTATGGAGCCAACACAAATTAACGGAATCACGGAATGACAGAAGAACATGGCAAATCCAATATAGCCCCACTTTTTCAAAGCGGGGCTATAAATAAACAGAGCTGTTGTTCTGGAGAGGCTAAAATGTCCATACCTGGATTTTCGGGGCACTTAAATCCAGGAGTATAACCTGAAATTCATTAACCCTTATCCCGCTGAACATGACAAATCCTAACTTTGCAAACAGCATAGAACATGGTCAGATGGTTAATGGTTGTTTGATTTGAGGTTTAACGTCCCCGTCAACACTGTAAAGGTCATTTTGGAGACGTTGCTTCCAATTTTGTGGGACTTTTACCCGACATTGAGATGAAATGACATCTCAAGCCCTGTCGCCCAATGAAACCAATAGGGTTTATTAGCATGGACGGTCCGCCTCGCACCACAGTTCCTGTACAGGCTTAGATCCTCTAAGCAGTTTACCAGTACTAGTGTGCGGGCCGGATTCAGCTCTGCGTGCCGGAAACATCATGCAGCCCATAAATTTCTTCAAGCCCCTATCGGCGGGGGCTGTTTCATCTGGTCAGGATCTACACTGTTTTTCATCCAATTTGTGAATTGAATGAATACATAACCTTTAACGATTTGAATGGTTGATATCCAGAAATGGGTATGGTAAAATTAATTTATTCAGCGGGATAAGGGCTAACAATGATCATTTTGAAATTATGGGATATAACCTGTCATTCTTCATTTTTTTTTTGCCATGCCATTTGCATCAGCATGATGAAAATAAATAAATAAATAAAAAAAAACAGATAACAAATTAAGTAACATATTCATTCACCTGTTCTAATCCATATATGTACTACTGTATAACTGTTAAGACTTCTAGTCAGCTAGAAGTTAACTAAAGTTAACTCTAAAGTTAACTCCCTAGTTAACAAAAGCGGGAAATGGAGTTGACTAGGAGTTAACTCCATGTCTGAATCCAAGCTTTTTCGGATACTAAGTCAATTTAGTTGTTTTGCTATTTTAGCTCACTGAGACGAAGTCTTAGTGTAGCTATTGTGATCACTTTTTGTCTGTCCATCCGTCCGTCCGTCGTCCGTAAACACTTGTTCAAACGACTTCTTCTCCGAAACCACTGCACCTACGACTCTCAAAATTTATATGCAGCATGATCAGACTCGAGACTTACAAGTTTGCGAAAATTATCCGGGTCGACAATCCAAGATGGCCGCCGTTTCTAAAAATAGCAAAAACAACTAAATCGACTTTTTTCTAAAACCGCATGGTATAATTGGCTGATTTTTGGTATTGAGCTTCGATGGGCACTAGGTTCTCAAATTTATATACAAAAACTCTGTAGCGGAATTAGGTCACGGTGACCTACTTTATGTTTACGACATATATTTTGTTCAAATGGCATCTCCTCGAAAACCAATGCTCAGATTTTGACCAAACTTGATCTGAAGCATTCTGATATCAGCATTTCTCAGATTTGTTCAAATGGTTCCGCCTCGATGCATAAGTAGGTCATAATGGAAAAACTTCAAACTGCTAATTCTCGTGAACT
The DNA here is from genome assembly GCA_963580285.1 of Lucinisca nassula. Lineage (NCBI taxonomy): Eukaryota > Metazoa > Mollusca > Bivalvia > Lucinida > Lucinidae > Lucinisca > Lucinisca nassula. The sequence continues at coordinate 15,799,838 of OY757020.1, read as the reverse complement.
GGTGAAAGGGATTTGATCAGACATGGTCAGAAGCATCCATGCATCAACCAGTATTAGATATATTCAAATGGTTCCACTCCGATGCATAAGTAGGTCAAAATGATCGATATCGGGAAAACTTCAAACCGCTGATTCTCGTGAATGGATGAACAGAATTTGATTAAACATGGCCAGAAGCATCCTTACATCAACCTGTATCAGATTTATTCGAATGGTTCCACTCCGATGCATAAGTAGGTCATAATGGCTGACATCGTGAAAAACATCAAATTGCTGATTCTCATTAATGGATGAACGGAATTTGATCAAACTTGGTCAGAAAGATCCTTACATCAACCTGTATCAGATTTATTCAAATGGTTCCACTCCAATGCATAACTAGGTGATAATGGCCGACATCATGAAAAATTTTAAACTGCTGATTCTCTTAAATGGATGAACAGAATTGGATCAAACTTGGAACCGTCTATTAAACATACCTACAGCAGTGTCCGTCGTAGGAAGAGAAAGTGTCCTTGTCGGGAACAGTCTATTAAACATAACTACAGAAAGTGCCATTGGTGGGAACAGTCTATTAAACAGACCTAAAGAAGTGTCCGTGCTGGGAACAGTCTATAAAGCATACCTAAAGAAGTGTCCTTGGTGGGAACAGTCCATTAAAAATACCTAAAGAAGTGTTCGTGTTGGGAACAGTCTATTAAACATAAACTACAGAAAGTGTCCTTGGTGGGAACAGTCTATTAAACATACCTAAAGATGCCATCTGAACAAAATATATGTCGTAAACATAAAGTAGGTCACCGTGACCTAATTCCGCTACAGAGTTTTTGTATATAAATTTGAGAACCTAGTGCCCATCGAAGCTCAATACCAAAAATCAGCCAATTATACCATGCGGTTTTAGAAAAAAGTCGATTTAGTTGTTTTTGCTATTTTTAGAAACGGCGGCCATCTTGGATTGTCGACCCGGATAATTTTCGCAAACTTGTAAGTCTCGAGTCTGATAATGCTGCATATAAATTTTGAGAGTCGTAGGTGCAGTGGTTTCGGAGAAGAAGTCGTTTGAACAAGTGTTTACGGACGACGGACGGACGGACGGACAGACAAAAAGTGATCACAATAGCTACACTAAGACTTCGTCTCAGTGAGCTAAAATAGCAAAACAACTAAATTGACTTAGTATCCGAAAAAGCTTGGAATAGTTGACTCAAAATTGGTATGAGACATCGTTGGGACCTTGGTTCTCAAGATTATTCATATCATCCAAATCTGTAGTGAAATTATGTCACAGTGACATAGTTTGTATTTACGAAGTGTATTTTGTTCAAACAACAGCTCTTCAAAAACTAATGTCCAAACTTGACCTGAAGCATCCTGGCATCAGCCTTTCTCAGTTTTATTCAAATGAGCCCTCTCCAATGAATAAGTAGGTCATTATGGCCGCCATCTTGAAATAACTTTACATGGCTTTTTCTCATGAACAGATCAAACTTGGTCAGAAGCATCCTTATTTGGACCAGTCTCAAATTTATGCAAATGGTTCACTTTACTGCATAAGTAGGTCAAAATGGCTGTCATCTTGAAAAAAAATAAAATGGCTTTTTCTCATGAACAGATAAACAGAATTTGATGAAACTTGGTCAGAAGCATCCATATAATTATGGACCAGTCTCAAATTTATGCAAATTTATCCAGTGCATAAGTAGGTCAAAATGGCTGACATCATAAAAAACTTCAAACAACTTCTCATGAACCTTTGATTGGAATTTGATCAAACTTGGTCATTAGCATCCTGACATTGATCTTTCTCAGATTTGTTCAAATGTTTCTGCTCCAGTTCATAAGCAGGTCATATTATGGCTGACATGGTGGAAATTTCCAAATGGATTTTTCTCATGGATTTTGATCACACTCGGTCAGATACATCCTGACATCGACCTTGTTCAGATTCGTTCACCTGGTTCCACTATGTAGGTCATAATGGCCAATTGTGGAAAACTTCAAATTGTTTATTCTGAGGAAGTGTTGAACAGACTTGTACTCAGGTTAGCGATACAGGACCATAATGGTCCTCTTGTTGTTTTTTATTGCACCCCTTACTCTTTTAGTGCAGTATGGTCACGAAACAGTGACAGAATTAATGGAACACCCTGTAGACTATATTATATTCTTGTTCCTTATGATAAACCACATATACTGACATAGATCTTGGTTCCCAATGGGTCACCCGTGGGCATGTCCTACCCCTTCATTTCATAAAATGTGCAATAACTCGGAAACTGTTTATGATCCCCACCCATAAACAATGTATTCTTGTTTCTTATGGTAAGATGCATTAAACGACATTGACCTTGGATACACCGGGGTCCCCTGGGGCATGACCCACCCCTCTTATCATGAAAGTCCTTATATAAGAAACCGTTCGGATCCTCAACCTTAAATCATATATTCTCCTGTTCCTTAAGACGCATTCATTGACACGGACCTTAGGTCCCTCTGGGCTCTTCCGAGCCTGGCAGAGGGCATGCCTATCCTTTCTTCAAACAATGCGTTCTCTCGGAGTCAGAAAATGTTGCGATATTGTGGGCGGGATTGAGCCCGTTGTTTTATTGTTTTACAACTTCATGCCCATACGTGCTAACATGAAGCACAAAAAAGCAAAACTACAAATGGCATTTGCACTCTGTCAATGTTAAACGTCGAATAGCACGTAATACAGGCTACAGTATATAATTGCAACACGCAACACTATGACCTTGTCCGGAACAGTCCTTCGTGTGCGCCCACTGTCCGTGTTGGAGACATTGCAGTTACACTTATAGAATATCAACATTGCAGCCTGAATCGCTCACCTGACGTCAATCATTGATATGAGGCATTGTTGATATAAGGCATCGTTAATATGAGGCATCGTTGATATAAGACAACGGTAATACGAGGCATCAGTGATATGAGGCATCAGTGATATGAGGCAGTGATGATATGGATGATAAGTATAGAATGGTGTAAAGGGGTTTATGTGTCCCCCACCCCTGTTACTACATTTTATTCAGCGGTGAGCAGCTATAGATGTAATCGCCATGGTATAACACAGAGGCAAAAACTGGTTGGTGAAACAGTCATTACTGTGAATATACTGGTTAATATAAAGTTTATATAAAACATTATGGTGCCATAAACACTCATCAGGTCCTTATCATCAACAGGAAGGGAGAAAGAACATTATGTTAAGTATGTGAGGGTGTGTACTTCATGTGTGTACTTCATGTGTAATTCAAGTGTGATTCAAGTGTTAAGACAGAAATTTAATTGGGCCCAGACTAATTTTCATTCTGTCTTAACCTAAGTGGAATAGATTGCGAGCCAACTGTCCCTTTAAGTTTGTCTTTGTAAAATTATGTAACCAGTGTTGTTTATAAATATTAGACTTATTCCATATAAATATTGTAAAGGATTCTAAGTATCTTAGAATTTCCTTTGTGTTAATGCCCCACAAGTGGACATAGATTCGATGTTCCCTCGTGTTGTCCCGTCACATATACGTTTTGCCAGCCCCCGACATATGAAACAAGTGTCCTTTGTGGGAACACCCTATATAACATACCATTAGAAAGTGTTCCTGGCGGGAACAGTACATTAAACATGCCTACAGGAAGTGTCCTTGGTGAGCACATTCCATTAAACATAGGTACAGAAATTGTCTTTGGTGGGAACAGTGTATTGAACATAGCTTCAGAAACTGTCCGTGCTGGGAACAGTCTATTAAACATACCTACAGAAGTGTACGTGCTGGGAACAGTCAATAAATCATAGCTCCAGAAAGTTTCCGTGATGGGAACAGTCTAATTGACATAGGTTCAGACAGTGTCCTTGGTGGGAACAGTCTATTAAACATACCTACAGGAGTGTCCGTCCGTCTATTGAACATACCTTCAAAAGTGTCCGTGCTAGGAAGAGACTAATATTCGTAGCTACAGAAAGGATCCTTGTCGGGAACAGTCTATTAAACATAATTACAGAAAGTGTCCTTGGTGCCAACAGTCTATTAAACATGGCTACAGAAAGCGCCTTGGTGGGGACATTCTATTAAACACAGCTACAGAAAGTGTCCTTGGTGGGAACAGTTTATTAAACATACGTATAGAAAGAGTCCTTGTTGGAAACAGTCTATTAAACATAGCTACATGAAGTGTCCTTGGTGGGAACAGTCTGTTAAAAATGGCTACAGAAAGTGTCCTTGGTGGGGACATTATATTAAACATAGCTACAAAAAAGGGTCCATGCTGGGAACAGTCTATTAAACATAGCTACATGAAGTGTCCTTGGTGGGAACAGTCTGTTAAAAACGGCTACAGAAAGTGTCCTTGGTGGGAACATTCTATTAAACATAGCTACAAAAAGTGTCCATGCTGGGAACAGTCTATTAAACATAGCTACATGAAGTGTCCTTGGTGGGAACAGTCTGTTAAAAATGTCTACAGAAAGTGTCCTTGGTGGGAACATTCTGTTAAACATAACTACAAAAAGTGTCCATGCTGGGAACAGTCTATTAAACATAGCTACATGAAGTGTCCTTGGTGGGAACAGTCTGTTAAAAACGGCTACAGAAAGTGTCCTTGGTGGGGACATTCTATTAAACATAGCTACAAAAAGTGTCCATGCTGGGAACAGTCTATTAAACATAGCTACATGAAGTGTCCTTGGTGGGAACAGTCTGTTAAAAACGGCTACAGAAAGTGTCCTTGGTGGGAACTTTCTATTAAACATAGCTACAAAAAGTGTCCATGCTGGGAACAGTCTATTAAACATAGCTACATGAAGTGTCCTTGGTGGGAACAGTCTGTTAAAAACGGCTACAGAAAGTGTCCTTGGTGGGGACATTCTATTAAACATAACTACAGAAAGTGTCCTTGGTGGGAACAGTTTATCAAACATACGTATAGAAAGAGTCCTTGTTGGAAACAGTCTATTAAACATATATACAGAAGTGTCCGTGCTGGAAACAGCCTATTAAACATAGCTACAAAATGTGTCCATGCTGGGAACAGTCTATTAAACATAGCTACATGAAGTGTCCTTAGTGGGAACAGTCTGTTAAAAATGGCTACAGAAAGTGTCCTTGGTGGGAACATTCTATTTAACCATAGCTACAGAAAGTGTCCTTGTTGGGAACAGTTTATTAAACATACGTATAGAAAGAGACCTTGTTGGAAACAGTCTATTAAACATATATACAGAAGTGTCCGTGCTGGAAACAGCCTATTAAACATAGCTACAAAAAGTGTCCATGCTGGGAACAGTCTATTAAACATAGCTACATGAAGTGTCCTTGGTGGGAACAGTCTGTTAAAAACGGCTACAGAAAGTGTCCTTGGTGGGGCCATTCTATTAAACATAGCTACAGAAAGTGTCCTTAGTGGGAACAGTTTATTAAACATACGTATTGAAAGAGTCCTTGTTGGAAACAGTCTATTAAACATATATACAGAAGTGTCCGTGCTGGAAACAGCCTATTAAATATAGCTACAAAAAGTGTCCATGCTGGGAACAGTCTATTAAACATAGCTACATGAAGTGTCCTTGGTGGGAACAGTCTGTTAAAAATGGCTTCAGAAAGTGTCCTTGGTGGGAACATTCTATTAAACATAGCTACAAAAAGTGTCCATGCTGGGAACAGTCTATTAAACATAGCTACATGAAGTGTCCTTGGTGGGAACAGTCTGTTGAAAACGGCTACAGAAAGTGTCCTTGGTGTGAACATTCTATTAAACATAGCTACAAAAAGTGTCCATGCTGGGAACAGTCTATTAAACATAGCTACATGAAGTGTCCATGCTGGAAACAGTCTATTAAACATAGCTACATGAAGTGTCCTTGGTGGGAACAGTCTGTTAAAAACGGCTACAGAAAGTGTCCTTGGTGGGGACATTCTATTAAACATAGCTACAGAAAGTGTCCTTGGTGGGAACAGTTTATTAAACATACGTATAGAAAGAGTCCTTGTTGGAAACAGTCTATTAAACATATATACAGAAGTGTCCGTGCTGGAAACAGCCTATTAAACATAGCTACAAAAAGTGTCCATGCTGGGAACAGTCTATTAAACATAGCTACATGAAGTGTCCTTGGTGGGAACAGTCTGTTAAAAATGGCTACAGAAAGTGTCCTTGCTGGGAACAGTCTATTAAACATAGCTACATGAAGTGTCCTTGGTGGGAACAGTCTGTTAAAAACGGCTACAGAAAGTGTCCTTGGTGGGAACATTCTATTAAACATAGCCACAAAAAGTGTCCATGCTGGGAACAGTCTATTAAACATAGCTACATGAAGTGTCCTTGGTGGGAACAGTCTGTTAAAAACGGCTACAGAAAGTGTCCTTGGTGGGAACATTCTATTAAACATAGCTACATGAAGTGTTCATGCTGGGAACAGTCTTTTAAACATAGCTACATGAAGTGTCCTTGGTGGGAACATTCTGTTAAAAATGTCTACAGAAAGTGTCCTTGGTGGGAACATTCTGTTAAACATAACTACATAAAGTGTCCTTGGTGGGAACATTCTATTAAACATAGCTACATGAAGTGTCCATGCTGGGAACAGTCTTTTAAACATAGCTACATGAAGTGTCCTTGGTGGGAACAGTCAGTTAAAAACGGCTACAGAAAGTGTCCTTGGTGGGGACATTCTATTAAACATAGCTACAGAAAGTGCCCTTGGTGGGAACAGTTTATTAAACATACGGCTACAGAAAGTGTCCTTGGTGGGAACATTCTATTAAACATAGCAACAAACAGTGTCCATGCTGGGAACAGTCTATTAAACATAGCTACATGAAGTGTCCATGCTGGGAACAGTCTACTAAACATAGCTACATGAAGTGTCCTTGGTGGGAACATTCTGTTAAAAATGTCTACAGAAAGTGTCCTTGGTGGGAACATTCTATTAAACATAACTACAAAAAGTGTCCATGCTGGGAACAGTCTATTAAACATAGCTACATGAAGTGTCCATGCTGGGAACAGTCTTTTAAACATAGCTACATGAAGTGTCCTTGGTGGGAACAGTCTGTTAAAAACGGCTACAGAAAGTGTCCTTGGTGGGAACATTCTATTAAACATAGCTACAGAAAGTGTCCTTGGTGGGAACAGTTTATTAAACATACGTATAGAAAGAGACCTTGTTGGAAACAGTCTATTAAACTTATATACAGAAGTGTCCGTGCTGGAAACAGCCTATTAAACATAGCTACAAAAAGTGTCCATGCTGGGAACAGTCTATTAAACATAGCTACAGAAAGTGTGCTTGGTGGGAACTTCTTATTAAACATACGTATAGAAAGTGTCCTTGTTGGAAACAGTCTATTAAACATACCAACAGAAGTATCCGTGCTGGGAACAATATATTAAACATACCTACAGAAAGTGTCCTTGATGGGAACAGTCTATTAAACATAGCTGCAGAAAGTGTCCTTGCTGGGAACAGACTATGAAGCGTACTACAGAAAGTGTCCGTGGTGGGAACAGTCTTTTAAATATACCTACAGAAAGTGTCCATGCTAGGACCAGTCTTTTAATGATAGCTTTAGAAAGTGTCCGTGCTGGAAAATGTATACTAACCATAACTACGAAAAGTGTCCTTGGTGGGAACAGTCTATTTAACATACCTATATAATTGTCCGGGCTGGGAACAGTCTATAAACATACCTACAGAAGTGTCTGTGCTTGAAACAGTCTATAAAACATACCTACAGAAAGTGTCCTTGGTGGGAACAGTCTATTAAACATACCTATATAAATTGTCCTTGCTGGGAACAATCTATTAAAGGAGTCCATGTATGGAATCCACCAATCGCTAAAACAATTGCAGGAAATTGTTCAAATGTCTAGTTTGCTTTAAATCATGTGTATTAAATAAGGCTAAAAGGGATGCCCTTTGAGAACCATGAACCATGAACGCATTCAAAAACGAAAATAGCAGAATCCATTTGTTGTTTGGGCCAGACAAGCTTGTTTCGGCCATCAAGGTCTCATCAGTAGCCCTAAAAGAAATGCTGAAAACGAGTATCAGCGGTTACGAGTATCAGCGTAAAACGTGGAAAATGACGTTGAAAGTTGACTTTACGTCAGAAGAAATTTCCAGTTTAATTTAACGTCATGCGGCAAAATTTGATTACGGATTATTTTGCTCCAGATAAGTGGAAAGTGCATGGATTTGTATGCGGTTTGTAGCCTGCTTCCACAACAGAATAATTTTTGTCTTTTAGTCAGAATGTTTTGTAAGGACTAATTGATTTTTAATTAGCTGGGATAAATGCTTCTTTAAATGGACATTTTAATGACTCCTTTGATATTCATTTGGGATCACGATACAATAAAAAACATCCCTTCGAATTCAACGTTGTTCTTCTTCTTTGTCCTGATGCAAAATAAATAGATGACTGACGGATGTTTTTAAGGTAACCGGGCGCCAAGGGCAGATAGGGGCTACCCCAAGTTCGCCAGCTGGGATTAGTTGGAGGTACTGCTCTTTTCCCTAGGCTGCCAATATGCTGAATCCTGTCTGCTTGACAGTTATCAGCTAGCCGATTGGGAGTTAGGTGACTTCATTCGCGGATTGTTGTTGTTTTCCAGTTTCCCCGTGTCGCGGGTCGTCAGCTGGTGGGGTCCCAGGGAACGAATCCATGCTGGCACTACACCGTAGCCGGTCGGTGGTACCCCTATTCCCCGTTGCCGGTGAACAGGGAGCCCATCGCTCGGCTCCAGCCCCGCCCGTCCATGTTTGTCGTCTCACGTCTCAGGTGTCTCCGAGCCCACGGGCATCCCCTTGCCCTGTAGCCAATCGCCGAGCTCCGTCCTGAGAGGTTTGTGAAACGGTGCCGTGACCTTTCCAGGTCTCGGTGGGGCTTATATTTTGTCTTCCCGTTTGCTTCAGGAGTACATGTGTCCTGTCGCTAAAGGGCATCTTTAAATGTAGGAGTTTCTGGGCTAGGCGTGCTTCATATTTCAAGGGCTGTGGATATGTTGCACAGTTCCAATGTGAGCCTTTGTTTTTGTGCAACATAGTTTAGTTGTAGTAATTTGGAACTCCATTCTAAAGGTTTGGCTGCGTGATTGCACTGCGTTTAAGTTATAGCAGTGCTGTGCCTTGGGTTTGTGCGGTTTGCCGCAAAGGGGTGTGGGTTGTTTTGTGTAACAGGGTAGGCTCCGAGTTTGAACTTATCATTAAGGGGATCGTTTAGCAGTTAATTTTGTTTGAAAGTTTCATTGCGATTTGGAAGACGTTTCTAAAGATTGCTATACACGTTTCCATGTTACGTGTTATGCACCTTATATTCAATCAGGGGATTCGAGACAAAGTTTTTTAGCCATTTTGTGGTGCTTATTTGCACCACAAAATTGAAGAGTCCATCCATTTCTTTCTTCTAGCTTGTAGCTTCAGCTGCATCTACACCCTCACGCCAGCACCATGTCTATGGATGTCGTCTACGCTTTTTGTATCAATTTTGATATTGGTATTTTTGTTTTTTATTTTTTTTTTTTTGTTTGATTTTTGCATATTGTTGAAACGTATGTACATTTTTACATTATTTGGTCTGTGCCGCCAGCTTATTGAGTATATATGCGGGCGGACGTGCTCGCCCCGCCACGGACCTGTCGTGTTTGTTTTTCTTGTGCTTTAAAGATGGTGTTGTCCGTTTTGGGGCAATCCCACCCGCTCTCTTATGCTGGGTAGGACAGTTTTTGTACCCGCAAGGTTGTGCTTGTAGATTATATTTTGTGATTTTTGTTTATTCTGTACATACAACATATAGTATAGTGTGACGGCCTCCGCCGTCTCGGGCCCAAGTTCGTGTTTATTTTAGTTTGTGGGTGACCTCTATTGCGGAGGATGTGGAAGTAGGTCAATCTCCTTTTCTGCATTTTTTTGTTAAAGTTAGGAAAATGTGGTGCCCTCCTCCACGTAGGATGTCATTTTCTGTGGGACCGTAAGTGGGACATTCTGAGTCGCCATGTTTACATGTCATTATCGCATCCTACGTGAAGGAAGGCACCATAGGAGGAATTGTATTCCTACCTAGTCGTTTGAGGGCCCGAGATATCGTGTGCCGATCTCGTTAGCAATGCAGTTAGTACAAATTCATATAATCATGTAGGTCGCATACAAGCGTCCGCCTGCGCATGTGCGCAGTCGAGCACTCCTATGCGATCTTGTTTTTATGTGTCATATTTACAGTTAACAATGTTTGAAATCGCTTTTTGGGAACTAAACTCTTCTTTTTCTTCTTCTATCTTCAGATTTTTTATCTCTCTTTTCCTATACTATCCTCTCTACGGGATTCCTACTCTACAACTATCGCTTTATCTACCTAATTGAGCATTGCGTGGGTGGATGTATGTTGTTTTAGTTTTGCGTGGGTGGTTGTGTGTTGATGCCCTCCTTCAGGGTCGCGCTAAGTCATGCCCTAGTTAGTTAGTTTATTTCCCTTATCTGTATAAATATATGGTCGTCTTGACCGTCCGTTTTAATTACGGTCATGGCGCGATTTGCTGTTTTTTGGTGATTCTTATGTTAAACGACATGGGCAGTACCGAGGGCTGTTTGATGTACCAGGCGAGGTTCGGTTTTTCGGCCATGGTGGTATGCGCGTGGCGAGCTATGATGTTGACTTGTGGGACAGCGTTTCATATTTTCCGAAGGCAAAGTTGGGACAGGATGGCCGCCTCCACAGGCACTATTATAGGGACCGTATTCATTTGTCAAGAGAGGGACAGAAGCAATACCATGTGTGCTTAGAGAGAGCCTTCCTGTGATTTTTCTGCTAGTCAGGTGTTTATAAAAGGGTCCTTTTGTGGCCCCCAGATCATTCCGTTTGGGTAACCTTATAATGTACATCCTTTATTCGAAAGCGAAAAAAATAAAGAAAAACAAAGAGATGTTATAAGGCCTATTGTTTCTTATTTCTGTCCCACTAATCTATGTGCATTCCTGAAGGAGAGCCTTTTGTTTGCTAGTGTGTTGGTGTGCCGTTCTCCTTTGGGTTGTGTGGCTCTCGATCAGCCAGGATTTTGACGCAACGCTGCTCAGTGCCAAAGTCCTAAGACCGCAAACCCCAGCGTTACATCTCGTCCTGAAATTGAAAACCGCGTTCTCATTTCCTGTGACATTAGATTGAGCAAAGAAATCGCGTTTATCTCCCCTTGGTATCCTTGTGCTGTCAGTTTTAGTTCTCTCCTAGCGGGGCCGTTCGCGGACTTGACTTGATAGATTTTGTAAGGTAACCGGGCGCTAAAAGCACATAGGGGCTACCCCGCCGTTCGCGGAGGACCGCAACTTACTATTAGTATCAAAATAATTTCAACTATGAAAAGGTTTATTACCTGCAAATATTTTGTCACCAATACAAACTGGAATAGATTCATAAAACTTTATGTTAGGCATATTTTTATGTATTTTTTAATTGAAATCCTTTAATCAAAATTAAAGTGATTAACCAAACTATTGCAAAATATGCAGAGTGTTGATTTTTTTTTGTTTGTTTTGATTTGTTACGCCCCTTGAAAGTCTTATAAATAACTTAGTATGACACGCCAACTATTCAACAAAAATGCGAGGCGTTATCAAATTTCATTACAGTCATAAAAATAAATAACTTTTAATAAACGACGACTGTTATTCGCTTGACCCAAATGAAGAGAATAGAACACGATACATTTAAATTAATATGCAAAGATAACCCAAATTTTATGGTTTTCTGTATCTACAACTGATAATTTCCAGTGTCCCCACCACGGACACTTTGTTCCGGCGAACGACTGTTCCCACGAGACATCATGTTGTGTGTTGCAAATATACCCTACTCCCCTGTTCAGAGATCTGAATATGTAGACTGCCTAATTTCCAAGGACAAAACTACAAAGTACAACATTGAAGTATACTGTTTATTCATGACATTTCCTCATTCTAAGATTAAAATTCGCATCTACATATAGACTAAATCACTCTTGCAAAAATGCATGAACCGTAAGCAAATATTGTAGACTTAGACTGAATGCCAAGTTCTGTGGTGTCTGGTTTGGGTCTGCACTGTTTGCCAGTGAATTTGGAGTAGTCCACTTCCTGTCATGGGATATCAAGTTTGTTTTGTTAGTAAGCCATCTATTTGTGGGTGATGTCAGGTTTGTTCTGTTAGCGGTGAGTTTTGAAAAAATATGCATAACTTTGAGCAAATAATGTAGACCTGGATCGAAAGCCACGCTCTGTGGCGTCTGGTCCGGATCTGCACCGTTTGCCAATGATTGTGGAGTGGTCCATTTCCTATTGTGGGGATGTCTATTTTCTTCTTTTAGTGGTGATTTTGCAAAAATGCATGAGCAGTAAGCAATTAATGTTCTGTTAGCGGTGAGTTCTGCAAAAATGCATGAACTTTAAGCAGGTAGTGTAGACCTGGATCGGACGCCACATTCTGTGTGGTCTGATCTGGGTCTGCACTGTTTATGTTTAAGTTTTTTGCAAACTGTATGAACTTTAAGCAAATAGTGTAGACCCAAATCCAGCGCCGTGTTCTGTGGTGGCTGGTCTGTTCTGCACCGTTTGTCAATGATTGCGGAGTGGTCCATTCCCTACTGGGGGTTGTCAGGTGTATTCTGTTGGTGGTGAGTTTTGCAAAAATGCATGAACTTTAAGCAAATAATGTGTACCCTGATTGGACGCCACGCTCTGTGGCGTCCGATCTGGTCCGCACTATGGAGTAGTCCATTTCCTATTGTAGGGATGTCTGTTTTTCCCTGTTAGTGGTGATTTTGCAAAAAAAAAACATGAACCGCAAGAAAATAATGTTGAGCCGGATTGAACGCCGCATTCTGTGACGTTTGATCTGGGTCTGCAACGTTTGCCAATGAATTTGGAGTAGTCCATTTCTCATTGTGGGATGTCAGGTTTGTTTATGTTAGCAGTGAGTTTTGCAAAATAAATACACATGAATTTTAAGCAAACAGTGTGGACCCGGATCGTACGTCACATTTTGTAGCGTCTGATCTGGGTCTACACCAATTGCCAATGATTTCCGAGTAGTCAATCTCCTATTGTGGGGATGTTAGGTTTGTTCTGTTAGCAGTGAGTTTTGCAAAATATACATATACTAAGCAAAAAGTGTGGACGCTGATCGGACGCCGCATACTGTGGGTCTACACTGATTGTCAGTAATTTTGGACTGGTTGATTTGTTTGGTTTGCTCTGTTAGTGGTGTGTTATGCAAAAACTGATTGTTCAATGTATGTTGATGATTTTTGTATAAGGTACCGTTCAAAATATATGAAAACCATTGAACGAAAGTTACAACAAAATTTAAAAAGACTAGAAGAATGGACTGATAAAAATGGTTTCAAGTTCTCCAAGTCGAAAACGCAGTGTGTTCATTTTTGTAAACTACGGAAGAAACACGAACATCCTTCCCTATTTTTAAACGGATCACAAATTCCTGTTGTTGAAGAAGCCAAATTTCTTGGGGTCATATTTGATCAAAAGTTATCTTTTATTCCCCATATTAAATATCTTAAAGCGAAATGCTTAAAAGCTTTGAATCTTTTGAAAGTTTGAGCTCATACAAGTTGGGGAGCAGATCGGTATACTTTATTACATCTTTACCGGTCTTTAATTGTCGGGTAAAAGTCCCACAAAATTGGAAGCAACGTCTCCAAAATGACCTTTACAGTGTTGACGGGGACGTTAAACCTCAAATCAAACAAACAAAAAACCGGTCTTTAATAAGATCTAAATTAGATTATGGGTCTGTTGTTTATGGTTCTGCCAGAAAGTCCTATTTAAAATCATTGGATACTATCCATCACCAAGGCCTTCGTCTGGCTATAAGAGCCTTCCGTACTTCTCCCGTATTAAGCTTTTATGTGGAAGCAGGTGAACCATCTTTAACTTCGCGCAGAGAGAAACTTTCTCTTCAGTATGCTATTAGACTTGCTGCTAATCCATCTAACCCGGCATCCAAAATTTCATTTCCACCTCAATTTGTGGATAAGTATAAAACTAAACCCACAGCAATCAAACCTTTTGGATTACGTATTTTACCACAGCTAGAAAATTCAGGTATCGACCTTAAAAATATTCAAAAACATGAAACGGCGGAAGTTCGATCTTGGTGTATTAAAAAACCTTCTATTCTGTTTGACTTACATGATGGTAAAAAATCCGAATCAAATCCAATGCTACTCAAACAAAACTTTCAGGTACTGCAGTCACGTTATGATGATTACCAGCAAGTCTATACAGATGATTCCAAAGAAGGAGAAAAAGTTGGCTGTGAGTATGTTTCTCAAGATACGCACCAAACCTTGCGCCTTCCAGATGGTGCATCTATTTTTACAGCTGAAGCCAAAGCAATAGACCTAGCTTTAGATTTTATCAGTTCTTCATCATTTCAAAAAGCAATTATATTTTCTGATTCACTTTCTGTGCTTAAGGCTTTAGACCATTCATCATCTAAAAATCCTCAAATACAAAAACTGATCGAAAAACATCATGAAATTTCTAAAACGCACCAAATCTTGTTTTGTTGGCTTCCGAGCCATATTGGCATTGTCGGCAATGGCAATGAGTTTGCTGACAAGAAAGCAAAGGAATCGCTCAATCTTGATCCGTCTGTTTTTAAAATTCCTTTTTAATAATTTTAAACCATTAATCAACAGATACATCTTGTCGGAATGGCAAGGCGAATGGGACCGAACAATAAATAACAAACTCCATGCCATTAAACCTATCGTTGGAACTAAATGCTCTCCTCCACAGTTTTTCAGGAAAGAGGATGTAGTATTAACACGACTGCGCATTGGCCATACTAGAGTTACTAATTCTTTTATTTTAAATGGTGATGAACAGCCTTTCTGTGTAGGCTGTGATCAGCCATTCACTGTGAAACATATTTTAATTGAATGTGTAGACTTTTCACAGTCCCGTAACTTATACATCAAAGCTGACACCTTGCAACAATTGTTTCAAGATGTACCTTTTGAAAATATTATTTTATTCTTAAAAGAAATTTGATTTTTTCATAAGATTTAACTGTTTAAGATTTTTATACATATCAAACTAACTTTTTTACTTTTAATATCCTCATAATTCTCAATGCCGTTAACCATTAACTGCTTGACGCTTATGACCCACAAAGAGGGTTGACGCGTCGTTAAACACGAAATCATCATCATCATCAACAGATACATCTTGTCGGAATGGCAAGATGAATGGGACCATGAAATAAATAACAAACTCCATGCCATTAAACCTGTCGTTGGAACAAAATGCTCTCCTCCACAGTTTTCCAGGAAAAAGATGTAGTATTAACGCGACTGCGCATTGGCCATACTAGAGTTACTCATTCTTATATTTTGAATGGTGGTGATCAGCCTTCTTGTGTAGGATGTGATCAGCCATTCACTGTTAAACATATCTTAATTGAATGTGTAGATTTTTCACAGTCTCGTAACCTATACTTCAGAGCTGACACTTTGTAACAATTGTTTCAAGATGAACTTGTTGATAATATTATTTTATTCTTAAAAGATATTGGACTTTTTCATAAGATTTAACTGTTTCAGATTTTTATACATATCATGCTAACTTTTTTACTTTTAATATCCGCATAATTCTTCATGCCGTTTTACCATTAACCGCTTGACGCTTATGACCCGCAAAGAGGGTTGACGCGTCGTTAAACACGAAATCATCATCATCACCATACACCCTTACTGATCAGACTGAGCAGTCTTATCATGTGCTACTTTCTTACTTACATTTGTCTCTGATTGTGTAGCTGTCTTAGCTGTCTAAGCTTGTGTCTGGTACATGTTGTACGCTTTGAAAAATGTATTTGTCTGAAATAAAAAAGAACAGCAAACTTTAAAAGTTTTCAGAAAAATTACTCACCGGTACATGTATAATTTTGGATTAATGATTCGTAAACTGAAAAATTTTCTTTTTTGTCATTTTCGGTCACTCATATTAGTTGCCAAGTGTTTTTGTTAGCAACATGGTGGAGGCAGATAGTATCCTTTTGAAAAGTAGAAGTAAAACAAAGATCAGGAATTGATACAATTAACTTACTCCACCCATAAAAGACACCAAAGGGAAAGAAATACAAACATTAAGCGACCAGACCATAATGGAAACCCAAACAAAGGAAGGCCATAAGGACAGCCACTTTCCCCCAAAATGGCCATATGGCCATCCAAAACCAAAAGACACAAGCGACACACACAGCAAGCAACAACAACACAAATAAATCGCCACAGAAGAGCCGCCCTGGAACGGTCAGTGGAAGATTTCCACTGGGGGGCCCAAATCGACCCCACGCGACCACAACCCCCGCCCCCACCTCCGTCGCGACCCAGACAAATAATCCGCCCAGCCCGCACGAAGGCCCCCTAACTCATCAGCGCAACATCTCCGTGAACACAAAAATCAAAGAACCACAGAGGTGAGACAACGGTGAGGACTCGACAGCAAGAAGTCATTATTTAAAGGGCTAACTTGACCATAAAATCAATCACTTGCTCTCTTCAGGTAATAGGCTATAAACATGTCCAGTAATGATAACAGCTGATCTCAAGGGGCCAATAATATCTGTGGCATTTCAAGGCTACTCAGCTGCCAAAACCACTATCCTGGTTCAAGGAGCTTATGTGATGAGCTCTTGCCTGGTAATATTCCAGATTGGTCAGTTATAGAAGGAATATCACAGATTTTTACCAGTGCTCTGAAAAATAGGTACAGGCTAGGATCAGTCTGAATCTGCCTACGGTCCAGTTGACAGAAAAAAAGTATATTTCGATGGCTGTTCAGTTAAGATTTTTTTTTGTTTTTTTTTTTGTGCTTATTTCGCTCCAAACATACATTATGGATTCTCTTTAGAACTGCCTAAATGAATCTATGTTTTGACCAGAAATAAGAAAACTAATATATTCCCTCGTAAACCACCTTTTTCTTTGTACAAAGGTTCATTACATGTATGGACTTGTTAACATAATGTGTTTCCTTATATTCATACTTAGCAGTGCCAGTAAAATAAATATCGATCTCAGATATTTCTTCTTTTTTATCATCAGGTTGACAAGTCTGTGCAAAGAATACCCCTCTGAGCACTCTTTCCTATTTATAGAGTGAAAACTGGGGTTTACAGGGGTATACATTTATTTTCTTATTTCTGCTCCAAAATATAGGTTGTGAGTACTCGTTAGAATAAGTTCAATGAGGCAGTTCTAACGAGCACACTCAGCCTAAGTTTAGAGTAAAAGTAAGAAAACTATCCCAGATTTTCATCAGAAAATTTACCGGAATACACGTCGCACAGATGTGTTATCGTAATGGATTTATTAATCAGTAATGCTGGATCTGATCTGTTATGCATACTTTTTATAGGGGAATAAATGAATAAAAAGGTGTGTTTGGAGCATTTGGACCAGAAATAAGAAAAAAAGTGGTGTTTTCCTGGATGTTCATTTCATGGACTTGAACATATGTAGTTGGTGATCCTTTTGTTACCTTCTTGGTTACCAATCAATGGTTCTAAAAATTGGCACAGCAACATTTCTAAACAGATGGCTTGGACAAATACCGTAGACCCAGATCAGTCTTATGAGTATACATTTTGTCATCCCATAATTTTTTACCAAAATATGTAAGAACAATATTTAGGCAATTGTAGTACTTCATAATTTTAGGGCATTTACAGTAGGCACTTTATCCACAGCATTATAAAATTGCAGCAAGTGGAATACCAGGGTGACCACATGCAGAATTTATGGCTTTTCTATTGTTGTGTTATCATTCAATTTAGAAGATTATGTCAATCACTGAAATGTTCTCCAGTACCACCAAGTTAGCCCTTTAAGGTGACAAACATTTTTTTTGTGATGAATTTTTCCATAAAAGGCCTGAGTGTGGACATTCAGCTGATTTGTAGTGATTATATTCTTTTGACTTCTTAGTACGTGTATGACCTCACGGTTGAACATTAACTTTTTTTAAAACATCCTGTAACGCTTGGGATGCACTGGACCTGATCTAAGTTTAACTGGACCTAAAATCATACTAAAGAGATACTTTAGATGGTAACGTATTTCTGTTACCTAAAAGCTCCTAAAAATTTCAGTATTATTGATTTATATTGACAGTAAAACTACTGAATGGTAAATTAGTTGTAAAACATGAATTTCAATAGCTGTGGTTACAGATTTTTAACATAGACTGTTTGGACCACCGGGACCAGCCAGCCAGCCACTGACCTTACTAGACCTGACCAGCTTTTCACTAACAATGTCCATCGGTCTTGGGTTAATGCTGAATCCTGGACCTTGACCTTGGAGATACCAACTTGCATCTTGAGGTCAGGACATATCACCCGATGACGGTTAAGATTTCTGCCAAGTAATTTTAAAATCCATTGAGGAATAAGAAAGTAATTTTACTGGATCTAATAAAAGACCCCTTTCTTAGCATTGACCTCTGACGTTTATGTATTTTTTAGCTCTGGCAGCCTCCTTGTTTAGCAGAGAGGAACCATTTCAGCAATATTGGAAGAGGGCTGCCCAAGTAAGATTCCTGTGAAATTATTTCAAAATATATCCATCTATTCAGGAGAATTTAAGTCATAAGGACTACTGTATAACGCTGACTCATAATCATTTTTTGTTTGATATGAGGTTTAACGTCCCCGTCAACACTGTAAAGGTCATTTTGGAGACGTTGCTTCCAATTTTGTGGGACTTTTACCCGACACTGAGATGAAATGACATCTCAAGCCCTGTCGCCCAATGAAACCAATAGGGTTTATTAGCATGGACGGTCCGCCTCGCACAGCGGTTCCTGGACAGGCTTAGATCCTCCAAGTGGTTTACCAGTACTAGTGTGCGGGCCGGATTCAGCTCTGCGTGGAAGCATCATGCAGCCCATATATTTCTTCAAGCCCCTATGGGCGGGGGCTTGACTCATAATCATTAGGTATCAGAAAATCCAAATAAATTTATCATATGACGTCATATCTGAGAATGTAATAATGCCATGTAATAATTTCGATAAACCACTAGTGGATTAAATATGCAAAATAGTTAGATATGCCCCGTAACGGTACACCTACGACGTACTTAATGATGACACGTTTACGATTGTTCACACGGAAAATCTACATTTTCGTTTATAAACCAAAATATTGAACAAAAAATGTGATTTAAATGTCATATGATAAATACAATCTTGCATTCGTGCTCATGTAATACTGAATTAAATTTGTTGAGGGAAAGGGATAAACTGCTCGGCTAAGCCTCGCATTTTCTCCCTTTTTCTCTGCAAGTTTAACTAATTCTATAAAAGTGTACACGAACACTCATGTAAGATTCTCTGTACAAACTAACCCTTTAATGACATAATTCCGCTGATTCAAGAAGGGTGGTTGTCAGTTTCTCACGAAAAAACGTGCACTGTACTGGTTAACCACTTACGTATTTAGCCTGCCCAGGAAGAGTGTGGATAGGTAAACTGAGCGGCTCAAATATGACCTGACATAGTTTTGACTGGGCTGTTAAAATCCAACCAAACAGATACCGGGTAATGATATAAAGAAACATAATCGACAAACACCGCCTTCTTTTAACCTGTTTTATACTGAATAGAATCATCCAGAATAGATATATATATAGCACAAGTTAAAGCGAAATGCTTAAAAGCTTTGAATCTTTTGAAAGTTTTAGCTCATACAAGTTGGGGAGCAGATCGGTACACTTTATTACATCTTTACCGGTCTCTGATAAGATCTAAATTAGATTATGGGTCTATTGTTTATGGTTCTGCCAGAAAGTCTTATTTAAAATCTTTGGATACTATCCATCACCAAGGCCTTCGTCTGGCTATGGGAGCCTTCCGTACTTCTCCAGTATTAAGCCTTTATGTGGAAGCAGGTGAACCATCTTTAACTTCGCGCAGAGAGAAACTTTCTCTTCAGTACGCTATCAGACTTGCTGCTAATCCATCTAAGTAGAAGTAAAACAAAGATCAGGAATTGATACAATTAACTTACTCCATCCATAAAAGACACCAAAGGGAAAGAAATACAAACATTAAGCGACCAGACCATAATGGAAACCTAAACAAAGGAAGGCCATATGGACAGTTACTTTCCCACAAAATGGCCATATGGCCATCCAAAATTAAAAGACACAAGTGATACACACAGTAAGTAACAAACAACAACATAAATAAATCGCCACAGAAGAGCCGCCTTGGAACGGTCAGTGGAAGATTTCCACTGGGGGCTTAAATCGATTTTACGTGGCCACAATCCTCGCCCTTACTTCCGTCGCGATTTAGACAAATAATTTGTTCAGTCCGCATGAAGGCCTCCTAACTCATCAGTGCAACATCTCCGTGAACACAAAAATCAAAGAACCACAGACGTGAGACAACGGTGAGGACTCGACAGCAAGAAACCACTGAAATGCTGGAGCAAAAGAAAACCAACAGTTAGACTCCGATGAGCCCGACCAGAGACAGAGCATCAGGCACCAACCGACATTATCTCTCTAATTTTCAATAAGCCTTTACGTTGGAGCCGTCATAGAATCTGAGGGAAAGAAATACAAACATTAAGCGACTAGACCATAATGGAAACCATCTAACCCGGCATTCCAAATTTTATTTCCACCTGAATATGTAGATAAGTATGAAACTAAACCCACAGCAATCAAACCTTTTGGATTACGAATTTTACCACTGCTAGAAAATTCAGGTGTCGACCTTAAAAATATTCAAAAACATGAAACGGCCGTAGTTCCATCTTGGTGTATTTAAAAACCTTCTATTCTGTTTGACTTACATGATGGTAAAAATCCGAATCAAATCCAATGCCACTCAAACAACACTTTCAGATACTGCAGTCACGTTATGATAGTTACCAGCAAGTCTATACTGATGGTTCCAAAGAAGGAGAAAAAGTTGGTTGTGCGTATGTTTCTCAAGATACGCACCAAACCTTGTGCCTTCCAGATGGTTCATCTATTTTTACAGCTGAAGCCAAAGCAATAGACCTAGCTTTAAATTTTATCAGTTCTTCATCATTTCAAAAAGCAATTATATTATCTGATTCACTTTCTGTGCTTAAGGCTTTAGACCATTCATCATCTAAAAATCCTCAAATACAAAAACTGATCGAAAAACATCATGACATTTCTAAAACGCACCAAATCTTGTTTTGTTGGCTTCCTAGCCATATTGGCATTGTCGGCATTGAGTTTGCTGACAAGAAAGCAAAGGAATCGCTCAATCTTGATCCGGCTGTTTTTAAAATTCCTTTAAATAATTTTAAACCATTAATCAACAGATACATCTTGTCGGAATGGCAAGGCGAATGGGACCGTGCAATAAATAACAAACTCCATGCCATTAAACCTGTCGTTGGATCAAAATGCTCTCCTCCACAGTTTTCCAGGAAAGAGGATGTAGTATTAACACGACTGCGCATTGGCCATACTAGAGTTACTCATTGTTATATTTTAAATGGTGATGAACAGCCTTCCTGTGTAGGCTGTGATCAGCCATTCACTGTGAAACATATGTTAATTGAATGTGTAGACTTTTCACAGTCCCTCAACTTATTCTTCAAAGCTGACACTTTGCAACAATTGTTTCAAGATGTACCTTTTGAAAATATTATTTTATTCTTAAAAGAAATTGGACTTTTTCATAAGATTTAACTGTTTAAAATTTTTATACATATCAAACTAAACTTTTTTTACTTTTAATACCCTCATAATTCTCAATGCCGTTAACTATTAACCGTTTGACGCTTATGACCCACAAAGAGGGTTGACGCGTCGTTAAACACGAAATCATCATCAACACCAGATCTGTTGAGATTTAGAACAAATATTTTTCAAAATTGGTTTACAAAACCAAATCATCAAGGACCAGTTGTTTATTTCCCAAACATATAAAAGTGTGTGTCTGATTTGAAAATTGATCACAAGTCAATAAGGTTTCGAAACGAACATCAGCTAACTTGATAAGGGCACTCTACAATTTGAGTAGAGAACCAAATACTGTAAAACGCAAACAATTGCTCAATGAGGGATTACTCGAAATGATAAAATGGTTTTCTTTGGCTGCAAGAAAAATCATTGAGGGAAAAATGAAATTACCAAAACAGACAAAGAAATTTATGGAAAAACATAAAGATGATCTCAGAAAATTAACAAGTACCATGGTCAACAGTGATGTTAAACGAAACATCATTTTGAAACCTGGTGGAGGTGGTTTCTTGGGTGGCGTTATTATCAGAACATTAATTCGATGGGGTGGTAATAAAATATTAAGACGGTTTGCCAAAAAGAAGACTTCTGTAAAGAAGACTTCTGAAAAAAAGAAAAAACCTAGAAAAATTAACGAACAGTTTATTACTGTGAGAAAACGTCCAATTACATCATGGCAAAGTCTCTGATTGCGATCACCCACTGAAAATGCTCGCTCTGTAACTCGTCGAAATACCATTTCACCAAATATTGCTAGATTTCAACCACTCTATGCTGGGGAACCACATGTTTTCAAACTGCAAGACAGTTTGGATTTGAAGCTGCAATGCGTGAAAAAGCTATGCAGGGACAAAAGATGTATAATCAACCTTTTAGAATCAATAACAGAGGTCCAAACTTGAAACTTACGAGACGCAAAATATAAAAGCCCATGTTTGACTGGGATTCTTCATAGTGTATCACGACAATCATGACGGTCGTACGTAAAAGAAAAACTCTGAGAAAAAAGAAAACTTCTTTGATTAATAAATATGGTCCTTTCTTAGAAGGACTTTGTCAGTTTCCTCCGAAATTTCGTAAAAAAATAATAAATGATTCACCCAAAGAAGTTATCGATTGTGTAGGGGAATGTTGCTTAAACATTATAAAAGGCAATGTACGTCTAACTAAAGCTCAGAAACAACACTTACAATCTAGAAAACTGAGTACAAAATAGGTCCCTGTTGCAGCAAAAAAGAAAATCATTAACCAGAAAGGCGGAGCTTTACTTGGATTGCTACTCAAACCTTTGATTGCACCACTCATAGGATCTGTCCTTGGTGGCCTTCTTAATCCAAATCATGGAAGGGCGTAAAATGGCTATTGTCCCATTCAAACTTTGGGAAGATATGAAACGTTGGAAAGAGGAACAAATTCAGAAACCTAGATTACCACCTGATCCTGAAGTTTCGGCTACTGCTAATCTTCAAAACGACTTGTCTTCTGTTATGGCTAACAATGAAATCTCGGAATCAGAAAAGTCTCAGTTGTTTGGTGAAACTTTGCATAAATTTAAGACGGCTCATAAAAAAGCTTTAAAAGAACCTTCAGTTTCCCTTTCCCAGCCTGTTCTGCAACCTTAGAAAATCGATCAACACATTATTGACAGTGTTCCTTCCACCATGAAAAGAAAAGCTCAGATTTTGCTTTCCATTTTGCAAGAAAATAAAAACATAGCTTGGGATGATGATGGTACAGTCAAGATGTATGGAAAACCTAATCCTGGTTCTAACATTATCGACTTGGTCAATGATGTGATCAGACATAGGAAAGGCATTGAGCCCACGGGCTGGCAAGCTTTTGCACAAGGGTTGAGAGAAATGAATATTCCTCAAGATTTGGTAGGCAATAGAGACAGATGGGAATGGATGCATGAACATCAGCTTTCTCCACCCGAACAATCACCAGAGGATGTCTTTGTGACTCCTCCTAAAACAAAACGTCATAAAATAGGGACTCCCTATACAAAAAAGCGTAAATATGATCTGTCATCAGTCAAAAAACTTGTAAGGCGATTAGCGAGAAAACTTATAAAAGAAGAAATGGAAGGTCCTTTCATACCTAAATGGTTAACCTATGATGAACAATGAAATTTGAAAAATTATATCCTGCTGCATATGCTGGAGAACAAGCTTTATTCCAGTTAGCTAGAAAAACTTCTAAAAAAGTAAAACTTAAAGATGTCAGGAATTGGTTGAGGAAACAAAAGACGTACACTTTGCATAAACCTATTCGAAGAAAATTCAAACGTCGAAAAACTGTAGTTGCAGGAATCGATTATCAATGACAAGCAGATTTAGCAGATGTGTCAAGTATGTCTAAGTTCAATGACAAACACCGATACTTGCTTTGTGTCATTGATGTATTTTCCAAATTTGCCTGGGTTGTTCCCATCAAAGATAAGATGGGTAAAACTTTGATCAAAGCATTCAAATTGATCTTGAAAAAACGAAGTCCAAAAAGCCTCCAGTCTGATAAAGGGACAGAATTTAAAAATAAAAATTTCCAGAATTTTTTAAAGTCAAAAAAGATTCATTGTTTCACGACAGAAAATCCTGAAACTTAAGCCAGTATTGTTGAAAGATTTCAAAGAACTTTGAAAAGTCGCATGTGGACATATTTTACACATCATCGTACACTGAGATATATCGATGTACTTCCAAAATTAGTTCATGGCTACAACCATTCATGTCATCGAAGTATCAAATGTGCACCTGCATCTGTGACTAGCAGAAACGAAGTTTTAGTGTCAGAAAATTTATTTGGAAAAAAGCAAAATCATCAAAGTAGAAGTAAAACAAAGATCAGGAATCGATACAATTAACTTACTCCACCCATCAAAGACACCAAAGGGAAAGAAATACAAACATTAAGCGACCAGACCATAATGGAAACCTAAACAAAGGAAGGCCATAAGGACAGTTACTTTCCCACAAAATGGCCATCCAAAATAAAAAGACACAAGTGATACACATAGTAAGTAACAAACAACAACATAAATAAATCGCCACAGAAGAACCGCCTTGGAACGGTCAGTGGAAAGATTTCCACTGGGGGGCTTAAATCGATTTTACGTGGCCACAATCCTCGCCCTTACTTCCGTCGCGATTTAGACAAATAATTTGTTCAGTCCGCATGAAGGCCTCCTAACTCATCAGTGCAACATCTCCGTGAACACAAAAATCAAAGAACCACAGAGGTGAGACAACGGTGAGGACTCGACAGCAAGAAACCACTAAAATGCTGGAGCAAAAGAAAACCAACAGTTAGACTCCGATGGGCCCGGAGTCAGTGATTATGTTCGCATTAACAAGACAAAACGTACATTTGATAAAGGTTATTTACCAAACTGGACACAAGAGTTATTTCAAATTTCGGCTGTGTACAAACATCAAAATCCTGTAACCTATAAAATAGTAGATCTGGATGGTGAGGTTGTCAAAGGCACTTTTTACTCACAAGAGTTACAACGTGTAGAAAAAGATCAAATTTTCGAAATTGAATCTGTCATAGATCGCAGAAAACGTAAAATTGGTAAAAGTGGGTCAAAGAAATAAAAGTTCATTGGAAAGGGTATCCATCTAAATTTGATAGTTGAATTTTAGAATCAGATCTTCTATAAAAACCGCGAACATGAATTTCAGAAGCTTATTCGTGCGTGACACTGCTTCTTTACAACCTGCAGACGGTAGTCAAGGAGTATTAGCAAAAAATCGCTTAACATTTTTGGCTCAAATCGTTGTTGTTTATGCTATCATTATCACCTCATTGGTACAAATCAGTTTAAGAAGTCCGGACAAAGAATTGTGGTTGATACTACTCAGTAGCTCTGTTGGATACATTTTACCATCCCCAGGATTAAAATTCAAAAGACAAACTCCAATTTCATCTTCTCTCGAAAAACAAAAACCATGAAAGAATTTTACTTGACATTATTAAGCGACAGCTCTTTAGACACCTTCCCGCAAAATACTCAATCTACTTTCAAAGTCAAATTAGATTTATGGTGCCTTGGTGTGTGGGTTCGGAGGAGTGTGTGGCCGCAGTGGCTTCGGCACCCAGTTTCGTGGGGTCGTTCTTCGATATAAAAAGATTGGGTGCAACATGGATATTATACAACAGACTGCGTGCGTGGTGGTTGGCCCGGTCGCGGTTGGCGGCTTTGCTTCCCTCTTTAATTGCACGCCGGTGGGTCAGGCCTCGGATTCTGTGACGGCTCCAATGTGGGGGCTTATTGAGAATTAGAGAGATATAATTCAAGGTGGTGTTGGTTGGTGCTCTGTCTCTGGTCGGGCCCGTCGGAGTCTAACTGTTGGTTTTCTTTTGCTCCAGCATTTTAGTGGTTTCTTGCTGTCGAGTCCTCACCGTTGTCTCACCTCTGTGGTTCTTTGATTTTTGTGTTCACGGAGATGTTGCACTGTTGAGTTAGGAGGCCTTCATGCGGACTGAACAAATTATTTGTCTAAATCGCGACGGAAGTAAGGGCGAGGATTGTGGCCACGTAAAATCGATTTAAGCCCCCCAGTGGAAATCTTCCACTGACCGTTCCAAGGCGGCTCTTCTGTGGCGATTTATTTATGTTGTTGTTTGTTACTTACTGTGTGTATCACTTGTGTCTTTTGGTTTTGGATGGCCATATGGCCATTTTGTGGGAAAGTAACTGTCCTTATGGCCTTCCTTTGTTTAGGTTTCCATTATGGTCTGGTCTTGAAACAAATAAAACCAAAAGGCAAATCTAAAAAGAATCAGTCTAAGACTAAACGTCAAGGTGTAAAGAAGGGTCAAAAAAGAAAAACTCAACTGCTATTCCAAAAAAAAAAAATCTTAAATTTCCGAAAGATATTTTCGATCAATAATGATCCAACCAGGTTCTTGTGAGTGCAGTAAAACGGAGTTGGAAATGCAATCCGTTCCTCCGACAACTATGCAAGAAACTCAATAGACTGATTATCATCCTATCGCTTCCCTGGATAGTAACCAGGCATCCATTGAATTTTTGGTTCCACCCCATACTGAATATTATACAGATTTATCTCAAACGTATCTTTATCTGAAGTGTAGAATCCTGAAACCAGATGGAACTAATATTGATGACAAAAAGGTTGCCCCTATCAACAACTTCTTTCACAGTATGTTCAGCAGCATCGATTTGTTCCTGAATAATAAACTGGTCACAAGTAATATGGATACATATCCGTACAGAGCCTACATAGAAAACTTATTTTGCTTTGGAGCAGATGTCAAAGACAGTCAGTTAAAAGCTGCAGAGCATTGGTATGAAGATGAACCTGGGAAATTTGAGGATTTTGAATGTCAAAACGTAAGAGACCGAGGTGAAGGTGCAAGACAAAGTAAATCTTTTGAACTCATGGGACGATTACATTTAGATCTGGCCATGCAAGACAAATATCTTCCGAATGGCATTGAAATCAAACTCAGACTTAACAGAGCATCTCCTCAATTTTGTATCATGGCTGAGGATGGTTACCCTGTAGTACTCAAAATTGATGTAGCCAAACTGTCAGTGAGAAATGTACAACTTCTACCAGCAATCACAAACGATTTGAATCAGAGCATTGCTCAACATAATGCCAAATTCCCCATCAGAAGAGTTGAGGTGAAAACATTTACCATTGGTACTGGACTCAGATCTATAATTGAAGACCATCTGTTCCAGGGTCAACTTCCAAAACGATTGTTCATTGGCATGGTTCCTATTGAAACATTCAATGGCATGTTTCCCACGAACGCCTTCAACTTCCAACCTTTCAATCTCAGTAAACTGGATGTCACACTCGATGGACATAATATCTATGGCAGACCCTTTGAACCTAACTTCACCAGAAACGAGTATCTTCGATCATACATGTCACCGTATCAGGCTCTGAGTAG
Organism: Lucinisca nassula; assembly: GCA_963580285.1. NCBI lineage: Eukaryota > Metazoa > Mollusca > Bivalvia > Lucinida > Lucinidae > Lucinisca > Lucinisca nassula. The sequence continues at coordinate 15,772,104 of OY757020.1, read as the reverse complement.
TCGAGACCAAGTTAAGAATTGTAACATTGATTTGCGAGGATTACAAAGACGGATACACATTCTGGGGATATGATTTCACACCTAATCAAGCTGCTGACCAGAGTCATCTCCACCCTATAAAAACTGGAAACCTGAGACTGGAACTTCAGTTTGCCAATTCGCTCGCAAAGGCTATCAACGTAATTGTGTATGCTGAATTTGATAATTTGATAGAAATTAACGGACTCAGAGAAGTAATCACAGACTACTGAAAAAAAAGATGCATAGTGGATACTATACTACTCAAAGTTTGATAGGGATCACTTTTTATATACCAAATTTTGCACAGAAAATTTAAAATTTCTTGACAGAATTTATACTCGGTATATTGATAAATATCTTAAGCAGAAATTCATGTGCAGTTCAGTACTCATAAAAGTGCACTCTTCTCACACTTCGCAAATGAATTCATGCACCCCCAAAATCTTGCCTAGCACTGCTTTCCAGCAGACTAATGAAACTTGTCAGTGTTCCTTTACCAAGCGTAAAAAGGACTTCATTTGATTTGTGAAACACTAAAATGCCTAAAGGGCAATTAAGAAACCGTCTGAGCCCCGAAGAAATGAATCGTGGCGTAGGAATGTTGGAATCCGGCGTCTCTGAACGTCGTGCTGCTGGGATTCTGAATGGTCTCAGAGCGTGGTTTCCCGAATGTGGAGTCGGTGTCTTATCCACGGAAATCCTTCACACAGACACGACGGGGTCGAGAAATGCCTACAACTGAATGTCAGGTCCGTTTCTTGTTGATTCAGTCTCGACGTGAACGGTTCCTGGACGCTACGCGTTTGCATAACGAGCTAAGGAATGGAAGTGGAGTACGGATTTCTACACAAACTTTCGATAACGGGCTCCACGAGTTCGGACTTAATGACATGAGGCCTGCTGTACGTGTTCCGTTGACGAGACAGTATGTGCTAGACCGGTTGGACTTTGCCAGAACTCACGTCAGGTGGACGGTTGGTGACTTGACGCCAGTACTGTTTACTGAGGAGTCCAGATTCTGTCTAAACTTCACTTATTAACGTCAATTAGTGTGGCGAATGTCTAAAGAGCCATTCGATGACTTGAATGTGGCAGAGCATGATCGCTATGGAAAGGGGTCAGTCATGGTTTGGGCTGGGATAAGCGTGAACGGTAAAATTGACTTGTGCGTCGTTGTAAACGGAACGTTAATGGTAGTGAGGTACTATAATGAGATTCTTGATGAGTGTTTGAGACCATATGCAGATGCTATCGGCCCGGACTTTATTCTGATGGACGATAATGCCCGCCCCAACCGTGCCAACGTCACTGATTCCTATCTGGAACGTGATACAATCGTTCGTATGGACTGGCCTGCTCAGTCACCGGACTTAAATCCGATTGAGCATGCGCGGGACATGCTACAACGTGCTGTTTCAGCCCGACCTGTGCATCCGAGGACTTTAAAGGAGCTCAAAGATGCATTGGTTGCTGAATGAAAGCCGATTCCACAAAACCGGATACAGACTCGGATTACGAGCATGCGCAGGCGATGTCGCACTGTAATTGATGCCCGTGGACGCCATACACGTCATTAGGCACGTTTGTCTAAACAAATTTGGAAATTTGTGAAAAATCCGTTGTCCAAATCCCTTCGTGTTACGGCAAATTTTTGGGGTGCCAAGACGGTTGCTGTTGTCACGCTTGAATGCAGTACCAGTGGACAAAATTAATCACTAGGTTTTGTGAAGGATACGTTTTCTATCATTATGTATAAAATTTGGATTCAGCTGATTAATTCATCCAAAAATTATTTTGCATTAAAAAAGTGATCCCTATCAAACTTTGAGTAGTATATATTGAAGAAGAAATGAGGGATTATCTACTATGGTCAGATTCTACTTCATCTGGAAATGGCATGTTTCAAAAAGAATTTGAGGGATTATCAGAAGACAATGAAACACTGGGACGACACAAATGGATTAAAGATACCCTTATACGAGCCATGAGGATCAACTTGATGACTGCTTTATTTGACTATGCCCGTCACCAGTGCCAAGGATGTAAAATAAATCATCCCAGTCAGAAATACCATGACTTGTGCTTATGGACAAAACCAAACGAATGGATAACAGACTATGCTATACATATCCATGCCCTGAATAATCTCAACATCTACGATGTCATCCAAAAATGGGACGAGTTGCTCCTGGATGACGTACCATCATAACAAAGAAGAAAAGAATATAGTGCTATGACAGGATTGGACCATTTAACACCATCTGAAAAAGTCGAAGCCTATAAAAACTGGATGTTCCTGAAAAACAGTCATAACAGATACGGAAGAAAACCTGACTATACGAGGTGGAGAGACTTTTGGAAACAGAAATTAATAGAAGCTACTCCATCGGAGACATCAGCAGAAAAATGGAGACACATGAACTGAGGAAAATTCTATACAATATGCCTGTATATGGAGATGTATGTGCCAAAGATCTCTTACCAGAGAAGAAACCTCTAGACATGAAAACCTATATCATAAACACGGACAATTCAGATGAACCAGGAGAACATTGGGTTACCGTATACTTCAGAGGCAAGTAAGCCATCTACTTTGATTCTTTTGGCATGCCACCAGAAGACTATATTCTACCTTTCATCAAGAGAAATTCCAGAAGTTGGATTCAAAATACAGAAGCATTACAAAGTCAATGGAGTAACAACTGTGGAATGTGGTGTATTTACATTATTCATAAACCTGAAAAAGGACTAGACTTGAAGAAAGCTATTCATGGCGAACTGTATGGCACAGGAGAAGACTTATACCAATATGACAGAGATATTGACAGATGGTTCAGTGCTAATTATGGCAAATTGATCTGGGCACAAAATGACATGCCAACCCCAAAGTTTCTTTACAAACATAGAATTCAAGCTTGCAAATGCTTACGAAATACACATTGTTTATCAAAGAAATATCCCATGTATTCAGTGCTGTAAATATGTTAAGGTTTGTCTGGTCGGGCTCATCGGAGTCTAACTGTTGGTTTTCTTTTGCTCCAGCATTTCAGTGGTTTCTTGCTGTCGAGTCCTCACCGTTGTCTCACCTCTGTGGTTCTTTGATTTTTGTGTTCACGGAGATGTTGCACTGATGAGTTAGGAGGCCTTCATGCTGACTGAACAAATTATTTGTCTAAATCGCGACAGAAGTAAGGGCGAGGATTGTGGCCACGTAAAATCGATTTAAGCCCCCAGTGGAAATCTTCCACTGACCGTTCCAAGGCGGCTCTTCTGTGGCGATTTATTTATGTTGTTCTTTGTTACTTACTGTGTGTATCACTTGTGTCTTTTAATTTTGGATGGCCATATGGCCATTTTGTGGGAAAGTAACTGTCCTTATGGCCTTCCTTTGTTTAGGTTTCCATGATGGTCTGGTCGCTCAATGTTTGTATTTCTTTCCCTTTGGTGTCTTTTTATGGGTGGAGTAAGTTAATTGTATCAATTCCTGATCTTTGTTTTACTTCTACTTTTCATATTGTAAACGGTGACAGAGGGACGGTCCTAATCCTCTGTTCATCGTAATCAAGTTAGTGGCTAGAAATAACATCCACTGACGGTTCATAGTCAAACTAATGAAAGAAAATAGATCTTGAGATACAAGATCTATATCCAGAAGTCTGCTACTATCAAGCCTCAATATATTTGCCAAAACACTTGACGCTTGACAGTCAAGTTTCTATTGCTGAAGAAATATAAAATCTTGAGATACAAGATTTTTATTTCTTTTAGAAACTTGCTACTAGATAGCCTCAATATATAAACATGACACTATGGAGTCTTGAGATACAAGGCCAACATAATGTCATCTTGTGGTATCCCTGGACCTCTTGAAAGATTTCCATCAAAAGACTAAGTTCTTTCAACTTTTACCATGCCAAAATTGAAACTTTCAGGTACCTGGTACCCATAAATTTCAGGTTCCCAGAATTTATGGGTACCAGGTTCTTGTCCAAACTCCAGAGACTAAGTTAATTTTCAAGATTAAGCCTTAAAACAATTTTACCTACAAGTGTCGATGTAATCCCTACAAAAAAAAAAACAAAAAAAAAAAACAGTACCCAGAGTGTCGCCCCGGGTACCCGGTGCTAGGTACCCCGATACTCGCCCTATACTACTTAGTACCCATACATTTCAGGTACCCACAATTTATAGGTACCAAACTACTAGTAAAAAAACACTAGCCTAGTCAAGCTTAGATCAAGCGGTGAGTATATGGGGACCGGATTATAGGTACCAAACAAATTATAGGTACTAGTACCTATAATCTGGTACCTATAATCTGGTACCCATATACTCAGCCTATACTACTACTGACTTGTAGCTATGGACACATGTTGCCATAGGACATTTTATGAATGCTGCAGTTTAATTTTGTACGAAAACCGGAAACTTACGCCTAAAGCCTTGAGAGAAAGATTAATTCGTCAAACGTATCAACATTTATACTGAGCCGTGAACTAAATGCATATCGACAACTTTTTATGCCCCGCCATTCGAAGAATGGTGGAAAGGTATTTAGCCTTGCCCCTGTCCGTTCGTTCGTCCGTCCGAAACTTAAACAGGGTCAATAACTTTCTTATTTCTAGATGGATTTTTAAATTAATTGGTAGAAATGTTAACCATCATGAGACGATGTATTGCATTGCGCGCGAAACCCAGGTCTGTACCTTTAACGTGAAGGTCGTTCTTAGACGTCAAAGGTAAAAAAAGGGTCCGAAACTTAAACATGGTCAGTAACTTCCTTATATTTTGATGGATTTTGAAATCGCTTGGCAGAAATGTTAACCATGTCACACACAAAACGGAGGTCTTTAATACAAGGTCAATGTCGTACTTAGAGGTCAAAAGTAACAGTAGGGGTCCAAACATAAACACGGTTAATAACTTCCTTTTGTTGTGATGGAATTTGGAATTACTTGGCAGAAATGTTAACCGTTATGAGACGATGTATTTTGCGTAAGACCCAGGTTTGTATCTCGAAGGTGAAGGCCATACTTAGAGGTTGAATATAAATAAAATGTATTTGTCTTCTGTCTGGTTATTCTGAATGGACTTGGAAATTACTTGGTAGAAATGGAAATCATCATCAGTCGATGTGTTATGAGCCAGACCTAGGCTGGTACCCATCACATGAACACGTCCATGAAATGAAGACCCCACTAAACCCCATATTATACAGAGCAAACTGGGGTTTACGGGGTATTCGTTATTTTTCTTATTTCTGCTCCAAGACATAGTTTGCTGGTACTCGTTAGAACCGCCTCAATGAGGCGGTTCTAACGACCACCCACATCCTATGTTTTGAGCAATTACAAGAAAAATATGATATAGGATTTTCATAAGAAAAGTATCCACTTTGGTAATGTGAAAAATGCACTATGTCGTACGAGCGAGTTATGTAATGCCCAAGGTCAAGGTCATACTTAGAGGTTAAAGATAAAGAAAAATGTATTTGTCTTGTGTTTGGTTTTTAGCTCCACTGGCCGAAGGCCAGCGGGGCTATTGTCATGGCCCTGTGTCCGTCGTGCGTCCGTGCGTTAACTTTTTCTTTAAACATCTTCTCCTCCTAAACTACTGGGCCAATTGTAACCAAACTTCACAGTCTTGTGTTTGGTTTTTAGCTCCACTGGCCGAAGGCCAGCGGGGCTATTGTCATGGCCCTGTGTCCGTCGTGCGTCCGTGTGTTAACTTTTTCTTTAAAAATCTTCTCCTCCAAAACCACCTGTTGGATTTCATTTTTATTTTGCATGACTGTTCCTTGGGTTGACCTCTTTCAGATTCCTTGAAGAAATTTTGATCCGACAAAAAACATGGCCGCCATGGGCGGGGCTTATTTTCACTATTTTACATATAGTGTAATGCTAAAACATCTTCTCCTCCTAAACTATTGGGCCCATTGTAACCAAACTTCATAGGAATGTTCCTTAGTTAGTCCTCTTCTAAATTCCTTCAAAGAATTTTGTTACACCCAGAACTCTGGTTGCCATGGCAACAAAACAACACAAAAAATTAAAAATCTTTAAAAATCTTCTCCTCCAAAACCACCTGTTGGATTTCATTTTTATTTTGCATGAATGTTCCTTGGGTGGACCTCTTTCAGATTCCTTGAAGAAATTTTGATCCGACAAAAAACATGGCCGCCATGGGTGGGGCTTATTTTCCCTATTTAACATATAGTGTAATGCTAAAACATCTTCTCCTCCTAAACTACTGGGCCAATCGTAACCAAACTTCACAGGAATGTTCCTTACTTAGTCCTCTTCTAAATTCCTTCAAAGAATTTTGTTACACCCAGAACTCTGGTTGCCATGGCAACAAAACCACACAAAAAATTAAAAATCTTTAAAAATCTTCTCCTTCAAACCCACCTGTTGGATTTCATTATCCCCTCCAGAACATAGTTGTGAGGGGGGATATAGCATTTGTCCCGTACGTACGTACGTACGTTTGTCATCGCTCTAGCGCCACGTACGTACGTACTTTTGTCATCGCTCTACCGCCACGTACATACGTACGTACTTTTGTCATCGCTCTAGCGCCTACATTTCTTGACCGATTTTAATATAACTTCACACGAACTTTCCTTACAACAATATCTGGAGCAAGATCGACTTTCAAGGTCATGACCTCAAGGTCAAGGTCACTCTGGCTATTTTTTGAAAAACTTTGTCATGGCTCTAGCGCCTACATTTCTCCCCCAATTTCAATATAACTTCAAACAAATGATCCTTATAAAAATATCTCGAGCGAGTTTGACTTTCAAGGTCATGACCTCAAGGTCAAGGTCACGGTGGCTATTTTTAGAAAAAACATTGTCATCGCTCTAGCGCTTACATTTCTTCACCAATTTCAATATAACTTCACACAAATGATTTTTATTAAAATATCTCGAGCGAGTTCCACTTTTAAGGTCATGGCTTCAAGGTCAAGGTCACAGTGGCTATTTTTAGAAACACTTTGTCATCGCTCTAGCTCCTACATTTCTTCACTGATTTCAATATAACTTCACACAAATGTTCCTAATGACAATATCTTGAGCGAGTTGGACTTTCAAGGTCATGACCTCAAGGTCAAGGTCACTGTGGCTATTTTTAGAAAAACTTTTTCATCGCTCTAGAACCTTTATTTCTTCACCAATTTCAATATAACTTTACACAAATGTTCCTTATAAAAATATCTCCAGCGAGTTCGACTTTCCAACTCATGGCCTCAAGGTCAAGGTCACTGTGGCTATTTTTAGAAAAAACTTTGTCATCGCTCTATCGCCTATATTTCATCACTGATTTCAATATAACTTCACACAAATGTTCCTTATGACAATATCTCAAAGGGGTTCGACTATCAAGGTCAAGGCCTCAAGGTCAAGGTCACTGTGGCTATTTTTTAGAAAAAAATTGTCATCGCTCGATCGCTTACATTTGTTCACCAATTTCAATATAACTTCATACAAATGTTCCTTATGACAATATCTCTAGGGAGTTCCACTTTCAAGGTCAAAGTCACTGTGTCTTTTTTTTAGAAAAACTTCGCCATCCCTCTAGCACTTACATTTCTTCATCGATTTCAATATAACTTCACACAAATGTTCCTTATGACAATATCTCGCCATTTCGACTTTCAAGGTCACTATGGCTATTTTTAGAAAACTTTGTCATCGCTCTAGCGCCTACATTTCTTCACTGATTTCAATATAACTTCACACAAATGTTGCTTATGACAATACCTCGAACGAGTTCGACTTTCAAGGTCAAGGTCACTGTGGCTATTTTTAGAAAAACGTTGTCATCGCTCTAGCTCCTACATTTCTTCACTGATTTCAATATAATAACTTCACACAAATGTTCCTTATGACAATTGACATTGTTTCTGATTTCACAGATACACTTATTAACATATCAGAACAATGCATTCCAAAGACCTCCACAAATACTAAGAAAAGCAAGCCTTGGTTTAATAATGACTGTAAAGAAGCTATTAAAAAGCGTAAACAGGCTCTAAATAAGTTCTGCAAAAATCCCACTTCAGAAAAGCTCAACGACGTAAAAGTTTTTAGAGCTAAAGCTCGGCGAACAATCCGAGCTTCCAAACGAAAGTCATGGAGAGAATATGTCTCCAAATTGAACTATAAAACCCCCATTAAAAAGGTTTGGGATATGGTACGAAAAATTTCAGGAAAAACAAAGTCTTCTAGTTTTACACATTTAAATACTGAATTTGACACAATAGCTTCAACAAAAAAAGATATTTCAGATACTCTTGGTCACACATTTTTGAGAAATTCATCATCGCGTAATTATTCTGACACTTTTAGAAATTTCAAAAAGGACCAGGAGAAAAGAAAACTTAACTTCAAATCCCTTAATCACGAAGAATACAACACACCATTTAACTTATCCGAACTCGTTGAAGCCATTGAAAAATCACATGATACGGCAACCGGCCCCGATGAAATTCATTATCAGATGCTTAAGCATCTGCCAAAAAGTTCTCTTACAACACTTTTAGATATCTTTAATAATATTTGGGAAACGGGGGTCTGTCCTGAGAGTTGGCGTGTAGCTACAGTTGTACCAATTCCGAAACCAGGGAAAGATCATGCAGAACCTACAAATTATCGTCCGATAGCTTTGACAAGTTGTTTGTGTAAAACATTGGAGAGAATGATAAACAAGAGATTAGTCTGGTACTTAGAGTCCAACAACCTCATTTCAGAATATCAATCGGGCTTTCGTTCGGAACGTAGTACCAATGACAATTTAATAAGACTAGAAACATTTATACGAGATGCTTTTATTAACAAAGAACACGTAGTGGCTGTCTTTTTCGACTTGGAGAAAGCATATGATACAACATGGCGTTATGGAATATTGAAAGATCTACATAACATTGGCTTAAGAGGAAAACTTCCCAGTTTTATTAAAAGCTTTTTAGGGGAGCGCATGTTTCAGGTGCGTGTGGGGTCTACCCTGTCAGATTTCTATGATCAAGAACAGGGTGTCCCACAGGGTAGTATTCTTTCAACTACGCTATTTAACATCAAAATAAACAATATTGTACAATGTTTGGACGACAAAACTGATTGTTCATTGTATGTTGATGATTTTTGTATATGTTACCGTTCAAAAAATATGAAAACAATTGAACGAAAGTTACAACAAAATTTAAAAAGAATAGAAGAATGGACTGATAAAAATGGTTTCAAGTTCTCCAAGTCGAAAACGCAGTGTGTTCATTTTTGTAAACTACGGAAGAAACACGAACATCCTTCCCTGTTTTTATACGGATCACAAATTCCTGTTGTTGAAGAAGCCAAATTTCTTGGGGTCATATTTGATCAAAAGTTATCTTTTATTCCACATATTAAATATCTTAAAGCGAAATGCTTAAAAGCTTTGAATCTTTTGAAAGTTTTAGCTCATACAAGTTGGGGAGCAGATCGGTATACTTTATTACATCTTTACCGGTCTTTAATAAGATCTAAATTAGATTATGGGTCTGTTGTTTATGGTTCTGCCAGAAAGTCCTATTTAAAATCCTTGGATACTATCCATCACCAAGGCCTTCGTCTGGCCATGGGAGCCTTCCGTACTTCTCCCGTATTAAGCCTTTATGTAGAAGCAGGTGAACCATCTTTAACCTCGCGCAGAGAGAAACTTTCTCTTCAGTATGCTATCAGACTTGCTGCAAATCCATCTAACCCGGCATCCAAAATTTCATTTCCACCTCAATTTGTAGATAAGTATGAAACAAAACCCACAGCAATCAAACCTTTTGGATTACGTATTTTACCACTGCTGGAAAATTCAGGTATCGACCTTAAAAATATTCAAAAACATGAAACCGCCGAAGTTCCATCTTGGTGTATTAAACAACCTTCTATTCTGTTCGACTTACATGATGGAAAAAAATCCGAATCAAATCCAATACTTCTCAAACAAAACTTTCAGGTACTGCAGTCACGTTACAATGATTACCAGCAAGTCTATACTGATGGTTCCAAAGAAGGAGATAAAGTTGGCTGTGCGTATGTTTCTAAAGATACGCACAAAACCATGCGCCTTCCAGATGGTTCATCTATTTTTACAGCTGAAGCCAAAGCAATAGACCTAGCTTTAGATTTTATCAGTTCTTCAACAATTCAAAAAGCAATTATATTTTCGGATTCACTTTCTGTGCTTAAGGCTTTAGACCATTCATCATCTAAAAATCCTCAAATTCAAAAATTGATCGAAAAACATCATGAAATTTCTAAAACACACCAAATCTTGTTTTGTTGGCTTCCGAGCCATATTGGCATTGTCGGCAATGAATATGCTGACAAGAAAGCAAAGGAATCGCTCAATCTTGATCCATCTGTTTTAAAATTCCTTTTAACAATTTTAAACCATTTATCAACAGATACATCTTGTCGGAATGGCAAGGCGAATGGGACCGTGCAATAAATAACAAACTCCATGCCATTAAACCTGTCGTTAGTACAAAATGCTCTCCTCCACAGTTTTCCAGAAAAGAGGACGTAGTATTTACACGACTGCGCATCGGCCATACTAGAGTTACTCATTCTTATATTTTTAATGGTGATGATCAGCCTTCTTGTGTAGGTTGTGATCAGCCATTCACTGTGAAACATATCTTAATTGACTGTGTTGACTTTTCACCCTCACGTATTTTATATTTCAAAGCTGACACTTTGCAACAACTGTTTCGAGATGTACCTGTTGATAATATTATTTTATTCTTAAAAGAAATTGGACTTTTTCATAAGATTTAACTGTTTCAGATTTTTATACATTATCATTCTGACTTTTTACTTTTAATATCATCATAATTGTTCGTGCCGTTTAACCATCAACCGTTTGACGCTTATGACCCACAAAGAGGGTTGACGCGTCGTTAAACACGAAATCATCATCATCATCATCCTTATGACAATATCTTGAGCGAGTTGGACTTTCAAGGTCATGACCTCAAGGTCAAGGTCACTGTGGCTATTTTTAGAAAAACTTTTTCATCGCTCTAGAGCCTACATTTCTTCACCAATTTCAATATAACTTCACACAAATGTTCCTTATAAAAATATCTCCAGCGAGTTCGACTTTCCAACTCATGGCCTCAAGGTCAAGGTCACTGTGGCTATTTTTAGAAAAACTTTGTCATTGCTCTAGCCCTTACATTTTTTTTCACCAATTTCAATATTACTTCACACAAATGTTCCTTATAACAATATCTCTAGTGAGTTCCACTTTCAAGGTCAAGGTCACTGTGGCTATTTTTAGAAAAACTTTTTCATGGCTCTAGCGCTTACATTTCTTCACCCATTTCAATATAACTTCACACAAATGTTCCTGTCAGATTCCATGAAGAAATTTTGATCCGACAAGAAACATGGCTGCAGTGGGCGGGGTTTATTTTCACTATATAACATGTAGTGTAATGTTAAAAAAGTATTCTCTTCTTCAAAAGTTCTTGTTTATTTATTTATTTATTTATTTATTTATTTATTTATTTATTTATTTATTTAAAAGTACCTTTCTGTATCTGAATTAATCTCCTCCAATTTTGCTGACTATCACATATCTATAGAGGTCCACCTACAAATTGTCATTCTAAAATTCAAAACATCAGAAATTTCACTTGTCCACTGGCCAAAGACCGGCAGGTCTTATGTTATATGTTATGGCCCTGTGTTTGTTGTGCATCTGTGTGGTTGTGCATCCGTGCGTTAACTTTTTTCTTTAAACATTTCCTCCTTAACTACTTGGTCGATTGTAACCAAACTTCACAGGAATGTTTCTCACATAGTCCTCTTCTGAATTCCTTCAAAGAATTTTGTTACATGCAGAACAAAATGGCATCGAAACCAAAAACAAATATTTAAAAATCTTCTCCTCCAAAACCGCTCTATGGATTTTATTCTTATTATGCATGAATGTTCCTTGGGTGGACCTCTGTCAGATTCCTTGAAGAAATTCGGATCAGACAAAAAACATGGCCACCATGGCCATGCCCCACATGACTGCCATGGCCATGCCCCTTGGCTCATTAGCTTTCAAAGACTTATATGGGGAAAAGTTTTAAAAACCTTCTCCTCCAAAAGCGCTCAACTTAATGGATTTTATTCTTACTTTGCATGAATGTTCCTTGGTGGACCTCTGTCAGATTCCTTGAAGCAATTTTGATCAGACAAAAAACATGGCCGCCATGGACACGCCCATTGGCTAATTAGCTTCCATAGACTCATAAAGGGATCTTTTTTTTTTTTTTTTTTTAATCTTCTCCTCCAAAACCGCTAAATGGATTTCGTTCTTAATTTTCATGAATGTTGCTTGTGTCTACCATTGTCAGATTCATTGAAGAAATTTTGATCAGACAAAAAACATGGCCACCATGGCCACCACCTTTGGCTCATTAGCTTCCATAGACCAATAAACGGAAAAACTTCTTCTCTGAAACCATAAAGCCTAAAGCTAAGACATTTACAGTAAAACCTGTCTTATTGGCCACCTCTATTAAGCAAGCAACCTGTCTTAAGCAAGCAGGCATTCAGTTCCCAAGAAAGGCAGATGTGTTAAATTTCACCTGTATTAAGGAAGAACCTGTCTTAAGCAAGCATATTTTGACTATCCCTTAGGCACTTGCTTATTACAGGTTGAACTGTAGTATGTAGCAAAGTTATGTAGTCACCTACTAAGTCCTGCGAACTATGACTCTTGAGTCCAAATTGGCAACGCCCCGGTGCTTAGTAGCTCCCATAGACTAATAATGACAAATCTTGAAACTTTTCTCCTCTGAAACCATAAGGCCAAGAGCTTAGTATGTAGCAACTTGAAGTATTCAACTGCATAAATCCTGCCAACTATGCCCCTGGGGTCCAAATTGGCCACACCCTGAGGCCCATAAGCTCCCATAGACTTATACTGGGAAAAACTGACAAAAATCTTGTCTGAAACCATCAGTGCCCAGAGCTTAGATATTAAGTATGCAGCAACGTCAAGTGGTCACTCAAATAAATCCTGCCAACAATGCCCCTGAGGAAAAAAATTGGTCACGCCCAGAGGCATATTAGTTCCCATAGACTTATAATAGGAAAAACTTTAAAAAAGTCTTCTTCTCTGAAACCATAAGGCCCAGAGCTTTAGATATTTAGAACGGAGCAATGCCAAATGGTCACTCACATAAATCCTGCCAACCATGGCTCTGGGGTCCAAAAAATATAGAATGGACATTCCTTGGGTGGATCACTTGTTTCTTTTTTACCCATTGCATGCGGGAAAACCCTAAATGGGTACCTTGGCAAACAGTGCTGGCCCAGATCAGACCCCACAGAACACCATGTCTGATCAGGGCCTGCACTATTTGCTAACAGAATTTTCCATCAAAAATAGAAAAAAAATAGGCCTGACACCCCTTATATGACAAATGGACTGGTCCAACATATAGCAATAGAAGAGTCCACTAGTATACAATTGGTTAATGTAATAAATATGACAATTGTCTGAAGTTAGCCGGTGGAGCGACAGGCCCTCTTGGGCCTCTTGTTCTGAATGGATTTGGAAATTACTTAATAGAAATGTTAACCATCATGAAACAATTTTTTGTACACAAGACCAAGTTCTGTACCTGTAAGGTCAAGGTCATACGTAGCGGTAAAAAACAAATATCAGCATATTTTCAGGCGCGGGCATCCATGTACTGTGGACGCAGTTATAGTTAGTTTGTTTTTCGTATAAAATAGAAGGAAAATTCACTTTTTTCGATAATTTAAATCAATTTTTTCATCGATTGTTTTGAAAACATATTTCATCGAGTGTGTTGAAAACACTAGGTACAGATGATCGCCAAAGTATCGTATAAAATAAAAGGAATACACATATTTTCCCCAATTTGTTCGTTTGATTTGAGGTTTAACGTCCCCGTCAACACTGTATAGGTAATTTTGGAGACTTTGCTTCCGATTTTGTGGGTCTTTTACCCGACATGGAGATGAAATAACATCCAAAGCCCTGTAGCCCTATGAAACAAATAAGGTTTATAAGCATAGACGGTCCGACTCGCGCAGCTTGCCTCCACTAAGCTGTTTACCAGCACTCGTGTGCGGTCGGTATCAGCTCTGCGTGGAAGCATCATGCAGCCCATCCATTTCTTCAATCCCCGATGGGCGGGGGCCTAAATATTTTTCCCCAATGTAACATTCAAAGTTAAAATGAAAATCATCTGATAATTCGTATCATCTGTCAGCGGTAAATTCTACGAGAATTGGCTGGAGACAGACGTCTGTCAGCAGCAAATGTAACACGAATTGGCTTGTGACAGACGTATGTCAGCAGCAAATTCCACGTGTATTAGCTGGTGACAGACGTCTGTCAGCAGCAACTCTATATCAAAAGTTTCATTGGTCGGTATATGTTTTACCTGATCACTAATCACCAAGACACTTTATTCCTCGTGACATGAATCATATTTTAGCAATACACTGAGGGCAAATTTCGGCTAAAGTTTGCTGTCGAAACACATTGCGAAAACATGCCTATACAAATACATTTAACTTTTACCGCCGAAAAAAAAAAAAAAAAAAACGCGAAAAATTTAAGGTGAAAAATTGTGGAAGTTTTCTTATTTTTCCTCAAAATATAGATTGTGGTTACTCGTTAGAACCGCCGAGGCGGTTCTAACGAGTCCCCACAATCTATATTTTAGAGCAGACATAAGAAAAAAAGGGTTTACCCCTTTAAACCCCAGGTTTTCGATATTAAAGTGGGGTTCTGAGGGGTCAATATTATATATGCGTGTTTTCGTGATGTATGTTTTCACCAAGACTCTTGTTTACCTGATCACTCATCACCAAGACTCTTGTTTTACCTGATTACTAATCACCAAGATACTTGTTTAACCTGATTACTAATCACCAAGACACTTGTTTTACCTGATCACTAATCACCAAGACACTTGTTTTACCTGATCACTCATCACCAAGACACTTGTTTTACCTGATCACTCATCACCAAGACACTTGTTTTACCTGATCACTAATCACCAAGACTCTTGTTTTACCTGATCACTAATCACCAAGACACTGGCTTTACCTGATCACTAATCACCAAGACACTTGTTTTACCTGATCACTAATCACCAAGACACTTGTTTTACCTGATCACTAATCGCCAAGACTCTTGTTTTACCTGATCACTAATCACCAAGACACTTGTTTTACCTGATCACTCATCACCAAGACACTTGTTTTACCTGATCACTAATCACCAAGACACTTGTTTACCTGATCACTAATCACCAAGACTCTTGTTTTACCTGATCACTAATCACCAAGACACTTGCTTTACCTGATCACTAATCACCAAGACACTTGTTTTACCTGATCACTAATCACCAAGACTCTTGTTTTACCTGATCACTAATCACCAAGACACTTGTTTTACCTGATCACTAATAACCAAGACACTTGTTTTACCTGATCACTAATCACCAAGACACTTGTTTTACCTGATCACTAATCACCAAGACACTTGTTTTACCTGATCACTAATCACCAAGACACTTGTTTTACCTGATCACTAATCACCAAGACACTTGTTTTACCTGATCACTAATCACCAAGACACTAGTTTTATCTGATCACTAATCACCAAGACACTTTATTTCTCGTGACGTGAATCATATTTAAGCAAAACACTGAGGGCTAATGTTGGTTAAAGTTTGTTGTCGGAACGTCGATGACACCAGATTAATAGTTTAATGTAACAGCAATATGGGAATCTTTCGTTTCTGTTTCTCTGGATTTATCCTTCTAACAATTTCATGTATACAGAAAACATATACGTTTGACGGCTGCGTTTGCCTGGAACAGCTAGCTGAAGGGTTAAGACTACCTACTACATTGGTGAACGCCAACGACGGGACAAACCGACTATTTGTAGCGGAGCAGTACGGAGTTGTGCATGTGTTTTACCCTGATGGCACCCGGCTACCCGAGCCGTTCATGAATATAAGTTCTACGATAGGACCACTGGCTGTTCAACTCTCAGAATCGGGTATCAGCAATATTGCATTTCATCCAGATTTTAAGTCGAATAAATTGTTTTACATGCTGTTCTCGATACCTGACACGACAGGTGGGATGGATCACCTCAGCGTCTTAGGCGAATTCACATCTTCGGCTGACGAGAATAAGGCTGACCCTGAGTACAGGGAGTTATTACGGATTCCTCAGCCACAGTTCTCGCATAATGCTAACAAGGTAATCAGCAAATGTTTTACGCTTAATGCAAACGCATTGAAGCATATTGTGGTGGGGTAATGGATACAATTATTTGAAGATGGACAACTGTCTCAAAGTATTTGTGTTCCGTTCAATAGAGCAATATCCTTCCTTTAACGCATTCAACCCATTTTTGTCGCACCTGCTTTAGCAGGAAGACATAGGCGTGCAAGTTTCCGTATGTCCGGTCGTCCGTCCGTCTTTCGTCAACATTTCTCACTGGGAGTCTTGTCATCGCAACTCCTACTCCAGTTTTATAACCAATCAGTTTGAGTGTGTGTGTGAATTCGGGTTTAACGTCGCTTTCAACAATTTTTCAGTCATATCACGACGGTGTCTGGTTGCGTCAGGGAGCTCAATGCTCACGTTTATAGTGCTGCCTCACTGAAGTATCATGTCCCAGACACATTACATGATACCACACCCAGTCACATTATCCTGACACTGGATCGACCAGTCCTAGCTCTACCCCGTAAATCTGAGTGCCAAGCGAGGCGCAGCTAGTACCATTTTTAACGACTTTGGTATGTCGCGGCCCGGGATCTAACCCGAGACCTCCCGTTCCCCGGAGCGGACACTCTACCAACTGAGCTATCGGGGCCGGTACCAATCAGTTTGAAACTTTGCATTTGTTTACGCAATGGTATGAGGATGTGCATGTGGTTCAGATATAATTCTCGGATCAATTTGTGTAACTTTTTCCAAATTGTGAACTGAGTCCTTTTTAACCTTCAATTGATATACATAGATGCCTTTTGTCATCGCAACTCCTCTTACAGTTTATGCCAATCGTTTTGAAACTTCGTATGTGTTTTTACCATGGTTTTAGGATGTACAATTGGTTTGGACATAATTCTCGTATCAAGTTTTGTCATTTTCTTTCACATCGTGAACTTAGTCATTTTGCCTTCAATTGATAATCAGTAAGTACCTCTTGTCATCGCAACTTCTACAGTTTATACCAATCATTTTGAAACTTTGTATGTGTTTTTGCCATGATATGAGGATATGTGCATTTGGTTTGTATATAAATATTGGATGATTTTTTGTCACCTTTTCCGCATTGTGAACTTAGTCATTTTAACAATTTATTGATGGCAGTAGGTACCTCTTGTCATCTCAACTCCTCTTACAGTTGTATACCAATGATTTTGAAACTTCACATGTGTTTTCTACATGGTATGAGGATTTGCATGTGGTTAGGATATAAATCTTGGATCAATTTTTGTCATTTTTTTCTGTGAACTGTGGACTTAGTCAGTTTCTTACCTCAGATATATAGACTGCCTTAAACAAACAATTTATATTTTGGCTGGGGCGGGTGGGGGCAGGTGCGACATCAACTTCACCGAAGTGGAATCCATATTTTTTTATTTAAGTTTGATTTTTCGGCCCTATCATGATCATTTCACTTATTTCGAAGCGGTCGTCAATCGTAGAGGGGCGAAAACCGGAGTACCCGGAGAAAAGTAACCTTACCTGCCGTTGCCATGACGATAACACCCCCTTGTGATAAAGTGCATTCTTTCACATCTCCAAACTAGCTACCTTTTAAAGGACTATACGCGATTTTTGTCTTATTTGTACTGCAAATATAGGTTGTGGGTGCTCGTTAGAACCGACTCACTGAGGCGATTCCAACGAGTACTCACAACCTATGCCTTGGTGCAGAAATAAGAGAAAAAAGTATATCCCGTAAACTCGTTTTCTCTATATAAAGTGGGGTTTAGGGGGTGTTCATTTTACGGACTTGTTCACGTGATAGCCGAACTTGGCATTCAGCTCTGTTGTTCGGAACATATACGAGTATCACGAAACGCATCAGGAAAACACGCCTATATAATTTTGACCCCCTTGAACCCCACTTTTATATAGTAAAACTGGGGTTTCCGGGGTAAACCTTATTTTTCTTATTTCTGCTCTAAAATATAGATTGGGGGTACTCGTTAGAACCGCCTGTGCCCACAATCAAATAAGAAAAATATCACAATTTTTTGTATCATAAAATTTTCATTTTTTCGGCGATAAAGGTGGCAATGTATTTGTATAGGCGTGTTTTCGTAATGTAAACACATCAACAATAACCCCGTAAACCAAACTTTATATAGAGAAAACTTGGCTGTACAGGGTTTGCGTTACTTATTCTTATTTCTGCTGAAAGACATATGTTGTGGGAACTCGTTAGAACCGCCTCATTGAGATGTTTTGAGTGTAAATGAGAGTGAGTGTTTGAGTTTTACGTCCCACCAACAGCTAAGGAGTAGTATACAGAGTGGGGGTTTTGGGACGAAAGGTGTACCTTTGCAATACGTAAGTATATAAAGTACAACTAGCAGCATATACAATGCAGGTTCCGGGACTCCTACACCCTCTCCTAGAGGCCCTATTTGGCAAATCTCAGCTCCTAGGCCTTGTTTGGCTCCATACTGCGAGGGACAGGGTAGGGACATCCCGCATGCACATACAGGTAGGGACACCCGGCATGCACCCTCCCCTAGAGGCCCTATTTGGCAAATCTCGGCTCCTAGGCCATACCGCGAGGGATAGGGTAGGGACACCCCGCATGCACACACAGGTAGGGACACCAGCATGTACACAGATAGGGACAGGGAGGGACACCCAGCATGCGCACACAGGTAGGGACACCCCGCATGCACACAGATAGGGTAGGGACACCCAAAATACACACAGATAGGGATAGAGTAGGGACACCCAGCATGCACACAAATAGGGAGTGACATCCAGCATGCGCACAGAGGTAGGGACACCCCGCATGCACACAGATAGGGTAGGGACACCCAAAATGCACACAGATAGGGATAGAGTAGGGACACCCAGCACGCACGCACCAGATAGGGACAGGGTAGGGACATCCTACTAGAGAAGTGGGGACGCAAAGCATTGCAATGCCTGGGAAAACACAACTGTCGGCGGAAGCCATTCGGCACATCGCTTCGGACGAGATTGGGATACGGGCAGCGAAGTCGAGATATGGGATAGGCGAACGACGGGTTCTCCGTATTCGGCAAGGCTTGGAGAATGAGGAAGCCGCAAAACTGCGAGAATACCTTGCGGAGCTGGAGGTCGAGAACGCAAAACTGCGAGAAGACCTTGGGGAAGCCCGGAAAGAAAGAGAGAGGCGGGAGGAGCAGCTGGAGGTCGAGAACGCAAAACTGCGAGAAGACCTTGCGCGCGCGGCCCTCCTGCGGGGAAGGACTAAGCACCGGAAGAAGGGGAAGAGGGCGTAGTGCCGGAAAAAAACGCACGTCGAGGTCGAAGACACCCTGCTACGAGAGTGTACCTCTACCCCTAGAGGCTCGGCTTCAAGACGCACCAAAGTGTACTTCCAATTAGAGAAATAGAGGTATAAGGCATACACAAAAAAAACATGCCTAGAGCCCAAGGCGCTGTCGCGAGAGGCCTACGCCGAAATCCGATCTGGCAGGCTATCTGTCCGAGAGGCGAAGAAAAAATATCACATCTCCCAAGCCAGGTATGCAAGAATTCGGGGCAATACAGAGGGACATACTCCTGCACGAACCCATGACCAACCAGATAGGGCAACTTGGGATTCTATCCGAAGAGCTACACCACAATTGTTTCTATCCAAGAAGGACAAAGAAATTTTGGAGCTCTCGGGGCACACGTTCTACGAAAGATACCAAATCCCCCGGCAATTTCTCGAGATATATATTCTCGTTGCCAGGGAGCTTGTAGAAAGTGGTATAGTAGTAGACATCGTCTACATCTACCCCCCCCCCCCCCCCACAACCAATTCCGACCTTGTACAGGAAAAATGCGATTCGTTGTTGCGGACTCGGAGCCGAGAGAAAGACATGCAGGCAAATGTATTGACTGCCTTGCTACTATGTCCGACAGCAATGTACCACTACTCCTCTTGGATGGCTCCACTTGTAAATGCGGGGCCATAGACCACTGCGTTGCTAGCGAGGAATGCGTTCTTTGGAAAAACAGGGATTTTCCCACCGGACCCCCACCAATGCTACCACCGCTAGAGATTCCAGAAGAGATCGAAATCGGGGATGTTTGCAACATCGAGAACTTGCACGACGACGACTGTCTAGGATGGATACTTCGATATACACGCCTTGTCAGAGCTATGGCGGCGGCCTGCCCATGCAAACGCAATACATGTACGTGGCGGATGCTTGCAGGACACGATCTCTGCAAAAACCTTGGACTAGAGCCTCCGCGGACCCCACTTGGAAGAACACCCCAAATCCACCACCAAGATTTGCCAAACACAAGCATGCCTAGAGGAATATTGGAATTGGGCACCACCCCACCATACACCGCGTGGAAAAAAGCCGGCGATCTTTCGGAGGGGACCTACCTTTGCAAAAACTTCTCGATAGGTCGAAACAAAAAGAAGAATAAGCTACTTCTTCTCTTGTCGGATCCCAACGAAGAGCAACCCCCACCCCAGTGTATGGGTATCGCATCCAAGAAACGACGCGACTCCAAGGCGGAATAGAAAGCCTCCGACTGCTCGACCAACCATTGCTTTGCAAACTAGGCAAAATCTGCGAATCGCCCATTTCGAAGAAAATGGACGATCGAGAAGTGTCCTTTGTGCTCCCAAACAGGAAAGAGATGCCAGGGGGGACTAGGCAACATAGGGATGCCGAGAAATACTACTAGAGAGCAATCTTGTGCCAGACAACTATCTGGCCGGCAACCTTGCCTGCACCCACCTGCGGCCCCTGGAGGGGCTTCCGGCGTTCGTCGAGGACGTCTGTGTCTACGGCTACCTGCGCCGCGAGGACTGCGTAGCCACAGGAGATAGGGCCAGACCCTGGCGGAGAGCCAAAATGGAACCCAAGATCTAGGTGTTGCTTTCTACTCCATGTAGAAGGGGTGCCCGGGTTCGTATGTCTTTTCTACTGGTGGCGGTGGAAGCGCAGCAGTGTGCCCTTGTTTTTCCGGAGGAACGAAACAACGGCCAGCAGGTTGGTGTTCTACGGCTTCTTCGCGTGCGGCGGAGCCATGGGCGTACAATGGTTCCAGGTCTTTGCGACCACCGCCCAGACGACTGCCGCGGCAATAGAGATGTATACCCATCCTCGGGCCGTATCCACCATTTGCTCTATTTTCTCGAGGGCCGTCCGGGTATCTTGTTGGGCCTCCTGTTTTTTCCTCTGTCTCTTCTAGGAAGGCATCGAGATCTTCGTCTTCTTCTTTGTCCGTGTTGTCGACCAACTGGGCCAGCACCTCCTCCAGCAGTCTCGTAGATTGCTGTGCTTGGGACTCGAGTCCCTCCAACCTTTCGTAGAAGTGCACGACAGTCGGGTGCGGGGCTAGTTGTTGTTCTTTGGCGGAGCCAACGGAAGCAACTCCATTGTAGGGCAAGATGCTTTGTTCTTCCCAAAACCCCCACTCTGTATACTACTTAAGGTCATACGGAGACTGGACCTCGGTTTAAAGACTCATCCGAAAGTCTGGAGAATCCCGGAATCGATCCTGCGACCCCTAGTTTACAAGGCGAGTAGTGTAAGCACTACACCACGGAGGCTTCGGAGTGTAAATAAGAATAACGTCATAATATATCCGAAAATTAACCAATTTTGTTGGAAATACTCGAAGGAAAGGATGCACTATGGCGTGGAGATGATTTGTTATAACATAATAGATCATCACGAAAACACGCCTATACTTCTTACCTACTTGAATCCCACTTTTATCTAGTAAACTGGGGTTTGCAGGGTTAAACCTTATTTTTCTAATTTCTGCTCAAAATATAGATTGTTGGCACTCGTTAGAACCGCCTCATCGACCTTATATTTTCTTATTTCTGCTCTAAAATATATATTGTTGATATTCGTTGGAACCGCCTATTCGAGGTGGTTCTAACGAGTACCCTCAAAAATATAGATTGTGGGTATTCGTTAGAAAACGGCTCTTCGAGGTGGTTCAAACGAGTACCCACAATTTATATTTTGAGCAGAAATAAGAAAAATATCAGAATTTTTCATCATACAGTTTTCGTTTTTACGGCGGTAAAGTGTATTGGTATGTTTTCGTAATTTACAGGTGAGAAGCCGTCTCATTAGGATCTACACTCTATGCCGTGTTATTTGTTGTTGTTTTTTTCTCCAAAAATTCTACTGCTTACAAAGCTATCCCTCTACATTTATTTTGTTTGTTTGATTTGAGGTTTAACGCCCCCGTCAACATTGTAAAGGTCATTTTGGAGGCGTTGGTTCCAATTTTGTGGGACCTTTACCCGACATTGAGATGAAATGACATCTCAAGCCCTGTCGCCCAATGAAACCAATAGGGTTTATAAGCATGAACGGTCCGACACTCGCACCGCTTTGCTTGGACAGGCTTAGATCCTCTAAGCGGATTACCAGAAGTCGTGTGCGGGTCGGTTTCAGCTCTGCGTGGAAGCATCGTGCAGCCCATCTATTTCTTCAAGCCCCGATGGGCGGGGGCCGAACCCTCTACATTTAATGCCGAAAAAGGAAAACGTCTAGTTTAAAAGCTCGGGGTTCAAGGATTTGGGGACAATTTTCTTCAGACGGGATCAGATTATCGAAAAGCAAAAAGAAATTTAAAAAAACGCAGAAAATGTTAAGGGTGCGCCCATTTCCCATTCCTCTTATTGCAGGGAAGCAAAAAAAAACTTTTTTCACGATCAAAGTTTGTGCTACATTCTAAACTAAATACTCGAGCACAAGGTAAAATATACCTGTACTGTAAGGAAACAGGGTAGACCCTGATCAGACGCCGCGTTTTGTCACAGGATCTTAACTGTTTGCAAATCCAAACAAATAATCCTGATCCAGATTCTATAGATAACCCACTTAGGCAAGATTCTAACCTTAACCAAGTACAAGAGACCCCAAAACACGTACTCTGGCAAACAGTGCAGGCCCAGATCAGACGCCGCAGAACGCGGCGTCTGATCAGGGCCTCCACTGTTTGCTAAAAGTTTAGCTATTTCCCAAATTAAATTTTAAGAAAACACAACCTGACACCCCTAAATTTTGAAATGGACTCCTGCCACATTTAAGCAGGAAGATTCCATTTGGTAAAGGGTTAGAACGATAAGAATGGCACGGGTATTTGCTATCTGGATTTCCGACAAGTCGGTGCAAGCTAGCCACGTGGACCTTCGCATTGAAACGCTACTGCGCTTTGTAATTTTAGGTCGATTGATAAACACGACCCCATCTTTCGAGATGAATGAAGTTACATCTATGGGGCGCCCTTTTACTATTTATTCCCTATTTATTGATATCCATAATTATTTATGGATATCCATAATTCGAATTATGGATATCATTAATTAGAATTATGGATATCCATAATTCGGTCCATTTATGGATATCCATAATTCGTTTTGGCAAATAACTGCAATAAATAATGACTCCCATATTTTGATTTATTGATATGCACAACTGAAATAAGTGATATCCAAAATTCGAATTATGGAGATATCCATAATTCGAATTATGGATATCCCTAAAACGCTCTGAATTAATGATATCCCTAAATAGAATTATGGATATCCATAATTCGAATTATGGATATCTATAATTCGAATTATGGATATCCATTTGTCGGCTGATTTATTGATATCCATATTTCGAATTATGGATATCCATAAATCGATTTATGGATATCTATAAATATGGATTAAAGAGTAAAATGGCACCCCATATACATCGGGGGAGAAAATAGACTATGCTATATTTATCTTTCCAGTTGCTGTTCGGTGCTGATGGATATCTGTATATCTTTGTTGGTGACGGCGGATTTCAGCACGACGTAAATTTTTATGCTCAGAACATGTAAGTTAATATTAGCCAAATCATAAGAAAACATGTTCCTGCGCTGTCTGGTCAGCACCTTTGGGTTCGATACATGTACCTGGATTGTTTGTTTGTTTGTATTTTGAGTCTAACGGCACAATCAACACCATTTAGGTCATTTTTGAGCCGGTTAGTTTACCTATGCACACTTTTCCTGGACAGGCTTATACGTAAGCGGTTAAACAGTACAGTGCACATTCTTTCGCAAGAAACTGACAACTGCCCTTCTTGAATCAGCGGAAGGGAGTGAATGATTTCATGATCAATCTCCACGAAAGGATGTTGCCGACCACGGCAGGTATGGAGCCTGCGTCCTCCTGATCACAGTCAGACTCGCATCCGACTGGGCTACCGAGGCCGGCGTATATCCTTAGTCCATATTCCTCTTGCAGGCCAGTTTGCATCACGAAAACACGCCTATATAATTTTGCCCCCTTTGTACTCCACTTTTACAGAGTAAAACTGGGTTTTATAGGGGTAGACCTTATATTTCTTATTTCTGCCCTAAAATATAGATTGTGGGTACTCGTTAGAACCGCATTGATGAGGCGGTTCTAACGAGTACACACAATCTATATTTGTAAAATAACGAAGATATTACAATGTTTCATCTGAAATGTTTTTTTTTCGGCGGTAAAATCAACAATGTACTGTAAAATTCCGATATTAAGACCACCAAAAATTCAAAATAATTCTGCTTTAAAAAGCTTATTTGTGTGTTTTCTGCATACAGTGTCCTCTGGTCAGAGACCACCTTTAGGACTGTTCAAAAATGGTCTTTAAAGGTGCATTATTGAGCTATCTGGAAAAAATGCTTCCAAAAATAAAATACATATAGCCGGTATTTTTCTTTAAAACAATACAAATGAATGCATTTTATGCAAAAATGCGAACAATTATGAAGACAGGTAAACGAGTTTGAGAGGGATTCCCTAACTAGGTTTCGCACACTAGTTAGATCTATTTTTAGTTCGTAACAAAAATAGAATCCCCTTTTTATGACGTTATGCGACGTTCATTTTTGGCCTTGTTTGCTTAGGCCATGCCTGAATCGGAAGAAATATGACGCTGAATACCATGCCATAAGTAACGACACTCAGAGACGCTACTGTCGCCATGTATGTGTAAAGTGACAGATTTATTTTTAGAACAGAAATTCCGAACACATGTTCAGAGCGAAGGGTAAACACGAATGAAAACGACCATTTTCACAAAGTTCTGAAGCTGTAGTTGACTCCAAAAGTGTACGCATGACAAAGGAGTATGCATTGAAGATAAAAACCAGAAAAAAAAAATTGAGACCCGGTAGCTCAATAATGCACCTTTAAGACCAGTTCAAAAATGGTCTTTAAGACCACTTTTGAACAGTCCCAAAGGTGGTCTTAATATAGAACTTTACTGTATTTATAAAGGGCTGTTTTCGTAATTGTATCATTGGATCATTGAATGTAACACTCCTGTGCAACATAGCATCGCCAAAATGGGTACTGTTCAAATGAAAATCCGTAATATTTTTCTTGTTTATACTGCAAATTTAGGTTGTGGGTGCTCGTTAGAACCGCCTCATTCACGTAAAGCCACAGTAAACGGAGAAGAAATAAGAAAATCATTGTATACCGTGTATACCCCAGTTTTGTCTGTATAAAGTGGGGTCATATCACGGACTTGTTCACGTGATGACCAAATACATGTACGCATGCGCCTTCCATATTTGTTCCGCCTATTCAGATACGAAACTACACTCCCTAGGCAGGCTTATTGTTAAGCGGTCACGCAGTACTTTGCATATGAGCCAGCGCACTACAAAACCAACAATAAGACGTGCACCCTGCGAAGAATCAGATCAGCCTGCCGTCCATACAGTCTAACCAGAGACTTCTCTTGCTGGAAGAAGAAGCAATGGGCCCTTAGCTATCCTTAGAGCGCACAACGAAAACTCTGATCAGACTGCGCGGATGCGCAGGCTGATCTGAGTCGTCGTTTGGCGCACATTTCCTATTGTAGGTTTTGTCATGCTCTGGCTCATATTCTACAGTTACCGTTCTTGGATCAGCTGAAAGGGGAAAATATTTCATCACGAAAACGTGGTTATATAATTTTGACCCCCTTGAACCCCTTTTTTATAAAGAAAAACTGGGGTTTGCGGGGATATACCTTATTTTTTTTGTATTTCTGCTCTAAAATATAGATCGTGTGTTCTTGTTAGAACCGCCTCAATGAGGCGGTTCTAACGAGTATACACAATCTATCTTTTGAGCAGAAATAAGAAAAATAATACATTTTTTTTTTTTCATTTTTCAGGTTACATTGTATTTGTATAGGCGTGTTTTTGTAATGTCGTGATCTTTTACCATGGAAGAAGGCTGCTAACGCCGCGTGAGTGGGCCCCAGCTTTAAAGTACTCATCTAAACACTGATTTTCCACTATGCTAACACATTTATGGTACTTTCTCTCAAGGCTCTAAAGTATTTTTTTTTTGTTAAATTGTTAATTTCTCCCTTTTTATCTTTGCCTCTGACACATTTTTGTACTAAAGATGGTCGTCTGATTGTTGCGGTCCCACCATCACGAAAACACGCCTATATAAGTTTGACCCCCTTGAACCCCACTTTTATATAGTAAAACTGGGGTTTCCGGGGGTATACCTTATTTTTCTTATTTCTTCTCTAAAATATAGATTGTGGTTACTCGTTAGAACCGCCTCGATGAGGCGGTTCTAACGAGTGCCCACAATCTATATTTTGAGCAGAAATTAGAAAAATATCAAAATTTTTAATCATAAAATTTTCAATTTTTTCGGCGATAAAGGTGGCAATGTATTTGTATAGGCGTGTAATGTTTGTACTCACAGCGTATGTTTTCATCATAAAAGAGACAATGACCCGCTTGAACCCCACTTTTATATAATGAAACTTAGTTTACTTGTTGTTGGTGGGGTGGGGGGGGGGGTGGTAAACCTTATTTTTCTTACTTCTGCACTAAAATATAAATTATGTGTACTCGTTCGAACCGTCTCGATGAGGCGGTTCTTACCCGTGTACGCACAATCTATATTTTTACCAGAAATTGATTTTTTTGGCGGTAAAATTAACAATGCATTTGTATAACAGGTCGACCGCGTGGCTCGGCAGCTCAGTCGGCAGTGTGTTCGCACGGTGTGCGAGAGCCCCTAGGTTCTAGTCCCGGTCGAGACATGTACTTTTCCTACCCTGTAACATTTGGGGCCAAACGTTGGTGCCAAACGTAAGGCATGAAAAAAATGCTAAACACCTTTGGCACGGCGGAGGCACGAACCCGCGCCTCAAGACTGATAAGCAAGCTCTCTACTTTACGACGTCACTATAAAAGCCGGATTGTACCGCAAGGCAGTACGAGTGTGCTGTATACATATACCCAATGGCATTTGAATAGGCGTGTATTTCGCAATGGCATCTCGCCTTGTCGTCATCCCCTAAGATAAGCATCCTATACAAATACATTGAAAATTTTACCATCGAAAAAAAATGAAAAGAATTTGATATTTTTCCTTTTTCTGCTCAAAATAAAGATTGTTGATACACGATAGAACCGCCTCATCGAGGCGGTTCTAACGAGTAACTACACTCTAGATTTTACAGCAGAAATAAGAAAAATAAGGCTTACCCCTGCAAACCCCAGTGTTTCCATGATGTTTTTTTTTCCTGTCTGGGGTTCATTGAATCCAGTTAACTAGTACAGGGACGGATGCTCCTCCCATATTTGTTCCGCCGCTTCACTCCCTGGGCACGGTTGCATAGTACAGTGCGTATTATTTCGCCAGAAACTGACAATTTCATTTTTGATTGATTCAATCATTCAGTCATTTGCGTTTAACGGCACATCAATCCTAGTGGGTCATTTTGTGACGTCTCTCTGAGAAAGGGAGAAAAGAGAAAGAAAACATGGTAGAGGAAATGAAAGTGAGAGATTGGAGAAAGAGGAAAATGAAAGGAAGTGTAGAAACAGAAGAAATGACAAAAGTCCCCTTCTACCCTTACCTTCTGTCAGGACAGCAGGACTTGTCAAACTGCGAGCAAATTTCAGTTAGACTCCCCAGTGACACAAGATACACATTATCTTTGCCTCACCCAACCAATCCCGCTGCACTTTTTGGATGAACGGAAAGGAGTAAATGGACGTCGAAAATATTTGTGATGTATTACCACGGTTTGAAGCTGCGGACGCAACGGGTGTGGAATAACAGAGGATCTTACATAAGTGTTCATGTATTATTGAATCTATTAAACGAGTTGAGGCGAAGGGATAAAATGCGAGGCTATGCCGAGCATGTTATCCCTTTTCCTCAACGAGTTAAATAAATTTAATAATACATGAGCACGAATGCAATATTATATTTATCATATGACATTTAAAACGCATTTAATTCACGATTTTTGTATAAAAATATCAATATTCCGCCATTAGTAAACGCGACGTCGTTAAGGACATCGTAAGGTAACGTTACGGGGCGTATCTAACTAATTTGCATATTTAATCCACTAGTGGATTACCTAATTTATTAAATGGCGTTATTATTATTCTCAGATGCGATGTCATGTGATAAATCCTTGTAAATCCTACTTTCCCGGTATAAAATTGGAACTCATTTTTTATTTTTATTTAAGGGTATATCAAACACGAACGTGCTAAGTCGATGGTGGAACTGACATGCACTGTCATTTATGTGTTAAAGTATTAACCCTAGTAAAATAGTCTTCACTCACACGCACGTACACACTCACACACTCACGCACCCACGCACTAACTCACCCTTTTACATGTATCTAACAAGTGCCTGTCTGTAGCTCCAAATGAAGCTTCTTACCTAGTACAAAACAGCGGGCCAACATCGGGCTGCCATCGATTTGACGTTACCGCGTCGTGTCGCTGTCGACCCGACGTTGGCTAGCTGTTGTGTGCTGACTTAGAACCTCGAGGCTATCTCTGCAGGAGTGCGAGCAGCGGAGGCTCTGATGAGTCTGCGCGTATGTTTTTGCTGGAACCTATGCAATATGTATCTTTTTTCCTTGGCGCTGACTAATATTATTTTATTATACGTTTAGGAAGAAATTTCTGGGAAAAGTTTTAAGAATAGATGTTGACAGCCGGACTGGTGACTTGCCATATGGAATTCCTGCTGACAATCCCTTCCAAGACAGCCCTAACGCACAACCAGAAATCTACGCCCTCGGACTAAGAAACCCGTGGCGGTGTGGAGTGGATTCTGGGGATAGGGAGACAGGTGAAATTTTCATGTAGTGAAACTTGAATGGCTTGAACACGGATGACTCATGGAGAATACCAGTACGAGTCTTTTGATATCAAGTTTATCAGGCAAGGCTTCGAGGACGCTTGTAGAGTTGCGAGGCTTGCCGAGCGATTCTATATGCGTTCTCGAAGAAGGCTTCGAGGACGGTTGTAGAATCGCGAGGCTTTCCGAGCGATTCTACATGCGTTCTTGAACTCAAGCCTGATAAACCTGATGTCAAATGACACGAATCTGGTATTCTTCAGTTAATCCCATTGTACACTCTCGCATTTTTGCCAATTTTTCCAGCAGTCCAGTTCATAGAAGTGCGATGTCACGTTGATCTGATAAAGCTCACTTGGCCTGAGATAATAGCACAACGTGTTACAATGCGATTAATAATTGGGAATAACTGATAAAATATCCTGCCTCAGTAGCTCAGTTGGATGTGTGTGTGAGTTGTGATCAGGAGGTCTTGGTCCGATTCCTGTCGGGAAGGTAACATTCTTTCGTAGTGAATGATCGTGAAATCTTTTCTACGGTCATAGTCCCCAGAGCTGAAAAAAATACGACTACTCTTGTAGCCCTGGACCAATTCCAAACTTCAAAGGAATGTTGCTTAGCTGACCCACTACCAAAATAGCTAAAACGTTCAGCTTCAATGAGCAAAAATGGCCGCTAGAGCTAAAATTGAAAAAAAAAGTCAACAATTTGCTTTAAATTCTAACTCCTCCAAAACACTTGGGCAGAATTTGATTCAAACACATGCTGCATGTGCTTAAGTTTGTGTATTATTATTAGTATTTATGTAATTTTCATTAACTATGCCTGTTGCACCTTGGGAAGAGGGAGCTGCACCCAGCAGGCACACGTCACTAGGGTAACGTCAAATCAACGTCGGTGCAACGTCACGACGTTGCACCGACGTAGATATGACGTTGCATAAACGTCATGTTATTCCGACGTCGATGTGACGTCAGAATGACGTCAAGTGCCTGCTGGGCGGTTGCTCTGCTGTTTGTGATTCGTTTTTTTTTTCCTGTTTTGACATCACGTGAACAAGTCCGTGAAATGAAGACCCCCCTATACCCCACATTATATAGAGAAAATTGGGGTTTACGGGGGTAAACATTATTTTTCCTATTTTTACTCCAAGACGTAGGTTGTGGGTACTCGTTAGAACCGCCTCAATGAGGCGGTTCTAACGAGCACCCACAACCTATGTTTGCATTATTTATAAGAAAAATTTCACAGATTTTCATCAGAAAAATTGCCATTTTGGAGATGTGAAAAAAATGCACTATGTCGCACGGGTGAGTTATCGTAATGATATACTCTTCCTCTTAGTGCCATCATTGAATGTGGCTTTTTCTGGGCATCTAGTTCTAGAAGTTTCTAAGGAATGTTGCCTAGCTGGCTCCCTTCCAAAATAGCTAAAATCGTTCCGCTCGGATAAACTGGATGGGAGCCACAGCTAAAAATAGAAAAATCGTTGAAAGACTACTCCTCTTATACCCCTGGGCCGATTCCATTCAAATTTCAAAGGAATGATGCTTAGATGGCCCTCTGCCATAATTGCTAAAATGGTTCCGGTCTGATGGACGATTAAAAGTCTTTAAACGAATTCAATCTCCTGTACCCCTGGGCCAAAGGTAGAAATAGAAAAATCGTTGAAAGACTACTCCTCTTTTACCCCTGGGCAAATTTCATTCTAACTCCATAGGAATGTTGCTTACGTGATCCTCTATTAAATTATCTAAGCGGTTTTGCCCAAATGAACAAGATGGCCACCTAGGATAAAAATAAAAATCCTTTAAACGACAACTCCTCCTATACCTTAGGTTTTGATTTCATTCAAACATCTTACGAGTGTTGCTTAAGTGACCCTCTACAGAAATAGCTAGATGAACAAGATGGCAGCCAGAGCTTAAAGAGAAATATCCTTAAATGACAGCTCCTTCTGTACCTTCGGTTGAATTTCATTCAAAATTGACTGGAAGGCAGCTTAGGCGGCCTTCTACCAAAATGGCTGTGTTCCAAAGAAGAAATGGCTGATAGATTTAAAAGTAGAAAGATGTTTAAATGACAACCTTTCCTAAACCCTTTAGCAAGTTTCATTCAAATTTCGCAAGAATGTTGCCCAGGTGACCATCTATCTAAGTGCAACAGCAATGCTTCAAGGAATGAGATGGCTGTCAATTATTAATATGACTTTCAGAGGCTATGTGACATCTTCAAATCAGGTAAGCGATTCAGGGTCATCTTGGCCCTCCTGTTTGTATTATTTCTTCTCAGAAACATAGATTGCTGATTCTCGTTAGAACCACCTTATCGAGGCGGTCCTAGTGGGTGCCCACAATCCATGTTTTGAGCAGATTTATAAAAAAAGAAAATAGCATAATCTTTTATCACAAAAATGTCTTCTTTTGTTTTCATGGTAAAAGCAATATATTCAGATATGCGTGTTCTCGCAATGATATATCAAATACTGTGACATAGTACATGGTGTGTGTATTCAACAGAATTGCCTCGCCCTGGGTCCAATCTTTTTTAATCGCCCCCGCACATAGGGGCTTGAAGAAATATATGGGCTGCATGATGCTTCCACGCAGAGCTGAATCCCGCCCGCACACTAGTACTGGTAAACCACTTAGAGGATCTAAGCCTGTCCAGGAACCGCGGTGCAAGGCAGACCGTCCATGCAAATAAACCCTATTGGTTTCATTGGGCGACAGGGCTTGAGATGTCATTTCATGTCAATGTCGGGTAAAAGTCCCACAAAATTGGAAGCAACGTCTCCAAAATGACCTTTACAGTGTTGACGGGGACGTTAAACCTCAAATCAAACAAACAAAAACAATCTTTTTTACACAAACTCAAGGAAAAACCTTTAAAAAAGTTCTTTTCTGAAACCTTTGATATTTGGTACACACACTTTAGCTAAGATTGTTCAAATTAGACCTATCCCAGCAGGCACACGTCGCTATAGCAACGTCAAATCAATAGCTGTGACGTTGCATAAACGTCATGACGTTGCACCGACGTTAATGTGACGTCATAATTACGTCATGCTGGGATAGCCCTGGGGTCACAAAAGGACCCGTTTCTGGGCCTACGTGTTTAACATAGACTAATGTAGGGAAAACCTAAAATATCTCCCTGTCTAAAATTGGTAAGCTCAGGTCTTTGAAATTTTACATATAGCTTCGTCTGGTAGACCGCTACCAAAGTTGTTAAAAGTATAGCCTTGTGGTCAAAAATGACCCCACCTTCGGGCCCACTTGTTTTACATAGACGCACATTGGGAAACCCTTTATTTTTTCGGAAAGCAAATGGCTCAAGCCTTTGATATTTGGTACACAGCTTTGTCTAATGAACCTCTACCAAGCTCGTTCATATTAAAACCCTAGGGTCACATTTGTCTCCGCACAGGGGCCCAGCTGCTTTTCATATAGGGAAAACCAAATAACTCTTTATCTGAAACTAGAAGGCCGAGACCTTTGATATATGGTTCACAGCTTCGTCTAGTTGATCTCTACCAAGATGTTCAGCTAATATCCCAGGGTCCAAAACTGGTCCCATCGCGGGTTTCGTGTTTTTAGCTCACCGTCACGTAGTGACGAGGTGAGCTTTTGGGATCACTTTTTGTCCGTCGTCCGTCGTGCGTGCGTGCGTGCGTGCGTGCGTCCGTGCGTGCGTCCGTGCGTAAACAATTTCTTCAAACGACATCTCCTCCTAAACCACTGATCAGATTTTGACCAAACTTCACAGGAATGATCCTTAGGTGGTCCCCTTTCAAAGTTGTTCAAATGGTTCCGGTCCGTTGCACATATAGGTCACAGGAGCCAAAAATAGATTTTTTTCACTGAAAACTTAAAAAATCTTCTTCTCTGAAACCACAAGGCCCAGGTCTTTGATATTTGGTATGAAGCTTCATCTAGTGGACCCCTACCAAGATTGTTCAAATTATAGTGCTGGGGCACAAAATGCCCCCGCCCCGGGGCCCTTTGGTTTTACATAGGCTTATATATGGAAAATCTTTAAAAATCTTCTTCTCTGAAACCACAAGGCCCAGGACTTTGATATTTAGTA
This sequence comes from Lucinisca nassula, assembly GCA_963580285.1. Classification (NCBI taxonomy): domain Eukaryota; kingdom Metazoa; phylum Mollusca; class Bivalvia; order Lucinida; family Lucinidae; genus Lucinisca; species Lucinisca nassula. The sequence continues at coordinate 15,738,574 of OY757020.1, read as the reverse complement.
TGAAGCTTCATCTAATAGACCTCTACCAAGATTGTTCAAATTATTGTGCTGGGGCCAAAAATACCCCCGCTCCATGGCCCTTTGGTTTTACATAGACTTTATATAGGGAAAATCTTTAAAATCTTCTTCTCTGAAATCACAAGGTCCAGGTCTTTGATATTTGGTATGAAGCTTCATCTAGTGAACCCCTACCAAGATTGTTCAAATTATAGTGCTGGGGCACAAAATGCCCCCGCCCCGGGGCCCTTTGCTTTTACATAGGCTTATATATGGAAAATCTTTAAAAATCTTCTTCTCTGAAAGCACAAGGCCCAGGACTTTGATATTTAGTATGAAGCTTCATCTAATTGACCTCTACCAAGATTGTTCAAATTATAGTGCTGGGGCCAAAAATGCCCCCGCTCCGGGGCCCTTTGGTTTTACATAGACTTATATAGGGAAAATCTTCAAAAATCTTCTTCTCTGAAACCACATGGCCTAGGTCTTCGATATTTGGTATGAAGCTTCATCTAATGGACCTCTACCAAGATTATTCAAATTATAGCCCTTGGGCCAAAAATGCCCCCGCTCCGGGACCCTTTTGTTTTACATAGACTTATATAGGGAAAATCTTAATAAATCTTCTTCTCTGAAACCACAAGACCTAGGTCTTTGATATTTGGTATGAAGCTTCATCTATAGGACCCCTACCAAGATTGTTCAAATGATAGTGCTGGGGCCAAAAACGCCCCCCGCCCCGGGGCCCTTTGGTTTTACATAGGCTTATACAGGGATAATCTTTAAAAATCTTCTTCTCTGAAACCGCAAAGCCCAGGACTTTGATATTTGGTATGAAGCTTCATCTAATGGACCTCTACCAAGAATGTTCAAATTATAGCCCTGGGGCCAAAACTGCCCCCGCGGACTGGGGCCCTTTGGTTTTACATAGACTTATATAGGGAAAATCTTTAAAAATCTTCTTCTCTGAAACCACAAGGCCTAGTCCTTTGATATTTTGTGTGAAGCTTCATCTAGTGGACCTATATCAAGATTGTTCAAATTATAGCCCTGGGACCAAAATGTCCCCGCTCTCGGGCCCTTTGGTTTTACATAGACTTATATAGGGAAAATCTTAAAAAATCTTCTTCTCTGAAACTGCATGGCCAAGGTTGTTCAAATTATAGTGCTGGGGCCAAAGATGCCCCCGCCCCGGGGCCCTTTGGTTTTACATAGGCTTATATAGGGAAAATCTTTAAAAATCTTCTTCTCTGAAACCGCAAGGCCCAGGTCTTTGATATTGGGTATGAAGCTTCATCTAATGGACCCCTACTAAGATTGTTCAAATTATAGCCCTTTGGCAAAAAATGCCCCCACTGCGAGACCCTTTGGTTTTACATGGACTTATATAGCGAAAATGTTTAAAAATCTTCTTCTCTGAAACCACAAGGCCTAAGTCTTTGATATTTGCTGTGAAATTTCATCTAGTGGACCTCTATCAAGATTGTTTAAATTATAGCCCTGGGGCCAAAAATGTCACCGCCTTGAGACCCTTTGGTTTTACATAGTCTTATAAAGGGAAATATTTAAAAATCTTCTTCTCTGAAACTGCAAGGCCCATGTCTTTGATATGAAGCTTCATCTAGTGGACCTCTACCAAGATTGTTCCAAATTATAGCCCTGAGGCCACAAATGTCCCCAGCCCAGGACCCTTTGGTTTTACATAGACTTATATAGCCCCGATGCAAATTTGGTTTTACATTGGCTTATGTATGGAATATCTTTAAAAAAATTTTCTTCTCTGAAACTGCAAGGCCCAGTTCCTTGATATTTGGTGTGTAGCTTCATCTCGAAGACCTTTGCCAAGATTGTTCATATTATAACTTTTGTTGATGTTTGGTATGAGGCTTCACCTTTAAGACCTTCCTCAGCATTATGCACATTAAAGGCCTGGGGCCAATAATGACCCTCCCTGGGGCCCACTAAGTCTTGTTACACTATGGATCAGGTGAGCGATCCAGGGCCATCATGGCCCTCTTGTTTTTTTTTTTTTTTTTTTTTTTTTGTTGTTTTTTTTTGTTTTGTTTTTTTTTACATGTACTTTTATAGGTTATAGGGAAAACCTTATCAACTCTTATTATCTGAAAGCAGAAGGCCATGGTCGTTGATAGTTGGTACATAGCTTCATCTTGTGGACTTGTACTAAGACAGTTCAACTTATAGCTCTGTGACCGAAAATGCCCCGCCCTTGGACGCTCTTGTTTTGGCTTCCGCCTCTGACTTTTTCATTAGCACTCAGTAATACTTAATGCCGGGACTTACCGGTTGGCAAAAAAACCGTCTTTCGCCGTTTTAGACAAATTAACCTTTAAACTAGTATAATAGACATGACTCAGCTTGTAGCTTGTATAAGTTAATGCTTTCTAGAAGATTTGAGGAAGGATGTTTTGATGATATTTACCCGTCATACATTGCGGGACGGTCTTAGTTATTCTGTAGCAAAAATGCATACAACTAATGACCCAAAGCAGTGAGAAAATACCTGCATAAAAACATGTTCTAGAATATATTTTCTTGCACACCAGACAAGGAAATCCGTGATTTTACCCTGGGATAGAAATTTATGTTCTGACCCTGATGTTCCGACCTAGGTAATTAACATAAGTGCGCGTCAATTCTATTCAACTGCCGGAACTACTTCCGCACTACTTTCATTTTGAAAACAATATACATGTGTGAGCTATCAAAACTAACGGCAAAAGAAAAAAGAAAAAAAAAATGAAAAGAAATAAACAAATCAATAAGAATATTAATTATTTGACTCATTTATTGTTAAAGGACACTGCATACATGGCTTTTCTATGAAATTTTAAAAAGAAGAAAAGAAATACTGTCTGTAGTTCTGCTATTTGCTACAAAATAAATGTTTGAGAGGTGTTGTGCAAGAAAAAGAATCCAATATGGGGTTCTGTTGTAGATGACCGTTTCCAACCCTCGGGATGACCGTGCTGAGCGGAACCTCGGCGTAGCCTCGGTTCCGTTCAGCACGGTCATCCCTCGGGTTGGAAACGCCCATCTACAACAGAACCCCATATAAGATTCTTATATAACTACCTTTTCAAAGTACATTTCGAACGATTTTCTGGGATAATCAAATAAAACAATCCTATTTGCAGTGAGTTTACCATTCCGAAAACATACCTATTCAAATACATTGTAAATTTTACCGGAGAAAAATCGATTATTTTTTATGATGAAAAATTGTGGTATTTTTCTTATTTCTGCTCACAATGTAGATTGTGGGTACACGTTAGAACCGCCTCATCGAGGCAGTTCTAACGAGTACCCACAATCTATATTTTAGAGTAGAAATAAGAAAAATAAGGTTTACCCCTCCAAACCCCAGTTTGACTATATAAAAGTGGGGTTCAAGGGGATTGAAATTATATTGGCGTGTTTTCGTGATACATGGAGCCAGGGGCTTTTCACCACCCACGAAGTACGGTAACCCAAATCAGATTTCGAGGGGGAAGTAATTGGCGCATGCGCAATGAAATCACGAGCAAAACTTTGGATCCGCCTATACTGAAGTTACTTTATGCCCGTGTTTCTTTCCCTTTGATGTCTTGAATGGTATGTATGAGGTAACTATATCGATTCCTGATCATTGCATTCTATTACGCAAACACGCCTATACAAATACATTGCCACCTTTACCGCCAAAAAAATGAGAATTTTATGATGAAAAATTGTGATATTTTTCTTATTTCTGCTCAAAATATAGATTGTGGGTACTCGTTAGAACCGCCTTATCGAGGCGGTTCTAACGAGTACCCACAATCTATATTTTAGAGCAGAATTAAGAAAAATAAGGTATACCCCTATTAACCCCAGTTTTACTATATAAAAGTGGGGTTCAAGGGGGTTTAAATTATATAGGTGTATTTTCGTGATGACTTCTATTTTTTTTTTTTTTTCTTATAGGGAAAACCGTAAAAACCTACTGTTCTAGAAGCAGAAGGCCCTGGAATTTGATATTTGGCTACGTGAACTTCTACCCAGATTGTTCAAATAATACCCTTGGGGCCATGCCCGGGGGGTCACTTGTTTTACATAGACCAATATAGACCAATATATGGAAAATTCTTCTTGTCTGAATCCAAAAAGCCCGGGCGTTTGATATTTGGTAAATAGCTACATCAATCAAGAATGTTCAAATCATAGCACCCGCGTCCGATTCTTGAACATAAAACTTATACAAAATCTTGAAGCAATCTTTCGTGTGAAACTTCAATATTAAGTATGTACTTCTCTTAACTCAGGTGAGGACCGGCCCCGATAGCTCAGTTGGTAGAGTGTCCGCTCCGGGGAACGGGAGGTCACGGGTTCGATCCCGGGCCGCGACATACCAAAGTCGTTAACAATGGTACTAGCTGCTCCTCGCTTGGCACTCAGATTTACGGGGTAGAGCTAGGACTGGTCGACCCAGTGTCAGGATAATGTGACTGGGTGTGGTATCATGTAATGTGTCTGGGACATGATACTTCAGTGTGGCAGCACTATAAAAGTGAGCATTGAGCTCCCTGTCGCAACCAGACACCGTCGTGATATGACTGAAAAATTGTTGAAAGCGACGTTAAACCCGAATTCACACACACACATAACTCAGGTGAGGATAGAGGACCATCATGGTCCTGCTGTTTACATATAAGCTTGTTCTTAACAACGTAAGTGCACAAAAATAAACTAGTTCCGACCGGCTTCAATCACTAGTTTTAAGGAGACGCTGCTACGCTTCCAATTTGACGTCAACGTCTTCCATATTGATAACCTTAACGTCGGTGTGCAGTGTGTCGAGCTAATATTTTATTAGACTTGAGGTGTACATGTAAGAGACTGATTAAACGGGCCTATTACATTTTCAGTAGTGATTTACTGCGATTACTCTGAATTATTAATCTATAATTCACTGAGTGAATTATTTCATTTCGAACGTTTTGACGTCATAATTGCTAGGCGACGTTGCTGGTATCGGTATCTAACGTTGTCTTTCTAAGTCGTGTTGACTAGAGAAATAGGCTTCCTTCCTTTTTCGCTTCGAGGCATCTAGCGTTAACATTTTATAGAGAGGAAAAATATATAATACGACACGTACATCGATTTTTAATTTATTTTATGCTTCCGCTGTGCACATGTAGGTTTGATGTTAAAACATGTGAAATAACATGTAGCCAAGTTGAGTCTGTATTGTAAGTTCGCTTATTTCTCATGCTTGAAGGCCACGAAAACACGTCCGTATACAAACGCATCGTAAATTTTACCATCGAAAAAAAAAGCACCTTAATTTTTCAGATGAAAAATTATGATATTTCTTATTTCAACTCTAAAATATAGACTGTGGGTACTCGTTAGAACTCGATGAGGCGGTTCTAACGAGTACCCGCAATCTACATTTACTATGTATTTGCACAGACGCGTTTTCGTAATAAATCGAAAAGTGGCCTTCAAGCATGAGGCATCAGTATATATAAGTATGGAAGCCGATAGGGGACATTTTGACTTGTGACTAACGACTTGTGACTACCGACTTGCGACTTATGACTTTTTACTTGTGACTTTTGACATACCTCAAACAACGGCCGATTTCGGACAACGACGGCTAAGATTCCGGTGAGGCAAGCGATTTTTCTCCTTCTGTTTTATATTGTTTGAAAAATGCCACCGAAAAGATCATATGGTAGGTTATTTACTCTGATTTTGTGAATTTTTAAGACTTATGACTTATGAATTTTGACTTATGAGTTTTGACTTGTCACTTATGACTTTTCACTTTCGAATTGTGACTTTCGACTTATGACTTGTCACCTATGACGTTTGGCGCGAATCTAAAGTAATAGGGCATAACAACACAGGCGGTAGTAAATTGTCACCGTAAAACAGAGTTGATAATACATGAAACAGTGTCTTCTAAGTGGCATTTCTAAACAATATACACCGGAATTTTCGGTGCCGTTGTCCGCTACCCGATATTTTTCGGGTTTGCACCAAAAGTCAACAAGTCATAAGTCGAAAGTGATAAGTCACAAGTCATAAATCACAAGTCAAAGTTATAAGTCGCAAGTCATAAGTCATACAAAGATAACAAAAACAGAGTAAAAAACATAACAAGTCTTCCTAATGGCATTCATCAAACAATATAATACAGGAGCAGCAAAATCGCTGGATCGACACCGTCGTTGACCGCCGTCTTCCACTGCGTCAGATTTGTCGAAAGTCAAAAGTCATAAGTCGCAAAAATTAGGCATGCAACTCCGACGTCGCAAGTCATAAGTCACAAGTTCAAAAGTCACAAGTCAAAATGTCCCCTATCGGCTTCCATATATATGTGCACTCAAGGACGTTAAGGAAAAGCCTATTTAATCAAACTCTTACACCTCTGGCCTAAAAAAATATTAAAAATCGACACCTTGAGGTAATTACGTTTGAAGGCATCAAATTGTAAACGTAGCGTCTCCTTAAAAATAGTGAATAAAACCGGTCGGAGAAACTACGCTATTTTTATTCACATACGTTGTTTATGAGTTCGTGTTTAACGCCGCGTCAACCCTCTTTGTGGATCATAAGCGTCAAGCGGTTAATGGTCAAACGGTCACGTTGTTAAGAGTGAGTGAGTGTTTGAGTTTAACGTCCCACCAACAGCTAAGGTCATACGGAGACGGGACATCGGTTTAAAGACTCATCCGAAAGTCTGGAGAAGCCCGGGGTCGATCCTGCGACCCCTGGTTTTCATAGGCAAGTAGGGTAACCACTACACCATGGAGGCTTCTCCTGGTTGTTAAGAACAGGCTAATGTGTAAACAAGAGGACCGTGATGGTCCTATATCGCTGCGTCAAGAGAATTACATACTTAATATTGATTTTGTTTTGTTTGTTTGAATTGAGGTTTAACGTCCCCGTCAGTACTATTTAGGTCATTTTGAATAGAAACCAAAAGGCTTATATGCATTGGACGGCCCGACTCGCGCCACTTTGCCTGGGCAGGCTTAGTCTTTCTAAGCGGTTTACCATTACTTGTGTTTGTGGTCACTTTCAGCTCTACGTGGAAGCACCATGCAGCCCAGTCTATTTCTCCAAGCCCCGATGGGCGGGGGCGATTAAGATTGCCTTCACATGGTAGATTGCTTTAAGACTTTGTATAAATGTTATGTTCAAGAATCTAAACCGGGTTTACCATATATAAAAGTGGGGTTCAAGGGGGTCAAATGTAGCCTTGTTCATATATTGATCACTGATCATGAACCCTCGTCCAGACCCTACAGATGGTTGCCATAACTCCCGGTATACAGTAAAATTCTTATATTAAGACAACATTTGGGACTGTTCTAAAGTGGTCTTTAAGACCACTTTTGAACAGTCCCAAAGGTGGGCTCTGACCAGAGGACACTGTATGCAGAAAACACAAAGCAAGATTTACTGCGACCTACTAAATAGAGCAGAATTTGTCTTAAAATAGCGGAATTTGACTGTATACAGTAGAACTTCGATGGCTCGAACACCGATGGCTCGTTTACCATGGCTGAGTCGAACTCGTTATTAATTCCCAAGGTAATTTTTCTACATAAGCAATATGGCGGGGAACATTTAAAAATTTTTTGGCTTTTATCTTGCAAATGTATGCAGTGTGTACTCATTAGAATCGCCTCAACGAGGCGATTCTAATGAGTACACACAGCATACATTTTGATTATAGAACACCGAAAAGAAGTCCCAAAATTATCCCCTTTATGCCTCCTGGCAGTAACCCTCAGTGGCTCAAAGTATACCTGTCTAGAACAGATTTTCGAGGTCAAAAATGTGCTCGAGCCATTGAAGTTCGACTGTAAAGTGAGTATGATTGAGAGAATGTGTTCCTACTGCGGCCGAAAAATGTGTTGTTTGTACTCACTAGAATCGCCTCATTGAGGAGATTCTAATGAGTAGACACAGCATACCTTCATTTAACAGAAGATTGAAAAGATGTCCTTATCAATCCCTTTCATGCCCCTCCCCGCCCCCAGCCTCATCTGGTGCTGTTATTAACAATTTACCAGATTTTGTTTGTCTTGAGGTTTTATGTACCCATCAACACTACTGAGGTAAGTTTGGCTACGTTGCTTCCGGGTTCGTGGGACTTTTTCCGACATTAAGATGAAATGACATCTCAAGCCCTACCGCCGATAGAAACCAGTAGGGACGGTGCGACTCACATCACTGTTCCTGGACGGGCTTAGACCTTCTCAGCGGTATGCCAGTACCCAAATAATGAGTGGGTTTCAGCTCTGCGTGGAAGCATCATGCAGCCCAGTCTGTTTCTCCAAGTTCCGATTGGCGGGGGCGCTCCATTTACCAGGTAAAATGCAGTGCAATAACCGGTTGATTAACCATTATATTTTACAGGCGAGGGTCGTGGACGGATCATCTGTGGTGATGTTGGACAAGACTTTGAAGAAGAACTGGACCTTATTGAAAAGGGAGCCAACTATGGCTGGAACCATTATGAAGGGATGTCAACGCACTGCAAGTTTTGTAAACTAGGTACATAGCTACGAATAATGGCATTATTTTTCCTGATTTTTGTTGTAGGATTTACGTTCTGGTACTTAATTGTAACGGAGGCTTTTCTCTGGACAGCGCAATGGCAATTATTTTCCAAATACCACGTGAGCAAAACAAAGATATTTCCCTCGCTGAATTGCACAGTTCGCCATCTTTATTGCACTGTTGATGTCAAATGATAAAAAATATTCCATACACCACAATTTCTCCTGATAAATTAACGTTGATGAAACAAAAAAGATAGATCTACTGTATTTCATTGTTTTCGTAAATATCATTGTAGATCATAACAGGAATGTACAGGTACTCTGCCGTAATATGTCGGTGTTATGGTTTCAATGTTGATAAATACTCGTCTATTTATAAATCATAACAAACAACGGTGTTTTCCACAGGTACGTAACGGGTTATAATCTAACACAGAAGCACTTAATTTTGCTGCGTCAATTACTAGTAGCGAGGAGCGCCTTAAACGACTAGTATACTTTTTTGAGGGTCGCAGGTTCGATCCTTGCAGTCAACGTTTTTTCATAAAGCTATTAAACGCAGGATTTATTTTTTTCTTGATGATTTTTTTATAAAATAGTTTCAGAATTTACATTTTTATTATTTCTTTTTTAATTTTCAATTCTGTTTTATTATTTTTGCATTATTATTTTTTCGTGAATGGTTATCTATTTATTTTAAAGTTCAATACATGTCATGCACAATTTTAAAGATCAACTTCACATTTGATTTATAATAGTGAATAAAAAAGAAAGCACAAAAATGCATGCTTCACGAGAAAATCGAGAATTTTTTGCTTTTGGCGCGAAAAAAAAAAAATTAAAGAAAAAACATCCCCAGCGGGATTCGAACCCGCATACTTCAGCTCTACAGGTCCGTGACTTTACCACTTGGCTAGCGTCGATCCAGTGCAGGTATGGTATTTTTTAGCCTGATACCATCACATTAATAGGGAGTCACCAAAAATAAAATTAGATCATCCAAATATAACATATACAAAAAAAATTTGTAATTGCGTAGATAAATTAAAAAATTACCTTTATTTACAATAATATTGACAATACCAAACTGACAACTGATGTCGGTTTTACTGTAGTTCATTTTTGTTGATTTTACCGATGTGTAATCTCAGGCGAATAACTCACAAACTGCATGAAGCAGGAAGGACAAAATTCTGAAAAATACCTGCAGCATATATCTTTATGGGATTTTATGTTCTTGGTTTTGGTTTTACGGCCCTTTCAGGATTTTTACACTTATTTCGAGGAAATCAGAGCTGCGCAAAACCAAGGAGTACCCGGAGAAAAAGCATGTGCTATTCCGTTGCAGAGCATAGCGGCGAGCGAGGCTTGAACCACAACAGTTGGAAGAGTGTTTATAACGACACAGTGGCGTACACATCACGTGAACAAATCCGTGCAATGAACACCCCCTAAATCCCACTTTATGTAGAAAAAAACAGGGGTTTACGGGGGTGTACATTAGTTTTCTTATTTCTGCTCCAAGACACAGGTTGTGGGTACTCGTTAGAACCGCCTCAACGAGGCGGTTCTAACGAGCATCCACAGCCAATGTTTGTAGTATAAATAAGAAAAATACCACGTATTTTCTTCAGAAAAGAAGCCATTTTGGAGATGTGTAAATGCATTTCGTCGCACGGGTGTGTTTTCATAAAGAGCCGATATTGGCTTTCAGTTGGACAAGGTCTGTCGTCTTTGCAGCAGGTAAGGGTAGAGGGGGATTTTTTTTTATTTTTTATTTTTTTTACCTTTCATTTAATTTCCTCTTTCTGCCCTGTTCCTTTTCTCTCATCACCTCTTCTGTCTCCTCTTCCTTTTTCTCTCTTTCACTGGGAAACGGCACAAAATAACCCACAATGGTTGACATGTCCTGGAACCATCTCACCCACTAAGCCACGGAGGGCCGTTTTATCGGAAATAAAAGGTATTTTTGAAAGTATACTCAGCACTCCTGCTTACATGTATCAGTAGCCGTATATTACTTTATTTTGAAAATCTGGTTGTGTCCACTTAGCAAACATTTATTTAAAAAGATGTCAAGAAGTTATTCGATGATACACATTCAGTAGTACTATTGTCTAGTCTTTCTTTCTTTCTTTCTTTCATAGATCAAGTAAATCCGAACATGTTCTCTTTTTTTTTCTTGTATATGGATCAACTTTACTTGAAATGGCTTTTCTTTCGGACTGTCTTGTTCTGCAGGACCAGGTCATCTTGTGCCGCCCATATTTTCATACACTGTGGAGGAGAGACTGGGCAGGGCTATTATTGGTGGCGAGTTTCACCGAGGTTGTCTCAGCCCCAGACTAAACGGGCTCTATGTATTCGGTGATTTCTACGCAGGGTAGGTTGTCATCTCGGGCACATTACACTAACATCCGTGTGATAATATAAGAATCTTATATGGTTGTGAGGGGTGGATAGAAAAATCCGTCCCAAGGGTCACTGTCCGACATCACGAGGCTTGCCTCGTGATGCCGGACAGTGATCCCGAGGGACGGATTTTTCTATCCACCCCTCACATCCATATTGGATTCTTTAATCAAACACACGAACTTTTTTAGGTATGCTAGAATGCATATTCTTGCACACCAGACAAGGAAATCCGCGATTTTACCCTGGGATAGAAATTTATGTTCTGACCCTGGTGTAGAAGCCTCCGTGGTGCAGTGGTTACGCTACTCGCCTTGTAAACCAGGGATCGCAGGATCGATCCCGGGCTTCTCCAGTCTTTCGGATGAGTCTTTAAACCGAGGTCCCGTCTCCGTATGACCTTAGCTGTTGGTGGGACGTTAAACTAAAACTCACTCACTCACTCTGACCCTGGTGTTCCGACCCCAAATCGAATATAATCGCGTGTTTGATAAATGCACTGGTTGATTACGACCTTGTGTCACGGTGCCGTCGTTAAGGTTGACGTCATGCACGATCCGTGACGTCGCTTTACATTCCTGCATTGTCAACACAATATGGCGGACGTTGGTAACCGAAGTGACTGCAGCATTGAAATTCCGCGCAAAAACTGGAAGGTATGCAAGAAAAAGAATCCAATATGGATGTGAGGGGTGGATAGAAAAATCCGTCTCTCGGGATCACTGTCCGGCATCACTCGGCAAGCCTCGTGATGCCGGACAGTGACCCTTGGGGCGGATTTTTCTATCCACCCCTCATACCCATATAAGATTCTTATATTCTTCCATACCTTTAAAAAGTTCATTTTTCTTATGATTTGTTTTAATATGTTTCTTAGTTATACTCCAAACATAGGTTTTGGGTGCTCGTTAGAACCGCCTCTCTGGGGCGGTTCTAACGAGTACCCACAACCTATGTCTTGGAGCAGAAATAAGAGAAATAATGTTACCTCGTAATCCCCAGTTTTCTCTTAATATACAGAAAGTGGGAATTAGTGGGGTAATATTTACATTTACTTGTTAATTTGATTATAAAGAGGCGGTTCTAACGAGTACCCACAACCTATGTCTTGGAGCAGAAATAAGAGAAATAATGTTTCCTCGTACACCCCAGTTTTCTTTATATAAAGTGGGAATTAGTGGGGTAATATTTGCACTTACTTAATTTGATTATAAGAGTAATGCTCAAATAAAGACGCCTATACAATTACATCGTAAGTTTTATCGCCAAAAAAAAAAAACAAAAAACAAAAAAAAAAAAAAAAAAAAAAACACGAAAATTTCAAGTTGAAAAATTGTGATATTTTTCTTATTTCTGCACAAAACATAGATTTCGGGTACACGTTAGAACCGCCTCATCGAAGCGGTTCTATCTAGTACCCACAATCTATATTTTAGAGCAGAAATAAGAGAAATAAGGTTTACCCCTGTGAATAAGGTAAACCCCAGTTTTATTATATAAAAGTGGGGTTCAATTGATTCATCATAAAGATATAAAAGATAGAAAAACATTATTTAACGTCGCATATCAGAAACAAATACCATAAGCTCTGCCGAGCTTCGACAAATAAAGTATCCTTTAACAAATACTTACCTACATTCATTTATCTTCCAGGGACTACCCCTGATAATGCGAGCGTCAGCCAAGGGAACACCTAGTACCATTTTTACGCCTTTGGTATGGCGCGGCAGGGATCGAACCCGCGACCTCCCATTCCCGAAGCGGACGCTGTACCAATGAGCTATCGGGACCATCATAGTGCAGATTATATTTTATCATTGAGTACATTTAGAATAATTTTGAGCATAGAGTTCTGCTTAAACTGGTGCTAGAGGGCGTGACCGGTGTTGCACATTTCAGTACTGGTAATGAACACTCAATAAAACCGAATCTGTTGATTTCGTTAAACGTCTAAAGACCTAAATAGTGTTGACGGGGACTTTAAACCTCAAATCAGACAAACAGACAGACACGTTAAACTGACAATTTAAGTTTACAGGGTGATTTGTATATTCGCCACTAAGAAAACACGCCTATTCAAATATATTGAAAACTTTTTCATCAAAATTTTTTTTTGTTTCAGATAAAAAAAAACTGATATTTTTCATATTTCTGCCTAAATCAGTTTGAAACGCCTTGGCGGGGCGTTCTAACGAGTACGCACAGTCTCTGTTTTCACACAGAAATAAGAAAAATAACGTACACCCTTTACTATATAATATATAAAGTGGAGTTTCTGTTGCCCACGCTCACCGGGGCTTGAAGAAAAAGATGGGCTGCAGGATGCTTCCACGCTGAAAGTATTGGTAAACCGCTTAGGAGATCTAAGCCTGCCTAGGCAAAGCGGTGAGAGTCGGTCCGTCCATGCTTATAAACCCTATTGGTTTCATTGGGCGATAGGGCTTGAGATGTCATTTCAACTTAATATCGGGTAAAAGTCCCACAAAATTGGACGCAACGTCTCCATAATTACCTATACTGTGTTGACGGGAACGTTAAACCTCAAGTCAGACAAACAAACAAACAATAAAGTGGACTTTAAGGGAGTCAAAATACATGCACAAAGAAATATTTTTACAAGATGTGGCTCAGTTTACCATTTTTCCTATAAATAGGACGCTGTTTGGCTTATCAGAAAATAAAGCAACCGGAAGTTGGGAAAATCAAGAGATTGTTACATGTGGCCAAAGTGTGTGTAAAGACCCGCTACAGGATGATTATATACCTCAAGTAATTTCTTTCGGAACCGACGAAGATGGTAAGTAATTGTGTAGGTCCGTCATTGGTTGGGGAGGGTTGGTTTTTGTTTCGTTTGAGTTGAGGTTTAACGTCCCCGTCAACACTATCAAGGTCATTTTGGAGACGTTGTTTCCGATTTTGTGGGACTTTTACCAGACATTGAGATGAAATAACATCTCAAGCCCTACCGCCCATAGAAACCGGATTTAAGGAGCGGTCCGACTCGCATCACTTTTCCTGGGCAGGCTTAGACCTAAGCTGTTTACCAGTACACAAGTTCGGTCGGTTTCAGCTCTGCGCGGAAGCACCGTGCAGCCCAATCTTTTTTCCAGGCCCCGATGGGCGGAGGCGCTGGGGAGGGTTGGATTGTGGGTTTTCATTACCTGTGATATAGTGCATTTTCTATTACCATAAATAAGGTAATTTTTCTGATGAAAATGTGTGATTTTTTCTTATTTATTCTCCAAACATAGGTTTTGGGTGCTCGTTAGAACCGTCTCAATGAGACGGTTCTAACGAGTACCCACAACCTATGTCTTGGAGCAGAAATAAGGAAAATGATGGTTACCCCCGTAAACTCAGTTTTCTCTATATAAAGTGGGGTTTAGGAAAGTGTTCATTTCACGGACTTGTTCACGTGATTGAGTTTTTTGGGGGTCCGTCGTCGTTTGTCGGTACGGTTGTTTTTTGGGGGTCCGTCGTCGTTTGTCGGTACGGTTGGTCGCTCGGTTGATTGCCTTTGATGGTCAAGCAGACACTATTAACCCTTCTCTTGCTGAATATTCAGTTAAGCCACACCCATTTCTGACTTTGAACCAATCAGATTTCTTCATGTTATTTATTCCCACAAATTCATAAACAGAATGTCAAACAGTGTAGATCCTGATCCGATGGCTTCTTCAGAAGCCATCTTTATTTATTTTATTTATACTTTATTTAAAGAGGGTAATGCTCTTAGCTATACTAGCTAGTCTTCCTTGCAGCCCTCTACAAACATATATACAAATATACAAAACAATATTAAAACATTAACACATATAACCTAAAATAGAACTAGTTTCAGTCTGTAAAATAGCATCCTGGTCTAAAACTGATCTAGTATGGTAATTTAAATAAACGGGTTATGAGGGCATAAAATCACAAATTAACAATTATCACAAGGAACGAGTCTAAAATTAATGTAGATCTAATTTTTAAGAGAAGTAAAATTTGTTTAAGACATTATGCTTACGCACATTACAAAATCCACGAAAGCGCACTACTATGTTGACCTCCCCCTCGAAACCGGCATCCTATACAGTAAAACCGGTGAAGGGGTATTAATTCGCCACATCTCCGCCCAAAACACAGGCCAGGGGCACCGTTAGAGCCGCCTCGCCGAGGCAGATTCCACGGGTGCCCACAACCCATGCCCCGCACAGAAACATGGAAAATACTTTTTATTTCCATCTGAAATTGGCCAGTACCAGACGATATAGTTTTTAGTGTACACAAACAGGCGTGCGCTCCCCATGACCTCATAAATACTGCCATAAGAAATATCGTCATTTACCAGCGTGCACACAACACCCAAGCAAGTTCACATCAGCGTAGAATCAACGTCATGACGTTGCATCGACGCCAACATAAAGCCGCTCGGACGCTACGCGATCGCAGGGCCATTGCCTTACAAAAAAGACACAGTCCACAAATAAAGATACCAGTTTTATGACAAGAAATGATGCTTCACTAGCCCTTTAAAACTTTCAAGTGAAGTCGCTGATCTGATATCTTTTGGGAGAGTATTCCATAACTTTGGTGCAGAACTTGAAAATGATCTGTCAAAGAGGGATGTTCTAGACCTAGGAACTGATAAGGAGCCATTTGTTGTCGACCGTAAATTTCTGTTATGTGTTTCTGATATTGGTTTTAGCAAATCAGAAATGTATTCCGGTGTTAGACCGTTTAAGGCTTTGTAAGTCAGCACTGCCTTATTGTACATGTGGCGTTTAGGGACAGATGACCATTTCAACTCACTGAACATTTGAGCAGAAGGAGTGTTAATATCAGCGTTTAGAATAATGCGCGCAGCACGTTTCTGCAATTTAACCAGACGTTCAATGTTGTGTTGTGAAGTTGATCCCCAAGTATTTGAACCATAGTCAATCAAAGGTAAGATATAACCTTGATAAAAAAGTCTTTGTATGTCAGCCGGTATGTATAAGGACAACTGTCGAAGCAGTGAAATTTTAGTAGAGATGTTGGCACAAATATAGTCTATATGTGCTGTCCACAATAGATTTTCATCGATGATGAGACCTAAAAGTTTTTGCTTATCAACTTGCTTGATCTTAGTGTTATTGATAAAAATGGGTAATTCAGACGCATCTTGAGTTTTATGTCTTGTGCCAATCGCCATACAGGTTGTTTTGTCAAAGTTGATTTGCATGTTGTGTTGCCTTGCCCATATTTGTGAGTTTTCACCATCATGCTTTAACTTGTGTTCAATTTCAATTTTTGAAAGTCCATTAATATGGAAGGTCGTATCATCTGCAAAGATATCAGTGTGGCAGTAATCTATATGGAGGGGGAGATCGTTTATAAAAATAAGGAATAGGGTTGGTCCTAGAATGGAGCCTTGAGGCACCCCAGATTTAACAGTTGTGGATTTAGATGGGCCTTCATCGCTCACCACAACTTGTTGACGGCTATGTAAATATGACGAAAGTAGTTTAAGAGATATTTTGTTGCATTTATATAATGCTAGTTTGTGAACTAGAATAGAGTGGTCGACTAAATCAAACGCCTTCCTAAAATCAAGGAACACTGTACCTACTAAGTCACCCTTGTCGATGCACGCCATCCATTGATCAATTAATTTAACTAGGGCTGTTTGACAACTATGCTTTTGTCGAAATCCGGATTGATTTTCATGGATTAAACTATATTTATTCAAGAACGCCATCAAATGTTTATTTACGTGTTTTTCGAATATTTTAGATATTGTAGGGAGGATAGAAATGGGTCTGTAGTTGGAAGGGTCCGATTTAGGCCCGCCTTTGTGAATTGGATAAACTTTGGCTAGTTTTAGGTTGTCTGGAAAAATACCTGTTTGAATGCTTTTGTTAATAATTGCAGTAATTGAGGGCGCTAAAATCGCATTAGCGAGTTTCAATATTCTCGGTCCAATGCCATCCAAACCAGTTGCCTTTGCAGAATTTAGACTATTGATAGATTCAGTGACACTTTCTACGGTTATGTAAGGGATGTTGAAATAGGTTTCATCAGGAACTTTAGATCTTATAAAACCTTTTAATTTCGTTACATCGGGGGAAACCCGTGGTACATTTTTATCGAATAGTAAGTCACTAATTGATGCAAAATATTCGTTTAGTTGAAAGGCAATATCTTCAGAGTTTGTATATGCGTGACCATCAACTATGAGTTCATCAGGTAATCTTTTTTGCGACGAGCTTGATTTTTTAGTAGCAGTTCTAAGTTGTTTCCATATAGTTTTAGTATCCTTAAAGTCCGTAACTGATTTAGAAAAATGTTGTTTTTTCGCCCGCCGTATGAGGTTTTTTGTTTTGTTTCGATACTTTTTATAACTATGCCAATTTTGGAGGCGCTTATTGGAGTCCCTTAATTTTCGAGCCTCAATGATTTCTTCAGTATACCATTCAGGGAGACGGGATGATTTGACCCTCTTTGTTTTCATTGGTGCGTGGTGATCTAAATGACGCTGAAGTGTTGCATACCAAGCCGCCAAATCCTCATTAATGTCAGTTTCAAATGAAATATAACAAAATGGCTCCATATCAGCTGCAAGATCGCACAAAAAGAGAGATTCGTTAAATTTTTTGAAAGATCTATAAGTTGTTATTGTATGATCATTTTTAATTATTTTGCTGCTTATTTTCCTTGATATACAGATTGGAAAGTGATCACTTATCGAGTATGATGGTACGAAACAGTCTGCAATACATTCAGGGTTTGTAGTGTATAAGTGATCAATAAGTGTTGACGAAGCCTGAGTGACTCGTGTTGATTCAGTAATTATTTGGGAAAGATCAAACAGCTGCACCAAGTTAAGCCACTTTTTGTTAGAACAATTGTGGTAATCAATATTAATATCTCCCATTATAATCATTTCAAGGCCAGCTGATTGGGCCACCGACAGTTCGTCCTCAAACAAGTCTATCCAATCGGACGTGGCATTTGGTGGACGGTATACCGTACATATGAGAAACGGTTTCGATTTAGGCATAGTGACCTCTGCCCAAATAGTTTCAATGTTTGAAATTTCGAACTCTGTCCGACGTTTACAATTTAGGCTATTGCGAAAATATAGAATGATTCCACCTCCAGATTTGTCTTGTGTTTCAAATCTGTCTTTGCGTATAAATTCAAAGCCATTTAGATTAAGCTGGTCATCACTAACAGTCTGATCCAAAAAGGTCTCACACATGCCGAGCACGTCAGGGCCATTTTCGGTACCCACTGTAATTTGCAATTCATCAAGTTTCGGTAAGATATGTCGAATGTTCAAATTGGCAATATGTAAACCTTTGGAAGAAAATGTAAAGTCGTTTCTCATATTTTCGGTATGCGGACTTGACATACATGTTAAACTGTTGAGTTTGTTTGAAGACGTGCTGTCAGTTATCTGAGGGACTGAGTTATGGTTCTCGGGTGGAACGGATGGCTGGTCAGTTTGGTCAGTTTGGTCATACGTTTCAGCATTTGTAGCCACTATAAGTGGGGTAAAGGTATTGCATGCATACATCGTGGCATCAGCAATGTAATCTACAGGAGATTTTTTACGCCCAAGTATTTCCTACCGCGATTTCCATCCTGACCAGTCATCATTTCTACCGTTGAACCAGCATTCTTGAGTACTGTGTCCCTTTCTCATACATATATGGCAGTATTTAGAGGATTGTGTGTAACCCTTGTTAGGTCCTCGCTTTCCATTCATTCTAAAGGTCGAGGGGCGAGACACGCCGCTATGTGTATCCAGAGTAGGTGATGAGGCCTGTCTCATGACATGGTGAATTTTATCGATATCTGATAACAGTTTCTTTGTGCCGTGATAATTTATATGAACTTTGTCCTTCATATAATATGAGTCAGGCAACTCGCCTGATGCTAGAATGAAGCTGTCATAGTTTTGTTTAAACTTAGTGTCATATGTCTCACACAGCTGGAGTAATTTATTGTTATAATGGCTTAAATCGACAGTCTCTCTTGGTAGGAGACCGGCTACAATAACACGATGATCACTATTAATGAGGGAGGTCATAAGTCCTTCATACTTTTCAGTAAATGTTTGAAGATCTGTGCCATTATCCGCATCATTGCCACCCACCATGAGTATGACTGTCTTACAATTTTCAAGATTATATTCAGCCAGTTTTGTTTTTATAGTGTCGATCGTGGCTCCAGGGAATGTTCTTACTGCTGTAGTCTTATTTAGATCGCTGACCTTGACATTTTTTAATAAAGAACTTCCAACTAAGAGGGTAGACTGCTTAATTGTTTTAGTTGTTTTATTTCTATTATTTATGGAAAAGTCTGCGGTTGGTTCATCTTCAGTAAGGTCTATGCTGTCGACTGCTTTCACCTTAGGTTGTGAACTTCTAATGCCATTTTCTGTTGACGTTTTCGATTTGTTTTGCTTGTTTGGATTTGATTTCTGATTTGGTACATGTTGTTGCTGTTTTGATTTTGGGCTAGTCTGTACGTTTGTGTCCATCTGTGTCTGATCCTTTGAAGCTTGGTTTCCCATCAATATACGTGTGTCATTATTTCGGGATACATTATCCGTATGGGTCTTGATTTTATCGAGGATTGTAATGCTTTTATTGATAATCTGACACGATTTCTGTTCGATGATGGTTTTAATATTGTTTGTTGTATCAGTCACACTTTTAATGGATTCACACGTATTTTTGTCATTATATTTCACTTGTTTACTTAGGGCCTCTGGATCTATACTGTTTCCAAAGATATGGGTTGTCGTGAACAGCATGATAAGAGTTAAAGTCATAATTAGCTAAACACTGTTATCCAGACCAGACTAGTAACCGTTATTGGTTTTTGTTTTGGTTTTACGGCCCTTTCAATATTATTTCACTCATATCATCGAGCCGATGGTTAATCAGAGGTTGGCGACAACCGGAATATCCAGAGAAAACCACCCGACTTTCCGTTGCAGATGTTGGCGTCTCACATATGACCCGAGCCGAGCTCGAACCTACAGCGGTGAGAGACCTAGTGATTAAGAGTCAGCGCTCTTATCCGTCAGTACCCATTATTGGGCGATTAATCGTTGTTCGGCAATCGGAGGAGTCCCTGCCCATTATTGGACAATTGTTCGGCGATCGACCCAAAGTTACTAAGCATAATAGCTATTCAGTGCTAACGACCACTGACTTGTCCGAATAATGGATATTAATATTAAAAAGCCACTGTGCGGTCAGAGTTTTGCATAGAGTATGTGTGTTTGTGTGTGTGTGTGGGGGGGGGGGGAGGGGGGAGGGGGGGGGGGGGGGGGTTGGCGGCGATGTAGAATCTAGACTAGAATCATGGGTTTGGTTTTGAAGACAGTGTAAGCCCGGATCTGACGACATAGAAAACGCCGTCTGATTAGGATCTACACTGTTTGCTTAAAAACTGGAATTAAGGGTCAAACGAAACCGTTTAAATCTCAGCCCAGGACTATTTGCCCCAGCCTACACACAGAGACAATCGAACCACCAAGCAGTACTCTCAGTGCTTTGATAAAATATGATTACGAAAACAAGCCTATTCAAATATATTCAAAGTTTTACCACCAAAAAAATCCAAATTTTGAGATAAAAAAAGTCTGACATTTTTCATATTTCTGCTCAAAATACAGATTGTGGGAACTCGGTAGAGCCGCCTCGATGCTCGAACGAGAACCCACAATCTATGTTTTTGTGCAGAAATAAAAAAAATAAATAAAAAAAATAATGTACACCCCTGTAAACCGCAGTTTTACTTTATATTTGAAAGGGGGTTTACGGGGTAGGGTCAAAATCATATAGGCATGTTTGTGTAATATTCAGCGGAAAACCTAGAACATCCTTGTGCTTGAAAATATTTGGGTTCTACAGTGAGGTAGCAGCAGGTAACGTAGGATAAATAATGTGTATCACCAAGGTTATCATAAATATCCTACAAGTTCTGACACCTTAAGAAATGCTGTTATGGCCGAAGAAAATTCAACAAATTTGATTTACGATCCAGCAAGGAGTCTAAAATGTGCAGGCGGAATGGCAAGCAGTGTAGACCCTGATCAGACTGATCCTTCAGGAGCAGTCTTATCTGGCTAAGGCCTGTCCGGCTAAATAATTAGGATAATTTGGGTTTTCTGTAAAACAAAGGTATGCTCGGCTACTCATTAGAACTGCCCGCAAGAGGCGAGTCTAAGGAATACACGCAGCATGCAGGAAACTCCTCCATAGACAATTCCTAAATGCATGCTTTTGTTATCTGGCACAATGGGAAGCATTACCAAGGGAGTGAATAACCCGTTCGAGTCAGTTATGATATATGTCTGTTTGTATTGGAGTTTAGCGACCCAGTGAACACTATTTAGGTCATTGTCGAGCCGGTCAGTTTACCTATCCACACGTTTCCTGGACAGGCTTATACGTAAGCGGTTAACCGGTACAGTGCACATTCTTTCGCCAGAAACTCACAACTGCCCTTCTTGAATCAGCGGAAGGGAGAGAATGACCGTGGAAAAGATTTTAGATGATATATGTAAATGAGTTATCGTTCTTTGAGTCGTTAAAAGATCACTGACTGAAATATAATAGTGAAGGCAATGGCTAGGAATCGGTATAATTACCTTAAACCTTCTATCCGAGACACCAAAGGGAAAGACGCAACAACATAATGCGATGTCACCGCGACTTAAACATCAGAAGAAGAAAGCCGAAACGACAGTTTCTTCCCCCAACAAATCGACCAGTTTTAAGAAATTCCGTTTAACTTCTTTCGTGAAAGTTTAAAAATGAAAAGATCTTAACCTTGCATCATACCCCGTTGTTTGTAAGATACTTAACCATGTTAACGCCAACTAGCGTTGGGTGTTGTGTGTCCCGGTCCGTCGTACCATAATTATATCGTAAAACCAGCCATTAATTTTTTTAGGACAGATAATTCACTGATTTTTGTGCCGAAATGGTTATTTACTAACACTGACTAATTTGGGTCGCCATCATGTAAACCAGTTCGTGTAATGAACAATGAAGACCCCCCCCCCTAAACCCCACTTTATATAGAGAAAACTGGGGTTTCCGGGGGTATACCTTATTTTTCTTATTTCTGCTCTAAAATATAGAAATAAGAAACATATCACAATTTTTCATCATAAAATTTTCATTTTTGGGCGATAAAGGTGACAATGTATTTGTATAGGCGTGTTTGCGTAATGTAGCGTTGGGTGTTGTGTGTCCCGGTCCGTCGTACCATAATTATATCGTAAAACCAGCCATTAATTTTTTTAGGACAGATAATTCACTGATTTTTGTGCCGAAATGGTTATTTACTACCACTGACTAATTTGGGTCGCCATAATGTAAACCAGTTCGTGTAATGAACAATGAAGACCCCCCCCCTAAACCCCACTTTATATAGAGAAAAATGGGGTTTACGAGGGTATACATTATGTTCCTTATTTCTGCTCCAAGACATAGGTTGTGGGTACTCGTTAGAACCGCCTCACTGAGGCGGTTCTAACGAGTACCTCCACCCTCTGTTTGCAGTATAAATAAGAAAATTATCACGGATTTTCATCAGAAAAATAGCCATTTTGGAGATTTGAAAATACACGGGTGTGTTATCGTAATGACAAAATGATACGTTTTTGAATAGAATGAGACTGTGTGAACAATTACCTGTTCGAGGTCCGTTCAGTTCTGTTACCCAGATTTTCGGTTCGGACAGTATCGTTCTAGTCATGTAGCTTCGAAAGACTCCTGGAATAGTGTTAAAGTCCCGTTTGTTTGTTTGTTTGATTTGAGGTATAACGTCCTCGTTAACACTATTTAGGTCACTTAAGATTTTGTGGAACTTTTACCCGACATTGAGATGAAATGACATATAAATCTCTGCCGCCCAATGAAACCAACAGTATTTATATGCATGAACGGGCCAGGCCGACTCTGCCTATGCAGGCTTAGACCTTCTAATCGGTTCACCAGTGTGCGGTCAGTGTGCGTGGAAGCATTATGCAGCCCAATCTATTTCTCCAAGCCCCGACGGGCGGGGGCCAGCCAAAGTCCCGTGCTTTTAAATGTGGTCTTGACGATGGGTTTCCCATTTATTGTAGGGGAAATATATTTTCTGGCCGCTGAAAGTAACAGTCCATACGTTGGAGGAGGCCGTGCCTACAGAATTGTGGATCCGATGCAGTAAGTTTTCATTACAATAACACAGCCGTGTGACATAGTGTATTTTTTGCATCTCCAAAATGGCTACTTTTCCGATGAAAATCCTTGATATTTTTCTTATTTATACCGCAAACATAGGTTGTGGGTGCTCGTTAAACCGCCTAAATGAGGCGGTTCTAACGAGTACCCACAACCTATGTCTTGAAACAGAAATAAGAAAAATAATGTATACCCCCGAAAACTCCAGTTTTCTATATAAAGAGTGGGTTTAAGGGGGTGTTCATTTCACGGACATGTTCACCTGATGTGTCTAAAGTAATTCACTGTTCAATTATTTCAGCTTATAATCACAGTAGTCTATCGGAATCAACCCATACCATTGCAAACAGTGTGTGTTTGTATCAACACTATTTAGGTCATTTTTGAGTCGGTTAGTTTACATATCCACACTTTTCTTGGGCCGGCTTTTACGTAAGCGGTTAACCAGTACAGTGCACATTCTGTCGCAAAAAAATGCAAACAGTGTAGATCTAGATCTGATCAGGTGTTATGCGGTTTGTCAATCGAATGAATATAATATATCAACTAATTTGGTTGTATGATAGATGATAGATAACTGGTGTGGATTTATCCTTATCCTGCTGAGTAGATTAATCGGATTAATATTTCTTGCACACCAGACAAGGAAATCCGTGATTTTACCCTGGGATAGAAATTTATGTTCTGACCCTGGTGTTCCGACCCCAAGAAGAATATAATCGCGTGTTTGATAAATGCACTGGTTGATTACAACCTCATGCGCGGCGTCGTCATGCGTGACGTCACTAAACATTCCTGTTGTGTCATCACAAAATGGCGGACGTCGGTAACCGAAGTGACAGCAGCATTAAAAATTCGCAATAGAAATGGAAGGTATGCAAGAAAAAGAATCCAATATGCGTGTGAGGGGTGAATAGAAAAATCCGTCCCTCGGGATCACTGTCCGGCATCACTCGGCAAGCCTCGTGATGCCGGACAGTGTCCCTCGGGGCGGATTTTTCAATCCACCCCTCACACCCATATAAGATTCTTATAATCCAGCAGGATAAGGATTACAAAAAGTCTAATTTAATTTTTCATTCACTGAGGTTGACATACGGTTTAACTTTGTCTATTGTCATTTGTTTGTTCGATTTGAAGTTTAACGTCCCCGTCAACACTATTCAGGTCATTGCGGAGACTTTCAATTTTGTGGGCCTTTTACCCGATGACATCTCAATCCCTGCCGTCCAATCAAACTAATAAATTTTATATGCATGGACGGGCCGGCTCGCATAACTTTGCTAAATGTGCGTTTGATTGAGCTTTCCGCAGAAGCATAATGCAGCCCATTCTATTTCTTCAAGCCCCGATGGGCGGGGGCCAAAGTCTGTTGTCGTAAAGACCAAAACAAAATAAAAATACAGTCGAACTTCGATGGTTCGTACCCCTTATGGACCATGAAAATGTGTTCGAGACAGCTGTAGTTCGAGCAACGGAGGGTTACTATAAGCGCCGTATCAGGAGGCATAATGGACATAATTGTGGGATATCTTTCGGTGTTCCATATTATTAACGTATGCTGTGTGTACTCATTAGAATCGCCTCATCGAGGCGATTCTAATGAGTGCACACAACATACATTTGCAAGAAAGAAGTCGAAAATCTACTTAATTATCTCGCACTATTACTTATGAAGAGGAAGTCCAAAGGGACTCAAGAACGGGTTCGACTCAGCCGTTGTAAACGAGCCATCAGAGTTCGAGCCATCAAAGTTCTACATGAACATAAATATACTATATATACTACCTGAATTTAAAAAAAGAAGAAGAAAAAAATCTATTATAATGTTCAACTGCCCTGTATGATAAGGATCATCACGTGACCAAGTCCGTTAAATGAAAACCCCGCACCTCCCAATCCCCACTTTATATAGAGGAAATTGGGATTTACCTGGGTATACATTATTGTTTCTTATTTCTGCTCAAAGGCATAGAAGCCCCCGCCCATCGGGCCTTGAAGAAATAGATAGGCTGCATGATGCTTCCGCACAGAGCTGAAACCGACCAGCACACGAGTACTTGTAAACCGCTTAGAGGATCTAAGCCTGCCAAGGCATTGCGGTGCGAGTCGGCTCGTCCATGCTAAAAACCCTATTGGTTTCATTTGGTGGCAGGGCTTGAGATGTCATTTCATCTCAATGACGGGTAAAAGTCCCACAAAATTTGAAGCAACGTCCCCAAAAAGACCTTTTCAGTGTTGAGGGGTACTTTATATTTAAAATTAAACAAACAAACCAAGACACAGGTTGTTGGTACGAGGCGGTTCTGACGAGCACGCATAACCTATGTAGTATAAATAAGAAAAAACAATCACGGATTTTCATCAGAAAATCCCATAGGTGGTCCCTGACTTGAGGACATTCTGTGCGGACTTCACGAAGAAAGAATAATTGCACCATTCTAAACAGACAATACTGTGTGCAGAAAACACAAAGAATGATCGCTTTTGAATAGTCCCATAGGTTGTCCCTGACTTGAGGACATTCTGTGCGGAATTCACGAAGAAAGAATAACTGCACAATTCTAAACAGACAATACTGTGTGCAGGCTACACAAAGAAGGAATAACTGAAACTTTTAAAGCAGAATTAGTCTCAATTTTTAGTGGTCTTAATAGCGGAATTTCAGTCTAAATAAGCTTTTAAAAGCAGAATTTGTTTTCGGTGGTCTTAATAGCGGAAATTCACTGAAATTCCGCTATTAAGACCACCAAAAATTGAGACTAATTCTGCTTTAAAAGTTTCAGTTATTCCTTCTTTGTGTTTTCTGCACACAACATTGTCTGGTGAGGGACCACCTTTGGAACTGTTCAAAAGTGGTCTTAAAGACCACTTTTGAACAGTCCCAAAGGTGGTCTTAATATAGAAATTTCACTGTATTTCTCTTCACGTCTTTAGCTGGCTTCAGATGGCAGTGTTTGCTGCCTTTCCTGGGTAAAGCTTGCTCTCTATAGTCGAACTTCACTGACTTAAACACAATTGTGACAATGCTCGTGTTTTCGGTAATTCAATCCTCTGAGACGGCCCCCGCCCATCGGGACTTGAAGAAATATATGAGCTGCATGATGCTTCCACTCAGAGCTGTATCGACCCACACACGAGTACTGGTAAACCGCTTAGAGGATCTAAGCCTGCCCAGGCAAAGCGGTGCGCACGAGTCGGACCGTCCATGCTTATAAACCCTTATGGTTTCATTGGGCGACAGGGCTTGAGATGTCATTTCAACTCAATGTCGGTTAGAGGATCTAAGCCTGCCCAGGCAAAGCGGTGCGCACGAGTCGGACCGTCGATGCTTATAAACCCTATTGGTTTCAATGGGCGACAGGGCCTGAGATGTCATTTCAACTCAATGTCGGGTAAAAGTCCCACAAAATTGAAAGCAACGTCTCCAAAATGACCTTTACAGTGTTGACGGGGACGTTAAACCTCAAATCAAGCAAAAATCATCTGAGGGTTTATTGTAACGCAAGGTCTTGCTGTTTTAGTAATACCGTAATAATCTTAAAAACTCGGACACCTTGAGGATTTGCTGTAAGTAAACTAAAATGTTTGACTAATTTGTTTCACGATCCAGCAAGTAGTCCAAAAGGTGCAGCCAGAAATGACAAACAGTGTAGATCCTGATCAGACTGCTCCTACAGGAGCAGTCTGATCTGGGTCTGCACTGTTTGCGTAGGCCTATCTGTCCTAATGCTTAGGAAAATTACTGTTCAATGAGACAAAATGGTATGTCGTATGTCATGTGTGTGAATTCGGGTTTAACGTCGCTTTCAACAATTTTTCAGTCATATCACGACGGTGTCTGGTTGCGACAGGGAGCTCAATGCTCACTTTTATAGTGCTGCCTCACTGAAGTATCATGTCCCAGACACATTACATGATACCACACCCGGTCACATTATCCTGACACTGGATCGACCAGTCCTAGCTCTATCCCGTAAATCTGAGTGCCAAGCGAGGAGCAGCTAGTACCATTTTTAACGACTTTGGTATGTCGCGGCCCGGGATCGAACCCCTGACCTCCCGTTCCCCGGAGCGGACACTCTACCAACTGAACTATCGGGGCCGGTATGTCGTATGTCCTAATCGTCACAAAATGCGGTAAAATCCCTATATTAAGACCACCTGTGTGACTGTTCAAAAGGGGTCTTTAGTACCACTTTTAAACAGTCCCAAAGGTGGTCCCTGACTAGAGGACATTATGTGACATGAGGAAAGAGTAACTCTACCCTTCTAAATAAGCTTTTTAAAGCAGCATTTGTCTTAATTTTGAGATAAACTTTGGGACTGTTCAGACGTTGGCTTTGAGACCACTTTTCAGGTGGGCGAAGCTTGCATACCAAGTAATGCTTACTATCCGCGGACGCCTGATTACACTCTTCTGGAGTCCATGTCTGTTGATCTGAACATTGATATTTGCCATTTGTCTATGGATTAATGATTTTGGATTAACGCTTTCCCTGCAGGCACCAAACGTTGACTCAACGTTGAACGAACGTTGAAACAACGTTGAAAACGTTGTTTCAACGTTAGTTCAACGTTGAGTGTTTGCTGGGTTGGTACTAAGACCTAAACTACTTTTAGGCGGCAGTTCACTGTACTACATGATGCTGTGTCTTAAAACAGCTGGCAGATTGACAACTATTGTAAATCCTGACGAGTCGCCGCCTCGTCTTATCTGGGATTACACTGAATGCTCAGGCCTGTCTGTTCAAATACATACGGTGAAACAATACATTCTAAAACAATTTCAGTCCTGGGGACCCAGAAAAGTGCAAAAGCGGAGAGAAGCAAAAGACGGCTAAAGAGAAACAACGGGGTTCACCAAGCTTCCCTGATCCGTCATTAAAATCTAAAACACCAACAGATGACAACGCAGATACAGGCTTTCACAGAGTAACAGCCGGAAAAGACAAAAAAGATGATAGTCAACATGATCAATTAACTGCAACTAAAGAAACGGAATCTCTAACCACGACAATCAAAACGTCAATACTTCCGTCAACTACTACAACGCTACCAACAACGGAACCACCGTTAAAGAAATCTAGAGAAACGTTGGAGTCAAGTTCTGATCAAAAGTCTACAACACAAACTTCCACTGCATCCGCGGCAGCTCTCAATTCTCATCAGCTCACCGCAAAGTCAACAGAAAGTGATTCCAAGAATTTCCAAACGCCGGGCAATACTAGCGTTGATTCACGAGTTCCAAACAGGGTGTCGGTTGCAGATGACGTTATATCACCAGTCACAACTGATAGCGATGCTGATCGGGAGAGTTCGGCTGGCGAGGACACCTCTCAAAATAATGGTATTATATATATGATATTACATGAGTGGTCTTTTCATACGAAATTTATGAAACGAGCATTAGGCGAGTTTCAGAAAATTCGTATGAAATGATCTCGAGTGTAAGATTCTGTTCATCACGTGATGATTTTATTTCGGGGGTTTTGTGCGGAAAAACTCAAATGATTATCAAATGAAAAAAAGGTTGTCACCGTCGGCGTCATAACGTTACGCTCCAGTATTCCGGTGATATTACATTGCGTGGCAAAAAGTGCAGACCCAGATCAGACGCCGCAGAACGCGGCGTCTGATCAGGGCCTGCACCATTTGCTCAAAGAATTTCCTTAAAAAAAAGGACTAAAACAAAAATAAATAGGCATGACAACCCTTTTATGGCAGATGAGCTTGTCCTGCGTATAGCAATGGAAGAGTCTACTAGTATACAATGTGATCATGTAATTTTATTACTTTTTTTTAGGGGACTACCAAAGATATTTCATCTCGCGTGTTAAAAATGGACGCGCACTGAGGCTGAACGGAGAAGGCCACTCGGGCCAGATATTTTGCATGTTGCTCTGTAGATGGCGCAGAGCATTATGGAAGCACGCCTATTCAACCATGTTGAAAATTTTACAATCAAAAAAAAAAAAAAAAAAAATTGAAAATTTTCAGATAAAATATTCTGATATTTTTCATATTTCTGCTCAGTTGCGATGTGGGTACTCGCTTGAACAGCCTCGGCGAGGCGGTTCTAACGTGTACCCCACAATCTATGTTTTTGAGCAGAAATCAGACAAATGGTTCATAACCATGTAAACCCCAGTTTCTCTATATAAAAGTGGGGTTTAAGGGGTCAAATTATACAGGAGTGTTTTCGTGATGGACAATTGAGACCGCTAGAGCCATTTAAGAATGCCTTATTTGTTTGTTTGAATGAGGTTTACCATCCCCATCAACACTATTTAGGTCATTTTATAGAGGCTGCTTCCAATTCTGTGGGACTACTACCCGACACTGAGATGAAATGGCATCTCAAGCCCTGCCGCCCAGGGAAACCAAAAGGTTTAAACATGCATTGGACGGTCTGACTCACGCAACTTTGCCTGGGCAGGCTTAGTCCTTCAAAGCAATTTACCAGTATTCATGTCTGGTCAGTTTCAGCACTACGTGGAAGCACCATGCAGCCCAACCTATTTCTCCAAGCCCCGGAAGAATGCATTATACGCACGGGTTTTATGTCCGTATGAAGTCGTCTTAACCCATTTAGTACCAGAAACCCATAAAGGGGTACCTTGGCAAACAGTGCAGGCCCAGATCAGACGCCGCAGAATGCCTGATCAAGAACGTCTGATCAAGGCCTCCACTGTTTGCTTAATGTTCAGTCATTTTCGAAATAAATTTTGAAGAAAACACAACCTGACACCCTTAAATTTTAAAATTCCTGCTATATGTAAGGAGGAACGGACTTCCGTAGCCTAGTGGATAGGCGCGCTGACTCTTAATCATTAGGTCTCTCACCGCTGTGGTTCGAGCCTGGCTCGGGTCGCATGTGAGACGCCAAGTTCTGCAACGGAAGGTCAGGTGCTTTTTCACCGGGTACTCCGGTTTTCGCCCGCCTCTGATTAACGATCGGCTCGATATGAGTGAAATAATCTTGAAAGGGCCCTAAACCAAAACCAAAAAAAAAAAAAGGAAGATTCCATTTAGTACAAAAAGGGTTAAGCATGAGTCCATGCCAGTGATGAAGACCATCATGTTGTTTGATTCACGAAAGACATTTAAACTTATCTAATTTTCTAGCTGAATATTAAGTTGTTACAAAAAGCAGCTGTGCAAGCAGTAACTCTGTATTGAAACGGGCGAACGCTCTGTTTTGCTGACACGTCGGGTAGCCTATTAATGCCTGTCGTGTTTTCTTTCTTCTTTCTTGCTTTCTACTTATACTGCGATCGGTCACATCCGACCATTACTCAGTCGCAGGTGTACATTCCATTCACTCCAGGTTTGCTTTTTGTTTGTTTGTTTGATTTGAGGTTTAACGTCCCCGTCAACACTGTAAAGGTCATTTTGGAGACGTTGCTTCCAATTTTGTGGGACTTTTACCCGACATTGAGATGAAATAACATCTCAAGTCCTGTCGCCCAATGAAACCAATAGGGTTTATAAGCATGGACGGTCCGCCTCGCACCGCGGTTCCTGGAAGGCTTAGATCCTCTAAGCGGTTTACCAGGACTAGTGTGCGTCCAGGTTTGCAATATGAAATCCTACACAGTAATCATGTAATTACGGTAGGAGTCTTTAACCTGCACAGGGGGGCTCCAGTTAACGTCCCGATCCGAAGGAGCCATTCACCATCTCGGGCTCATAAACGGCATAATGTGATTGTTCGCGTGAATAGATAAGGTCGAAAGAACTGAACTCAATAGACAAATTAAAAAAAAAGATAGTGCATTCTTTCATATTTCGAAAACGCTATTTGTTCCTGATGACAATTTGTGATGTTTTACTTATTTTTACTAAAACCAGTGGCTGTGGATGCTCGTTAGAACCGCCTCATTGAGGCGGTTCTAACAAGCCTCCACAACCCACGCCTTGGAACAGAAATAAGGAAAATAATGTTTACCAATGCAAATCCCAGTTTTCTCTTTATAAAGTGGGGTTTAGACTGGGTATTCATGACATGGACTTGTAAACCTGTTGTAAAAGATTAACGTCACATCTACATCTAGTCTGACCGGCCCCGATAGCTCAGTTGGTAGAGTGTCCGCTCCGGGGAACGGGAGGTCACGGGTTCGATCCCGGGCCGCGACATACCAAAGTCGTTAAAAATGGTACTAGCTGCTCCTCGCTTGGCACTCAGATTTACGGGGTAGAGCTAGGACTGGTTGATCCAGTGTCAGGATAATGTGACTGGGTGTGGTATCATGTATTGTGTCTGGGACATGATACTTCAGTGAAGCAGCACTATAAAAGTGAGCATTGAGCTCCCTGTCGCAACCAGACACCGTCGTGATATGACTGAAAAATTGTTGAAAGCGACGTTAAACCCGAATTCACACACACACACACACATCTAGTCTGAAAAACGGAACATGTACCAACCAATTGAACTGTTTGACACCTTGTCAAGCAGTGCACTGGATACATACAGTAATATTCCGCTAATAAGTACACCTAAAATTAAGACTTAATCTGATTTTAAAAGCTCATTGGGAATTTGATTGTTTTGTTTAATTGAGGTTTAACGTCCCCGTCAACACAGTATAGGTCATTTTGGAGACGTTGCTTCCAATTTTGTGGGACTTTTACCCGACATTCAGATGAAATGACATCTGAAGCCCTGTCGCCCAATGAAACCAATATGGTTTATAAGCATTGACTCGCATCGCTTAGCCTGGGCAGGCTTAGATCCTCTAAGCGGTTTACCAGTACTCGTATGCGGGTCGGTTTCATCTCTGCGTGGAAGCATCATGCAGCCCAACTATTTCTTCAAGTCCCGCTGGGAGGGGGCCGATGCTTATTGAGAAGGTTTCAGTTATTCATTCTGTGTGTTTTCTACACTAAGTATCTCCTAAAGGGACCACCTTTGGCACTGTTCAAAAGTTGTCTAAGGTCTTAATATAGGAATTTTACTGCATTAAGAAAAAGCAATGCTTTCAGTTTTATGGGTCTCTCGCATCAATACGCCCGTATTGGACAGTTCGGTGAATAAGAAGGGTCATATATGTTTACTATAAAAGCAAAGAGTGAGTGTGTTTGAGTTTTACGTCCCACCAACAGCTAAGGTCATACGGAGACGGGACCTCGGTTTTAAGACTCATTCTAAAGTCTGGAGAAGCCCGGGATCGAACCCACGATCCTTGGGTTATGAGACAAGTAGCTTATCCACTACACCACGCGGGCTTCTCTTAATTAAAGCAAAGAATATTGTCCTTAAGAGCAAAGTCATACCATTAAGTGTAGAAATCTTTTCAGCAATGCTCCGTCTGTTTGAGAAATGAATGCAAATTTAACGTTAACAACATCGGGTCACGAGTTAACTTTACTTTAGCAGAAATAAGAAGATGCTAACGTTTATCTCAGTTAACCATCACGCAAACACGACTATATAGTTTTGATCCCTTGAACCCCACTTTCATATAGTAAAACTGGGTTTACAGGAGTAAAGCTTATTGTTATTTTTTATCTAAAATATAGGTTGCGGTTACTCGTTAGAACTGCCTCGATGAGGCGGTTCTAACGTGTACCAACAATCTATATTTTGAGCAGAAATAAGAACAATATCACAGTTTTTCAGTTCAATTTTTTCGTTTTTACGGTGGTAAAATTTACTGTGTATTTGTATAGGCGTGTTTTCGTAATGTAACTTTTCTGTACATAAAACTGCATTTTCGGGGTTCGCCAAAACTGTTTTATTTTTTTTATTTATTTATTTTCAGGAATCTTAGGAAACTTGAGAAGACAACTGTCAGCACTACTTGAAAAGCTGATAGGCAGATTTAGTGTTACGGGATCAACTAATCAGGGTAAATATTGCTGCCCCTTAACAGATACCCTAGTAAACCCTTAATGTCAGATTCCACCTGCAAGACTTACCCAGCAGGCACTTAACGTAATTCTGACGTCACAACAATTTCGGTACAACGTTATGACGTTTATGCAACGTTACATCTACGTCGGTGCAACGTCATAACGTTGCATCGACGTTGATTTGACGTTGCCCTAGCGACGAGTGACTGCTGGGTAAGATCCAGAGGTCTAGGATTCCAACCGTAGCCAGACTTTTCAAGAATGTTGATCCGAATAATTTCTAGAAAATTTACACACTGCAGAGCGCCCCCGCCTATCGAGGCCTGGAGAAATAGATTGGGCTGTACGGTGCTTCCGCGCAGAGCTGAAGCCGACCGAACTTGAGTACTGGTAAACAGCATAGGTCTAAGCCTGTCCAGGAAAAGTGATGCGAGTCGGACCACTCCTTAACCCCTAGCGTTTTCTATGGACAGTAGGGCTTGAGATGTCATTTCATCGCAATGTCGGGTAAAGGTCCCACAAAATCGGAAGCAACGTCTCCAAAATGACCTTAATAGTGTTGACGGGGACGTAAAACCTCGTCAAACAAACAAAAACACCCTGCTGATTAGAGACTGATTTTGAAGTAATGTCGGTTGGTGTCTGATGCTCCGTCTCTGGTCGGGACCTCTGCTCCAGCATTTCAGTTATTTCATGCTGTCGAGTCCTCGACATTGTTTCTCTGCACTCGTTTGATTTTTATGTCCTCGGTGATGTTGCAATGATGAGTCAGAAACCTTTCACGCGGACTTAACGAAGTACACTGAAATTTCTATAATAAGTCCACCTTTGGGACTGTTCAAAAGTGGTCTTTAAGACCACTTTTGAACAGTCCCAAAGGTGGTGTCTGACCAGAGGACACTGTATGCAGAAAACACAAGAAAAAATAACTGCAACGTCCTAAATACATGTAAGCTTTTTACAGCAGAATTTGGTTTTGGGTTTTACGGCCCTTTCAAGATTATTTCACTCATATCGAGCCGATCGTTAATCATAGGTGGGCGAAAACCGGAGTACCCGGAGAAAAACCACCTGACCTTCCGTTGCAGAACTTGGCGTCTCACACGTGACCCGGGCGAGGCTCGAACCCACGGCGGTGAGAGACCTAATGACTAAGAGTCAGCGCTCTTATCCATTAGGCCACGGAGGCCCGTTATAGCAGAATTAGTCTTAATTTTAGGTGGTCTTAATAGCGGAATTTTACTTCATTTATCCATGTTTATAAACCCTATTGGTTTCATTGGGTGGCAGGGCTTGAGATGTTATTTCATCTCAATGTCGGGTAAAAGTCCCTCAAAATTGGAAGCAACGTCTCCAAAATGACCTTTACAGTGCTGACGGGAACGTTAAACCTCAAATCAAACAAACAAAATAAACCACGGCAGACCCAAAGGCGAGAAATGTGGCCGCTTAAAATCGATTTTACCCCCTTCCCCCAGTATTTGTTTTACTGACGATTCCATTGCGATGCCTCTGTCATGGTTTATTATTGTTGTATGTACGAGGGTCGTTCAATAAGTATCGGGTCTCACCTACATAGAGTCACGCTTGAATTCTTTTTCCACATAGTCACCCCGCAGCAATAAGCACTTCCTCGATCGATGTTCCAAGGCTAAAAGTCCATTTTCGTAGAGTTCAGGGTCTTAAGAGTCAACCCACCCACCAACCCCTGCTTTAAGCTCTTCATCTGACCGGAAGTGACGTCCTCGCAATTCTTTCTTCAAGTTAAGAAACAAAACGTAATCAATGAATGTCAGATCAGGAGAAAATGGTTGATGGGTTGGGGTTTGAAACGGTTCCGCTCTATTGCATCCACAGAAACTTTGCAAGTATGGGCTCTAGAATTGTCATGTTGCAACAGCACACCTTTTGTAATTTTTCCACGCCTTTTCTGTATTACAGCTGTACATAATTGGTCCAAAATACTAGCATAATAGTCCCCATAAACAGTCTGACCATGAGGTAAATAGTCCATCAAAAGAACCCCCTTGCTATCCCAAAACATAGCTGCAATGACCTTGCCAACTGAAGCCTGAGACTTGAATTTCTTTGGACACGGTGAACCGTGGGAAGCCAATTGTTTTCTCTGTTGTTTGCTCTCAGGATCATAGTGATGGATCCAAGCTTTGTCCCCGATAACAATTCTTTCAAAACAGTCTTCCGGATCAGAATCATATCTTTTCAAAAGTGACTCGGACATGGACATTCGGACAGCTTGTTGTTCGTTACTAAGGCATTTTGGCACCCAACGTGCTGAAAGCTTCCTCATGCCCAGCCGTTCAGTTAAAATGGTAATAACGCTACCCTCAGAAATCTCCGATCTTCTAGCTATTTCTGAAACTTTAGTTCGCCTGTCCTGCTTTACTAGTTCTCTTAGATTTTCAAGTGACGTCACCAGAAGCGTTCACGGGTCTTCCACGGTGGTACCAACGTTACACGACCACGTTTAAAATCAGCCACCCCATTTTCAACAGTTGAATATGAAAGTGCGGTCTTTCAGAAAACTTCACACACAATTCCTCATAAATTTCCCGCGTCGTCTTTTTTTTTTTTTAAAGGTATCTTATCACTGCTCTGTACTCAATTCGTGAAGAAAATTCAGCAACAGTTATTGACTACAAATAGACTGACCGATAACATTTTGTGTAACCATGTATAAGGCATCAGTGTATAATATGTGAAAAGGGTGCACTTGCCACGCATCAGAAACTGGGTAAGGCCAGTTAAATATTGAACGACCCTCGTACTCCTCTTTTGGATAACTGTTTGGTCATTTTATGGGAAAGAAATCGTCATTTTGGCTTTTCGCTTGTTTTCATTACGGTTAAGCTGTTTAATGTTTTCCCCCGGATGTCTTGGGTAATTCTATTTATTCCTGATCATTGCCTTCACTTCTATTCTGGTATGTGTGGAAATAAATCTGATTGTTTGTAACAAACATCAATGGATGTTAAAGACTGTCTGGTCCAGTGTAAGAATAGTCTACCCTCGTAATGTCAAACTCAAACAATCATTTAAGATAATGCTTCCAATTTTGTGGGAATTTTACCCGACATTGAACTGAAATGACATCTCAAGCCCTGGAATTTATAGGCATGGACTCGCACCGCTTTCCCTAGGCATGCATAGATCCTCTAAGCGGTTTACCAGTACTAGTGTGTGGTCGATTTCAGCTCTGCGTGGGAGCATCATGCATCCCATTTATTTCTTAAAGCCCCGATGAGCGGGGGCCATTAAGATAACAGTACAGTACATGTATTTTGTGGTAAAAAGACCATCAAGCCAAACTATATATTATCTGTGCCAGCTTCTCAGTAAACTGATAGGTGGTTGACCCAGCTTTTGGGTCGATTATTCATCAATCGACCCAAAGTAACGGACTACAGATGTTTCCCGCCTCCTCTTGTCCACTTGACGATTGCTGACCCCTGTGCAAAATCCAGGTAACGGTATTTATAGCAGCGATATTCATCCTCTGACGTCATATTCATCTGGAGCGCTGTGTGTAAAGGGTTGGTTAACTGTACAATCTGGACACTGGGCTAATGTGCTGGAACACTTGCAAACAGTGTAGACTGCGGCGTCTGATCAGGGTATACACTGTTTGCTATCAGAACAGGAATTTTAAGGGTTAAACGGAACTGCCTTCTATTAACTATTTTTCCAGCCCAGATAGACAGTCGACCCACAAGTGGTATTAGTGCTCTACTTATATATGAGCCCCGCCAAGCGAATTTGGGTCTTCGAGCATTCCGTCATGACAAATTTTAACTGCGCATGCCTAGCCATTCAGAGGGGCCAGGGATATGGCTTTCTGTCTGAAGGTTCCTCTTGATTCACTGCTTGTATGAGCGAGCAGCGAAGGTTCTGGCGAGACTGCGCGGATGCGCAGGCTCGCCTGAGCCTACGCTGCTCGCATAGGCGATAAGTACCAAAATCGCTTGGCGGGGTCCATATATTAATTGAGACCAATGCATCAGTTTAATAGACAATCCTCGATGTTTTCCGACCTGTGCCCTGCAACTTGATGTATGCAACCAACAAACAGGTTTATACGTATTTTTTGTTTGTTTGAGTTGAGGTTTAACGTCCCCGTCAACACTATTTAGGACATTTTGGAGACGTTGCTTCCAATTTTGTGGGACTTTCACCCGATATTGAGATGTAATGACATCTCAACCCCTGCCCCTCAATGAAACCCTTAGGGTTTATATGCATGGACGGGCCGACTCGCACCTCTTTGCTTGGGCGGGCTTAGAACTTCTAAGCGGTTAACCAGCACTCATGTGCTGTCGGCTTCAGCACTGCGTGGAAGAATCATGCATCCCAATCTATTTCTCCAAGCCCCGATGGGCGGGAGGCCGGGTTTATATGTATTACTTTTTGAAAGACGTTATCGCAGGAAGTCTTAATTACTGTGAACAGCGACGTCAGGCCCGAGGCTTTACGCGTCGCCTAGGTGAAATATCATTTGCTCGTGGGCTGGTTCGACTGCAGATCAGTTATTTAATACCAATCTCGGTTCATCGAGACAAATGATTAGTAAAACGATTAATCGGCAAACTATAACCGTATTACAACAGACAGGCTTAAGCAAACATTGCAGACCAGATCAGACTTCCGGAGCAGTCTGATCAGGGTCTACACGGTTTGCTATTCTGTCTGCATATTTTGGACCCCTTGGTGGATCAAGAAACAAATTTGCTAAACTTTTAGGAAAACTAGAATTTGTTTTTCTACAAAAACACAGATGTCTCCCCCATTTTTGACTGCTAAGTATAACCTTGACATTGGAGGTATTGAGCTGGGTCTTGTGTGCAACACATCATCTAATGAAGATGAACATTTCTGCATAGTAACTTTAAAAATGTTCATAGAAAAATAAAAAGTTATTGGCTGTAAACAAAAAAGCACTTTTTTACCTTTGACCTCTAAGTATGGCCTTGACCTTTGGGGTACAACACATCGTCTCATGATGGGTAACATTTCTGCCAAGTAATTTCATAATCCATCAAAGAATAAGGAAGTTTTTGACTGTCCCTTGTTTTACCTTTGACCTCTAGGTATGACCTTGACATTGGAGGTATGGACCTTGGTCTTGCACATGACTCATGGTTTTATGACGGTGAACATTTCTGCATGGTTACTTTATAAATAAAAATCAAAAATGAGTTCCTTTAAGAGCAATGAAAATATTCATAAGAAAGAAGATGGGTCATACTACGTAGTTTCGGCTAATAAAGTCCATCCAGAAATAAAAAAGTTAATGACTCGATAAAAAAAAACACACACTTTTTTACCTCTGACCTCTAAGTATGACCTTGAGTTGGAGGTACCGACCTGGGTCTAGCGTGCACCACACCGACTCATGATGGTTAACATTTCTGTCAAGTAATTTCACAATCTATCCAGGAAGAAGGAAGTTATTGACTGAACACTAAAAAAAGCCCCTTTTTGTCTTTTGACCTCTTGTCCTTTGACCTTTAGTCCTTGACATTTGAGGTACCAACTTGGGTCATGCACACAACACATAGTCTCATGGTGGTTAACCTTTCTGCCAAGTAATTTCAAAATCCATCTAAAAATAAGAAAGTTATTGACAAAACACAAAAAAGGCCCCTTTTTACCTTTAACCTCTATTTATGACCTTGACCTTTCAGGTACCAAACTAGGTCATGCGTGCAACACATCATCTTATTGTGGTTAACATTTCTGCCTAGCAATTTCAAAATCCATCTAAAAATAAGAAAGTTATTGACCAAACACGAAAAAAGGCCCCTTTTTTACCTTTGACCTCTATGTATGACCTTGACATTTTAGGTACCAAACTGAATCATGCATGCAACACATCGTCTCATGAAAGTTAACATGTTTGCCAAGTAACTTCAAATTCTATCTAAAAATAAGCAAGTTATTGACAAAACCCTAAAAAAGGCCCCTTTTTTAACTTTGACCTCTAAGTTTGACCTTGACCTTTGAGGTACCGACCTGGGTCATGCAGGCAACACATCGTCTTATATTGGTTAACATTTCTGCCAGGTGATTTCAAAATCCATCTCAAAATAAGAAAGTTATTGACCAAACACGAAAAAAGTCCCCTTTTTTATATATGACCTCTAAGTATGACCTTGACCTTTGAGGTACCAACCTGCCACATGCGCACCACACATCGTCTCATGGTTGTTAATATTTCTGCCTGGTAATTTTAAAATCCATCTCAAAATAAGAAAGTTATTGACCAAACACGAAAAAGGCCCCTTTTTTGACTTTTGACCTCTAAGTATGACCTTGACCTTTGAGGTACCGACCTGCCTTATCCGAACCACTCATCCTCTCATGGTTGTTAATATTTCTGCCATGTAATTTTAAAATCCCTCTGAAAATAAGAAAGTTATTGACAGAACACAAAAAAAGGCCCCTTTTTACCTTTAACCTCTATTTATGACCTCGACCTTTCAGGTATCAAACTAGGTTATGCGTGCAACACATCATCTTATGGTGGTTAACATTTCAGCTGCCTAGCAATTTCAAAATCCATCTAAAAATAAGAAAGTTATTGATCAAACACGAAAAAAGGCCCTTTTTTTACCTTTGACCTCTATGTATGACCTTGACATTTTAGGTACCAAACTGAATCATGCATGCAACACATTGTCACGTGATAGTTAACATGTTTGCCAAGTAACTTCAAATTCTATCTAAAATAAGCAAGTTATTGACAAAACCCTAAAAAAGGCCCCTTTTTTACCTTTGACCTCTAAGTTTGACCTTGACCTTTGAGGTACCAACCTGGGTCATGCAGGCAACACATCGTCTTATATTGGTTAACATTTCTGCCAATTGATTTTAAAATCCATCTCAAAATAAGAAAGTTATTTACCAAATACGAAAAAAGGCCCCTTTTTTACCTTTGACCTCTAAGTATGACCTTGACCTTTGAGGTACCGACCTGCCTCATGCGCACCACACATCATCTCATGGTTGTTAATAATTATGCCAAGTAATTTTAAAATCCATCTCAAAATAAAGTTATTAACCAAATACGAAAAAAGGCCCCTTTTTGACCTTTGACCTCTAAGTATGACCTTGACCTTTGAGGTACCGACCTGCCTCATGCACACCACACATCGTCTCATGGTTGTTAATAATTATGCAAAGTAATTTTAATATCCATATCAAAATAAGAAAGTTATTGACCAAATACGAAAAAAGGCCCCTTTCTTGACTTTGACCTCCAAGTATGACCTTGACCTTTGAGGTACAGACCCGCCTTATGCGCACCACACATCGTCTCATGGTTGTCAATAATTATGCCAAGTAATTTTAAAATCAATCTCAAAATAAAGTTATTGACCAAATACGAAAAAAGGCCCCTTTTGTGACCTCTGACCTCTAAGTATGACCTTGACCTTTGAGGTACCGACCTGACTCATACACACCACACATCGTCTTATGGTTGTAAATATTTCTGCCAAGTAATTTTAAAATCCATCAGAAAATAAGAAAGTTATTGACCGGACACGATTTTATTCCCATACATATATACATACCGACAAACTTCCAAGGGAGATAATTCAAAAAGTATAACTGCGCGAGTTATAGTTCTTGCGCACTGCACGTCGTCTAATGCTGATTAATGTTTATACGAAGTTTCGTGAATATAGCTAGAACGGTTTTCAAGTTATAGAGCGGACACAAATGTGTGACAGACGGACAGACAGACGCCCGGGGGAAAAACAATGTCTCTCCGAAAAAAAATTTTTCGGGGGAGACATAATTACAGCAAGTCCTCTAGGTGTCCGTTTTTTTTAGGAATTTACTGTAATATTTCCAGGCATACCTAGTCAGGCCGTGGAGACACCCAGAACAACTACAACGATTCGTCCAGAGGACTTGGAAGACCGAGACCTCTCGAGCAGTGAGGACTCCCACGAGGACGATTGAGTCGCTTGTAACGAAATTATGATCTTCTGTATGACAGACAGAAATAAAGAAATCACACAACCATGTGCTAAAATCACAGCTTTCATATCTTTGTATCTGATATATTGCCCGCCTTTTTAACAAGCGTGCCAAACTCAAGAATTCTGTATCACACTCAGTATGATTCTCTGGTAACATGTCAATGCGCACTGTTTTAAGGGAATAGGAACACCTGGTAGATTTTTCGCCATTTTTTAAAAGGAGACAACTTTCGGGTCTTCCTGTTCGCTTTTCTAAAAGCTCTGTCCCACGGGAAAGTGCTTGCTCCTCAGGGGCAAATTCTTTTCTTTAAGAGTTGACCCCTATCGACATGGGAGACAAAATACTTTTGCAAAAGTTGCCTCCCCTGAAGGTATTATCATTCCCCTTAAGTCATGCTGAGCCAGTCAGTTTATCTACATGTAACAACATTTTTTGCTGGTCAAACTTAGACACAAGTGGTAAAATGGTTCAGGGTATTTTTTTTGCCAGAAACTGACAACCTCCCTCCATGAATCAGTGGAAGGGAGAGAATGACCTCAGAAAATATTTCTTGATCAGTCTCCACAAAATAATGTTGCTGGCCCGGGATAAATCAGATGCTACCAAGGCCGCCTCTTGTATATGTTACTCTAACAGACACCTCAGCAAGCAAAAAATGCCGGACTCACGTCATGCCATGAGATGCATACTCTTGTAAATCTGACGTCATGTGATAGAAAGGGGTTTACAAGGGTATATATTATTTTCTTCACAACTGTGGGTGTGTGTGTGTGTGTGGTGGGGGGGGGGGGGGGGCTGGTTACGTCCCACCAGCAACTAAGGTTATATGGAGTCGGGACCTTGGTTTTTCATCCAAAAGTCTGGAGAATCCCGGAGTTGATCCCACGACCCTTGGTTTGCAAGCTGAGTAGCTTATCCACTGCATCACGGAGACACCTGGTCTTCACAACTTTAGTAAACAATGTGTTTGTTTGATTTGATTTTTAACAATTTAGGTCACTATTTAGGTCATTTTGGAGACACTGCTTCTAGGCCAGTCATTTTAGCCCAGAAAGACCCTCAACCTCAAACAAATTCCTTCAGAAGGGTTTTCACTATTTTCAGAATCAGTGAGGTGTCCTGACTTTCAGGAAAAAAATCCCAAAAAATATTCCCTGGCGAAATTGATTTTTTTGGGGAAAATGTTCGAAATTTGAATAAAAATCGCCAAAAACAGGAATTAAATTATAAAAATTTCATTAAATTATATCAAATTTATTTAAATAGCCAAAAATAAGCTAACTGTTGTCAAGTAGCGATAAAAGAAGTTTCAGCTTGATATGTGAACAGAAAGCTGTCTTTTTTGGGGGTAAAAACTTGAAAATATTGACAAAAACGCAGAAAATGGGAATAAATTTTTAAAAAGTTACTGGTTTGGATTCTTGAAAATGTTTTGGTGTAAAAAGTTATATATGTGTATAAGTTAACTACAGGAAAAAAAATAAAATTTTATATGTCCAAAAAAATTCATTTTTGCGGGGTAGGAAAATGCACATTTTTATATAAAACACTCATAATTCATTAGTTTTTGGGCAAGTAGCAACCACAGTATAAAAACCTATTGTATGATGTCGAACCAATTTATATAGCCAGATGTGCACTAACTACTCTCAAGTAGCTATAAAAAACATTCAGTTTTGTGCCTGCTCAGAAGTTTACCTTTTAAGGGAGAAATTCAAAATTTTGACAAAAAAGCGAGGGAAACGGGAATGTTTTTGTAAAAAGTTAGTGGTGAGGATTCTTGAAAATGTTTTGATACGGATAACCGTTAACTACAGAAACAAAGAAAGATATTGAAATATTTATAAAGTTTAATTTTTCAGGCGATGAAAATGTTGAATTTTACCAAAAAAAATACCATATTTTTCACATGTAGGAATTACTTAACAAAATTTCATGGTACATACATGTCTGATGTGGAGCTGGTTTGTATTACCAGATATGCACACACTACTTTGAAGCAGCTATTAAATGCTTCAACTTCATACCTTCACAGAAATGTTCCTTTCTAAGGTTGTTGGACATTTTGCCAAAGAAAAAAACAACATGGAAAACGTACATTTTAATACATGTATCTGGTAAAGGCTTTTGAAAACACTTTGAAGTAGCGTTACATCAGATTACTGCACGAAGAAACATTTTTAGCTTTTGAAAAACAAATCCTTATTTCAGGGTAAAAAGATAATACTTTTACAGAAAAAAACAACAACATGAAAAATGAACATGTATTTCATAAGCTTAAGGCTTCTGGGAATCTATTGTAACTGGTCACTGTCCATGGTCGTCACTGTCATCCGTCTGCCCTTCTGTTCTCAATTTTCGTAAATGACATTTCTTAAAGGCATTTATTCTGTAACAGTAAAACACACCGTGTGCTCATAATTGTTTTATTGCCCCCTGTGGTATACTATCTTCAGGAGATCAAAGGCGGCCCCTAACAGGGTGATTAGTAGCTCTTGTTGAACCCCCTGACTGAGGCACATAAGGGGAAAATCAATAATGTACACTCCAGTCAACAGTTAGTAAATTATTGATTTTCCCCGAAGGAGAACCCTTACCTGTT
The DNA here is from genome assembly GCA_963580285.1 of Lucinisca nassula. Lineage (NCBI taxonomy): Eukaryota > Metazoa > Mollusca > Bivalvia > Lucinida > Lucinidae > Lucinisca > Lucinisca nassula. The sequence goes on along the minus strand of OY757020.1, from coordinate 15,694,919 downwards.
GAAGACAGAGGACCCCTCATAAGTCAGCACTGAGGGCTACATAATATTATGCAATGAAATAATAGTCCTCAATAACCAAGAATAAATGCTTTTAAGTCACTAAATCTTGTTCAGAGTTATTCAAAAATCCATTCCAAGCAACTCTGATTGGCATGGCAACAAAAACGGGGGGATTAGCAAGATTACTTATCCAAAACCAGAACAAGAAGGTCTTTTATTAGGTTTGGCAAGCAGCTTTTGTCAACATTGTTTAAATCATAGACTTGGGGTCAAAAGTGTACCCATCCCTGGTGTTACAAATGTTTTGCATGAACTCACATCCTGAAACTAGACGATCTTGGCCATTGATATTTAATAGGTATCCTCATCTAGTGGATCCCTGCCAATTAAGATTGCCCAGAGTATAGCCCTGAGGTACCAATTGGGCCACACTGGGGTCTGCTGTTCAAAGAATTCCATCCCATGCAGCTTTTGTTGCCATGGCAGAAAAAAGGAGAATAAGTAAAATCTTTAAAATCATCTTGTATAAAGCTGTAAGGTTTTAGAGATTTGGTATGTAGCTTTTTCCAAGACTGTTGAAATTATAGCCCTGGGGTTAAAAATGGACCCTCTGATGGTCACTTGTTTTACATTGACCCATATCGGAAAACTTTAAAAATCTTCTTGCCTGAAAATGGAAGGGTCGCGCCTTTGATGTTTGGTAAATATAGCTTCAGATAGTGAATTTTTGTGAAGATTGTTCAAAAATTGATTGATATAGGGAAAACTATTAAAAAATCTGTCCTTGATATTTGTATGTATATTCATCTAGTTGACTTTTACCAAGATTGTTCAAATCATAGCACTGTTATCAACAAGGGCCCCGCCTTCAGAATCACTTGTTTTACACAGACATTTTAAACTGGAAGGCCCAGGTGAAACAGAGGGCCTTTGATATTTGGTATACCTTTATATAGTATTACTCAACCAACATTGCTTATATTATAGCCCAGGAATAAAAATGGCCCAACTCCAGGGGGTCACTTATTTTGCATAGACTCATATAGGGAAAAGCTTTAAAAACAACGTTGAAAATAGAAGGCCCAGGACCTTTGATATTTGGTAAGTATGTGTAGCTACATCAAGTAAACCTTTATCAAGGTGTTCAAATTACAGCTCTAGGGTCAAATATGGCCCCATCATTGTGGTAATTTGTGAACTCACATGAACACAGTGTGCTCATGCCATGTAATTGGGACCATTTCCATCATCCGTCCATTCACAATTTCTTTACTGCAAGGGTTTCAACTAAACTGTGCAGGAATAATCCTCGGGTGATCTTAAAATTTTTTCGTAGAATTGTATTACCTGGAGAAGAGTAACGAGCTGATTACACAAATGTTCCTTGGGTGGCTCTCAACCAATGTTGTTCAAATTAATCAGTGGTGTAGAGATTAATTGGTGTGCCTTGTTGTCCTTTAATGGTCTAAATTTAAGCATTGCTTGTCAAATACGGTATTGGTACTCAATAAAGGACACATTGGCACTCTTGGAGATTATTTAAACAAAAACTGTAAAAGTTAATGTGAAATTTTTTAATACTCAGTATGCAAATATGTTAGCTTTGATGAGGGATATGCATGCAGGACCATCATGGTTCTCTTGCTTTAAAACTGTTTGACTGTTCCTTCCTCCAGTATTAAGTTAAAGTATGTTAATTGAGTAACTTTGTTGCATATTTACAGAAATAAACAGAAAATGCTATTTGTTGCTGCCGTTGTCCTTATTCGTGTTAGATAATGGCGAGATACACAGTGATATTGTTAAATCAAGCTAATAGTTTTGCAGAGTTTGCAGTTTGATTTTGAATGCAAAAAATATATCTAAAAACATTATTAATAAAATGTTACTGGATAAGAAGGAAAGGAAGCATATTTCCAGTTGCTGGATGACTGCCACATCCCACGTACTATTTTTTTTTTAATTTCCTTATTGTTTTGCCCAGAATTCACACTACAAGAACAATTCATCCAGGGTGAAACACAGGTCTACTATTGTTTGGACATGGATTTAGTTAACATTTGCTTCTGATCTATTAACATTTTGCATGTTCTATAATTCCTGTTCTTTTCTCTTATTCGTCTTTGTGATTGTCAAAAAAATTGATAGCTTCTATCATGGAAAAGTGAACATATTTTTCTGATTCTTGGTGCATAGTTTTATGCATTTCTTCTTTGTCACCAAATGGGCATGTTGGCTTGATGCATAACTGCTATATAGCTAAGAAATTACACATTATTAGACAATAATGAATCTGTCAAATAAATCTTCCCAACAATTAATGTATCTGGGTCTTTGTTTGTTTGATTTGAGGCTTAACGTCCCCGTCAACACGGTATAGGTCATTTTGGAGACATTGCTTCCAATTTTGTGGGACTTTTACCCGACATTGAGATGAAATGACATCTCATGCCCTGTCGCCCAATGAAACCAATAGGGTTTATAAGCACCGCTTTGCCTGGGCAGGCTTAGATCCTTTCAGCAGTTTACCAGTGCTCGTGTGCAGTCGGTTTCAACTCTGCGTGAAAGCATCATACAGCCCATCTATTTGTTCAAGCCCCAATGGGCGGGGGCCGCGGTATCTGGGTTTAAAACAGTATTTTGTTGGATATAAACAACATTTTTGCACAATATAAGATGGTTCATGATCTGACAGTACGTGTATGTATATTTTTGACATATAAACGCCTTCCTGCAGGACACATAATGATCAGTGAAAGACAAGTTATAGTGCACAAGAGTGTACTATTTTGTATATTGTTAGAGCCCTAGATTGAGTAGTATAGTATATACTGGTGGCATATAATGAATTTTGAGGGATTTGTGTAAAAATGTGTATTTTCCTACCCGGAAAAATGACTTTTCAAATATCTAAAAATTTATTTTATTCCTGTAGTAAACTGATATCTTACTTTTTACATCCAAAAATTTTCATGAATCCTCACCACTAACTTTAGAAACAAAACATATTCCTATTTTCCATGTGTTTTTCATCAAAATTTTACATTTTCTGCCTTTAAAAAGTCAAATTACTGTCCAGGCACGAAGCTGAAGGATTTTTGAGAGCTACTTGATATAGTCAGTGTACATCTGGTTATATAAATTAGTTCGACATCATACAATTTATTTTTATAATGTAATTTCTACTTGACCGGAAAATACTAGATTTTGGGTGTTTTTTATGTAAACATGTGCATTTTCATACCCCGAAAAATGGAACTTTTTAAACATATAATTTTTTTATTTTTTTCCTGTAGTTAACTTATACACATATATAACTTTTTACACCAAAACGTTTTCAAGAATCCACACCAGTAACTTTTTAAAAATTTATTCCCATTTTCTGCGTTTTTGTCAATATTTCCAAGTTTTTACCCCAAAAAAGACAGCTTTCTGTTCACATATCAAGCTAAAACTTCTTTTATCACTACTTGACAACAGTTAGCTTATTTTTGGCTATTTAAATAAATTTGATATAACTTAATGAAATTTTTATAATTCAATTCCTGTTTTTGGCGATTTTTATTTCAATTTCGAACATTTTCCCCCAAAAAATCAATTTCGCCAGGGAATATTTTTTGGGATTTTTTTCCTGTAAGTCAGGACACCTCACTGATACTGAAAATAGTGAAAACCCTTCTGAAGGAATTTGTTTGAGGTTCAATGCTATTTTGACTGGCCTATTCCGATTTTGTTGCACTTTTACCCAACATAGAGATGAAATGACATCTCAAGCAAGCCCTTCCACCTTAATGAAACCAAAAGGCTTATATGCACTGGGCAGTCTGACTCACACAGCTTTGCCTGGGCAGGCTTAGTCCTTCTAAGCTGTTTAGCAGTACTCGTGTTTGGTAAGTTTCAGCTCTATATGGGTCGGCCCAGCATTAGTCTGATATTTCGTGCTACATGTAGCTGAGGCTCACCCTTCACTGGTGTTCTGACAAATATGCATTCAAATTTTGTTTGTTTGATTTGATGTTTAACATCTCTGTCAACACTATATAGGTCATTTTGGAGACGATGCTTCCAATTTTGTGGGACTTTTACCCACATTGAGATGAAATCACATCTCAAGCCCTGTCGCCAAATGAAACCAAAAAGATTTATAAACATGGACGGTCCGACTCGCATCGCCTTAGATCTTCTAAGCGGTTTACCAGTGCGCGTGTGCGGTCGGATTCAGCTCTGCGTGGAAGCATCGTGCAGCCCATTTATTTCTTCAAGCCCCGATGGGCGGGGACCATATACGCATGCTGAAATATTTAATTGCGTAAAACGGTAAATTTATTTGGTAAAGGGAACGGATCTCCGTGGCCTTATGAGTAAGAGCACCGACTCTTAATAATAAGGTCTCTCGCTGCTGTGGGTTCAAGGCTCGGGCCACAGGTGAGACGCCAAGTTCTGCAACGGAAGGGCAAGTGGTTTTTCCCCGGATATTCCAGTTTTCGCCCACCTTTGATTAACGGTCGGCTCGAAATAAGTGAAATAATCTTGCAAGGACTGTGAAACCAAAACAAAAAACACCTTGGTAAAAGGAGTCAATATACAGTCGAACTTCGATAGTTTGAACAAGGGTTGGTTAACTGTACAATCTGGACACTGAGCTAATGTACTTGGGCACTGGCAAACAGTGCAGACCAAGGTCAGACGCCGCAGATACGTGCTTGAAAAACCTGGAATTTAAGGCTTCAACGAAATAGTTTAAGTCTCATACCAGTACTTTTTGCCTGCCTACACTCAGAAACTATCGACCCACCAGTACTGTTAGTTCTTTGATATTAAATAGCTAGTATGGAATGTCTGGGTGAGGCAAAGGTGTTGTGTATCTTATGTCACTGGGGTGTCCAACAGATATGGTCTTACAACTGGGTATAGCCTCCGCCCATCAGGGCTTGAAGAAAAAGATGGGCTGCCTGATGCTTCTACGCAGACATAAGGAAAACATGTTCGTATTAAATAATGGCGTCCAACATTGTGTCAGAAAATGATAAATATTAGGTAAAAATGATAGCATCTTTTATTATTTCTGCTTTTAACATAGATTTTGGTGCTCGTTAGAACCGCCAAAGAGGCGAACCGCCAAAGAGGCGGTTCTAACGAGTACCCACAATCTATGTTTAGAGCAAAAATAAGGCAGATAATGTATACCCCCGTAAACCCCACTTTACTCTATATAAAGCGGGGTTTAGCGGGGTCTTCGTTTCACAGACTTGTTATCGTGATGGCTGAAACCGACCCAAATACGAGTACTGGTAAACCTCTTAGAGGATCTAAGCCTGCCCAGGCAATGCGGTGTGAGTTGGCCCGTCCATGCTTATAAACCCTATTGGTTTCATTGGGCGGCAGTGCTTGAGATGTCATTTCATCTCAAAGTCGGGTAAAAGTCCCACAAAATTGAAAGCAACGTCTCCAAAATGACCTTTACAGTGTTGACGGGGGACGTTAAACTTTAAATCAAACAAATATACAAACTTACAGCTGGGTAAGACCTGCTGTCTTTGCAGCAAGTAATGATAGAAGGGATTGTTTTCGTTTCTTCTGTTTCTACACTGGTATTCATCTTCCTCCTTTCATGTCCCGCTCTTCATCCCCTGTACTATCTCTTCTTTCCCTGTTCTGCCTTTCTCTGGGATGGGACACAAAATGACTCACGTGGGTTGTCGTGTCGTTAAAACCCAGCACAATCAAATATATAAGCTAGGAATATTAAGTGCCATTACAAGTATAGTTTACCTGAGCATGCATTTTATTTACATGAACTTGAATGAGAGCGTAACAAACTTTTCGCGTGACCTCAATTCCACAAGACCTCATCGGATACAATGCCGCCCACATGAAAAATTCGAACGTATCTAAGGCTTGTGATATCCTGAGATTCAGTATTAAGTAAGTGGGCTGTTATGGAGTGAACTCAGCCTCAGTAAGTATTTTAATAACAGCTACAGTAACGTCAAAAACACGAAACCTTCAGCAGTTCGAAGTACCCCGATATCGAACAAACTTTAAAATTTGTTCGATATTGGGGTACTTTGAACTACGAAGGTTTAATCAGAACGTCAGGTCATGAAGCATAATTGGGAAAGGTGAAGGATATATTTACGATCTTCTATAAAATATGGGTATGTTGTGTCTACTCATTAGAACTGCCTCACTGAGGCAATTCTAATGAGCACACACAACTTGCCTTTTAAAGTAAAAACGCCAACTCGTTCTTGAGTCCCTAGAAATATACATAACTGAAGATATTGGGCTAATTGTTAGCTCACCTGAGCACGAAGTGCTCATGGTGAGCTATTGTGATCAGTCAATGTCCTTCGTCCGTCGTGTGTCGTCAACAATTTGCTTTAAATGCTAACTCCTCCTTAACCCTTGAGCCAATTTCAATAAAACTTCATAGGAATATTGCTGAGGTAACCCTCTACAAACATAGCTAAAATTGTTCCGCTCTGCTGAACAAGATGGCCGCCAGAGCTAAAAATAGAAAAATCGTTAAACTTCTTCTCCTGTACCTTGAGGCCAATTTCATTTAAACTTTATAGGAATGTTGCTTAGGTGACCCACTACCAAAATAGCTAAAACGTTTCCGCTCCGGTCAACAAAATGGCCGCCAGAGCTAAAAATAGAAATTTTTTTAAACGACAACTCCTCCTGTACCCTCGGGCCAAATTAATTCAAACTTCATAGGAATGTTGCTTAGGTGACCCTCTACTAAAATAGCTAAAACGGTGTTCTCTGATGAGCAAAATGGCCGTCATAGCTGAAATAGAAAACAAGAGGGCCCAGAGGGCCCTGGTTCGCTCACCTGATCCAAAGCATAACAAGTGGGCCCTGGGCAGGGTCAATTTTGGCCCCAGGGCTAAAATTTGAACAATCTTGGTAGAGGTCCACAAGATGAAGCTTCATATCTAATATGAAAGACCTGGGCTTTCTCGTTTCAGAAAAGAAGATTTTAAAGGTTTACCCTGCATATAGAAGTCTATGTAAAACAAGGTTTTCCCTATATAAGTCTATGTAAAACCAAAGGGCCCCGGAGCGGGGGCATTTTTGGCCCCAGGGCTATAATTTGAACAATCTTGGTAGAGGTCCACTAGCTGAAGCTTCATAACAAATATCAAAGACCTAAGCCTTGTGTTTCAGAGAAGATGATTTTTAAAGATTTTCCCTATATAAGTCTATGTAAAACCAAAGGGCCACATGGCGGGGGCATTTTTGGTCTCAGGCCTATAATTTGGTCAATCTTTATAGAGGTCCACTAGCTGAAGTGTCATAACAAATATCGAAGACCTAAGCCTTGTGGTTTCAGAGAAGAATATTTTTCAAGATTTTCCCTATATAAGTCTATGTACAACCAAAGGGCCCCAGAGCGGGGGCATTTTTGGCCCCAGGGATATAATTTGAACAATCTTGGTAGAGGTCCACAAGATGAAGCTTCATACCAAATATCAAAGACCTGGGCCTTGCAGTTTCAGAGAAGAAGATTTTTCAAGATTTTCCCTATATAAGCCTATGTTAAACAAAAGGGCCCTGGTGCGGGGGCATTTTTGGCCCCAGCACTATAATTTGAACAATCTTGGCAGGGGTATACTAGATGAAGCTTCATACCAAATATCAAAGAACTGGGCCTTGCGGTATCAGAGAAGAAGATTTTTCAAGATTTTCCCTATATAAGCCCATGTAAAACCAAAGGGCCCCCGTGCAGGGGGCATTTTTAGCTCCAGCACTATAATTTGAACAATCTTAGTAGGGGTCCACTAGATGAAGCTTCATACCAAATATCAAAGACCTGGGCTTTGCGGTTTCAGAGAAGAAGATTTTTAAAGATTTTCCCTATATAAGCCCATGTAAAACCAAAGGGCCCCCGTGCGGGGGCATTTTTAGCTCCAGCACTATAATTTGAACAATCTTGGTAGGGGTCCACTAGATGAAGCTTCATACCAAATATCAAAGACCTGGGCCTTGCGGTTTCAGAGAAGAAGATTTTTCAAGATTTTCCCTATATAAGCCCATGTAAAACCAAAGGGCCCCCGTGCGGGGGCATTTTCAGCTCCAGCACTATAATTTGTACAATCTTGGTAGGGGTCCACTAGACGAAGCTTCATACCAAATATCAAAGATCTGGGCCTTGCGGTTTCAGAGAAGAAGATTTTTAAAGATTTTCCCCATATAAGCCCATGCAAAACCAAAGGGCCCCCGTGCGGGGGCATTTTTGGCCCCAGCAATATAATTTGAACAATCTTGGTAGGGGTCCACTAGATGAAGCTTCATACCAAATATCAAAGACCTGGGCCTTGCGGTTTCAGAGAAGAAGATTTTTCAAGATTTTCCCTATATAAGCCCATGTAAAACCAAAGGGCCCCCGTGCCGGGGCATTTTTAGCTTCAGCACTATAATTTGAACAACCTTGGTAGGGGTTCACTAGATAAAGCTTCATACCTAATATCAAAGACCTGGGCCTTGTGGTTTCAGAGAAGAAGATTTTTAAAGATTTTCCCTATATAAGCCCTTGTAAAACCAAAGGGCCCCCGTGCGGGGGCATTTTTGGCCCCAGCACTATAATTTGAACAATCATGGTAGGGGTTCACTAGATGAAGCTTCATACCAAAAATCAAAGACCTGGGCCATGCGGTTTCAGAGAAGAAGATTTTTCAAGATTTTCCCTATATAAGCCCATGTAAAACCAAAGGGCCCCCGTGCGGGGGCATTTTTAGCTCCAGCACTATAATTTGAACAATCTTGGTAGGGGTCCACTAGATGAAGCTTCATACCAAATATCAAAGATCTGGGCCTTGCGGTTTCAGAGAAGAAGATTGTTAAAGATTTTCCCTATATAAGCCCATGTAAAACAAAAGGGCCCCCGTGCGGGGTCATTTTTGGCCCCTGCACTATAATTTGAACAATCTTGGTAGGGGTCCACTAGATAAAGCTTCATACCAAATATCAAAGACCTGGGCCTTGCGGTTTCAGTGAAGAAGATTTTTCAAGCTTTTCCCTATATAAGCCCATGTAAAACCAAAGGGCCCCCGTGCGGGGGCATTTTTAGCTCCAGCACTATAATTTGAACAATCTTGGTAGGGGTCCACTAGATGAAGCGTCATACCAAATATCAAAGAACTGGGCCTTGCGGTTTTAGAGAAGAAGATTTTTCAAGATTTTCCCTATATAAGCCTATGTAAAACCAAAGGGCCACCGTGCCGGGGCATTTTTAGCTTCAGCACTATAATTTGAACAACCTTGGTAGGGGTTCACTAGATAAAGCTTCATACCTAATATCAAAGACCTGGGCCTTGCGGTTGCAGAGAAGAAGATTTTTAAAGATTTTCCCTATATAAGCCCTTGTAAAACCAAAGGGCCCCCGTGCGGGGGCATTTTTGGCCCCAGCACTATAATTTGAACAATCATGGTAGGGGTCCACTAGATGAAGCTTCATACCAAATATCAAAGACCTGGGCCTTGCGGTTTCAGAGAAGAAGATTTTTCAAGATTTTCCCTATATAAGCCAAGGTAAAACCAAAGGGCCCCTGTGCGGGGGCATTTTTAGCTCCAGCACTATAATTTGAACAATCTTGGTAGGGGTCCACTAGATGAAGCTTCATACCAAATATCAAAGACCTGGGCCTTGCGGTTTCAGAGAAGAAGATTTTTCAAGATTTTCCCTATATAAGCCCATGTAAAACCAAAGGGCCCCCGTGCGGGGGCATTTTTAGCTCCAGCACCATAATTTGAACAATCTTGGTAGGGGTCCACTAGATGAAGCTTCATACAAAATATCAAAGAACTGGGCCTTGCGGTTTTAGAGAAGAAGATTTTTAAAGATTTTCCCCATATAAGCCCATGCAAAACCAAAGGGCCCCCGTGTGGGGGCATTTTTGGCCCCAGCACTATAATTTGAACAATCTTGGTAGGGGTCCACTAGATGAAGCTTCATACCAAATATCAAAGACCTGGGCTTTGCGGTTTCAGAGAAGAAGATTTTTTAAGTTTTCGGTGAAAAAATCTATTTTTGGCTCCTGTGACCTATATGTGCAATGGACTGGAACCATTTGAACAACTTTGAAAGGGGACCACCTAAGGATCATTCCTGTGAAGTTTGGTCAAAATCCGATCAGTGGTTTAGGAGGAGATGTCGTTTGAAGAAAAGTTTACGGACGGACGCACGGACGCACGACGGACAAAAAGTGATCCCAAAAGCTCACCTTGTCACTACGTGACAGGTGAGCTAAACATAGTAAATTTTCTTCAAACACAAACTCCTCCTCAACCCTTGGGCCAATTTGATTCAAATTTCACAGGAATGTTGCCCAAATGACTCCTTACCAAAATAGCTAAAATCGTTTTGCTTTGACAAACAAGATGGCCGCCAGAGCTAAAAATAGAAAACATCTTTAAACGACAATTGGTCCTGTTCCCTTGGGCCAATTTTATTCAAACTTCATAGGAATGTTGCTTAGGTGACCATCTACCAAAATAGCTGAAAAAGTTCTACTCTGATGAGCAAAAAGGCCGCCATAGCTAAAAATAGAAAAAACATCGTAAACTTGTTAACACGAACTCCTCCTTAACCCTCCGGCCAATTTGATTCAAACTTCACAGGAATGTTATACAGGTGAATCCCTAAAAAAATAGCTAAAATCATTCCGCTCTGACTAACAAGATGGCCGCCAGAGCTAAAAAAAGAAAAATTCTTCAAACGACTACTCCTCCTTTACCCTTGGACCAATTTCATTCAAACTTCATAGGAATGTTGCTTAGATGATAGCTGAAACGTTTTCGCTCTGATGAGCAAAATTGCCGCCATAGCTGAAAACAGGAAACTTTGTAAATTTATGTCAAAACGCGAACTCCTCCTCAAACTTTGGGCCAATTTGATTCAAACTTCACAGAAATGTGAGTTAGGTGACTCCCTACCAAAATAGCTAAAATCGTTCAACGCGGCGAACAAGATGGCCACCAGAGCTAAAAATAGAAAAAATCTTCAAACGACAATTCCTCCTTACCCCTTGGGCCAATTTGATTCAAACTTTACAGGAATATTATGTTGTTGACTCCCTACCAAAATAGCTAAAATTGTTCCACTATGACTAACAAGATGGCCGCCAGAGCTAAAAATAGAACAAGAGGCCCATGGGCCACAATGCTCACCAGAGCTCAGGGGGCCACTCCCCACTGGCAGCAATGTATTTTAATTGACCATGGAAGCCCTGCGCCCAAGGCTGCTACAGATAAAATTTGGACCCAATCAGACTAGTGGCTTCAGAGATCTGATGGGCCAAAAAGAACATTATTAAAGGAACATTTCTATGATAGTTTGACAAAATATCTTGAGAGGCCTTAATGTCAGTTTTCAATTTTCCCCATTATAAGTCAATGGAAACTCTTAACTTGCCATAGCAAACAAACCAAAGAGCCAAATTTCATAAACCAGAGCTCAGGTGGGCACTGTCCAATGGAGCCCTGATTGGTGTCACTAAATGGGTCTTATAAAAAGGAACAGAGACATATATGGTTTAGCGGTGGAGATATATATGGTTCCTGAGACGTAAGGCCTTTTAAGCAATGGAGGGAGACGGGTATGGCAGATCCCAGAAAAGCCCAAGATTGTTGTCACTGAATATGTCTTATCATAAAGATCAAGAATATATATGGTTAAATGGTGGGGATCTGAACGGTTTCTGAGATATGAGGCCTTTTTATGAAGTGGAAGGGAGAGAAATGGCCCATGCGGACCCCCCAAGACAGGGTTGACTGAATGTGTCTAATAACAATGAACAAGAATATATGGAATTATAGGATGGGGATTTGAATGGTTTCTGAGATATATGGCCTATTATTAAGTGGAGTCTTACCATCAGGAACAAGAATATATATGGTTTAGGGGCGGGGATCTGAACGGTTTCTGAGATATATGGATTTTACTGAAGTAAAGGGGTGGGGCATGGCCCGTGGCACGTCGGGGGGACCCCATGATGGTGTCACTGTTTGCGTCTTATCATAAAGAACAAGAATATATATGGTTTAGGGGTGGGCTCTGAACAGTTTCTCAGATATATGGTCCTTTGTGAAGTCGAAGGGTGGAGTATGGCCCGGGCACACCTTAGGTGACCGCTAGGTTGGTGTCACTGAATGTGTCTTATCATAAGGAACAATAATATATATGTTTTTGGGGTGGGGATCTGTAAGGTTTCTGGAATATTTAGCCTTTTATGAAGTGGAGGGGGTTGGACATGGCCCCCGCACATCCCGGGGAACCCCCAGGTTGGTGTCACTGAGTCCATCTTATTATAAGGAACAAGAATATATATGGTTTAGGGGTGGGGATCTCAATGGTGTCTGAGATAAATGGCATTTTATGAAGTGGAGGGGGTGGGACATTTCCCCGGCACATCCCTGGGGACCCCCAGGTTGGTGTCACTTAATGCATCTTAGCATAAGGAACAAGAATATATATAGTTTAGGGGTGGGGATCTGAATGGTTTCTGAGATAAATGGCATTTTATGAAATAGAGGGGGCAGGGCATGTCCCCGGCACATCCGGGGGACCCCCAGGTTGGTGTCACTTAATGCATCTTATCATAAGGAACAAGAATATATATGGGTTAGGGGTTGGGATCTGTAAGGTTTCTGAGATATAAGGCATTTTATGAAGTGGAGGGGGGCGGGGCATGGCCCCGGCCCAACCTAGGGAACCCCCAGGTTGACATAAAAGCATATGGCTGAGAGAAGTTTACTTAAGGAACATGTCTATGTAAGTTTTGTCAAAATATCTGCAATGACTTGGCAGTAAATGCAATTTTTCAGTTTTCCCCATTATAAGTCAATGGAAACTCTAAGTTGCCATAGCAACAAAACTAAAAGGCCAAATTTCATAAAAAACACAAAACCTGTTAAGGCAAATATGTTGAATATTTTCATAAAGTCTCAGCCTCCTAGAGCGTATGGTTTCTGAGGAGATTATTTTTTAAGTATTTTTTTTTCTATTTTTTTTTGCATTTTTGGTTTCCATGGCAACCAATAAAAATGACCAGAGTGCCTAAAATCATACGGCAGATAATAGATTGCCTATGGAACATTTCTATGAAAGTTTTGTCAAAATATCTGCAGAGGCTTGGCAGTAAATGCCATTTTTCAATTTTCCCCATTATAAGTCTATGGAAACTACAAGTTGCCATAGCAACCAAACTAATTAGCCGATTTTTCATAAAAAAACACAAACTTTCAATCCCCCAGCACAAGGATGCTATAGATAAAATTTGGGCCCAGTGGTTTCAGAGAAGATGTCGTTTGAAAGTGTTGACGCCAGACGACGACGCAGACGACGACGACGACGGCGACGGACAACTGCCTATCCTATAAGCTCCCCCGGAGCCTTCGGCTCTGGTGAGCTAAAAATTCTTCAAACGACAATTCCTCCTTACCCCTTGGGCCAATTTGATTCAAACTTCACAGGAATATTATGTCGATGACCCTTTACCATATTAGCTAAAACGATCTCACTCTGATGAACAAAATGGCCACCAGAGCTAAAAATAGAAAAAAAACATTGTAAATTTGCTTCAAACTTCACAGGAATGTTGCCCAGGTGACTCCCTACCAAAATAGTTAAAATAATTCCACTCTGATAAACAAGATGGCCACCAGGGCTAAAAATAGAAAAAAATCTTCAAACGACAACTCCTCCTGTACCCTTGGGCCAATTACAATCAAACTTCATAGGAATGTTGATTAGATGACTCTCTACCAAAATAGCTAAAATGGTCTCACTCCGATGAACACTATGGCCGCCAGAGCTAAAAAAACAGAAAAACATTGTAAATTTGCTTCAATTGCGAACTCTTCGTAAACCCTTGGGTCCATTTGATTCAAACTTCAAAGGAATTTTGCCTAAGTAACACCCTACCAAATTAGCTAAGATCGTTCCACTCTGATGAAGAAGATGGTCACCAGAGCTAAAAATAGAATGTACTGGAGACAGTGACATTCAGGTGAGCGAATCAGGGCCCTCTGGGCCCTCTTGTCTTATTTGGGTTTGAATATGTATGCTGTTTGTACTCTTGAGAATCGCCTCGAGGAGGCGATTCTAATGAATACACACAACGTACACTTATTTTGAACAAACTTGAAAAACAAACAAGAGGGCCATGATGGCCCTGGATCGCTCACCTGATCCATAGTGTAACAAGTGGGCCCCAGAGAGGGCCATTATTGGCCCCAGGGTTTTAATGTGCATAATGTTGAGGGAGGTCTTAAAGGTGAAGCTTCATACCAAACATCAACAAAGGCTATAATTAGAACAATCTTGGCAAAGGTCCACTAGATAAAGCTACACATCAAATTTCAAAGACCTGGGCCTTGCAGTTTCAGAGAAGAAGATTTTTTTTAAAGATATTCCCTACATAAGCCTATGCAAAACCAAATGGCCCCAGGGCTATATAAATCTATGTAAAAACAAAGGGCCCCGGCCCGGGGTGGGGGCATTTGTGGCCCCAGGGCTATAATTTGAACAATCTTGGTAGAGGTCCACTAGATAAAGCTCCATACTAAATATCAAAGGCCTTGGCCTTGCAGTTTCAGAGAAGATTTTTAAAGATTTCCCTATATAAGTCTATGCAAAACCAAAGGGCCCCGGAGCGGGGACATTTTTGGTACCAGGGCTATAATTTGAATAATTTTGATAGAGGTCCACTAGATGCAGCTTCATACCAAATATCAAAGACCCAGGCCTTGTGGTTTCAGAGAAGAAGATTTTTGAAGATTTTCCCCATGTAAGTCTATGTAAAACCATAGGGCCCCAGAGTGGGGGCATTTTTGGCCCCAGGGCTATAATTTTAACAATCTTGGTAGAGGTCCATTAGATGCAACTTCATACCAAATTTCAAAGTCCTGGGCCTTGTGGTTTCAGAGAAGATTTTTAAAGATTATCCCTATATAAGTCTATGTAAAACCAAAGGGCCCCGGGACGGGGCCACTTTTGGCCCCAGCACTATAATTTGAATCATCTTGGTAGGGGTCCTTTAGAAGAAGCTTCATACCAAATATAAAAGACCTAGGCCTTGTGGTTTCAGAGAAGAAGATTTTTAAAGATTTTCCCTATATAAGTCTATGTAAAACCAAAGGGCCCCTGAGCGGGGGCATTTTTGGCCCAAGGGCTATAATTTGAACAATCTTGGTAGGGGTCCACTAGATGAAGCTTCATACAAAATATCAAAGTCCTGGGCCTTGCGGTTTCAGAGAAGAAGATTTTTAAAGATTTTCCCTATATAAGGCCATGTAAAACCAAAGGGTCCCAGTCGGAGGCTTTTTTTGCCCCAGCACTATAATTTGAACAATCTTGGTAGGGGTCCACTAGATAAAGCTTAATTCCAAATATCAAAGTCCTGGGCCTTGCAGTTTCAGAGCAGAAGATTTTTAAAGATTTTCCCTATATAAGCCTATGTAAAACCAAAGGGCCCGGCGGCGGGGACATTTTTGGCCTCAGCACTATCATTTGAATAATCTTGTTAGGGGTCTTTTAGATGAAGCTTCATACCAAATATAAAAGACCTAGGCCTTGTGGTTTCAGAGAAAAGGATTTTTAAAGATTTTCCCTATATAAGTCTATGTAAAAACAAAGGGCCCCTGAGCGGGGGCATTTTTGGCCCAAGGGCGATAGTTTGAACAATCTTGGTAGAGGTCCATTGGATGAAGCTTCATTCTAAATATCAAAGTCCTGGACCTTGCGGTTTCAGAGAAGAAGATTTTTAAAGATTTTCCCTATATAAGTCTATGTAAAACCAAAGGGCCCCTGAGCAGGGGGATTTTTGGCCCAAGGGCTATAATTTGAACAATCTTGGTAGGGGTCCACTAGATGAAGCTTCATACAAAATATCAAAGTCCTGGGCCTTGCGGTTTCAGAGAAGAAGATTTTTAAAGATTTTCCCTATATAAGCCTATGTAAAACCAAAGGGCCCCAGGTGGAGGCTTTTTTTGCCCCAGCACTATAATTTGAACAATCTTGGTAGGGGTCCACTAGATAAAGCTTAATACCAAATATCAAAGTCCTGGGCCTTGCAGTTTCAGAGCAGAAGATTTTTAAAGATTTTCCCTATATAAGCCTATGTAAAACCAAAGGGCCCGGGGGTGGGGACATTTTTGGCCTCAGCACTATCATTTGAATAATCTTGTTAGGGGTCTTTTAGATGAAGCTTCATACCAAATATAAAAGACCTAGGCCTTGTGGTTTCAGAGAAAAGGATTTTTAAAGATTTTCCCTATATAAGTCTATGTAAAAACAAAGGGCCCCTGAGCGGGGGCATTTTTGGCCCAAGGGCGATAATTTGAACAATCTTGGTAGAGGTCCAATGGATGAAGCTTCATTCTAAATATCAAAGTCCTGGACCTTGCGGTTTCAGAGAAGAAGATTTTTAAAGATTTTCCCTATATAAGGCCATGTAAAACCAAAGGGCCCCGGAACGGGGGCATTTTTTGCCCCAGCACTATAATTTGAACAATCTTGGTAGGGGTCCACTAGATAAAGCTTAATACCAAATATCAAAGTCCTGGGCCTTGCAGCTTCAGAGCAGAAGATTTTTAAAGATTTTCCCTATATAAGCCTATGTAAAACCAAAGGGCCCGGGGGCGGGGACATTTTTGGCCTCAGCACTATCATTTGAATAATCTTGTTAGGGGTCTTTTAGATGAAGCTTCATACCAAATATAAAAGACCTAGGCCTTGTGGTTTCAGAGAAAAGGATTTTTAAAGATTTTCCCTATATAAGTCTATGTAAAACTAGAGTGTTCACAAGTTTTTTCTTTAATTTGACCTACTGACCTACTTTTTGACCCGAAAAGACCTTTATTCAAACTTAGCCAAGATATTGTCACAATGACCATTCTGAGCAAGATTAATGATTTAACCAAACTTGTGGCCTCCTGAGTATTCACAAGGTTTTTCTATGATTTGACCTACTGACCTACTTTTCAACCGGACATGACCCATATTCAAACTTGACCGAGATATTGTCATGATGATCATTCTGAGCAAGTTTGATTATGATTGGACCAAAATTGTGGCCCCTAGGGTGTTCACAAGGTTTTTATATGATTTGACCCGCTGACCTACTTTTTAACCCGATATGACCCATATTCGAACTGGACTGAAATATTGTCACAATGGTCATTCTGAGCAAGTTTCATGATAATTGGACCAAAACAGTGGCCTTCAGAGTGTTCACAAGGTTTTTCTATGATTTGACCTACTGACCTACTTTTTGACCGGACATGACCCATATTCGAACTTGACCAAGATATTGTCATGATGATCATTCTGAGCAAGTTTGATTATGATTGGACCAAAATTGTGGCCTCTAGGGTGTTCACAAGGTTTTTCTATGATTTGACCCGCTGACCTACTTTTTAAGCCGACATGATCCATATTCAAACTTCACTAAAATATTGTCACAATGATCATTCTGAGCAAGTTTGATGATGATTGGACCAAAATTGTGGCCTCTCGAGTGTTCACAAGGTTTTTCTATGATTTGACCTACTGACCTACTTTTTTACCCGACATGACCCAAATTCGAACTTGACCGAGATATTGTCATGATTATCATTCTGAGCAAGTTTGATGATAATTGGACCAAAACTGTGGCCTCTAGTGTGTTCACAAGAAAAAGTTTACGCACGGACGACGCACGACGGACGACGCACGACGACGCCGGACATCTTACTGTCACAAAAGCTCACCATGACCTTCGGTCAGGTGAGCTAAAAATAAAAACATCCCAATTATGCCTCCTGCCCTGGTTCTAAGATCAACCCTCAGGCCCCCGCCCATCGGGGCTTGAAGAAACATATGGGTTGCATGATGCTTCCACGCAGAGCTGAATCCGGCCCGCACACTAGTACTGGTAAACTGCTTAGAGGATCTAAGCCTGTCCAGGAACCGCGGTGCGAGGCGGACCGTCCATGCTAATAAACCCTATTGGTTTCATTGGGCAACAGGGCTTGAGATCTCATTTCATCTCAATGTCAGGTAAAAGTCCCACAAAATTGGTAGCAACGTCTCCAGAATGACCTTTACAGTGTTGACGGGGACGTTACACCTCAAATCAATCAATCAAATCAGTGGCTGGACATTTTGAGTTGTAGGAAGGATGCTCTGGGGACGCCAGAACGAGTTCGATATAGCCGTTGTAAACGAGCTATTCGTGTCCGAGTTATCTAAGTTTCACGATATAAAGTCGAACTTCAATGGCTCAAACACCTTTGGGACCTCGAAAATCTGTTCGAGACAGGGGTAGTTCGAGCCACTGAGGATTATTGTCAGGAGGCATAACGAGATACTTTTAGAGATCTTTTCGGTGTTCTATAATGAAAATGTATGCTATGTGTACTCATTAGAATCGCCTCATCGAGGCGATTCTAATGAGTACACAGAGCATACATTTGCAAGATAAAAAACTAAAATCTCCTTTATTATCCCCCACTAATTCTTATGTAGAGGATTTCAGGCATGGGTTCGACACATCCATGGTAAACGAGCCATCGGTGTTCGAGCCATCGAAGTTCTAGTGTATAAAGTCGAACTTCAATGGCTCGAACACCTTTGGGATCACGAAATCTGTTGGAAAAAGGGACAGTTCGAGCCACTGATGGCTACTTCCAGGCTTAACGGAATAATTTTCGACTTCGTTTAGGTGTTTATAAGTGTATGTTGTGTGTAATCATTAGAATCGCCTCACTGAGGCGATTCTAATGAGTACACACAGCATTCATTTGCAAGATAAAAGACGCAAAAATATCCTGTTTTTGGTTCCACGCTATTTTTTTTTATGAAAAGAAATTCCCTAGGGTCTCAAGAACGGCATCACGAAAACACGCCTATATAATTTTGACCCCCTCGAACCCCACTTTTATATAGTAAAACTGGGGTTTGCAGGGGTAAACCTTATTTTTCTTATTTCTGCTCTAAAATATAGATTGTGGGTACTCGTTAGAACCGCCACATCGTCGAGGCGGTTCTAACGAGTACCCACAATCTTTATTTTATAGACTGTGGGTACTCGTTAGAACCGCCTCATCGTCGAGGCGGTTCTAACGAGTATCCACAACCTATATTTTAGAGCAGAAACCTTATTTTTCTTATTTCTGCTCTAAAATATAGATTGTGGGTACTCGTTAGAACCGCCGCGACGATGAGGCGGTTCTAACGAGTACCCACAATCTATATTTTAGAGCAGAAATCAGATAAATATCAGATTTTTCAGCCTAAAATTCACATTTTCCGGCGATAAAGGTGACAATGTATTTGTATAGGCGTGTTTTCGTAATGGGGTTCGACTGTGCCATAATTTGAGCCATCGAAGTTATACTGTATATTATGTGCTGTTTCCAAACTGAAATATTCACTTGTTCAACTCTTTCTGTAGGGATTTAAAAGTGAAATGTTCACTTATTGAAATGGGTCAACATGTGTGCCTTTGCCGTCCCTTTCTGAGAGAAACACCGTCCACAAAGTTCACAAGCAAATGGTCTGATGCCTGTGTGGACACGATAATGTTGATCCAGTTTCCACTGGCTTTGAAACATCTTCTTACAAATATCACACTCGAACTTAAAAGGCCGACGATTCTGTGTCCGATTTATTGGATTTGACCTTGGTACCATAGATACGAGCCCAGTAGCATTCTCAGATGGTGGCATTGTGTTGTTTTCTAGTCCCTGACGAAGAGTGTCACCTGCAAAGAAGCGAAGACAATCATCACGCTAACAAATCTGTGAAATGATTACTCCCGTAAACCATACCATCACGCTAACAAGTCCGTGAAATGATTACTCCCGTAAACCATACCATCACGCTATCAAGTCCGTGAAATGAGCACTCCCGTAAACCATACCATCACGCTAACAAGTCCGTGAAATGATTACTCCCGTAAACCATACCATCACGCTATCAAGTCCGTGAAATGATTACACCCGTAAACCACA
Organism: Lucinisca nassula; assembly: GCA_963580285.1. Classification (NCBI taxonomy): domain Eukaryota; kingdom Metazoa; phylum Mollusca; class Bivalvia; order Lucinida; family Lucinidae; genus Lucinisca; species Lucinisca nassula. The sequence goes on along the minus strand of OY757020.1, from coordinate 15,674,915 downwards.
CCATCACGTGAACCAGTCCGTGAAATGAGCACTCCCGTAAACCATACCAACACGCTATCAAGTCCGTGAAATGAGCACTCCCGTAAACCATACCTTCACGCTATCAAGTCCGTGAAATGATTACTCCCGTAAACCATACCATCACGTGAACCAGTCCGTGAAATGAGCACTCCCGTAAACCATACCATCACGCTATCAAGTCCGTGAAATGATTACTCCCGTAAACCCATACCAACACGTGAACCAGTCCGTGAAATGAGCACTCCCGTAAACCATATCATCAGGTTATCAAGTCCGTGAAATGATTAATCCCGTAAACCATACCATCACGTGAACAAGTCCGTGAAACGAGTACTCCCGTAAACCATACCATCACGCTAACAAGTCCGTGAAATGATTACTCCCGTTAACCATACCATCACGTGAACAAGTCCGTGAAACGAGTACTCCCGTAAACCATACCATCACGCTAACAAGTCCGTGAAATGATTACTCCCGTTAACCATACCATCACGTGAACAAGTCCGTGAAATGACCCCCAAACCCAATTTATATAAAGCTGGGGTTATAACGGGGTATACATTATTTTTCTTATTTCAGCTCCAAGACATAGGTTGTGTGTACTCGTTGAACCGCCTCAATGAGGCGGTTCTAACGAGCACCCCCAACCTATGTTTGCAGTATAAATAAGAAAAAGATCACATATTTTCTAAGCTGCACGGGCGTGTTATGTTTTTTTTTTTCTTTTGTTTTTTTTTTTTTTTTGGTTTGGGTTTTACGGCCCTTTCAAGATTATTTCACTCATATCGAGCCGATCGTTAATCATAGGTGGGCGAAAACCGGAGTACCCGGAGAAAAACCACCTGACCTTCCGTTGCAGAACTTGGCGTCTCACACGTGACCCGAGCGAGGCTCGAACCCACGGCGGTGAGAGACCTAATGACTAAGAGTCAGCGCTCTTATCCATTAGGCCACGGAGGCCCGTGGCGTGTTATCGTAATGTTTTAACAGAGAAAACTGGAGTTAACGGGGATATACATTATTTCATACTTCTGCTCCAATACATAGGTTGTTGGTACTCATTAGACCCACCTCAACGAGCACCTACAGTCTATGTTTCGAATATAAATAAGATAAATATCACAAATTTTCATTAGAAAAAAATGCCCCTATTGGAGAGTTAGTCACACCACCAAACCTGGAGGCCAACCGGAATATTCTTGTTTCGATGTTCAAAACATGAGGATATGTTGTTTACATTCATACGAATCGCTTCATAGAGGCATTGCTTATGAGTACACAATATTCAAGATATTGGAAGAAAATATCTACATTAGTCTTCACTACTACTTGTATTCAAGATAAGGAAAAATCTCTCTAAATGAGTCTGCACTATTACTTGTATTGAAAGATAAGGAACTAGAAATGTGTCCAGACGACACAGATGCCCCCGCCAAGGGCCCCGCCTCACCCCGAAAATCCATGTCACCACAAAATTTTCTAAGTGTGTGACCTTGTCATCAGGAACATTTGTGAGAAGTTATATTGAAATTGGTGAAAAAATGTAAGCGCGAGAGCAATGACAAAGTTTTTCTAAATATAGCCACAGTGACCTTGACCTTGAAAGTCGAACTCGCTCGATGTATTGTCATAAGAAACATTTGTGTGAAGTTATATTGAAATCAGTGAAGAAATGTAGTCGCTAGAGCGATGACAAATTTTTCTAAAAATAGCCTCAGTGACCTTGACCTTGAAAGTCAAAATCGCTCGAGATATTGTCATAAGGAACATTCGTGTGAAGTTATATTGAAATCGGTGAATAAACGTAAGCACTAGAACGATGACAAAGTTTTTCTAAAAATAGCCACAGTGACCTTGACCTTGAAAGTGGAACTTGCTAGAGAAATTTTCATAAGGAACATTTGTGTGAAGTGATATTGAAATTGGTGAAAAGATGTAAGCGCTATAGCAATGACAAAGTTTTTCTAAAATTAGCCACAGTGACCTTGACCTTGAAAGTCAAACTCGTTCCAGGTATTGTCATAAGGAACATTTGTGCGAAGTTATTTTGAAACCAGTGAAGAAATGCAGGCGCTAGAAAGATGACAAAGTTTTTTTTAAAAATAGCCACAGTGACCTTGACCTTGAAAGTCGAAATGGCTCGAGATATTGTCATAAGGAACATTTGTGTGAAGTTATATTGAAATCGGTGAAGAAATGTAAGCGCTAGAGCGATGACAAAGTTTTTCTAAAAATAGACACAGTGACCTTGACCTTGAAAGTGGAACTCGCTAGAGATATTGTCATAAGGCACATTTGTGTGAAGTTATATTGAAATCGGTGAAGAAATGTAAGCGCTAGAGCGATGACAAAGTTTTTCTAAAAATAGCCAGTGACCTTGACCTTGAGGCAATGGCCTTGAAAGTTAAAAATGCTCAAGCTATTTTTATAAGGAACATTTGTGTGAAGTTATATTAAAATCAGTGAAGAAAAAATATAGACGCTAGAGCTATGTTGTGCGAGGGGATAATTAAAAAATTTTAAGTCTGTGACCTTGACCTTGAAGCCATAGGCATGAGTGGGGGTATTGCCAAATAAACATTTGGACCTGTATCTATCATCATAGCATACATAAGCCAAATCCACAATATAGTTTGGAAAATTTGAGCTCTTTAAAATCTTTCACATTAAAATTGCATAAGTTTGTGACCTTGACCTTGAGGTCATAGACATGGGTGGGGGTATTGCTGAATAAAACATTGTACCTATATCTATCATCATATGAACCAAAGCCATCATAAAAGTTCAGGTTCTACAAGGTACAAATACCTTAACTTTAGTCTTTAACATGGAAAATTTCTAAGTCCATGACCTTGACCTTGAGGCCATGGGCATAGGTGGGGGTATCGCTGAATAAAACTTTGGACCTATATCTATAATCATACCAAATATGAACCAATTCCATCAAATGGTTAGGAAAATATGAGTTCTAAAATGTTCAAGTCTACCTGTTACAAAAACCTTTACCTGAGTCTTAAACATTGAAAATTTCTTAGTCTGTGACCTTGACCTTGAGGTCACAGGCATGGGCGGGGGTATTGCTTAATAAAACTTTGGACCTATATCTATCATCATACCAAAGATGAACCAGTTCCATCAAATGGTTAGGAAAATATGAGTTATAAAAGTTCAGGCTCTACCTGTTACAAAAACTTTAACCTGAGGTTACAGGATCACGTACGTTCGTACGTACGTACACACACACGTACAGACGGACGTACACATGTACGCACGAACGCACGTACGGAAAACCGAAAAACTATATGCCCCCGGCATCATACGATGCGGGGGCATAAAAACAATCTCTCTACATTAACCTCCACTATTTCTTGTATTCAGAGATAAGGGCAAAACATCTTTATATTAGCCTTAACTATTTTTGTATTCAGAGATAAGGAAAAATATCAACATTAACCTTCACTATTTCTTGTATTCAAGATAAGGACAAAATATCCCAACATTAACCTTCGCTATTGCATGTATTCAAGATAAGGTCAAAATATCTCTACATTAACCTTCGCTATTTCTTGTATTCCAGATAAGGACAAATATCAATATTTGCCTTCACTATTTCTTGTATTCAAGATAAGGTCAAAATATCTCTACATTAACCTTCGCTATTTCTTGTATTCAGCATAAGGACAAAACTAGTATCTCTACATTAAACTTCACTATTTCTTGTATTCAAGAGACGGTCAAAATATTCGTACATTAGCCATCTCTATTTCTTGTATTCAAGATAAGGACAAAATATTCCTACATTAGCCTTCACTATTTTTTTGCATTTAAAGAAAAGGAAAAATCTTTCTAAATTAACCTTCACTATTTTTGTATTCATAGATAAGGACAGAATATGTCTACATTAGCCTTCACTTCTTCTATTCAAAGATAAGGAAAAATCTCTCTAAATTAACATTCTCAAAGATAAGGACAACATATCTCTACATTTGCCTTCACTATTTCTTGTATTCAAGATAAGGAAAAATCTCTCTAAATTAGCCTTCACTATCTCTTGTATTTGAAATAAAGGATAAAAATCTCTCTACAAAAAAATAGCCTTCATTATATCTTGTATTTAAGATAAAGGAAAAAAATATCTCTAGATTAGTGTTCAATATTTGTTGTTTAGAAGATAAAGGAAGAACATCTCACCATTTCTTGTTTGGAGCAATAAGAAGCTCATATTGACTCAAGAACGACTCATTACGATAACACCCCCGTAAGACATAGTGCGTTTTTCACATCTCCAGAATGGCTAGTTTTCTGATGAAAATCCTTGATATTTTTCCTATAAATGCTCAAAACATAGGCTGTGTGTGCTCAGTGAGGCGGTTCTAACGAGTACCCACAACCTATGTCTTGGAGCAGAAATAAGAAAAATAATGAATACCCCCGTAAACCCCAGTTTTCTCTATATAAATTGGGGTTTAGCGGGGGGGGGGGTCTTCATTTCACGGGCTTGTTCACGTGATGGAGTTTGACAAAGCCGTGGTAAACGCGTTATCGGTGTCTGAGCCATAGACGTTCCTCTCTCTCTAAAGAAAAAATTTCAATACATGTATTTCCATTATCCATTGGGTCTTGCTTAACCCAGGCCGAACATGCAAGTTAAAAACATGATTAAAACTCAGAAGGTTTCTCCGGAAATCAACGGACTGTCGCTTGCTATTGAGAGTAGGCTAGCGAAATGAGTTCTGCATTGTTTATTGTTTAACATCGGAAACTCCAAAGCGGGTCACTGTAAAACAGCACAGACCCAGATCAGACGCCGCAGAACGCCATTTTAAAAGCAGGCTAAAAATCAATAAACCTCTGGTATCCCTAAATTACGAAATGACCTGCTATGTACCGTAATGATTCTAAGTATTGTGTTGGTTGGTTGGTTGATTTGAGGTTAAGCGTCCCCGTCAACACTGTAAAGGTCATTTTGGAGACGTTGCTTCCAATTTTGTGGGACTTTTACCCGACATTGAGATGAAATGACTTCTCAAGCCCTGTCGCCAAACGAAACCAATAGGGTTTATTAGCATGGACGGTCCGCCTCGCACCCGGCGGTTCCTGGACAGGCTAAGATCCTCTAAGTGGTTTACCAGTACTTGTGTGCGGGCCGGATTCAGCTCTGCGTGGAAGCATCATGCAGCCCATATATTTCTTCGAGCCTCTATGGGCGGGACCGTCTAAGTATTGGGACAGACAGGCCTAATCAAATAGTGCAGACCGAGATCAGACTGCTTCTTCAGCAGTCTGATCAGGGTCTACACTGGGGTCTACACTGCTTATCATTATAGTAAAGACCAGATCAGACTGTACCTGTTGAAGCAGTCTGATTAGGGGTCTACACTGTTTGCCATTCTGTCTGTACCTTTTGGACTCCTTACTGGATCATGAACAAATTTGAAATTTAAAAGAATTACGGTTAGTCCTTAATGTGTCTAAATTTTTCGAACTTTTACGGTATGGTGGAACATTAGTAAGGTTAAGGACAAGAAGGAACTTCCACAAAGTAATTAATGGACAGTTAAAATTTGCACATTACGAAAACACGCCTATACAAATACATGTACATTGTAAATTTTACGTGGGAAAAACGAAAATTTTCAGATGAAAAATTGTGATATTTTTCTTATTTCTGCTCAAAATATAGATTGTGTGTACTCGTTAGAACCGCCTTATCGATATTTTTCTTATTTCTGCTCAAATTATAGATTGTGTGTACTCGTTAGAACCGTCTCGATGAGGCGGTTCTAACGAGTACACACAATCTACATTTTAGAGCAGAAATAAGAAAAATAAGGTTTACCCCTCTAAACCCCAGTTTTGCCGTATAAAGTCGGGGTTCCAGTGGGTCAAAATTATATAGGTTTGATTTCGTGATGTGTTTTTATTTTTAAGTTTCACAAAACATCCTGTACGTTAAGCAAACAATGTAGACCTGTGTACATCTGATCAAAGTATCGTTAGCTTATCGAGCTCGTTAGCGGTCAAATTGTTAACTGTTCTAGCTAGTGTTATATCTTATAAGCTGGTATTGTTGCTGAAAATATGAGCAGCTTTTGCATTTTTTCAGCAGAAGTATTAGCATATTTGTTTTATTAAATGATCAAAGTTTTTACGATACGTTAACTAACGACATCGTTAGTTTTGAACAACTGGCCCATGATTGTCTAATCCGTATTTATTCAGTTCACCAAAATCCAATGTTTGGGACAATAGCATATCACTTTCCTGAACAAAACAGAAGTGGAGGCAATGGTCAGGAATCGATACAATCAACCCAAAGCTCCCATCAGAGACATCAAAGGGAAAGACACACACTCATGAAACAACAGACCCTAATGGAAACACCAACAGCGGAAAGCCTAAAGGACAGTTACTTTCCCACACAATGGCCAATAGGCTATCCAAAATAAAACAACATAAGCGACACAAACGCCCAAAGACAAACCATTAAAAACCGCGACAGAAGAACCGCCTTGGAACGGTCAGCGGACTGGGATGTTTGGGTGAGGCAAAGGTATCTTGTAGCTTGCGTCACTGGCGCGTCCAGCTAATATTAGCTTACAGTTGGGCAAGGCCTGCTGTCCTTGGTAGTGGGGGAAAGTAGTTGTTTCTTCTGTTTCTACACATACATTTATTTTTCTTTGTTTCCCCCTGTCCCTCACTGTCATCTCCTACCTCTCTGCCTTTGTCTGGGAGACGACATAAATGCCCCACAAGTGTTGACGTGTCGTTAATCCCCAACGCAATGAATCAATCCATCTCTTTCGCCCCTTTCTCTGGGACACGACACAAAATGACCCATAGGGATCGACTTGTCGTAAAATCCCAAACACTCAATCAAATTCAGTACATACAGGTCCTTTAATTCATGGCGCTCAAGTTGTAAGACATTACACAAAATTCATTATGATAACTCACCCGTGCGAAATAGTGCATTTTTCACATCTCCAAAATGACTACTTTTCCTTGGAAAATCCATGGTATTTTTCTTATTTATATTGATAACATAGTTGTGTGTGCTCGTTAGATCCGCCTCATTGAGGCGGTTCTAACGAGTACCCACAACCTATGTCTTAGAGCAAAAATAATGAAAATAATGTATACCCCCTTAAACACCAATTTTCTCTATATAAAGTGGGATTTGGGGAGATGTTCGTTTCACGGACTTGTTCGCGTGATGTACTTTTGCACGCAGTTTACCTTAACTAACTGATCGGTGTCTTTCAGGAGAACAACAATAATCAAACATGTTTCTGTATAAACGCACGTCTTCGCAAACCAAGGGAACTAAGTCCACTACGTTCCTTACGCACGTCTTCGCAAGCAAAGTGTACTAAGTCCACTACGTTCCTTACGCACGTCTTCGCCAGCAAAGGGTACTAAGTCCACTACGTTCCTTACGCACGTCTTCGCAAGCAAAGGGTACTAAGGCCACTACGTTCCTTACGCACGTCTTCGCAAGCAAAGGGTACTAAGTCCACTATGTTCCTTACGCACGTCTTCGCAAGCAAAGGGTACTAAGTCCACTGCGTTCCTTACACACGTCTTCGCAAGCAAAGGGTACTAAGTCCACTACGTTCCTTACGCACGTGCGTAAGGAACGTAGTGGACTTATAACCCTTGGCTTGCGACGATGAATAGAGTAAAATTCCTATATTAAGACCACCTTTGGGACTGTTCAAAAGTGGTCTTTAAGACCACTTTTGAACAGTCCCAAAGGTGGTCCCTGACCAGAAAACAATGTAGGTTTCCACACAGAAAAATTAAGTATACACTTCAAAATTAGCTGATTTGTCTTAATTTTAGGTGGTCTTAAAGCGGAATTTCAAGGTACTTGTTTACTTTGGGTTTATTGACAAACAATTGTCCAAAATCGAACATGTAGATAACATAAGATAGGAGTTTCAGTTTTATCACATAACGTCGCTGTTGTTTAATGTAACATCACGTGACCAAGTCCGTGAAATGAACAGCCCCTAAACCCCACTTTATATAGCAACAAGAGCTCCGCAAGCGGGACCTTATACGTCCGTGGCAATTAGTAAGATGGAGCATTCATATACTGACTGTTTTACAAGTTTGGGTTTGTGGAATGTAACCAAGGAACAATATGTGCACCTGACACTATTAATAACCCTCAGTGGCTCAAACAACCTGTCGCCAACAAATTTGCATGGTCGGTAATATCTGGTGGACCATAACCTCAAAATAATATAGGCATAACTCTAGCAATAAGTGGTGGACTGTAACCTTGAAATAATATAAAGTTTCAGCTTCATCAGATGTAAAATGTATGAGGAGTTATCCGGAAACGGAATGTTTAGAAAAATCTGTTAAAGGGGTATTACTCTGGTAATATTTGGAAGACCGTAACCTCAAAATAATATGCAATGTTCCATATCATGATCTTACTGTATGTAAAGTTTCAACATCATCGGATCTAAAATGTAGGAGTTATCCGGAAACAAAATGCAAACAAAATTTTTCAAACGGACATAACTCTATTATTATTTGGTGGACCACAACCTCGAAACAATATGCGCTGCCCCACATCATGGTCTAATTACATATGAAGTTTCAGCTAAATCGGATATAAAATGTAGGAGGAGTCATCCGGAAACGAACAGTTTACAAAACAAATCGAAGAGGCATAACTCTATAAATAATATTTGGTGGACCTTAACCTCGAAACAATATGCGCTGATTAACATCATTGTCTATGTATGAAGTTTCAGGTTGATCGGATGCAAACTGAAGGAGGAGTTATCCGGAAACGAAAAGTTTACAAAACAATTCAAAGGGGCATTACTGTATTATTATTTGGTGGACCGTAACCTCGAAACAATATGCGCTGCCCCACACCATGGTCTTACTATGCATGAAGTTTCAACTTGATCGGATGTAAAATGTAGGAGGAGTTATCCGGAAACGGGCGGACGGACAGACGCCGGGGGACAGAACATAATACGACCGTTTTTCAAACGGGCGTATAAAAACATGGATTTACATTATTTTTTTTTTCATTTTTGCTCAATGAGGCTGTTCTAACGAACACCCATAACCTACGTTTGGCGTATAAATAAAAAAAATAACGCAAATATTCATCAGAAAAGTAACCATTTCAGATCTATGAAAAAATGCACTATGTCGCACTGATTTGTTATCGTTTGTTTTGTTTGATTTGTGATTTAACGTCCGCGTCAACACAATATAGGTCATTTTGGAGACGTTGCTCGTGGGACTTTAACCGATTTTGTTGGACTTTTACCCGACATTGAGATAAATGACACCATAAGCCCTTCCACCCAATGAAACCAATAGGGTTTATATACATGGGCAGTCCGACTCGCAACGCTTTTGCTGGGCAGGCTTAGAAACGGAAAGCGATTTACCAATACTCGCGTGCGGTCGGTGTCCGCAGTGCGAGGAATCATCATGCAGCCAAGTGCTATGTTTTATAAGCTTTGTAATGCAAATATAACAGGTTTATTTTACAACGTTCTTAAGAGTATGTATTCAGAGAATGACATCCATATTAAAGTAGATGATAGTTTATCGGAAAAAAGTTCGCCAAAGTATTGGGTTACGACAGGGAGATAATCTAAGTCCTAACTTGTTTAAGTTATTTCTTAATGATCTATCACAATGTTTTGAGGCATCAGATGCCCAAGTTATTTTGGATAATAGCCGATTTAGCTGTCTAATGTATGCGGATGACTTAGTCTTGCTCTCGACATCTGAGGCAGGCTTGCAGAAATGTTTGAATAAATTGTCCATTTATTGTAAATCGCATGGGTTAACGGTCAATTTAAAGAAAACTAATATTATCATCATTAGTAAAGGTGGGGGAAAGTCTAAAACTAGTTTCTTATAAAATAGTGTGCAAATAGAGGAAGTTCAAACTTATAAATATTTGGGTATTTTATTCTCGTCTTCTGGTACCTTTTCCTACTGCCAGAATGATTTGTATAAGAGAAGATTAAAAGCAAATTTCAAAATTAGCCAATGTTTTAGTGACTTGCAACAGAATGTTGATAGCATTTTGCATTTATTTGATCACACGGTTAAGCCAGTTTTATTATATGGTAGTGAAATATGGGGTACAATTAATTCAACAGCAGCCAGTGTGAAGAAAGACTCTCAATTTATTTAATGCATTATCTGATATGCCGTGTGAAAAATTGCATGTTAAATTTTTGAAGTATGTATTAGGCGTTAATAAGAAAGCCACCATTGCTGCTGTTATGGGTGAATTAGGCAGATTTCCTATTGCTATTGAGGTAATTTGCAATACTATTAAATATTTTCAACGTCTGTATTCAGAAAAGTCTAGTAATCTGCTTAAAAGAGCTCTAAAAGAAAGTTGTCATTTATATGAAAATAAGAAAAAGCGCTGGATATCTGGTATATATTCCATATTAAGATATCTAAATGTGCAGCCAAAACATTTTTTCAGTGTTAATGTTGTAAATATTGTCAAGTCAAAGTTAATATCAAAATATAAAGCAGATTGGTCAGAATCTTTGTCAGAAAGTAGTAATGGTAACATTGGCAAGCTACGTACATATTCATTATTCAAACATAGACTTTTTAGAGAACCTTACTTTAAATACATACGAGATCAGGGAGTAAGAAAATGTTTTACAAAATATCGGATAAGTTGTCATAAGTTAGAAATTGAGTTTGGACGATACAAGAAAGTTCCAGCAGAATTAAGATTCTGTCAAATATGTAATGCTGGGAAGGTTGAAGATGAAATGCATTTCATTACTGAGTGCAAGGGTTTTTCATATGAAAGAAATGTTCTTTTCAGCAATATAAGTAAAAGGTTCAAAAACTTTCAAGGGTTAACAAGTCACCAGAAATTTGTATGGCTTTTCAGTAATGAAAGTGCGGATGTGATAAGAATGTTCTCTCAGTTCGTATATAATTGTTACTGTAAGCGTTTTACTCTGGCACTGTCAAGGAAGTGAATTCTCATACTGTCCATATGTAGACAAATATGTATCAAATGCTGCATTTTATCAATTTACCGCTTAGTATAGCAGAGAACTTTACGTATATTCCTGGAGGACAGCTTTCTACTCCAATCTGAATACTCTATTAGAAAGCGGTTTGGAGGTAGGTAGAGGTATTAGTTGCGTGCCTTGGGTCCTACATATACATATACATTATATGTTTCATTTGGGACATATATGAGGCTTGGGGACAGGTATATTCTGGTAATGGGCTTCGGGTGGGTGGTTTGTTCGGGATGAGAATGACTGTCCCAACCTTGTCTAGATGGATTCTGTTTGTACACGGGCATGGGTGCTCCTTGGGCGGACCTCCGTCATGGGAGGGCTGGTTGAGCCCTGGGATGGGATGTTGTTTGGCCCCCTGCACTGGTTTAGTTTCAGCGATGAACGTTAGATCAGTGCCTTAATTGGGTTGTGCGTGGGGATGCAATTATGCCTCACTGTGGGGCTCGGTCGGCCTGCTTGTGTGTGTGTGTGTGTGTGTGTGTGCGTGTGTGTGTGTGTGTGTGTGTGTGTGTGGTGCCTTGCTGGTGTTAGGGGTGGAATTTGTCCGGGGATGGATGGGGTAGAAGTGGAGGTGTTTTTTTTCTTTTCCTTCCAACAATTGGAATCGAGGGAAGATGTATGGTGGAGACTGGAGGAATGTATGTGGAGTCTAGGGGCGTGACTGACACCTGTGGCAGTAGATTTGGTTGTCAGGCGAACAGTGATGGCCCTGATTAGTTGCCCCATCGGTGTTATTACTGGTCGTGGGTATCATTGTTTGCCTGACCGCATCCCGATGGTGGGATGCTGTACTTAACTTGTGCTTTAATTGTTTTTGACTAATCAGAATCAAGCTTTAGTTGTTTTACAGTATTTACAGAGTTTATTTTGGGTTGTTGCTTTATTATTATAAATTGTGATTAATATGCTGCCACATGGTGGCCCATGATTTGAAATAAACTTTACTCTATTCTATTCTATTCTCCTTTGTTGTTGGACAGTGAAACCTCATTTTCTAGCAACAAAATAGAAGTTGAGGCAATGATCAGGAATCGATACAATCAACCCACAGCTCCCATCAGAGACACCAAAGGAAAAGAAACACAAACATGAAACAACAGACTAATGGAAACATCAATAGCGGAAAGCCCAAAGGACAGTTACTTTCCCACAAAATGGCTAATAGGCTTTCCAAAATAAAATAATATATGCGACACAAACACCAAATGACGAACCATAACAAAAATAAACCGCGACAGAAGAACCGCCTTGGAACGGTCAGCGGAAACGAATTCCACCGGGGGACCTAAATCGTTTTTACGTGGCCACAATCCTCGCCCTTACTTCCGTCGCGAGTTAGACAAATAATCTGTTCAGTCCGCATGAAAGCCTCCTAACTCATCAGTGCAACATCTCCGTGAACACAAATAATCAAACAACCACAGAGATGAAACAACGGTGAGGACTTGACAGACGTGAAACCACTGAAATGCTGGAGCAGAAGAAAACCAACAGTTAGTCTCCGATGGGCCCGACCAGAGAGCCTTCCACGATAGAAAAGGACGGTGAATGCACATGTTAAATCATATAATTTTGGCGGGATTTCTTCTAGCAATGGCGAATGTTTGGAAGAATCTGAAGGAAACAACCCTTTTTGTACCAAATGGAATCTTCCTCCCTATATATAGCAGGAGTCCATTTCAAAATTTAGGGGCGTCAGTTTGTGTTTGCACATGTTAAATCATATAATTTTGGCGGGATTTCTTCTAGCAATGGCGAATGTTTGGAAGAATCTGAAGGAAACAACCCTTTTTGTACCAAATATATCCTCCCTATATATAGCAGGAGTCCATTTCAAAATTAAGGGGCGTCAGTTTGTGTTTTCTTCAAAATTTATTAGGAAAATGGCTGAACTTTTTGCAAACAGTGGATGCCCTGATCAGACGCCGCGTTCTGGGCCTGCACGGTTTGCCCTGGTACCCGTTTTATGGTTTCTGGTACTAAATGGGATAACAAAGTGAAGGAATAACACAATTGTGAATGCGTTAGTATTGAAATAGATCAGCTCTATAGTGTGTTAACCCTTCTCTTTCTGAATATTCAGTTTAGCCACACCCATTTCTGACTTTGAACCAATCATATTACTTGATTCAATCTATTCCTACAAATACATAAATTTAATGTCAAACAGTGTAGATCCTGATCAGATGGCTTATCAGTTTAGCCACACCCATTTCTGACTTTGAACCAATCAGATTACTTGATTAAATCTATTCCTAAAATACATAAATTTAATGTCATACAGTGTAGATCCTGATCAGATGATCTGGAACTACACTGTTTGCAAAGGAGAGGGTTGTCGTGAACAGCAGGATAAGAGTTTATTGTCGAGTAATAAATCACAGTTTGTCGTCACTTGAAAGCAGAAAAATAACTCGCGCTCGAGATTTGATCTACTTTACAACTGACCTCCAAATTGTGATTTATCACTCAATAATGTGTTAAAAAATGTTCTCATGGATGACTGACATGTTGCTTATGGTAGGACAAGCTGCTGCGCCATTTGAAAGTCTTCCCACAGACTTCACAGGCTAAACGTTTGTTTCCATGCTGTCCCCTTGTGTGGTCTGTTAGAGTTTTCTTGGATTTAAAGCACTGATTACACTCTGTACATGTGAATTCCGTTTCATTCAGTTCTCTTGCAGGAATTGAACATCTTTTTTGATGAGTAAGGAGATTGGCTTTATAAGCGAAAGATTTTCCGCACACATCACACTTGCACATTAACTCCGGACGATGTTTGGCGAGATGTCCCCTGAAATTCCACAAGTGAACAAAACCTTTGCCACAACGACTGCACACAAACCTATATTTGTGCGTATGTTTAAGTTTTTTATGACTTCTTAAGCTGTAACTATATTTATATTGTTTTCCGCAATAATCGCACATGTAGCGGTTGGCAGTTATCTCCGGTGAAGACTGTTTAGTCCTATGATTTTTCTTGAGATGCCGCCTTAGATTGGACGCCCACTTGGACTTGTATGAGCATAGTTTATAACAATACATTTCCGGCTCTTTTTCAAACACAAGGCTTTCAGGAATTCCTTCCACTTCTGATTGGGCGTCCACTTTGGTCCCTGGAAGTAAACAATGTTTTTTCGTTTCAACTGTGTTGATGTCTGATGAGCGAAAGACTGGCAGGATGGAACTAGCGTCTGCATCTACTTTCGGAACAGTCTATTGACATTGTTAAGAGGTCTATGATGTACCAGAATCGCTCATTTGAGTCAGGCTATATTACCAAGCGAGTTCACAGTTTCATGATACCTTTAGCATGGCTCCATCATCAATTTTGTTCAGTGCAGGCAGGGGCCCAGAGAATTTTTTTCGAAAATAGTTACCTGGAAAGTAGGACAGTTTTTGATGATTTACTTTTGAAGTTGAATCTATGCTGCATATGAAACCACTGTATGGACAACTTCTCTGAATTGCATAACGTCGCCATACATAATAAAGTATGGTAGCCCGTAAATGCAATATTCGTGTATGAGTCTCAAAAATCCGACATTATCTCAATTATGCGTTAACAGATTGAAACAAAAACAGCGTTCAGGGGTTGAAATATGTCCGTTCTATTTATTAATCATATTCCCTTATAATTTTGATGACATGTCTAAGCCTGACGAAATCAAAATTGTGTACTCTACGTAACAAGAAAAAAATAAAGTTTTCTTTAGTCTCATTTGTATATAAGATGACAAAACAAGATAATTTCCCCATACACAATTGATAACTATTCTAAGATCACATTATCGCCAAAAGCGGTAAGAATTTTTTTCAATATGGCTGCCATTTGGATAGGTCATGTTAACATATTTTTGTGAATAATTCCGTAAACTTTTAAATGGACCTCCTATAATTGCGTACTTATACAGTGACACATCCGTTCGTCAACGTCATAAAGCAGTTTTTTAATTCCCATGCAAAATAGAGACTTTAAGTGGCAATGAATATGACACGACTGGCTAAAAAATGAATTCGTTTGAAAAGAGCCAGATACAGATTCATAATAAGAACCACTGACATAGAAAAGTTTATGCAGTGAAGGTTTTTATCAAAATACCAATTTAATGTAAATTCTGTAAACAATAAAAAGTGAGAAAGCGGTATTATAAAATGCAGAGTCCCACAGGGATCTATTATAGGAACATTGTTATGTTTTTATATTTATAAATGGTTAAACACTGTCATTTTGTCATGCATACGTTTCATTTGTTTATACCCATATTTTGTGTGTTGATAGTTGTTGATATTGTAGATTAATGGAGGGTCTCGTGGAAGATTGGTCTAACTAAAACAGCAACCCTCTCTAAATAAAAAAAACTGCGATACATTATTGAATTAAGGTTAAGGAACTTACTTATTACTCACTCAATCACTCGCTCAATTCGTTTTCATTGAAACTTCATGGCAACTAGTTTCAGGCATCTATGCATATAAAACAATACTATGGTAATGTAAAATTTCTGTAATCCGGTTTCCACGTTGCTTAGTTGATATTGGATTCGATATATTTCTATCAAAATACCGATGCAATCAATATCCCTTTCCAAATGAAGTTCTATCACTAAACTTTTTTTTAAATATCTCATTTAATAGTTTCACTTTCTCTCAGTCATTGTTTTACGAACCAGGATTGCAAATAGATCCTCGATAGCGCAGTGGTTAGCGCGTTCGACTTATGATCGAGAGGTTGTGCGTTCGAATCCGGCCACCGGTATCGAGGTGTGTCCTTGGGCAAGACACGTAATGACACTGCCCCACTCCACCCAGGTGCAAATGGGTAGCAGTGGTGTAAAAGCTACTGCCTCTCTCTCGCGCGCGTGAAAACATCCGGAATGAGTGTTCGAGAGCGATTCAATAAGCTTAAAGCTTTCATCGCAATCGAACTAAAATAAATTAGTATAAACTAAATAGATCTAAATATTGGTATTCTTTGTGTATTGTAAATTTGACGAAAAGCCTATAGTAATCCAACACCATTACCAGGAATTCTCGGACTACAGGAACTGTCACTCAGATTACCGATATCCCATATTTGATTGACATCAGTTAATTCCCTTACATAGTCCATTTAGCGTCTTTTACCTGTGTTGATGGTGTGTAATAAGAGTTTCACACCTCCCGGTTTGAGTAACAATACACAACCAATTTGTGTTCTATCCAGTGCCCAGTTAATACATTGTTAATTTTGCCACCGAAAATTTCAAGATGAAAAATTCTGATATTTTACATAAAAAAGGCATGTTTTGCTAACGGATGACCAGGTGTTTTGTCCTCGATATAAATTAAATATTCATGGCCGGGCCGTTAATCCAAAATTATAGAGAAATAAAGATAGATCACGTTTATACATGTATAAATATATTATTTCTTTCTCATATATTTCATGAGTATATTCATGTACTTTTGTTCCTTTCTATATTGTGGCCCTTGGTAAACAATAAAGGAAACGTAATGATGACAATATATAAAACAATTTGTTTAATTAATGAAATTCAGCGTATAGTAATGACATGTCATTTATAAAGCTCTGTCCTCTAGTGAGGACTGTTACGCCGTAAAACAATTATGTATCCGAACATAGGCCCTAGTTGACACGGTGGCATATGTTTGGAATTCAGCTTCGACACAGGATTTCAAATAATGTGGTAGTGTTTAAGGTGAAGACAAGATCAGCCTGCATGTTTATTGATTCAATAACGGTTCTATGAATTGCATTGCTTCCGCGTACCAAAGCCTCTGATCAGACTGCACTTGCTTAAGCGCAGTCTGATCTGAGTCTCTGCTAGTCGCTATTGCCGCATTGTTTAAAATCACGTCGCGGCTTTTTTCTTCTTCCTTTTTTTTTTTTTTTTTGTTATGGAAAATTCATTTTAAATAACCATATATGAAGACCTAATTTTACATGGGTGTTGACTTATTTCTGAAGCCGGCCTCGGTAGCTCAGTCGCATGTGCGAATGATTGGTGATTAGGAGGATGCGGGTTCGATACCTGCCGGAGACGGCTATATTCTTTCGTGGAAACTGATCATGAAATCTTCTCTACATTCATTCTCTTTCTTCCACTGTTTCAAAAGGGCAGCTGTCAGTTTCAAACAAAAGAATTTGCGCCATACTGGTTAATCGCTTATGTATACTCCGTAGAAAAGTGGGGATAGGTAAACTGACAAGCTCGATATGACAAAAAGAGCTTTCGCATGACAGCATAGCTCGCCTGTTTCGCGCCTTCAAGATACAAGGTAAAATTATTGAACCATGAAATATAGATCACACTCTCCGCATATATTTTGAGGTCAATCATCAGGTCACATGGAACATATATTCCAGATATTGCATTTCAGAATCAAAATGTGTCAGAATTATAAGGCTAATCATTGAACCATGAAAATAGGTCACAGTGACCTAGATATATTTCAATGTCAATCATCTGGTCACATGGAACTGATTATTCAGATTTGAAGTTTCTCCATCCAATAGTATTCAAGATATAAGTCAAAGTCACTGAACCATGTAATATGGGTCACACTGACCTAGATATAGTTTGACGCCAATCATCTGGTTGCATTGAAGTTATCCCAGGTATAACATTTCGTTATCAAAATATTATTCAAGAAAAAAGGCAAAATCACTGAACCATGAAATATAGGTCACACTGACCTAGATATATTTTGAAGTCAATCAGCAGGTCACATGGAACTAATAATCAAGGTATGACATTTCTTTATCGAATAGTATTCAAGATAATAGGCAAAATCAGTGAACCATGAAATATAGGTCACACTGACCTATATATATTTTGAGGTCAATCATGGGGTCACTTGGTACTAATATCCCAGGTTTGACATTTCTCCATCAAATAGTATTCAAGATAATAGGCAAAATCACTGAACCATGAAATATTATAGGTCACAGTTACTTAGATATATTTGGTGGTCATTTATTGGGTCACACAGAACTAATAATTCAGGTATGACATTTATCCTTTGAATAGTATTCAAGATAATAGGCACAGTCACTGAACCATGAAATATAGGTCACAGTGACCTAGATATATTTTGAGGTCAATCATGGGGTCACATGGCACTAATATGCAAGGTATGACATTTCTCCAACAAACAGTCTTCAATTTATAAGGCAAAAAGCACTGGACCATGAAATATAGGTCACACTGACCTAGATATATTTTGAGGTCAATCATGGGGTCACATGGTACTAATATCCCAGGTATGACATTTCTCCAACAAATAGTCTTCAAGATATAAGGCAAAATCACTGGACCATGAAATATAGGTCCCAGTGACCTAGATATATTTTGAGGTCAATCATGGGGTCACATGGTACTAATATCCCAGGTATGACATTTCTCCAACAAAAAGTCTTCAAGATATAAGGCAAAATCACTGGACCGTGAAATGTAGGTCACCATTACCTTCACCCTTTTAGACTTGAACCAATGTCACATGGTTGGCAGATATATAACCAATTGTGTTTATAACTTGTTAGCATAATTGAAACATATATAACAAATTTCAAAGGTGTCCTAGATTTTGACCCCTAGCCCCACCCCATCCGTCCTTGCAGGCATGAACCCAGGAGTGTGTTGTCTTGGAGTCTCAGAAGACACGCCCGGGTATCCAAATTGTAAAATATGAATCCTTTGTGATGAGTGTCTGTTGAGATATAAGCAATTCAAAAACTTTAACACAGTTCTACAGAGGTGTTCTAGATTTTGACCCCTAGCCCCACCCCGGGGAATGAACCCAGGGGTCTTTTGTCTTTGAACATCAGATGACCCTCCCAGGTACTTAAGTTCCAAATATGAGTGCTCTGTGATGAGTGACTGCTGATATATAAGCATTTGAAAAGCTTTAACGCAATGTGACGGGAACGCACACGCAAACGCAAACGTGCACAAATGAGGTGACAACAATAGCTCTCCATGTACTTCGTACAGGCGAGCTAAAAAGTGTTGAAAAGGCCTTTAAACTCCTTGTCTAATTTCTGATATGAAGAGCTCTCTACCTACACTGGGATGTGCTAATCTGGTGAGCTAAAAACTGTACAAAACTGCAAGCGCTGTGAGCTGCGTAAAACCAAAAAGCGACATGACGTTATGACGTCGGGTTTCCGACAGCATGTCGCAGAACATTAAAACACACCCGTGCGACATAGTGCATTTTCCATATCTCCAAAATGGCTACTTTTCGATATTTTTCTTATTAATACTGCAAACATAGGTTGTTTGCGCTCGTTAGTACCCACAACCTATGTTTTGGAGCAGAGATAAGCAAATAATGTATACCCCGAACACCCCAGTTTTCTCTATATACAGTGGGGTGTATGGGGGTATTCATTTCACGGACTTGTTCATGTGAGAATATACTGTCGCAAATTTTTACGTTGTCCAAGCAGACGTCACATGACACACGCAAGTGCGTTAGATTCATGTTTAAATATGTTCTAATGGATGACTGACATGTTGCTTATGGTATGACAAGCTGCTCCGCCATTTGAAAGTCTTCCCACAGACTTCACAGGCTAAACGTTTGTTTCCATGCTGTCCCCTTGTGTGGTCTGTTAGACTTTTCTTGGATTTAAAGCACTGATTACACTCTGTACATGTGAATTCCGTTTCACTCAGTTCTCTTGCAGGAATTGAACATCTTTTTTGATGAGTAAGGAGATTTGCTTTATAAGTGAAAGATTTTCCGCACACATCACACTTGCACATTAACTCCGGACGATGTTTGGCGAGATGTCCCCTGAAATTCCACAAGTCAACAAAACCTTTGCCACAACGACTGCACACAAACCTACATTTGTGCGTATGTTTAAGTTTTTTGTGAGTACTTAAGCTGTGTCTATATTTATATTGTTTTCCGCAACAATCGCACATGTAGCGATTGACAGTTATCTTCGGTGAAGACTGTTTGGTCATATGATGTGCCTTGAGATGCCGCCTTAGATTGGACGTCCACTTGGACTTGTATGAGCATAGTTTACAACAATTCATTTTCGGCTCTTTTTCTAACATTAGCTCCGGTGAAGACTGTTTAGTCATATGAATTATCTTGAGATGCCGCCTTAGATTGGACGCCCACTTGGACTTGTATGAGCATAGTTTACAACAATACATTTCCGACTCTTTTTCAAACACAAGGCTTTCAGGAAATCCTTCAACTTCTGATTGGGCGGCCACTTTGGTCCCTGGAAGTAAACAATGTTTTTTTTTTCGTTTCAACTGTGTTGATGTCTGATGAGTAAGGCTGACACGATTAATCGTATAATCGATCGATAAATTCCACAAACATGATTATCATTTCTGATTTGCTTTTAATCGATTACTTGATATATAGGTACAATTTACTACCCAAAGTTGTGCCTAAAATAGCTGGATGAGTGGGAAACAGTGTAGACCCAGATGAGACGCCGCATTATGCGGCGTCTCATCTTGGTCTACACTGTTTGCTCAGGCCTGTCTGTTCAAATGTACATGTGGTAAAGTGCAACATATGGTAAGAGTCATGCTCAGACAGAAAGCCAGACAGGTAAAATTATGACAAAAACCGTAGCGATTACCAATCGATTATCGATCGCAATGGTAGGACTGAAAATCGATTATCTTTCCAGCTCCCGATTAGCCAGCCCTACTGATGAGCGAAAGACTGGCAGGATGGAACTAGCGTCTGCATCTACTTTCGGAACAGTCTATTGACATTGTTAAGAGGTCCATGATGTACCTGAATCGCTCATCTGAGTCAGGCTATATTATCACGTGCGATCATCAGTTTGATGATGCCTTTATCCTAGCTCTATCTGCCATTTTGTTCAGTGCAGCACAGCCGTTTTAGCAACTTTGAATAGAAGTGAAGGCTATGATCAGGAATCAATACAATTAAACCACAATTCCCGCCAGAGACACCAACGTAGCAGTTTTTGAAATGATGTTTAAGTCACTGCTTTCGATTTTTTTTCTTTATTTTTTTTTTCTATTCTAAGCCGTTCCAGCCATCTTGTTCAACGATTGGTATCAGTGGACTAAAACCATTTAAACAACCTTAGTACTATGTCACGAGAGGAACAATCCTGTAAAATTATCTTGAAATCGAACCATCCGCTAAGAAACGTTTTTTATATGTTATCCTAGTTTTAGCTCTGGTGGCCATCTTGTTCAGTCTCTTGTAGCAATTTTGATACGAAGCAATGACAGAAACATTTATATGAAAGTGTTTTGATCGTTTGAAGGTGTTTTCCTTTTAAACCAATTGTATACTTGTGGGCTCTTCCGTTGCCATATGTTGGACAAGTCCATTTGTCATATAAGGTGTCGGGCCCTTTATTTTCGTTTTTATTCTATTTCTGACGGAATATTATGTTAGCAAATAGTGCAGGCCCTGATCAGACGCCGCGTTCTGCGACGTCTGTTCTGGGTCTGCACTACCCTTTGGGGCTTTCCCGTAATGGGTTTAAGTTCTGATAACCATCTTGTTCAATGGCGAGTGACCATTTTAGCAATTTTGGTACAGGATCGCAAGATGAACATATCTGTGAGACTATATTAAATTAAGACTAGAAATGCGTCCATGTGGGACACGGATGCCCCCGCTTGAAAATATGTTTATGTTCATATTAATCCATAGAAAGTTATTGACGGTGTTTAAGTTTTGGACCCTTTTTTCTCATTTGACCTCTAGGTATGACCTTGACCTTGGCGGTAAGAACCGTAGTTTTGTGTGAGGTAGATTGTCTCATTATGGCCAACATTTCTGCCAAGTAATTCCAAAATCCATCCAGAAATAAGAAAGTAATTGACTGTGTTTAAGTTTCGGACCCTTTTTTTGATCTTTGACCTCTAAGTATGACCTTGACCTTGGAGGTACAAAGACATGAGAGCAACATTTTTAAACATCAAGAAAACACACCTACATAATTCTCACCCAATTGAACCCCACTTTTATAAAGCGAAACTGGGGTTTACAGGGGTAAACGTTATTTTTTCTTAATTCTGCTCTTAAATATGGATTATGGGTACTCGATAGAACCGCCTCGATGATGCAGTTCTAACGTGCACCCAAAATCTTATTTTAGCATAAATAAGACAAAATTACAACTTTTATGTTACGTTCCAAGTTTCTTAGAAACAATATAAAATCAATCGGGCCTCGGTGGCTTTGTGGTTAAGAGCGCTGACTCTTATTCATTAAATCTCTCACCGCTGTGGTTCGAGCCTGGCTAGGGTCACATGTGACCTTTGCAACGGATGGTCAAGTGCTTTTTCTTCGGGAACTCCGGTTTTCGCCCACCTCTGATTAACGATCGGCTCGATATGAGTGAAATAATCTTGAAAGGCACGTAAAACCAAAACAAAACAAAAAAAATAAAATCAATATCCGTACATTTACAGGAAGCTTGCCCGATCTGCTGTATGTCCCTGATGAGTCAAAAACCTATGCCGATCAAGGTTGCTTTTCCACGAGAAAGCTCTTAAACAAACTTCACACTCGTAATCCTTTATAATACTGTGTGTGCGTCGATGCGATTTCAGATTCCAGTTTCGGTTGAAACGTTTGCCACAAAAATCACATTCGTATTTCTTTTGTTTCTCATCAGTGACGTGTCTTGAAGAAAAAATACTGACACCCTTTCTCACTGCATACAGTTGTTCATCTGAAAAAAAATACGGCTTGAGTTTACATTGGCATGCAAGGAGGAACTATCAAAGCACTGACAGTACTGGTGGGTCGATTGTCTCTGAGTGTAGACTAGGAACGGGGACTTAGACTGGTTCCGTTAACCCTTAAGTTCGTGTAGTGTAAGCAGACAGTGTAAACCCTGATCAGACATAATGCGGCGTCTGATCTAGGTCTACAATGTTTGCCAAGCCTGGTCCACGATTCCAGTCCAGGTTCTGCAGATAACTCTTTGACGCAACACACTGACCTCACTGCGATAAAATTAACGCTGCTATTTTCTATAAACAAGTTAACTGGATTTCTTACAATTCGGTGATAGTCACGTGAAATTCATCATTCCCGGCAGACATACGCCGCAAAGGGCACCGACGTAGATGTGACGTTGAATAAGTCATGGCGTTGTCCCGACGTTGATGTGACGTCACAAGTACGTCATGTGCCTGCTGGGATTGACGCTTACCCAGCTTTATACATTTGGACCGACTGATAAACAATCGACCCAGAAATAATTTTCTCCCTAATTGCAAGCATATTCTTTCTATTTCAGAGTGGCTTTTGTAATGGAGCAGGAGAAAAATTATTTGAACAATCTTGGTAGAGGTCCAATAGATGAAGCTTCACACCAAATATCAAAGACCTGGGCCTTGCGGTTTCAGAGAAGAAGATTTTTTAGATTTTTCCTATAAAAGTCAATGTAAAACAAAAGGGCCCCACGTCATGGGGCATTTTGGGCGAACGGGCTATACTTGAAACAATCTTGTTAGAGATCCACTAGATGAAGGTACACAGTAAATATCAAAGACCTGGGCCGTGTGGTTTCAGAGGAGAATATTTTTTAAGATTTTTTTCCTATATAAGTCAATGTAAAACTAAAGGGCCCGTGGCGGCGGCATTTTTGGCCCCAGGGGTATGATTTGAACATTCTTGATAGAGGTTCACAAGACGAAGTTTCATACCAAATATCAAATACCTTAGCCCTCTGGTTTTAGACAAGAAGACGTTTAAAGGTTTTCCCTATATAAGTCAATGAAGAACAAAAGGGCACCGGGGCGGCTGCGTTTTTGCCCCTAGGGCCATAATTTGAACAATCTTGGTAGAGGTCCAATAGATGAAGCTAGACACCATATTTCAAAGACATGGGCCTTGCGGTTTCAGAGGAGAAGATGTTTTTTTTAGCTTTTTCCTATATAAGTCAATGTAAAACCAAGGGGCCCCGGGGCGGGGGCATTTTTGGCCTCAGGGCTACAATTTGAACAATAGAGGGCCACAAGACGAAACTTCATACCAAATATCAAACACCTGAGCCTTCTGGTTTCAGACAAGAAGATTTTTAAAGCTTTTCCCTATGTAAGGGCCCCGGGACGGAAGTATTTTTGGCCCCTGGACTATAATGTGAACTATCTTGGTGGATGAAGCTGCACACCAAATATCTAAGGCCTGGGCCTTGCGGTTTCAGAGTAGAAGATTTTTTAAGTTTTCATTAAAAAATCTGTTTTTAGCTCCCGTGACCTTGATGTGCAACGGACCGGAACCATTTGAACAACTTTGAAAGAGGACCACCTAAGGATCATTCCTATGAAGTTTGGTCAAAATCCGATCAGTGGTTTAGGAGATGTCATTTGAAGAAATTGTTTACGCACGCACGGACGAAAAGTGATCCCAAAAGCTCACCTCGTAATTGCATGACAGGTGAGCTAAAATGAGTGTATAGTTTCTATTTCCGGTGAGTATATTACATTCTAAATGACCTTGCATTGTGAATTACGTCTAATTGGATAACGTCAAAAATTTGCGACATTATATTCTGCGATATACTGTCGGAAAAATGATCAGGAACCGATACAATTACCCCACCCCCAACTAACCCCCATCCAAGACAACAAAGAGAAAGAAACACGAACATAAAATAACTTTGTGGCAACAATCATCGCCTAAAAGTTGGTTATTGATCACCACGTAATGTTGATTTCCATTGGCTTGCATTTTGTTTTACGCAGCTCACATACATGTAGTCTGCCGCTCTGTGCAAATAGCACAATCTTTAACACAATAACCGGATAATTGCATAACAATGGAAAAGTAAATCGTTTGTTTTACGGTCCCAAGTTGAGTTTTACGCCTCTCAGTAAAACGAAAGGTCCTTTCCGGCCGTAAAATAGAAGTGGAGGCATTGAAACGCAGATTTACCTCCCTAAATGACATTTTTCGATACATTTATTCCTGGCGGCCCCCGCCCATCGGGGCTTGAAGAAATATATGGGCTGCATGATGCTTCCACGCGGAGCTGAAACCGACCCGCACACGAGTACTGGTAAACCTCTTAGAGGATCTAAGCCTGCCCAGGTAAAGCGAGCCCGTCCATGCTTATAAACCCTATTGGTTTCATTGGACGACAGGGCTTGAGATGTCATTTCATCTCAGTATCGGGTAAAAGTCCCACAAAATTTGAATTCACGTCTCCAAAATGACCTTTACAGTGTTGACGGGGACGTTAAACATCAAATCAAACAAACAAAATACAGTTATTCCCTAAATCTTAATCACTTACACTCACCGGTACACATGTTTTGCATAAGTGTCAATATTGTAACATCACGTAAACATGTCCGTGCAATAAATTTTCTTCTTAAGGGGAATGGGAACACCTTCAGGGGAGGTAACTCCTACAAATGTATTTTTGTCTCCCATGTCAATAGGGGGTTAACTCTTAACGGAAAGAGTTTCCTTAAAGAGTTAACCCCTTTTTCTTAGGATAGAGCTTATAGAAAAGCGAACAGGAAGTTCCAAAAGTTATCTCCCTTTGAAAAAATCGCGGAAAAATCTGCCAGGTGTTCCCAGTCCCTTTAAATCCACTTTATACGGAGAACAGTGGGGTTATCAAAGATATACAGTAAATTTCCTATATTAAGACCAACTTTTGGGCTGTTCAAAAGTGGTCTTTATTCGGAGACACTGGTTTTAGAAAACGCAAAGAAAGAATAAATGAAATCTTCTCAATAAGATTTTTTACAAGCAGATTTAGTCACTATTTAAGGTGGTCTTTAAAAGAGGTACAGGCCTCCTAGTGGCCCACTTTGAAAATATAGGTTTTTATATAGGTTCTTCTTACTCAAAATATAGGTTATTTACAGGTTTTTCAATAAAAATACAGGTTAAAAAAAAAGAGTTCCCAAACTTACATAAAGATTTAAAACTGAAGAAAAAATATTTGATGAATTTGTGTGCCACAATGACTGAGATAAAGTTGTTCTAAATTTTACAAAGTCCGAGCGAGCAAAGCGAGCGAGGAAAAACATTACAATTTCTTGACAGTTTTCATCACTTTTTATGGGACTAAAAGGTAAAAAATAGTAGTGCATTTTGAAGAAAAGTTAGGGTTGAGTCGCAAGAAGGTTCAAAAAGTGAAAAATATAGATTTTTTTCATGAAAATACAGGCTTTTTATAGGTTTTATGAACAAAATAAAGGTTTTATAGGTTTAGCACAAAATTATAGGGTATTATAGGTTTTATAGGTTTGGCTAGGAGGCCTGAAGGTATTTTCCTGCACATTATTCTCCTTATTTTAGTGCAAATGTAGATTTGGGGAACTAGCTGGCGCCCACAGCAGAAATAAGGAGAATCGTCCAAAAGTTCTCATAACAAAGATGTAATTTTTAAGGAATGAAAGGAAAGCATCAATCACATTGGTGTGCCATCTCCGAGTTTTCAACAATACTTAACTATGACGTAACCCACGCCATACCACGATCGTATAGTTTTACATTATGAATGTTAGTACTTCGCAAATAAATAAAGTCAAAAACTTCTGTTTTTTTTTTCTTTTATTTTCTGACCAAGTAAAATTGTCTTTTTAATTATTAATGTTAATCGAAAGCATTTTAGTCAAATAGAAGTTCGAATAAAATCGAAAGCTTTTGAGACAGGCAGATCTAGATCTAGCCCCTATATGCACACTGAACACCAGCAAGAACCCGACTGCTACATAACTGAAAACCTGACTGAACGGGACATTTTATATACTCACCGGAAATAGAAACTATACACTCATTTTTCAAATTTAAATTGTCACTAGCGAAACATTTTAATGAAATTTGAATTCCAATTATATAAATTATCATCAGTGGCATGTCTGATTTATCGAATAAAATGTTTAATGATAGCTACGATTTAACGGATAGAGCCACAGGTTCGAAGCAAGGGTCCAAATCTTGCTGTTAAAGTTTCCATTGAATCAAACATTTTGTGGCGCGAATGTGATTCCCATTTTTACCAGTTATTACGCATCATCTAACGTTGGGAATACTGTTTACAAAATGAAAATTTTCACAATGGTTGGAATGTTATCGACGTTAAAATATTGGACCAAACCACCGGAAGTGAGCGAAAAGTATGGCATTTCTGATTGCGGTTTTTGTTTTTATCAACATTTAAGGCACCGCTGAAGATGGTAAAACGATTGAAGGCAATTTTGGGTCGATTTTTGGCTTGAAACATTATTTTGAAAATTTCGCTGAAAAAATCAGTTTTTGAGATTTCAATAAAATGTTTGTTTCTCGGTAATTTTTAGATGTTATGTTTTTTTTTATTCCTTGCTTTTCACTTGCTACCTATTCGCAAAAATGTTGAAGTCGAAATTCGATTACAAACAGATTTTGTGAAAAATGCACTTTTTTACTTTTTCCCCAAAAAGTTTTATTTTGAACACCAGATTTTCTTTAAATTGTTACAGGATTCATGTCGATACTTAATTAACTGAATTATGTCAGGCGAGACAATTGAAAAGTATATAGTTTCTATTTCCGGTCAGTATATGTTTCAGAGCATTCCACAAACTTTTGTTCTCACGTTAACACAGTTTATGTTTATACCAAATATCTATCATTAATAAGTATTTCAACATCCGCTGGTCACCTGTACCCACACGTGTAGGGTACTATGTACTTAAACAATGGTCAAAATGCCCACAAGATTGGCATAAACTGAAACATGCACCCATATGATTGACGTTTTGTAGATTTTTAGCTTTTGTGTAAGCTTGCACTTGCTTTTCCGTCAATGAATAGCAGCACATGTTATCTACGTAATGTATATATAACTGAAAGGCAAAATCGAAATGTCAATGGTTTTTAACAGACTCCAATACTAATATCTCTATGTATAATGTGGCTTTCAAGTACATACTGCGTTCCTACAAATTATGGATAATAATATACGCATGTTGAAAGGTAACACGTTTCAATTTCTAACTGTAAAAGCTAATAAATGTTTCACAGCCCAATCAACATAATCCTAAATACATTTATTACCCATTCAACAGCCTGTTGGTCATATGAAGTTCTTACTACTCAACAACGTTATTTCAACTATTCATGTAACATGTAGGCCCCCGCCCATTGGGGCTTGAAGAACTAGACAAAAGTGCCCAGTGGGCACGTATACCCCCGGCCAGTGCCATCACCTCAGCTGAAACAAGAATTACAAAGGGAAATAACTCTAAAAGGCCTGACCCCTTGGCCCTTATTTTCTTTCCCACAATACAACTAGTCATACTGATCATGTATGCAAAATTTCAAGTTTCTATGTACAGTAGTTATTGAGAAATCTTTGACACAAAATAAAAATATACACTATTAAACAGCAAGAACTACAAAGGGAAATAACTCTAAAAGGCCTGACCCCTTGGCCCTTATTTTCTTTCCCACAATACAAGTAGTCATACTGATCATGTGTGCAAAATTTCAAGTTTCTATGTGGAGCAGTTCCGGAGATATCTTTGACACAAAATAATTGGCCAGTGCCATCACCTCAGCTGAAACAAGAACTACAAAGAGAAATAACTCTAAAAGGCCTGACCCCTTGGTCCTTATTTTCTTTCCTACAATACAACTAGTCATACTGATCATGTATGCAAAATTTCAAGTTTCTACGTACAGTAGTTATTGAGAAATCTTTGACACAAAATAAAAATATACACTATTAAACAGCAAGAACTACAAAGGGAAATAACTCTAAAAGGCCTGACCCCTTGGCCCTTATTTTCTTTCCCACAATACAAGTAGTCATACTTATCATGTGTGCAAAATTTCAAGTTTCTATGTGAAGCAGTTCCTGAGATATCTTTGACACAAAATAATTGGCCAGTGCCATCACCTCAGCTGAAACAAGAACTACAAAGGGAAATAACTCTAAAAGGCCTGACCCCTTGGCCCTTATTTTCTTTCCCACAATACAACTAGTCATACTGATCATGTTTGCAAAATTTCAAGTTTCTATGTACAGTAGTTATTGAGAAATCTTTAACACAAAATAAAAATATACACTATTAAACAGCAAGAACTACAAAGGGAAATAACTCTAAAAGGCCTGACCCCTTGGCCCATATTTTCTTTCCCACAATACAAGTAGTCATACTGATCATGTGTGCAAAATTTCAAGTTTCTATTTGAAGCAGTTCCTGAGATATCTTTGACACAAAATAATTGGCCAGTGCCATCACCTCAGCTGAAACAAGAACTACAAAGGGAAATAACTCTAAAAGGCCTGACCCCTTGGCCCTTATTTTCTTTCCCACAATACAACTAGTCATACTGATCATGTTTGCAAAATTTCAAGTTTTTATGTACAGTAGTTATTGAGAAATCTTTGACACAAAATAAAAATATACACTATTAAACAGCAAGAACTACAAAGGGAAATAACTCTAAAAGGCCTGACCCCATGGCCCTTATTTTCTTTCCCACAATACAACTAGTCATACTGATCATGTTTGCAAAATTTCAAGTTTCTATGTACAGTAGTTATTGAGAAATCTTTGACACAAAATAAAAATATACACTATTAAACAGCAAGAACTACAAAGGGAAATAACTCTAAAAGGCCTGACCCCTTGGCCCTTATTTTCTTTCCCACAATACAAGAAGTCATACTGATCATGTGTGCAAAATTTCAAGTTTCTATGACACAAAATAATTGGCCAGTGCCAACACCTCAGCTGAAACAAGAACTACAAAGGGAAATAACTCTAAAAGGCCTGACCCCTTGGCCCTTATTTTCTTTCCCACAATACAACTAGTCATACTGATCATGTTTGCAAAATTTCAAGTTTCTATGTACAGTAGTTATTGAGAAATCTTTGACACAAAATAAAAATATACACTATTAAACAGCAAGAACTACAAAGGGAAATAACTCTAAAAGGCCTGACCCCTTGGCCCTTATTTTCTTTCCCACAATACAAGCAGTCATACTGATCATGTGTGCAAAATTTCAAGTTTCTATGTGAAGCAGTTCCTGAGATATCTTTGACACAAAATAATTGTTTACGGACAGACAGACAGACAGACGGAAAAGACAAAAACTATATACCCCCATTGCATACTTCGTATGCCGGGGGTATAAATATATGGGCTGCATGATGCTTCCACACAGAGCTGAAAGCGACCCGCAAACGAGTGCTGGTAAACCGCTTAGAGGATCTAAGCCTGCCAAGGCAAAGCGGTGCGAGTCGGCCCGTAGATGCTTATAAACCCTATTGGTTTCATTGGGCAGCAAGGCGTGATGTCATTTCATCTCAATGTCGGGTAAAAGTCCCAACGTCTCCAAAATGACCTTTACAGTGTTGACGGGGACCTTAAACCTTAAATCAAACAAAACAAACCATGTAACATGCTTGTGTAATAAACAAAACATCATTAACAATCTGTCAACACTATTTGGATCATCAAGATCACATGTCTATGTAACTACGTTACAGAAACCTATGGAAACACAGTACGTAAAGCACAGACACCATATTTTAAAGACGTGCATATGCAATCTAGATTACAATTATAGCAGTTATATAACACAAATGAATTTCATTGTTTCATATGAACAAGCATATGACCTTTAACACTCCCTTTTTGTGAAAATGCCCTCCCGCAAATGGGACAGCTGAAAGGTTTTATCCCCGAATGTGTTCGAGAATGGAGATCTAAATTCCACTTCTTTGGGAATACTTTGCCACATTCCCGACATACAAATCGCCGTCTCTGAGGCAAACTCTGATTAGGAAATTGTGGGGAATCTCTTAATCTGATGTTCGTATTGCCGTCGACAGAATGGAGACTGGTTGCTGAAAATAAAGCAAACAGTCTACATTGTATATTTAGTAAAATTCCTATATTCAGACCACCTACGGGACTGTTCAAAAGTGGTCTTTTCGGCCACTTTTGAACAGTACCAATTCCCAAAGGTGGTCTCAGAGGACGCCGTATGCGGTGCACACAGAGAAAGAATAACCGTAACCTTCTAAATAAGCTTTTAAACAGAATTAGACTTAATTTTAGGTGGTCTTAATAAAGTGTTCAAACTACCATCAGACTTATAACAAACATAACAATTTTATAGAACATTTCAGATCAACAGCCTAAATGAAATACTAACTGAAATCGCAGAGATGTTTCTGGAGAAATATTTGCTTGTTTGGAGTTCAAGGGTCCATTCAATCGTCATTTAGGTCATATCGAGTTTACCTAACCGCATTTTTTGTGCAGGCCATGAAAAGATGTACACTCCATATTTTCCTGCTCTGTGGTGTAGTCCATGCTTTAAAAGAATAACCCTATCATATTTATATATAAGCGGTTAACCAGTTCAGTGCCAGTCATAGGTCATGCCGTTCAGGCCGACTATTGAGAATTAAACCATTGTATACGGGTGAGCTTCTCCCGTGCTATATGTTTGGCAAGTTCATTTGTCATTTCAGCGGTTTCAGGCCTATTCTGTTTCGTTTTTATTCCTTTTTTGACAGAACCGCTGTTAGTAAACAGTGCAGACCATGATCAGGCGCCGTAGTACGCGAATGCGACGTCTGATCAGGGCCTGCGCTGTTTGCCAGGCTACCCTTTCAGGGGTTAAAACGGGTTAAGTGTGAAAATCGGGCTCTGCAAGAAATTTAAAAATTGCGGACTGTTGTTTTATCTGATTCAACCGTTATATGATTTATCAAGAATATAGCATTCTCAATTGCGGACTGTTGTTTCATCTGATTCAACCGTTAAATGATTTATCAAGAATATAGCATTCTCAATAACGGACTGTTGTTTTATCTGATTCAACCGTTATATGATTTATCAAGAATATAGCATTCTCAATAACGGACTGTTGTTTTATCTGATTCAACCGTTACATGATTTATCAAGAATATAGCATTCTCAATAACGGACTGTTGTTTTATCTGATTCAACCGTTATATGATTTATCAAGAATATAACATTCTCAATTGCGGACTGTTGTTTTATCTGATTCAACCGTTAAATGATTTATCAAGAATATAGCATTCTCAATTGCGGACTGTTGTTTTATCTGATTCAATCGTTATATGATGTGTCAAAACTATAACATTCTCAATTTTTGAGCTACAATGGGCTTTACCCACTCATCTTTGTCACCAGGCACAAAACTCAACAGAGCAAATACTGAGTTGACAGATTTCAGCTCATCAGAGCACATGCGTTTGTCCTTATACCGGTACATTGATTGATTACCCCTTCCGGGTCATTTTGTGCCGTTTAACAGAGAAAGGGTGAAAAGAGATAGTAGGAGATGAAAGCAAGACATAGGGGAGAAAGAGGAAAATGAATGACAGTGTAGAAAGAGAAGAAACTAGAAAAAGTGTCCATAGGACACGGATGCCCCCGCAAATGTCATTCATGAAACGGTTTACTATATGGAACTAAATCGAGGGCAGATAATTCAAAAACCAAAAATGCAAAAGTTGTCTTCCTTGTTCATGACACATCGGCTCAGTGTGATGAATGCACATGTGAAGTTTTATGAATATATTCCATACGGTTTAGGAGTAATGGCCCGGACACGGTTTACTATATGGTACTAAGTCAAGGGCAGATAATTCAAAAACAAAAAAAATGCAAGAGTTGTCTTCCTTGTTCATGACAAATCGTCTCAGTGCGATAAATGCACCTGTGAAGTTTCATGAATATATTCCAAACGGTTTAGCAGTTATGGCCCAGACAAGGTTTACTATATGGTACTAAGTCAAGGGCAGATAATCCAAAAAACAGCAATGCAAGAGTTGTCTTTCTTGTTCATGACACATCGTCTCAGTGTGATGAATGCACACTGAAAAGTAACCATTTTGGAGATGTGAAAGCACTATGCCGCATGGGTGTGTTATCGTAATGCAGAAAAACAGACCAAACCGGGGTCTACATTCAACTTAATTAAACAAAGCAGAAATATTTGAAAATTGAGATTGGAATCACTGGATAGAAAACGAAGACAATCGATGTTTATTCTTGAGGTTCTCATAAAATTTGTTCTTCAGTCTGCAAGTCTGCTGACACTGCTACTTGTCCTCTATTTGATACTTTATTTTCGAAGAAACTTTTCTCTTAAAAATCATTGTATGATTACACACTCGTGCGACATAGTGTTTTTTTTCACGTCTCCAAAATGGCTACTTTTCCGATGAATACCCGAGATATTTCCTTATTCATACTCCAAACATAGGTTGTGGGTGCTGGTTAGAACCGCCTCATTAAGGCGGTTCAGACGAGTACCAACAAGCAAACACAGGATGAGGCGGTTCTAACGAGTTCCCACAACCTATGTCTTGGAGTAGAAATAAGAACAAGAGGGCCATGATGGCCCTGGATCGCTCACCTGATCCATAGGGTATCAAGTGGGCCCCTGGGAGAGCCATTATTGGCCCCGGGCTATAATATGATTAATCTTGGTAGTGGTCTAAAAGGTGAAGCTTCATACCAAATATCAAAGAATGGAGAATTCTGGTTTCAGACAAGATTTTTAAAGGTTTTCCTTATATAAGTCTACATAAAACTTGGGGTCCCCGGGGCGGGCCATTTTTGCCACCAGGGCTATAATTTGAACCATCTTGGTAGCTTCATACCAAATATCAAAGACCTTGGCCGTCTGCTTTCAGACGAGAAGATTTTCAAAGGTTTTCATTGCCTTGACTTCTATTTCCTAGGGCTATAATTAGAACAATTTATATGAAGCTTCACACCAAATATCAAAGACCTGGGCCTTGCCGTTTCAGAGTAGAAGATTTTTTTTTAATTTCCGTATATAAGTCAATCTAAAAACGAAGGGCCCTGGGGTGGGGGCATTTTTGACCCAAGGGCTATGATTTGAAAAATGTTGGTGGAAGCCCACTAGATGAAGCTACACACCAAATTTCAAAGAACTGGGCCATCCAGTTTTGGAGAAGAAGCTTTTTAATGACTTTCCCTGTATAAGCCAATGTAAAACCAAAGGGCCTGCTGGTGGGGGCATTTTTTGCCCTAGGCCTATAATTTGAACAATCTTGATAGAGGTCCACTAGATGAAGCTTCACATCAAATATGAAAGAACTGGGCCTTGCGGTTTCAGAGAAGATTTTTAAAAATTATCCCTGTATAAGTCTATGTAAAACCAAAGGCCCCGGGGCGGGGGCATTTTTGGCCCCAGGGCTATAATTTGAACAATCTTGGTAGAGGTCCACTAGATGAAGCTTCATACCAAATATTAAAGACCTGGGCCTTGTGGTTTCAGAGTAGAAGATTTTTAAATATTTTCCCTATATAAGCCAATGTAAAACCAAAGGGCCCTGGGGCGAGGGCATTTTTGGCCCTAGGACTATAATTTGAACAATCTTGATAGAGGTCCACTAGATCAAGCTTCACACCAAATATCAAAGACTTGGACCTTGCGGTTTCAGAGAAGAAGATTTTTAAAGATTTTCCCTATATAAGCCTTTGTAAAACCAAAGGCCCTCGGGGCGGGGGCATTTTTGGAACCAGGGCTATAATTTGAATAATCTTGGTAGAGGTCCCCTAGATGAAGCTTCAAACCAAATATCAAAGAACTGGGCCTTGCGGTTTCAGAGAAGAAGATTTTTAAAAAGTATCCCTGTATAAGTCTTTGTAAAACCAAAGGCCCCCGGGGCGGGGGCATCTTTGGCCCCAGGGCTATAATTTGAACAATCTTGGTAGAGGTCCACTAGATGAAACTTCATACCAAATATTAAAGACCCGGGCCTTGTGGTTTCAGAGTAGAAGATTTTTAAATATTTTTCCTATATAAGCCTTTGTAAAACCAAAGGGCCCTGGGGCGAGGGCATTTTTGGCCGTAGGGCTATAATTTGAACAATCTTGATAGAGGTTCACTAGATGAAGCTTCACACCAAATATCAAAGACTTGGGCCTTGCGGTTTCAGAGAAGAAGATTTTTAAAGATTTTCCCTATATCAGCCTATGTAAAACCAAAGGCCCACAGGGCTGGGGCATTTTTGGCCCCAGGGCTATAATTTGAACAATCTTGGTAGAGGTCCACTAGATGAAGCTTCAAACTAAATATCAAAGACCTGGGCCTTGTGGTTTCAGAGAAGATTTTTAAAGATTTTCCCTATATACGCCTATGTAAAACCAAAGGCCCTCGGGGCAGGGGCATTTTTGGCCCCTGGGCGATAATTTGAACAATCTTGATAGAGGTCCACTAGATGAAGCTTCACACCAAATATCAAAGACTTGGGCCTTGCGGTTTCAGAGAAGAAGATTTTTAAAGATTTTCCCTATATAAGCCTATGTAAAACCAAAGGCCCCTGGGGCGGGGGCATTTTTGGCCCCAGGGCTATAATTTGAACAATCTTGGTAGAGGTCCACTAGATGAAGCTTCATACCAAATATCAAAGACCTGGGCCTTGCGGTTTTAGAGAAGATTTTTAAAGTTTTCAGTAAAAAAAATCTATTTTTAGCTCCTGTGACCTAGATGTGCAACAGACCGGAACCATTTGAACAATTTTGAAAGGGTACCACCTAAGGATCATTCCTGTGAAGTTTGGTCAAAATCCGATCAGTGGTTTAGGAGGAGATGTTGTTTGAAGTAAAAGTTTACGGACGCACGCACGGACGCACGCACGCACGACGGACAAAAAGTGATCCCAAAAGCTCACCTTGTCACTACGTGACAGGTGAGCTAAAAATAATGTAAACCCTGTAAAGCCCAGTTGTCAATAACTTACGTATTTGCAAACGTTAGTCATATTTTAGCACAAACACTAGCATATTGCCATATAAATGAGACTCACACGATTAATCGGATAATCGATCGATACATTCCACAAAAATGATTATCGTTCTTGATTTGCTTGTAATCGATTATTTGGTAAGTACACTTTACAACCCAAAGTTGTGTCTAAAATAGCTGGATGGGTGGCAAACAGTACAGACCCTGATGAGACGCCACATTCTGCGGCGTCTCACTTGGGCCTACACTGTTTGTTCGGGCCTGTCTGTTCAAATTCATATGGTAAAGTACAACATATGGTAGGAGTCATGCCGAGAGAAAAAGCCAGACAGGTAAAATTATGACCGAATCTTCAGCGACTACTAATCGATTATCAATCGCAATGGCATGACTGATAATCCATCATCTTTTCTGCTCCGACTAGCCAGCTCATGATATAAATGATTGAAATAAAATTGAAGGCAACGACCTGGAATCGATACAGTCATCTTTACACACTTTCATCCAAGACGCCAACCATTCGGGAATAGTGGCATAAAACAACAAAACGTCATCATTAAAACGTATGTAGAACGACCCCGCCCATCGGGGCTTGATAAAATAGATGGGCCACATGATGCCTACACGCAGAGCTGAAACCGACCGCACACAACTGTTTTTGTTTCATTTGAGGTTTAACGTCCCCGTCAACACAGTATAGGTCATTTTTGAGACGTTGCTTCCAATTTTGTGGGACTTTTACCCGACATTGAGATGAAACATCTCAAGCCCTGTCGCCAAATGAAACCAATAGGATTTATATGCATGGACGGTCCGACTTGCACTGCGGTTCTTCTTCAGGCTAATCCTCGAAGCGGTTTACCAGTTATCATATGCAGGCGGTTTCAGCTCTGCGTGGAAGCATCATGCAGCCCATCTATTTCTTCAAGCCCAGATGGGCAGGAGCAGGAAATCAAACAAACAAACAAAATTAGGGTGAAAGTTATGGTGGTCACAATAAATTACAAAGTCAGTGCACCATGAAATGTAGGTCAAGGTCAGATAGTGATGCTTACATTGAAGTTGCTATTCCTAGATGCAAGCTTGTACCAGGTATCATTAATGACGCTCTTACAGATCTTGAGAAATGGACTGTTACATTAGGGTGAAAGTTCGGGTTGTCGCAAATGTTGACGGCTTGATGAACGAATGGACGGACGAAGGGACAGTAAACTGGACACCTATATCGCGCCATGCTTAAAGCAGGCGCGATAACAATGTAGGTAATCAGTATGGGTATTCAATGAGGCGG
Source organism: Lucinisca nassula (assembly GCA_963580285.1). Lineage (NCBI taxonomy): Eukaryota > Metazoa > Mollusca > Bivalvia > Lucinida > Lucinidae > Lucinisca > Lucinisca nassula. Next base: position 15,637,774 of record OY757020.1, on the reverse strand, counting down.
TTTTCGTAAGTTCCCACAATATACGTTATCAGCAGAAATTTGTTCTGGCTTTACGGCTCTTGCAAGATTGTATCCCTCATATCGAGTCGATGGTTAATCAGTTGGCAAAAACGAGTATCCGGAGAACAACCATCTGACCGACGGCCACATAAGACCCGAGCCACGCTCGAACCCACAGCGATGACAGACCTAATGATTAAGAGTCAGCGCTCTTATCTAGGTCAAGGACAAGAGGCGCAATGGGTACAATGCTCACCTGAGTCAATTGCTGTGGATGTAGGTATTGCATGAAATGAACTGCAATAAACAGAGGAAAACAAAACTGGTATGTTCACGTTAATTAGGCTGTTTTCGAAGTGGATGCTTAAGCAATTTGTCTTCAAATGGCCCAATGGCGTTATAGGAGAAAGAAAAAAAAATATCTTAACTTTTACTCTTTTTTATGTTTTTATTTATTTTTTCTGACACAAAAACAAATACATATATTTCTTACTAATAAATATAGGTTTTTATTAGTTACCCATATATTTATTGCAATGTAACACCCTGACATGATAAAGCTATGCATTATCAGGACGGTGACAGGACATCTCGGCCCCTAACAAACTCGGCCCCTGACAAACTCGGCCCCTAGAAAACTCGGCCCCTACAAACTCGGCCCTGACAAACTAGGCCCCCAAAATTAGAATATGTTTATATTAATGTTGGAATTGACTTATTATCAAGCTATTACACATATTTTAATGTACATATGCCTAATTATTTTCATTTTTGGCAATTTTTCCAATATATTTGAATAGGCGAGTTTTCTTAATGAGCCATCTGATCAGGATCTAAACTGTTTGCCATTGTTTGATAGTCTTAGCGAAGGAGGTAGTTCTAACAAAACCCACAAACTGTTTTGATGTTGATACAATATACATAATCTAAACCGAAGTTAACCCCAGTTTTACAGGGCATGATTATACAGGCATGATTTCATGATGATATACTGTGCTAGCAACGCTTTGAAAGTGTACTGGATGGAAATCAATGTGCTAAAAAGTTTTCTACCGACTCTGTATCAACCTACAAGCACGCAAAATGTTGTGTCAGTTTTATTCAATGTCGAAACTATTCCATTGTTGTGTACGCACTATGCTGATATGTTTACATGAAACATGTGCATTGTTTGTTTTGTCTTACATGTGCTGCATTTAAGAGATGAATTTTATTTTTCTGCTGTTCATGAAAGTATGAAAGCAGCAGTTCGCCTACAAAGAAACTTGACCTTAAGGGGGTTCATGTAAACCTTGCTAGCCATGTCGAACTTACTGCAGTTGGTTAAAGTTAATACATGGATTTATATAGGAACTTGATAATTATTTCCCCATAAAATAACAACTAATAAAAATATCTTTTCTGTGCCAGCGGCTCATGATTTTTCATTCTTTTTTTTTAATATTCACAATGAACTTTTATGAACAACATTTTGGTCCTTTTTACATATATTTGGAAGCACACTCTAAATGTATGGTTTGTTTGTTTGTTTTGTTTAATTGGAGGTTTAACGTCCCCGTCAATACTGCAAAGGTCGTTTTGGAGACGTTGCTACCAAGTTTGTGGGACCTTTAACCCAACATTGAGATGAAATGACATCTCAAGCCCTCCCGCCCAATGACACCAATAGGGTTTATAAGCATGTACGGGCCGACTCGCACTGCTTTGCCTGGGCAGGCTTAGATCCTCTAAGCGGTTTACCAGTACTCGTGTGCGGGTCGGTTTCAGCTCTGCGAGGAAGCATCATGCAGCCCATCTATTTCTTCAAGCCTCGATGGGCGGGGGCGAAATTAATGCATAGAATATATAGTAAAACTACTGAATGAAGCGACAAAAACTGATGAATTTATTTTCATAAATTTTTTTGTAAATTGTTATTTCTTTTCTGTGCCAGGAAATTTATTGTGAACATGTCCATAAAAATTTTGTAAAATAAAAATGAAAATAATTTGGTCCTTTTTGAAAATGAAATACACTACCCACTTTTTTTCTATTTTTCTTTTTCTTTGGATCAGATGTCACCCAGGTAACCTTGGCTAGGTAGTTAAGGCTTTGAGGAGATAACCATTTATTTTCTGTCTTGTACGCGTTAATACCCTTGATTATCAGCACAGCTGAGAAAGGTCGTGTCCGTATAAGTCCGGTATGGCTATGCTGTCATTCATACTTTCATGAACGGCAGAAAAATTAAGTTTCTTTCTTAAAACTGGGGTATACAGGGGTAAACATTATTTTTCTTATATCTGCTCAAAACAGATTGTGAGTACTCGATAGTAGCATCGAGGCGGTCCTATCGAGCCCTCGTAATCTATGTTTCGAGCAAAAATAAGAAACATATCACAAAAATTCATCTTCAAATTTCCGTTTCTGGCCAAACAATTGATAATGTATTTGTATAGGAGTGTATTCGTAATGAACATCGACAACGCACAATCAGATCGTGGAGAACTATGTACATCATGAACTATATTGTTTTCTATAGGTTTACATTTGTTTTTACACGGGAAATGTAAATATCACAAAAACACGCCTATTCTAAAACATTGACATTACGAAAACACGCCTATACAAATACACTGTTAACTTTACTGCCGAAAAACGAACATTTTAAAATGAACAATTGTGATATTTTTTTCTTATTTCTGCTCAAAATATAGATTTTGGGGACTTATAGATTGGTGGGACTCTTTAGAACCGCTTCGAGGCGGTTCTAACGAACCGCTTCGAGGCGGTTCTAACGAGTACCCACAATCTATATTTTATAGCAGAATTTGGAAAAATAAGGTTTACCCTTGTAAACCCCAGTTCAAGGGGGTCAACATTATATAGACGTGTTTTCGTGATGATTTTTCACCCCCCAAACATGAAAATTTTCAGATGAAACATAAACATATTTTTCTTATTTCTGCTATAAACATAGATTGTGGCTACTCGCTAGAACCCATTGACAAGGCGATTCTAACAAGTACCAAAAATCTATGTTTTTGAGCAAACAGATTGCATCGGCGACGCGGTTCTTACAAGAACCAACAATCTATGTTTTTGAGAAGAAGAAATAAAAAATAATATAAACCCTTGTAAAGCCAAGTTTTTCTGTATAAAAGTGTGGTTGCAGGTGGTCAAAATTATATAGGCATGTTTTCGTGATGTCGCTTAATTGTAATACCGTCCCAATTACAGCATCGGTTTCCGCGATCTTTTATCGTGGATAAGGTTTCGTATTAAAAACGATAAATTTGCTCAAACTTTCTGTGAAACTATCTATCCACATTCCAAATTGATTATCGGAAACAAAAACATAGTATTTTAGGACCTAAATGCTGCTAGGGACTGAGTTTTTAGGGACGGAGTTGAATGGGGGCCGAGTTTGCTAGGGGCCGAGTTTGCCAGGGGCCGAGTTTGTTAGGGGCCGAGATGTCCATAAATCCTCAGGACAAATGAGCTTTATCAGGTCAAAGTGACATTGTACTTTTGTGAATGAATCGGACTGCTGGAAAATTGGCAGATGTTATTACTGGGAAAAATTAATTCACAAAATATCATCGGCGGTAAAGCTTACAATGTATTTGTATGGACGTGTTTTCTTAATGTCTAAGGACTGGTCGTAAATTGCCAATTTAAGGTGTCTACAAGGGGGATAACTGATAAATAGAGTAATAAATAGAATACCAGAATCGTGTCATTTGGTATCAAGTTTATCAGGCTCGGCTTCGAGAACGCATGTAGAATCTCTCGGCAAGCCTCCCAATTCTGCAAGCATTCTCGAAGCCTTGCCTGATAATAGAAGTGAAGGTAATAATCAGGAATCGACACAATTAACCATATCTCCTATCTGAGACACCGAAGGAAAGGAAACACAAAGACGAAACAACTAGACTCTACTGGAAACACAATAGCGGAAAGCCAAAAGGACAATTACTTTCCCACAAAATGGCCAATTGGCTATCCAGAAAAAAATATAAGCGATACACACACTCAAAATCCAAACCATCACAAAAAAGAATAAACCACGACAGCAGAACCGCATTGGAACTGTCAATGAAAAGAACTTGACTGGGGGGGGGGGGGTAAATTTTACTCTGCCGCAATCTTTGCTCTTACTTCCGTCGCGACTTTGACAAATAATTTGTTCAGTCCGCTTGAAGGCTTTTTAACTCATCGATGAACACACAGAGATAAAACAACGGTGATGATTGGACAGCAACGAACCACTGAGATGCTGGTCTATGAGCAAAAGACCAGAAATTCACCTTCGGTGAAGTTGATGTCGGACCTGCTCCCCACCTGCCCCACACACAAAAAAAAGTTTATTTTAGGCAGAAGAAATGAATATAGGGCTTTGAGAAGAATCCATAGCCTATATATGCGAGGTAAAAAAATGACTAAGTTCACAATGTACTAAAATGAACTAAAATGATCCAAAAATTATATCCAAAGCACACGAACATCCTCATATCATGGAGAAAATACATGCTAAGTTTCAAAATGATTAGTATAAAACTGTAAGAGGAGTTGCGATGACGAGGTACCTATCATATATCAATCGAAGTTTAACAACCACTAAGTTCACAATGTGGAAAAAAGTGACAAAAATTGATCCGAAGATTTAGTCCAGGCCACATGCTATGGCAAAAACACATGCAAAGTTTCAAAATGATTAGTATAAAACTGTAAGAGGAGTTGTGGTGACAAAGAGGTACATCCTGTATATCAATTGAAGGTTTAAAATGACTAAATTCACTTTGTGCAAAAAGTGGAAAAAAATTTCCAAGAATTATGTCCAAACCACATGCACATCTTCATACCATGGTGAAAGCAAATGCAAAGTTTCAAAATGATCGGTATAAAACAGTAAGAGAAGTTGCGATGACAAGAAGTATTTATCGTATATCAATTGAAGCTTAAAAATGACTATCGTATATCAATTGAAGCTTAAAAATGACTAAGATCACAATGCACAAATAGTGAAAACAATATTCTTAGAATTATGTCGAAACCGCATGCACATCCTCATACCATGGCAAAAGCACATGCAAAGTTTACAATGTGGAAAAAGTGATAAAAATTGATCCAAAGATAACGTCCAAACCACATGCACATCCTCATACCAAAAACACACACAAAGTTTCAAAATGAACGATATAAAACTGTAAGAGGAGTTGCGATGACAAGAGGTACCTATCATATATCAACTGAAGCTGAAAAATGACATCAACTGAAGCTTAAAAATGACTAAGCTCACAATGGACAAAAAAGTGAAAACAATATTATGAGAATTATGTCGAAACCACAAACACAACCTCATACCATGGCAAAAGCAAAAGCAAAGTTTCAAAATGATCGGTATAAAACTGTAAGAGGAGTTGTGATGACATGCGGTACCTATCGTATATCAACTGAAGCTTAAAAATCGCTAAGTTCACAATGTGCAAAAAGTGAAAAAAATAATCTGAGAATTATGTCGAAACCACATTCACATCCTCATACCATGGCAAAAGCACATGCAATTTTTCAAAATGATCAGTATAAAACTGCAAGAGGGGTTACGATGGCAAGAGGTACCTATCATGTATTAACGGGCCTCCGTGGCCTAGTGGATAAGAGCGCTGACTCTTAGTCATTAGGTCTCTCACCGCAGTAGGTTCGAGCCTCGCTCGGGCCACGTGTGAGACGCCAAGTTCTGCAACGGAAGGTCAGGTGGTTTTTCTCCGGGTACTCCGGTTTTCGCCCACCTCTGATGAACAATCGGCTCGATATGAGTGAAATAATCTTGAAAGGGCCGTAAAACCCAAACCAAAAAAAAAAAAAAAACCTATCATGTATCAATTGAAGGTTAAAAATGACAAAGTTCACAATATGCAACAAGAGGGCCCAGAGGGCCCTGGTTCGCTCACCTGATTCAAAGCATAACAAGTGGGCCCCGGGCAGAGTCAATTTTGGCCCCAGGGCTAAAATTTGAACAATCTTGGTAGAGGTCCACAAGATGAAGCTTCATATCTAATATGAAAGACCAGGGCTTTCTGGTTTCAGAAAAGAAGATTTTAAAGGTTTACCCTGCATATAGAAGTCTATGTAAAACAAGATTTTCCCTATATAAGTCTATGTAAAACCAAAGGGCCCCGGAGCGAGGGCATTTTTGGCCCCAGGGCTATAATTTGAACAATCTTGGTAGAGGTCCACTAGCTGAAGCTTCATAACAAATATCAAAGACCTAAGCCTTGTGTTTCAGAGAAGATGATTTTTAAAGATTTTCCCTATATAAGTCTATGTAAAACCAAAGGGCCACATGGCGGGGGCATTTTTGGTCTCAGGCCTATAATTTGAACAATCTTTATAGAGGTCCACTAGCTGAAGCGTCATAACAAATATCGAAGACCTAAGCCTTGTGGTTTCAGAGAAGAAGATTTTTCAAGATTTTCCCTATATAAGTCTATGTAAAACCAAAGGGCCCCGGAGCGGGGGCATTTTTGGCCCCAGGGCTATAATTTGAACAATCTTGGTAGAGGTCCACAAGATGAAGCTTCATACCAAATATCAAAGACCTGGGCCTTGCGGTTTCAGAGAAGAAGATTTTTCAAGATTTTCCCTATATAAGCCTATGTAAAACAAAAGGGCCCTGGTGCGGGGGCATTTTTGGCCCCAGCACTATAATTTGAACAATCTTGGTAGGGGTCTACTAGATGAAGCTTCATACCAAATATCAAAGACCTGGGCCTTGCGGTTTCAGAAAAGAAGATTTTTCAAGATTTTCCCTATATAAGCCCATGTAAAACCAAAGGGCCCCCGTGCAGGGGGCATTTTTAGCTCCTGCACTATAATTTGAAAAATCTTGGTAGGGGTCCACTAGATGAAGCTTCATACCAAATATCAAAGACCTGGGCCTTGCGGTTTCAGAGAAGAAGATTTTTAAAGATTTTCCCTATATAAGCCCATGTAAAACCAAAGGGCCCCCGTGCGGGGGCATTTTTTTGCTCCAGCACTATAATTTGAACAATCTTGGTAGGGGTCCACTAGATGAAGCTTCATACCAAATATCAAAGATCTGGGCCTTGCGGTTTCAGAGAAGAAGATTTTTAAAGATTTTCCCAATATGAGTCCATGGAAAACCAAAGGGCCCCCATGCGGGGGCATTTTTAGCTCCAGCACTATAATTTGAACAATCTTGGTAGGGGTCCACTAGATAAAGCTTCATACCAAATATCAAAGACCTGGGCCTTGCGGTTTCAGAGAAGAAGATTTTTCAAGATTTTCCCTATATAAGCCCATGTAAAACCAAAGGGCCCCCGTGCGGGGGCATTTTTTGCTCCAGCACTATAATTTGAACAATCTTGGTAGGGGTCCACTAGATGAAGCTTCATACCAAATATCAAAGATCTGGGCCTTGCGGTTTCAGAGAAGAAGATTTTTAAAGATTTTCCCCATATGAGTCCATGGAAAACCAAAGGGCCCCCATGCGGGGGCATTTTTGGCCCCAGCACTATAATTTGAACAATTTTGGTAGGGGTCCACTAGATGAAGCTTCATACCAAATATCAAAGACCTGGGCCTTGCGGTTTCAGAGAAGAAGATTTTTACAGATTTTCCCTATATAAGCCCATGTAAAACCAAAGGGCCCCCGTGCGGGGGCATTTTTAGCTTCAGCACTATAATTTGAACAATCTTGGTAGGGGTTCACTAGATAAAGCTTCATACCATATATCAAAGACCTGGGCCTTGCGGTTTCAGAGAAGAAGAGTTTTAAAGATTTTCCCTATATAAGTCCTTGTAAAACCAAAGGGCCCCCGTGCGGGGGCATTTTTGGCCCCAGCACTATAATTTGAACAATCTTGGTAGGGGTCTACTAGATGAAGCTTCATACCAAATATCAAAGACCTGGGCCTTGCGGTTTCAGAAAAGAAGATTTTTCAAGATTTTCCCTATATAAGCCCATGTAAAACCAAAGGGCCCCCGTGCAGGGGGCATTTTTAGCTCCTGCACTATAATTTGAAAAATCTTGGTAGGGGTCCACTAGATGAAGCTTCATACCAAATATCAAAGACCTGGGCCTTGCGGTTTCAGAGAAGAAGATTTTTAAAGATTTTCCCTATATAAGCCCATGTAAAACCAAAGGGCCCCCGTGCGGGGGCATTTTTTTGCTCCAGCACTATAATTTGAACAATCTTGGTAGGGGTCCACTAGATGAAGCTTCATACCAAATATCAAAGATCTGGGCCTTGCGGTTTCAGAGAAGAAGATTTTTAAAGATTTTCCCAATATGAGTCCATGGAAAACCAAAGGGCCCCCATGCGGGGGCATTTTTAGCTCCAGCACTATAATTTGAACAATCTTGGTAGGGGTCCACTAGATAAAGCTTCATACCAAATATCAAAGACCTGGGCCTTGCGGTTTCAGAGAAGAAGATTTTTCAAGATTTTCCCTATATAAGCCCATGTAAAACCAAAGGGCCCCCGTGCGGGGGCATTTTTTGCTCCAGCACTATAATTTGAACAATCTTGGTAGGGGTCCACTAGATGAAGCTTCATACCAAATATCAAAGATCTGGGCCTTGCGGTTTCAGAGAAGAAGATTTTTAAAGATTTTCCCCATATGAGTCCATGGAAAACCAAAGGGCCCCCATGCGGGGGCATTTTTGGCCCCAGCACTATAATTTGAACAATTTTGGTAGGGGTCCACTAGATGAAGCTTCATACCAAATATCAAAGACCTGGGCCTTGCGGTTTCAGAGAAGAAGATTTTTACAGATTTTCCCTATATAAGCCCATGTAAAACCAAAGGGCCCCCGTGCGGGGGCATTTTTAGCTTCAGCACTATAATTTGAACAATCTTGGTAGGGGTTCACTAGATAAAGCTTCATACCATATATATATCAAAGACCTGGGCCTTGCGGTTTCAGAGAAGAAGAGTTTTAAAGATTTTCCCTATATAAGTCCTTGTAAAACCAAAGGGCCCCCGTGCGGGGGCATTTTTGGCCCCAGCACTATAATTTGAACAATCATGGTAGGGGTCCACTAGATGAAGCTTCATACCGAATATCAAAGACCTGGGCCTTGCGGTTCCAGAGAAGAAGATTTTTCAAGATTTTCCCTATATAAGCCCATGTTAAACCAAAGGGCCCCCATGCTGGGGCATTTTTAGCTCCAGCACTATAATTTGAACAATCTTGGTAGGGGTCCACTAGATGAAGCTTCATACCAAATATCAAAGATCTGGGTCTTGCATTTTCAGAGAAGAAGATTTTTAAAGATTTTCCCTATATAAGCCCATGTAAAACCAAAGGGCCCCCTGTGCGGGGGCATTTTTGGCCCCAGCACTATAATTTGAACAATCTTGGTAGGGGTCCACTAGATGAAGCTTCATACCAAATATCAAAGACCTGGGCCTTGCTGTTTCAGAGAAGAAGATTTTTCAAGATTTTCCCTATATAAGCCCATGTAAAACCAAAGGGCCCCTGTGCGGGGGCATTTTTTGCTCCAGCACTATAATTTGAACAATCTTGGTAGGGGTCCACTAGATGAAGCTTCATACCAAATATCAAAGATCTGGGCCTTGCGGTTTCAGAGAAGAAGATTTTTAAAGATTTTCCCTATATGAGTCCGTGGAAAACCAAAGGGCCCCCATGCGGGGGCATTTTTGGCCCCAGCACTATAATTTGAACAATTTTGATAGGGGTCCACTAGATGAAGCTTCATACCAAATATCAAAGACCTGGGCCTTGCGGTTTCAGAGAAGAAGATTTTTAAAGATTTTCCCTATATAAGCCCATGTAAAACCAAAGGGCCCCCGTGCGGGGGCATTTTTAGCTTCAGCACTATAATTTGAACAATCTTGGTAGGGGTTCACTAGATAAAGCTTCATACCATATATCAAAGACCTGGGCCTTGCGGTTTCAGAGAAGAAGAGTTTTAAAGATTTTCCCTATATATGTCCTTGTAAAACCAAAGGGCCCCCGTGCGGGGGCATTTTTGGCCCCAGCACTATAATTTGAACAATCATGGTAGGGGTCCACTAGATGAAGCTTCATACCAAATATCAAAGACCTGGGCCTTGCGGTTCCAGAGAAGAAGATTTTTCAAGATTTTCCCTATATAAGCCCATGTTAAACCAAAGGGCCCCCATACGGGGGCATTTTTAGCTCCAGCACTATAATTTGAACAATCTTGGTAGGGGTCCACTAGATGAAGCTTCATACCAAATATCAAAGATCTGGGTCTTGCGGTTTCAGAGAAGGAGATTTTTAAAGATTTTCCCTATATAAGCCCATGTAAAGCCAAAGGGCCCCCTGTGCGGGGGTATTTTTGGCCCCAGCACTATAATTTGAACAATTTTGGTAGGGGTCCACTAGATGAAGCTTCATACCAAATATCAAAGACCTGGGCCTTGCGGTTTCAGAGAAGAAGATTTTTCAAGATTTTCCCTATATAAGCCTATGTAAAACAAAAGGGCCCTGGTGCGGGGGCATTTTTGGCCCCAGCACTATAATTTGAACAATCTAGGTAGGGGTCTACTAGATGAAGCTTCATACCAAATATCAAAGACCTGGGCCTTGCGGTTTCAGAAAAGAAGATTTTTCAAGATTTTCCCTATATAAGCCCATGTTAAACCAAAGGGCCCCCGTGCAGGGGGCATTTTTAGCTCCTGCACTATAATTTGAACAATCTTGGTAGGGGTCCACTAGATGAAGCTTCATACCAAATATCAAAGATCTGGGCCTTGCGGTTTCAGATAAGAAGATTTTTAAAGATTTTCCCCATATGAGTCCATGGAAAACCAAAGGGCCCCCATGCGGGGGCATTTTTAGCTCCAGCACTATAATTTGAACAATCTTGGTAGGGGTCCACTAGATAAAGCTTCATACCAAATATCAAAGACCTGGGCCTTGCGGTTTCAGAGAAGAAGATTTTTCAAGATTTTTCCTATATAAGCCCATGTAAAACCAAAGGGCCCCCGTGCGGGGGCATTTTTTGCTCCAGCACTATAATTTGAACAATCTTGGTAGGGGTCCACTAGATGAAGCTTCATACCAAATATCAAAGATCTGGGCCTTGCGGTTTCAGAGAAGAAGATTTTTAAAGATTTTCCCCATATGAGTCCATGGAAAACCAAAGGGCCCCCATGCGGGGGCATTTTTGGCCCCAGCACTATAATTTGAACAATTTTGGTAGGGGTCCACTAGATAAAGCTTCATACCAAATATCAAAGACCTGGGCCTTGCGGTTTCAGAGAAGAAGATTTTTAAAGATTTTCCCTATATAAGCCCATGTAAAACCAAAGGGCCCCCGTGCGGGGGCATTTTTAGCTTCAGCACTATAATTTGAACAATCTTGGTAGGGGTTCACTAGATAAAGCTTCATACCATATATCAAAGACCTGGGCCTTGCGGTTTCAGAGAAGAAGAGTTTTAAAGATTTTCCCTATATAAGTCCTTGTAAAACCAAAGGGCCCCCGTGCGGGAGCATTTTTGGCCCCAGCACTATAATTTGAACAATCATGGTAGGGGTCCACTAGATGAAGCTTCATACCAAATATCAAAGACCTGGGCCTTGCGGTTCCAGAGAAGAAGATTTTTCAAGATTTTCCCTATATAAGCCCATGTTAAACCAAAGGGCCCCCATGCGGGGGCATTTTTAGCTCCAGCACTATAATTTGAACAATCTTGGTAGGGGTCCACTAGATGAAGCTTCATACCAAATATCAAAGATCTGGGTCTTGCGGTTTCAGAGAAGAAGATTTTTAAAGATTTTCCCTATATAAGCCCATGTAAAACCAAAGGGCCCCCTGTGCGGGGGCATTTTTGGCCCCAGCACTATAATTTGAACAATCTTGGTAGCGGTCCACTAGATGAAGCTTCATACCAAATATCAAAGACCTGGGCCTTGCTGTTTCAGAGAAGAAGATTTTTCAAGATTTTCCCTATAAAAGCCCATGTAAAACCAAAGGGCCCCCGTGCGGGGCATTTTTTGCTCCAGCACTATAATTTGAACAATCTTGGTAGGGGTCCACTAGATGAAGCTTCATACCAAATATCAAAGATCTGGGCCTTGCGGTTTCAGAGAAGAAGATTTTTAAAGATTTTCCCCATATGAGTCCGTGGAAAACCAAAGGGCCCCCATGCGGGGGCATTTTTGGCCCCAGCACTATAATTTGAACAATTTTGGTAGGGGTCCACTAGATGAAGCTTCATACCAAATATCAAAGACCTGGGCCTTGCGGTTTCAGAGAAGAAGATTTTTAAAGATTTTCCCTATATAAGCCCATGTAAAACCAAAGGGCCCCCGTGCGGGGGCATTTTTAGCTTCAGCACTATAATTTGAACAATCTTGGTAGGGGTTCACTAGATAAAGCTTCATACCATATATCAAAGACCTGGGCCTTGCGGTTTCAGAGAAGAAGAGTTTTAAAGATTTTCCCTATATAAGTCCTTGTAAAACCAAAGGGCCCCCGTGCGGGGGCATTTTTGGCCCCAGCACTATAATTTGAACAATCATGGTAGGGGTCCACTAGATGAAGCTTCATACCAAATATCAAAGACCTGGGCCTTGCGGTTCCAGAGAAGAAGATTTTTCAAGATTTTCCCTATATAAGCCCTTGTTAAACCAAAGGGCCCCCATGCGGGGGCATTTTTAGCTCCAGCACTATAATTTGAACAATCTTGGTAGGGGTCCACTAGATGAAGCTTCATACCAAATATCAACGATCTGGGTTTTGCGGTTTCAGAGAAGAAGTTTTTAAAGATTTTCCCTATATAAGCCCATGTAAAACCAAAGGGCCCCCTGTGCGGGGGCATTTTTGGCCCCAGCACTATAATTTGAACAATCTTGGTAGGGGTCCACTAGATGAAGCTTCATACCAAATATCAAAGACCTGGGCCTTGCTGTTTCAGAGAAGAAGATTTTTCAAGATTTTCCCTATATAAGCCCATGTAAAACCAAAGGGCCCCCATGCGGGGGCATTTTTAGCTCCAGCACTGTAATTTGAACAATCTTGGTAGGGGTCCACTAGATGAAGCTTCATACCAAATATCAAAGATCTGGGCCTTGCGGTTTTAGAGAAGAAGATTTTTTAAGATTTTCCCCATATAAGCCCATGCAAAACCAAAGGGTTACATGTGGGTTTACGGCGTCCCGCAAACCCCCATGCTGACAAGACAACCGAGCGTGATCTCTGACAGGTGTACGGGCAGCTGTGGGGTAAGGCACAAGAAAGATGTTAAATGAATGACATGAATTATTTACAGTATCTACATACAACACTCACTAACACAAAACATCACAATTTGTTGCTTCTGTAGCCAACTCACGACGTCCGCTCCGAAGGCAAAACACTGTTCTGTGCTCGGAACGGGTGACGTGAATACCTACAGAAGCAAACAACAAAAACAACAACAAAAACAAAAAAAAGAATTAACACAAAACGCGACTGGCCAGTTTATAACTTGGGGTGAATCCCCCACTCGCGTGACACTTCCTCTCGCGAACTAGTAAAACTAGTCTATCAACATAGTTGATTATCCTAGGATTAGAGATCACGTTTGCTGATCAAACGTTTAGTGATCGTCCAAATAAGGTAAGTTGACCTCTTCCCTGAACACATTTGTTTACAACGAACAATGATTTAGAAGAATCTGCTTCTATCCTGGTAGGCGCTGATTACGGCGGTCTGTCCGCCCTTGCTGGACCCTAACGCCTAGCGTCGTACCAGTACCTGCTGCTATGAAGCAGGGAGCAGCAGGTCACACATTGTTATGCCTGCAAATTACGATAACGGGACTAGAAACGAGTCACAAAACATACATGCTATATCATGATCCCCCTCCCGGAGAAGTAAGAATATGTTCATGCATATACCGTTATTGCGCATGCGCCGACCAGACATACAGGCTGATTAGTGCATGCGACAAATAACCGTACAGCAGAACTCAACTTGACTGTGCATCAAATTATCAGCACCCAGCGCTTGACACAATAATACTCAACGTTCATGTTTCCTTACTGAGCACTACAGAAATCAATTAATGCTCACTACTACTGAGCATAATACTCATCAAATTTGTGCTCACTACATTATCACAAGTAAGAGGCAATTGAACAGACCACGCCTTTGCGCTACCTGGTCAGCCGCCAATTACAGGAAACATAACAATCTCTATTTCATATCCTTCTCCGCGACACGGCTCACAAATATAGCTATTCACAAATTCAATACATTAATAACAGATAGAAACTACAACAGAAGATTTTCATCTATAATCTACAACATTTGTTAGTGTCTCATATGGGCCAACACTGTTTGCCGTAAATTCTCTCTATTTGGTAGGCACCCCGTCACAACCGTCCTCGCGGCGCCGATGACGCAGCTAACGTCATCCCCGCCGCTCAGGCCGTTATGACGTGTGGCGACCAAATACTCCCACTTATCATCATCACGTTCTTTATATGTACATACATGCACAAACTGGGTTGTCAGACAAAAACGGCATCATTACAAAATGAACTCGTAATTCTTCTTGAACAAAATTATTTCTAATCAACGTGAACATGCTTGTAAAATAAAATTCATTACGGTTCATCATCACGGATAACCCAACAGGCTCTTGTATGAGTTTGCCCTGATGATGAAGATGTGGTTAAACCCGTCTTAAGTTTACGTCCCCTCTACACCTAATATCATATTGGGGCGGAATCACGGTTTTCTAACCACAGCCAGTCACAAGTCATGGATCAAACAAGTGACCCGGCGTTTATTAATTACATTCTACAAAAGGGGTCTAAAAGCCTAAATGAATCTAGAATGAGCGGGTGTCCAAACTTTACGTCTCACCAACATCTAGGGTCAGCATGAGACAGGACCTCACTTAGAAAGACTCATTCTACTACTGGAGAAGCCTGGGATCGATCCTGCGACGTCTAGCTGGCAAAGCTAGTAGCCTAATCACTACAGGCCTCAATAGTGAATTCAGAATAGGCTTCAGAAAGTTGGGGTATACTAGAAGTAAACCCCTCCAAAACCTACAAGCATGTTCATACAAAAATAATACTAAACATAGATTAAACATACCTTTCAATATACTTTCTATTTCCCCGTCACAATGTTGTGTTTACTCTTTACAACTTGACCTGCTGCTAAGGTGTCCGCTTTTTTCAGGGTTTATATATCTATGAATACTACCGGAAAATCATGCCTACTCGTATTACCCTGCTTTGTTCGTGGGGAAGTGGAGATACCGGCCACAAACAAAGCCAGATAGCAAAATCGAGCAGATAATGGATTTGCCTTCAAATAGTATATTTCCCATAGGAAAAATTGATGAAACGACCCTATAATCAATGACATGACTCCTGTCAAAACGAACACCCACACAACACGTGACGGGAATAAAAATCATATATGGCACAATTTGGCGGTTGGCGATTTTTAGGCAAATTCTATAGAACTCAGCCTTTTAGCGGCCCCCTGTATTGTAAAAACAGCTCTCTATAAACCACTCATGCATACATCGTATGATATGTGCATGACTTGTTCATGGAGCCGCATAGTTTGCGTACCATATTTCACCCAAAATATTTCACTCACACCGCCCTACCATATATCTACTAAAATAATTTAGATGTGCATAAGCACCAGAGAGGTTTCCTATTCCATCTCGTAACAAAGGTTTCCCCTTTTGGAGAAAAAACAATCAGAAATGTTTTTTTCTTTGTGTACAGAGATGGAATAGGATGAACCTATCTAAACAAGATAGCTATTTACACAACAACCGTGCGAAGAATTACCTACTAAGGTAGTCTGCCCCCAAATTTTCTTAAGTAAAATTTAGCTAGTAAGCTAAGGCGGTTTGCCCCAGAATTTTCCTGTTCCCCCGACATTCTGTTGTTTATTAGAAAACGGATATCGTTTTAATCTCACTGGAGGTGGCCTTTCTGGCTTAACAGATTTAATTGATTTCACAGGTTCTGACATAAATGTGGTACATATAATTTGGTCTGTCTGACATGTCAGTCCTGCAAGGCGCTGTTCTCTCAGCCCTTCTGTCTCCTCACTCTCTTCTGACGTTAGTGTGTGTGGGACGCTAACGTCGCCGTCACTTTCCGGTTGCTCTGCAGTTTCAAAACTGCTGTCTTCAAATGAAGACTCGTCGACGTCATTTCTGTCATGACTGTCTGTCGACATAATAGGTTTAGAGATCAGACAATGAGACGTCACAGTCTGACGCTCAACATATTGCTTCAGTATATTAGCGTGATATGTGTTAACATTTCCATTGACGTCAATCTTATAATCCATTCTGTTCACTACCTCAACCACTTCATAAGGACCTTTCCATTGAAGCAATAATTTATTACTGTCTGTCGGTAGTAACAACAGTACTTTGTCGCCGACGTCAAATTTACGCGACCTCGCGCCTTTATCGTAATAAGCTTTCTGCTTAATCTGAACCTTCTTTAAATTATCACGCGCTAATTTGCATGTCTGCTCTAACCGTTCCCTAAGCTCAATAACGTATTGATACGTCGAAAGAACTTGCTCATCGCGTACCTCTTCAGCCCATAATTCTCTTAATATTGCCATTGGACCTCTGACGTTACGTCCATATAACAACTCAAAAGGGGAGTATCCTAAAGACTCTTGTGGGACTTCCCTTACCGCAAATAATAAGGCTGGAAGATATTTATCCCAATCTTTTGGACGTTCAGCACACATGCGACGTAACATCTGCTTTAACGTAGCGTGGAAACGCTCTATCAGTCCGTTGCAAATTGGGTGTCTCGGACTACACGTTAACTGTTGAAGAGAAAGAAGTCTGCTGACTTCCTTCATTACCTCAGCAGTAAACTGTGATCCACAATCAGTCAACATTTCATCAGGAATGCCAACCCTACTAAACATTTCAATAAGCGCTTCCGCGACACGTTCCGTCTCAATACTCGGTAAAGCTATCGCCTCTGGATACCTTGTCGCATAATCTATCATGGTTAAAATATACCGAGATTTCCTATCAGATCGAGGCTCAATTGGACCAACTATGTCCACTGCCACCCTCTTAAATGGCGTATCAATCAATGGCATTTTTCCTAGAGGTACTTTAGTGACCCGACCTTTCTGAATAGTTCTCTGACAAATATCACAAGATTTACAAAATCTAGCGACATCACCGCAAATACCGGGCCAGTAAAACTCAGTTACAACTCTATCCAATGTCTTCCTAATACCCATATGTCCAGACATAAGCGTTTCATGAGCCAGTTTCAACACCTTTCCTCGGAAACTTTGAGGGACCACAAGTTGGAAAGAGACTTTGTTACCCTTGGTGAACTCCCTATATGCCAAACCTTTTTTCTCAATAAACCTAGTTTCACCTCGGTTTAAACCACGACTCACAGTCTTGTTCCCAGATACAACCCTTTTCCTGATGTTTTCCAAAGTTGGATCATCAACCTGAGCTTGCTTGAAAGCCTCCTTGTCATCGTTAATGATCTGATCGGGAACCTTAAGTTTTCTGTAAGGCTTCTCATCCTGCCTAGTTTGAGACCTAGTTACAGCCGCAGCTGAGAAATGAGACATATCAGGAAGTTTTGATCCATCAATGTTACCGATAACCAAATCGTACAACGTATCATCCATACACAAAGCTTCAGTTTTCCCAGTGAAAAAAGGACAATCAATGTCAATCATTGCCAAAGGATACCTTTGTGTGGATTCATCAATCAACGTAACATTTGATTCCTTCCCTATTAACTGACTATCCGAAACCAAACTTCTCCGAACGACACAGCCTGTACACCCAGTATCTCTTAATACAACCACCTTTTTATTATTAACCAATCCTTGTGCCGTCGGTAACCTTGCCTTTAAGAAGTAACAGACACCTTCCCTAGTTTCCTTACTACACTCCTCCCTATCCGAAATCAAAGGATCACCAACCTTATTTTCAAAAATACTTCCAATCTCATCACCTTTCCTAGTTACTTCCGTTTGACAAAAACTAACTTGGTGTGCTGCGCCACGTGGTGTGCTATTATTTTTACCGCGTCCGCGAAAAGACCCTCTAAAATTACCACGACCACATGTATAACCACGACCTACATTCTGCGTATTCTCATTCTTAACCTGAGAACCTTGAGTCTCTACGCGCGTGTTAAAATTTTCTTTAACACCGCTATCCCCCACTCCAGTTGCTCCTACCTCTGCGCTATACAATTGTTTCCTGTCGGGGTTCTTAAAACATTTAATTGTTAAATGCCCCTTACCGCATATGCTACACTTGATATCCGGTCTACCACTCGGTTTATTCGAGTCAACTTTGTCCTGTTTACCCTGCGCTGCGCCTCTATTATCGCGTTGCCCCTTATTAATGCAACTATATACGCCCCCGCGCGCTTCTGCAAACAAATCTGCCTCCCTAGCCATTTCATCTAAATTACCAAACTGTTTTGGCTTCAGATGTACATACAGTTCTCTATTACATGACTCCAGGAACTGATCCCTTGCCATGAAATCACAGACAGCCGGAAAAGATTTTTCTATCTTTGCCATATTAAGCCATTTTTCTAAATAACTTCTCAGTCTACTACTGAACTGTATGAACGTTTCTGATTTCTCGGGCCTACTATAACGAAACTGCTTCCTAAATCCGCGCTCTGTCATGTCAAAATTCTTTAATAAAGCGTCCTTTAACTTTTCATAATCCGCCGCATCCTCATTTGACAACCGGTCATATACATCAAGTGCGCGCCCTTTGAGCAATGCACTTAAATACGCGGCCCAAACACTCTTATCCCATTTATTAGCCGTAGCATATTTCTCAAACCTAGATAAATAACTATCCATTTTATCTTTACCCTCTTCAAAATAAGGTAACTTAGGATCCCGGGCATGCGCCACCTTCTCAGCTTTTTGCTTTTCAAATTCTAGCTCGAGCTTCGCTCTCTGCATTTCTAACTGATTCCTTAATTCTTGGTGCTGTAGCTCAAACCCATGTTTTATTTTTTCTAAATGGGCCTCACTAATCTCTTTTGCCTCCCTTTCAGTCTTGATGCGTGCTATTTCAAGTTCCTTATTAACATTCAACATAGCTAGTTCATGTGCCCTTTCCTTTTCCTTTTCCTCTAACTTAGCTAGTTCATGTACCCTTTCCTTTTCTTTTTCAGCCCTTTCCTTTTCCTTTTCCTCAGACCTTAACCTTTCTAAATCCCTTTGCTCTTGCCTTTCTGCCCGCTCAATATCTTGCTGCTCCTTAACAAAACCTTGTAACTCCTTCCCCTCATAACCTAAGTCCTTTCCCATTTGCATTAAACGCTCCATTATTGATAACGTAAATCTCACGTTACTATCAAAACCACTATAAACTGATCAGTTATGATCAGTGATGATTGAATGGGCTTAACTAAAACGTTAAGATATGTGTTATACGCGTTAATCTAACTAAAACGTTAGTTATTAAAGCACACGCGATTTGAAATGTCAAATGCTTTCAGCACAGTATGACGTTGCGTACTGGTAGTCTAATATGACGTCATAAACTGACGACGTTTACAGTAAAATGCTACAATCCGAAGTTTTATCACATTACAAAACTCCGATCACAACAAGTCACCATTAATGTTTCTATTACGTCATACCTAACCTCAAGCCACTGCGTAAATATTAACGCTACCGTTATGTCAACGTCAGTAAATTGTTAACGTCACTACGTCAGAACCATGTGTGGGTAAGATCAATTAGTAGCTCCAATTTAACTTAGTAGAATGTCAGGTAACACAATTAAGTGGGGTCTACTTAAATTTTTCGTTACCAAGAAAAAGTGGGGTTTGCCTTGCCTTCCTGCTCAGAAATTATCGACTTGTCAGTATCCATTCAGTTGAATACATGGGTTTCGCACTTCATCAACGCAGGAAGGAAGATTCAAGTTAATTTCTAAATGTGGCTGTCAATACATTTTTTTTTTTTTTAAATTGATGATTCAGAGTATCAATGTGCTGTTCCACAGCCGGGAACACCAGCCAGAGATCAAATCCTCACTTTTCTGACACCAAATGTTACATGTGGGTTTACGGCGTCCCGCAAACCCCCATGCTGACAAGACAACCGAGCGTGATCTCTGACAGGTGTACGGGCAGCTGTGGGGTAAGGCACAAGAAAGATGTTAAATGAATGACATGAATTATTTACAGTATCTACATACAACACTCACTAACACAAAACATCACAATTTGTTGCTTCTGTAGCCAACTCACGACGTCCGCTCCGAAGGCAAAACACTGTTCTGTGCTCGGAACGGGTGACGTGAATACCTACAGAAGCAAACAACAAAAACAACAACAAAAACAAAAAAAAGAATTAACACAAAACGCGACTGGCCAGTTTATAACTTGGGGTGAATCCCCCACTCGCGTGACACTTCCTCTCGCGAACTAGTAAAACTAGTCTATCAACATAGTTGATTATCCTAGGATTAGAGATCACGTTTGCTGATCAAACGTTTAGTGATCGTCCAAATAAGGTAAGTTGACCTCTTCCCTGAACACATTTGTTTACAACGAACAATGATTTAGAAGAATCTGCTTCTATCCTGGTAGGCGCTGATTACGGCGGTCTGTCCGCCCTTGCTGGACCCTAACGCCTAGCGTCGTACCAGTACCTGCTGCTATGAAGCAGGGAGCAGCAGGTCACACATTGTTATGCCTGCAAATTACGATAACGGGACTAGAAACGAGTCACAAAACATACATGCTATATCATGATCCCCCTCCCGGAGAAGTAAGAATATGTTCATGCATATACCGTTATTGCGCATGCGCCGACCAGACATACAGGCTGATTAGTGCATGCGACAAATAACCGTACAGCAGAACTCAACTTGACTGTGCATCAAATTATCAGCACCCAGCGCTTGACACAATAATACTCAACGTTCATGTTTCCTTACTGAGCACTACAGAAATCAATTAATGCTCACTACTACTGAGCATAATACTCATCAAATTTGTGCTCACTACATTATCACAAGTAAGAGGCAATTGAACAGACCACGCCTTTGCGCTACCTGGTCAGCCGCCAATTACAGGAAACATAACAATCTCTATTTCATATCCTTCTCCGCGACACGGCTCACAAATATAGCTATTCACAAATTCAATACATTAATAACAGATAGAAACTACAACAGAAGATTTTCATCTATAATCTACAACATTTGTTAGTGTCTCATATGGGCCAACACTGTTTGCCGTAAATTCTCTCTATTTGGTAGGCACCCCGTCACAACCGTCCTCGCGGCGCCGATGACGCAGCTAACGTCATCCCCGCCGCTCAGGCCGTTATGACGTGTGGCGACCAAATACTCCCACTTATCATCATCACGTTCTTTATATGTACATACATGCACAAACTGGGTTGTCAGACAAAAACGGCATCATTACAAAATGAACTCGTAATTCTTCTTGAACAAAATTATTTCTAATCAACGTGAACATGCTTGTAAAATAAAATTCATTACGGTTCATCATCACGGATAACCCAACAGGCTCTTGTATGAGTTTGCCCTGATGATGAAGATGTGGTTAAACCCGTCTTAAGTTTACGTCCCCTCTACACCTAATATCATATTGGGGCGGAATCACGGTTTTCTAACCACAGCCAGTCACAAGTCATGGATCAAACAAGTGACCCGGCGTTTATTAATTACATTCTACAAAAGGGGTCTAAAAGCCTAAATGAATCTAGAATGAGCGGGTGTCCAAACTTTACGTCTCACCAACATCTAGGGTCAGCATGAGACAGGACCTCACTTAGAAAGACTCATTCTACTACTGGAGAAGCCTGGGATCGATCCTGCGACGTCTAGCTGGCAAAGCTAGTAGCCTAATCACTACAGGCCTCAATAGTGAATTCAGAATAGGCTTCAGAAAGTTGGGGTATACTAGAAGTAAACCCCTCCAAAACCTACAAGCATGTTCATACAAAAATAATACTAAACATAGATTAAACATACCTTTCAATATACTTTCTATTTCCCCGTCACAATGTTGTGTTTACTCTTTACAACTTGACCTGCTGCTAAGGTGTCCGCTTTTTTCAGGGTTTATATATCTATGAATACTACCGGAAAATCATGCCTACTCGTATTACCCTGCTTTGTTCGTGGGGAAGTGGAGATACCGGCCACAAACAAAGCCAGATAGCAAAATCGAGCAGATAATGGATTTGCCTTCAAATAGTATATTTCCCATAGGAAAAATTGATGAAACGACCCTATAATCAATGACATGACTCCTGTCAAAACGAACACCCACACAACACGTGACGGGAATAAAAATCATATATGGCACAATTTGGCGGTTGGCGATTTTTAGGCAAATTCTATAGAACTCAGCCTTTTAGCGGCCCCCTGTATTGTAAAAACAGCTCTCTATAAACCACTCATGCATACATCGTATGATATGTGCATGACTTGTTCATGGAGCCGCATAGTTTGCGTACCATATTTCACCCAAAATATTTCACTCACACCGCCCTACCATATATCTACTAAAATAATTTAGATGTGCATAAGCACCAGAGAGGTTTCCTATTCCATCTCGTAACACCCGTGCGGGGGCATTTTTGGCCCCAGCACTATAATTTGAACAATCTTGGTAGGGGTCCACTAGATGAAGCTTCATACCAAATATCAAAGACCTGGGCCTTGCGGTTTCAGAGAAGAAGATTTTTTAAGTTTTCGGTGAAAAAAATCTATTTTTGGCTCCTGTGACCTATATAAGCAATGGACTGGAACCATTTGAACAACTTTGAAAGGGGACCACCTAAGGATCATTCCTGTGAAGTTTGGTCAAAATCCGATCAGTGGTTTAGGAGGAGATGTCGTTTGAAGAAAAGTTTACGGACGCACGGACGCACGCACGCACGCACGGACGCACGATGGACGACGGACAAAAAGTGATCCCAAAAGCTCACCTTGTCACTACGTGACAGGTGAGCTAAAAAGTGACAAAAACTGATCCTACAATAAAGTCCAAACTACATGCGCATCCTCATACCATGGCTAAACCACACGCAAAGTTTCAAAATAATTGGTATGAAGCTGTATGAAATAATCCTCCATCAAGTAGTATTCAAGATATAGACAAAATCACTTACCAATGAAATAGAAGCCTCCATGGTGTAGTGGTTACGCTACTCGCCTTGTAAACCAGGGATCGCAGGATCGACCCCGGGCTTCTCCAGACTTTCTGATGAGTCGTTTAACCGAGGTCCCATCTCTGTATGACCTTAGCTGTTGGTGGGACGTAAACCTCAAACACTCCACTGAACAATGCAATAAAGTCACCCGGACCTAGACATATTTTGAGGTCAATATCGGGTCACATGGAACTAATATCCCAGGTATGACATTTCTCAAACAAATACTCATCAAGAAAGGGGATTGGCTTTCAACGGAAAGGGACATCATGAAGTTCTTTCAGAAAACAAGAACAGATCAGCCGCATTTCGTATCCATAGGAATGGCCACAATTTGTCTAAATAACTTAAAACTCTTATGTACATATTGTCATTTTGAAAGGTGAGAGCCGCACACGTAAAAATAACCATAGTTTCAGGTATTATCTTTACATAAAAGCCTATGTTTGACCAAAGAGCTGGCATGTCTATACCGTTTGCCACACTGACAGGAATGGAGAAAGCCCTCATGTGCCGACTTCTTATGGGCCCGCAAGGCCTGCCTGAAGTTGAAGCTTTTATTGCATGTCGAACACGTGAAACTTACTTTCTTAGCACAACTATTCTGGTGCTCCTGTAAATAACAACCAGAATAAAACGCCTTTGCGCATGTTTTGCACACATGTGCCTTAATTCCATTGTGCTTGTTTATATGGTCTTGGTACCGCCTTTCCTTAACGAATTTTTTGTTGCAATTCTCAAAAGGACATGACTTTGTTTCATAGGATCCTTTCTGATGCGCACTTGCTAAGTGGTTATTAAAGTCACTTTTTCTTTTAAAGTGGAGTCCGCAATCACTGCAAAGAAACATGTAAGGACTGTGTTTAGTTTCATTATGTTTGGAAAGGTCATTTTGCGTCTCAAAATACTGATGACAAGTACTACATTTAGGCTTATTCAAATGCCACATGATGTGTCTTTTAAGACTCCATCTGTGACTAAACTGTTTTTCACAAACGTCGCATTTGAACTTTTGGATTTCTTTATCTTGCATGTTGCCTGTCGAATGATCTGGAACTATCACGTTGACTGCTGGACCATCTGGACTTTGCACTTTGACTGTTGGATCATCTGGATCTTGCATGTTGCCCGTCGAATCATCTGGTCCTTGACAGTATTTTAAAGGAGTACTGGTCCGTAATCCTGTTGATAAAAAGGAGTCGCCCAATGGGTCATCTATCTCGTCATCAGAGCAAAAAGATCTCTCCAGATCTGTGAATAGCAAAGAAATTGACCTCAATGAGGCGGTTCTAACTAGCACCCACAATCTATGTTACAAGCAGAAATAAGGATCATGTTATCATTGTTTTACTAACATTTGTCACTTCTGACAACATGTTGGACGCCATTATTTCACATGGACATGTTTTCTGTGATCTCACTGGTGCTTCAAGCCGCCATTGTTTTCTTGAGCCTATCTGTCCCTATACTTAGGACCACTACAGCATATCGAATGTCTTAATTGACAGAACTGTGTAGCTACTTAATTTGTGTTTAGTTTTACATCCCACCAACAAACAATGTCATATGGAGAATGCACCTCAGTTCAGAGATTCATCAGAATGTCTGCACAAGCCTGTAAACAACATCAGAATCCTGGTTCATAAGGCGAGTATCAGCTTAAACACTTCAACATGGAGGCTTCGGGATTACTTTTGTACAGGGAGGACATCCCTTAGCTAAATGAAATGGCATTAAAATTCCATTGACTAAACATTATTCGAAAACCACTAAATCACCATTGAAAATCCATGTTCCAATCCACCTTCCATATCAATGGTCATATCATATACATATAGTGCCAACATTGAAACTGCATTTAAATACTTCTAAAATACCATTAGATAATGCCTTTAAACCCCATTGAAATGAACCAAATTAGCATTGTGAAATGGGGTTAAAATGGTACTTCAATGATTAAAAAAATTAAGATTTAAGGGTTTTAAATGGTATTTCGGTGGTTTAAAAATGAGGTTTTAATGGTTTTAAAAGGTATTTCAGTGGTTAAAATGAAATTTCAATGGTTTAAAATGCTATTTCAATGGTTAAAAGATGAAGCTATAATGGTTTTAAAGGGCATTTCTGTGATACCATTTCAAAAAAGATCTTTTGCCAAGACGAATATTTCAACAACTGTACATCGAAATATCTTCCAGCACAAAAGTTCGAATTAAAAAAAGCAGGTGCAATATGAGCTTTTTATCGCTTTCATCCAGATCCTGAAACCTTTCAAAACACTGCAGAATCATAATAATAACTGCTTACTAATAGGAGCCTTCTTGCTAGAATCAACAGTCAATGTGTTATTAAATAACACCTCTATTTGCAACAATGGATGCATTCAAAGTCAGGGGTGAAAGAGCGCATTACAGGACAACTGGATTTATGTATGTGACCACTTGGTGTTGCTACATGCTAAATATCTAAGCTCTGGGCCCTGTGGTTTCAGAGAAGAAGATCTTTGAAGTTTTTTTTTCCTTTACAAGTCTACGGGAGCTAAGGGGCCCAAGGTGTGGCCAATTTGGACCCCAGGGCCATGATTGGCAGGATTTGTGTAGGTGATCACTTGAAATTGTTACAAGCTAAATATCTAAGCTCTGGGCCCTGTGGTTTCAGAGAAGATTTTTAAAAATTTTCCAGTTATAAGTCTATGGGAGCTATATGTTACCATGACAACCAGACTTCCAATCTGATCAGCCCAAAAACCTTATGCAGCCTTTCCCCCTACCTGATAATGCTGCAGGTGAAATTTGATCAAGATTGGACGAGAGGTATTAGAGATATACTTATTTGAAATTGTTTACGGACGCACGCACGGACAAAGGAATGCACGACGGACGACCGACAAAATGTGATCACAAAAGCTCACCTTGTCAAAATGTGACAGGTGAGCTAATAAAGAAAACTGGGGTTAAAGGGGGTATACATTATTTTTCTTATTTCTGCTCCTAGACATACAGTAGAACTTCAGTGGCTCGATTTGTTTGTTTGTTTGATTTGAGGTTTAACGTCCCCGTCAACACTGTAAAGGTCATTTTGGAGACGTTGCTTCCAATTTTGTGGGACTTTTACCCGACATTGAGATGGAATGACATCTCAAGCCCTGTCGCCCAATGAAACCAATAGGGTTTATTAGCATGGACGGTCCGCCTCGCACTGCGGTTCCTGGACAGGCTTAGATCCTCTAAGCTGTTTACCAGTACTAGTCAGTGGCTCGAACTCCGATGGCTCGTTTACTATGGATGAGTCGAACCCGTTCTTGAGTCCGCAGGGAATTCCTCCATATACGATATAGGGGTAATTTAGGAAGATTTTCTTCATTTATCTTGCAAATGTATGCTGTGTGTACTCATTAGAATCGCCTTTCTGAGGAACATCTCACAATTTTTTTCAGAGGACTTTCAAACCCAGGGTTCCTCGGAATATATCCTTGGAGAAAGAAAACTTTTGAATATTTGAACATTTTTTCCTTGGAAAACCTTGAAAACCACAGAACTCCTCGGATAAAAAATTCCTTGGAAAAAAGAGCTACTCAGAATAGAAATCCTTGGAATTTTTATTTTCAGCATTGAAAAAAAATACACCACAGCCTATTTATAACACTATAAATGGGGTCCAACAAGCAGAAGCCATGTTAGTTCATAAACAAACATGTTATACCTCAACCAACATTGGTCTATTATATAGAAAAAATACCATTTATGGTCATTTCTCGATATAATCTAAACATTTTTGAGATCCATCTTGACACCCTGTTATATCCAAAACCATGTTGTAACAAACAATGTTACAATGAGGTTGTGGTGTATTTGTTTTTGTTAATTAAGCCTAATGTCAGGACTGGATTCTGAATTCATTCTTCCTTTTGCCTGTAGGATTTGTTATCTTCATATTTTAATTATGTTCTACAAAATGGCATCACGATAACACGCCTATATAATTTTGACCCCTTCATACCCCACTTTCATATAGTAAAACTGGGGTTTAAGGGGGTATACATTATTTTTCTTATTTCTGCTCAAAAACATAGATTGTGGGTATTCAATAGAACCGCCTCGTCCACAATCTATGTTTTGAGACATAGATTGTGGGTACTCGATAGAGTACCCGAGGCGGTTCTATCGAGTCCCCGCAATCTATGTTTTGAGCAGAAATAAGAAAAATATCGCAATTTTTCATCTTAAAATTTCTTATTTTGGGCCAAAAAATTGGCAATGTATTTGTATAGGCGTGTTTTCTTAATGTTATCCTTTGGAAGCAAGGAATACACCACAGAACTGGAAAAATTAAGTGTACATGGCTTAACCCTTATCCCGCTGCTCACAAAAACCATACCTGTGAAAACAGTGTAGAGCCAGATCAGATGGTTTCTGCCACCTGATCAGGATCTACAATGTCATTCAGTTTGCAATTTTGAATGAATAAATTACATAAAGTAATTTGATTGGTTGAAATGTAATTTGGGTGTGGCTAAATTAATTTATGCAGCCGGCTAAGGGTAATTGTGATTTAATCACCACCATTCAAACAATAAAACTCATGCACTTCTAACCATTATCTTGCTGTTCACGACAACCCCTATCTTTGCAAACAGTGTAGATCCAGATCAGATTGCTTCTGAAGAAACAATCTGAACAGGATCTACACTGACATTCAGTTTATGAATTTGTAGCAATAAACTACATCAAGTAATTTGATTGGATGATAGACAGAAATGGGTGTAGCTTAAATGAATATTCAGCAAGATAAGGGTTAAGTGGTTTGATATTTAACAATTCACTTCTAAAGATTTTCACATTTGACTTCTATTTTATTTCAGTGTCCTCTTTTGTTTTGTCTAACACTTTAACTTAAGTCATTCTGCAGAGGTAGCTTCGGATTTTGTTCGCCTTTTACACAGCATTGTGATGGAACTGCCAGCCAATGAAACCAAAGGGGTTTATATGCATGGACGGTTAAACTTGTGCCACTTTGCCTGGGCAGGCTTATACCTTAAGCAGTTTACCACTTCTTTTGTGGTGGGTTTCAGCTGAGCTCTGTGTGGAAGCACCAAGCAGCCTAATCTATTTCTCAAAGCCACGATGGGCCGGGTCCCTCCAGTCTTTTGTTCTTCCTCATTTTAAAGCACTTGGTTTTAACAACTCAGCCAGCTTTCTGTTAATCATGGACCTGTTGCACCAAGGATACTTTTCCTGGACAAGTTCTGAAAGAAAGATAAAACATATTTAACCCCTATCCTGCTATATAATTTAGCCACACCCATTTCTTACTTTGAATCTATCAGATCGATTGATGTAACTTATTTAGGACTGCAAATTCACTAACTGAGTGTCAACAGTATATATCCTGATCAGATGGCTTCTGGATCTTGATCCACACTGTTTCAAAGGCAGAGGTTTCTTAACCCTGTTTGATGATAATATTATAAGAATCTTATATGGGTGTGAGGGGTGGATTGAAAAATCCGTCCCGAGGGACACTGTCTGGCATCACGATGCTAGCCAAGTGATGACGGACAGTGATCCCTCGGGACGGATTTTTCTATCCACCTCTCACGCCCATATTGGATTCTTTTTCTTGCATACCTTCCATTTCTGTTGCGAATT
This sequence comes from Lucinisca nassula, assembly GCA_963580285.1. Lineage (NCBI taxonomy): Eukaryota > Metazoa > Mollusca > Bivalvia > Lucinida > Lucinidae > Lucinisca > Lucinisca nassula. The sequence continues at coordinate 15,608,915 of OY757020.1, read as the reverse complement.
TTTAATGCTGCTGTCACTTCGGTTACCGACGTCCGCCATTTTGTGATGACAAAACAGGGATGTTTAGTGACATCACACATGACGAGGCTGCACATGAGGTTGTAATCAACCAGTGTATTTATCAAACACGCGAATATATTCGATTTGGGGTCGGAACACCAGGGTCAGAACATAAATTTCTATCCCAGGGTAAAATCACGGATTTCCTTGTCTGGTGTGCAAGAATTATCTATACATAGCCATTTTATCATGTATATATCTTGACTCAGTGTTGAGCTAGAAAGCCTCCATGCGGATCAATTTGAAATTGTTACTTTGTTTGATACTGTAAAGGAACTGAGGGCGAGGGTTGAAATTTCATTTACTCCGATGTGGACACCCACCCCCCTCCCCAGTAGTTTTACTACAGACCATCCCGAAGCAGTCGTTCTTTTGCAGTGTCTTATTTGTTATTTGTCTTTGTGTCGTTGGTTCGTGTTTCATCTGTTTTGTGTGTGCCTCCGTGTAACTTTCTATAGGCGACTTGAGACGGCTGCGTTATTAGATTGTGGCCTTTCCTGAGTGACTTTTTTTTACTAGTTTGCTGTGTTAAACAGGATAGGGTTACTACTTCCTTTGAATTTATTCTAAATATCAAATATAGAGGATCTTAAATGAGTGGCCATTTCATATGATATTTATGAAACGAGCCTTTGACGAGTTTCATAAATTTCATATGAAATGACCATGAGTGACCACGAGTGTATGATTTTGTTTATCATACAATCACTTAAAAATGGATTTTATCACCTTTGAAGTTGACAATTTTTCTGCAAAAAAATGCAGCGTTGACATGGATGTCGTCATGACGTTACTTAATCCCGCCAAAGTGTTATTACATGAGTGGTCATATGATTTTTATTACACCACATTATCCACTGCTTATCAACCACATCATATGATAAATACCTTTTCTTTCAATTTATTCTAAATATGAAATATAATCGCTTGCATGGGGGGATATGGGGGCATAAAAAATAATGGTACTACATTCTTTACAAGCATTTTACCAAATATGACCGCCCCCGCCCATAGGGGCTTGAAGAAATATATGGGCTGCATGATGCTTCCACGCAGAGCTGAATCCGTCCCTCACACTAGTACTGGTAAACCGCTTGGAGGATCTTAGCCTGTCCAGGAACCGCGGTGCGAGGCCGACCGTCCATGCTAATAAACCCTATTGGTTTCATTGGGCGACAGGGCTTGAGATGTCATTTCATCTCAATGTCAGGTAAAAGTCCCACAAAATTGGAAGCAACGTCTCCAAAATGACCTTTACAGTGTTCTTGGGGACGTTAAACCTCAAATCAAACAAACAAACCAAATATGAAACTGATGAAAAAGTTTAGCTACCATAACCACCGGACTTCTAGACCAGTCTGCATGAAAAAGTATATGCTGTCATTCCTGATGCTTGTTTAACCCTTTTGGTACCAAATGGAATCTTCCTCCTTATATATAGCAGGCGTTCATTTCAAAATTTAGGGGTGTCAGGTTGTGTTTTCTTCAAAAACTCTTCGGAAAATAGCTGAACTTTTTGCAAACAGTGGAGGCCCTGATCATGATCAGACGCCGTGTTCTGTGGCATCTGATCTGGACCTGCGCTGTTTTCCACGGTACCCGTTTAGAGGTTTCTGGTACTAAATGGGTTAAAATCAGTTTTTTTTTGTCCTCGTCAACACTATCTAGGTCATTTAGGAGACATTGCTTCCAATTTTTGTGGGACATCGACCTGACAGTGAGATGACATGACATCTCAAGCATTGCTGCCTCCCCCAACCCCCCCCCCCCCCCCAAAAAAAAAACATAGATGCTTGCACAAAAGATTCCATTCTCAAATGCAAGCTTGTACTAAGTATCATTAATGAAGCTCTAACTAGAGCTATCACTAATGGTGATGAATACCCCCACAAAAACTGCCTTGATAGTACAACAGCGGCATTTTGCAATTTTTTCACTTGAAAGGGGCCATTACTATGTCGAAAATTGACGAATTGCAGTGGAAATCGAACTTGACCTGCATTTTATGATGTTACATCAGTGTACCAAAAATTATAAAAATCGGTGAAGCGCTTTTTGAGTTATTGTCTGGAAACCAAGTCAACAGACTGACCGACCCACAGACCGACAAGCTCACTCCTATATACCCCCTCCTCCCAAATTTCATTTGTGGGGGTATAATAATTCTTGAGAAATGAACTTAACCATTAGGGTGAATGCTAGGGTGGTCGCAATAATTTACAAAGTCAGTGAACCATGAAATTTAGGTCAAGGTCAAATATGGATGCTTGGATTTAAGCTACCATTCCCAGATACAAGTTTGTACCAAGTATCATTAATAAAGCTCTTATAGTTCTTGAGAAATAAACTTGACCATAGGGTGAACGCTAGGGTGGTCGAAATATGTAACAAAGTCAGTGAAACATGAAATGTAGGTCAAGGTCAAATATGGATGCTTGCATTTAAGTTTCCATCCCAGATACAAGTTTGTACCACATATCATTAATGAAGCTCTTTTAGTTCTTGAGAAATACACTTGACCATTAGGGTGAACTCTAGGGTGGTCGCAATATTTTACGAAGTAAGTGAACTATGAAATGTAGGTCAAGGTCAAACATGAATGCTTGCATCTAAGTTGTCATCCCCAGATACAAGTTTGTACCAAGTATCATTAATGAAGCTCTTATAGTTCTTGAGAAATAAACATGACCATTAGGGTGGACGCTAGAGTGGTCGCAAATGTTGACGCCTTGACAAACAGACGGACGGACAAATGAACGGCAAATCAGGCGCCTATATCTTTCCATGCTAATAGCAAGCACGACAAAAAACCAAAAGGGTTAATATGTAGGGATGGTCCGACTCGTACAACTTTGCTTCGGCAGGCTTACCCCTTTTTCATCATTAGACACTCTAAGCAGTTAACCAGAACTCATGTGTTTGGTTTCAGCTCTGTGTGGAAGCATCATGTACCCTGACCTATTTCTCCAAGCCCCCATTGAGAGGGGGGGGGGCTGCTATCATTTCTGAATGTCCCAACTAGGCCAAGTTTGCAATTTAAATGATTAGCCATGAAGCTCCAGAGCTGGTGAAGGATTGTCAAAGGACGTTTCACCAGTAAACAATTCTGATTCTGATTGCTTTACCAGTTTGAAATAATTCACCGTTTTTTTTTTTTTTGCATTATTTGTTGGCTCCAAGCTTACACATCAATATTGGATCAACAGGTAACCAGACCCCCCTGACCATCAGTGGGTCTGGTTACCTGTTTTTCCAATATTGACAATGTGCAAGCTGTGAGTCAGCAATTAATGCAAATATGGTGAATAGTGTTCCACTGAAAATCACACAAAGCCAAATACCCCGTTAAGAGATCAAAGTGAAGTGATTTACCATAAATTACTTCAAGTTTGTGTTGATCCTGTAAAGCAGGTCGTGTTGTTGTGCTTTTATTGGCTGCATTCCCAGTAAGGGTCCGGCCAGTCATCTCTTCTTTGGTGTACAGCTTCTTGAATAAAGATTTAGCGGCCTTTACATATGTCGCAGCCCCTTTCACAAAGGAGCGTAGCTGGTCCTAAAAATATATATAAATTATGATAACACACCGAGAGACATAGTGCATTTATCACATTTCCAAAATGGCTACTTTTCTGATGAAAATTAGTGATATTTTTCTTATTTATACTGCAAACATAGGTTGTGGGTGCTCGTTAGATGAAAAGTCGATGGAAATGTGATCGATTTCTTTAGATTCTCCGTATCATCTGCCATTGTTTAAAGAAATCCTGCCAATATAACATGCATATACAGGTTTTCATTACGTATCTGATACAAGAAACAATGTTACAACATCTGACGTAAAGTAACAATAAATGTCATGAAAGGGATAAAAAGTAAAGGCTTGCTCTTCGTGTCACGCTCTTCTGCCCAGTGATTTATCACTTGATATATCACTGGATTTTACTACTGGCTTTATAGGCGACCAGTATTAGATTTTACGTTTGATCATGGCCACCACTTATATCTTGATGTCCAAGTCCACAATATTTAGACATGTCAAAATGTTGTCACTGAAGTTGAGACTTCTACACAATTTGAGATAAAGCGTGTCTGTTTATGAATGGCATGCTAGAAGTTCATATCTGTGCATTGAGATTGTTAGGTCTAAGCATTTTACCACAAAGAATGAAAATAAAAATGTGATAGGCAGTTGTTGGTGAGCAGTGTTTATGTTTCCTGTTTAAATCTGTTTTTAGAAAAAAATCATACCTTTGTTATTATTGTATGCATACGTACCTTGGTGTAATTATTAAAAACATCACTGCAAATTCCCTGAAAGAGAAAAAGAAAATTAAAACTAGAGAAAGTGACCAGTAGGTCACGTATGCCCCCGAACTGCACCACCCTCTGATATAGCTTTTGAGCTTGTATGTAATATGAATGAAGAAATCAAGAAGCTACAACAATCTATTAAAGTGCTTGTAAAAGCTAAACCAAACAAAATAAATATGTTCTATAACAGGGTTATCCTTTGGAAGCATGGAATACTGCACAGAAATGAAAAAGTATGGAGTGTACATGTTTTCTGGGCCAGACTAGCTAGTTTCGGCCAATTAGGCCTTATCAGTGACCCTCAGATATTTTTAAACTTCCACAATGGAATCAATGATCCCAAAGGACAAGAAAATATAATATACACCATGATGTAGGGCAGAGAGACGTTTTACCGCCGCCACACATTCCCACACACCAGCTGTAGTAAAGTTAAATATGTTCTATAAAAGGGTTATCCTTTGGAAGCAAGGAATACACCACAAAAATATGGTGTGTACATGTTTTCTGGGCCAGACTAGCTAGTTTCGGCCAATTAGGCATCATCAGTGACCCTCAGATATTTTCAAAATTCCACAATGGAATCAATGATCCCAAAGGACAAGCAAATATAATCTACACTATGATGTAGGGCAGGGAGACGTTTTACCGCCGCCACACATTCCCACACACCAACTGTAGTGAAGTTAAATATGTTCTATGAAAGGGTTATCCTTTGGAAGCAAGGAATACACCACTGAACTGAAAAACTATGGAGTGTACATGTTTTCTGGGCCAGACTAGCTAGTTTCGGCCAATTAGGCCTCATCAGTGACCCTCAAATATTTTCAAAATTCCACAATGGAATCAATGAGAGAACCATTCCTTGTGCTGGTAAAATATGTTCTATAAAAGGGTTATCCTTTGGAAGCAAGCAATACACCACAGAACTGGAAAAAGTAAGAAGTGTACATGTTTTCTGGGCCAGACTAGCTAGTTTTGGCCAATTAGGCCTCATCAGTGACCCTCAAATATTTTCAAAATTCCACAATGGAATCAATTGACTGGAGGTTAAGCGTCCCCGTCAACAGTGTATAGATCATTTTGGAGACGTTGCTTCCAATTTTGTGGGACTTATAGAAGACATTGAGATGACATTACATCTCAAGCCCTGTGGCCCAATGAAACCAATAGGCTTTATAAGTATGGGCGGACCGACCCGCACCGCTTTGCCTAGGCAGACTTATCTCAGGGTCACTGATGAGGCTTTATTAGCCGAAACTACGTAGTATGGCCCATCTTCTTTCTTATGAATGTTTTCATTGCTCTTAAAGGAACTAATTTTTGATTTTTATTAGATCCTCGAAGCGGTTTACCAGTACTCGTGTGCGGTCGGTTTCAGCTCTGCGTCGAAGAATCATGCAGCCAATCTATTTCTTAAAGCCCCGATGGGCGGGGCCGAAATAGATAGATCAGTCACAAAAATATAGACAGTTTCATCATGCTGATATACCTTCATCTTTTTACCACTGGAAGCGTTTAAGTCGCTGTCATCCCCCTTGTTTTTGTCTGATTTCCTGGCTGTAGGCTTTTGTCCCTCTTGTTCGTCTTGTTGTTTTGTATTGTCTTTTGTAGATGTTTGATCCTCTGGTTGTTTTGTTCTGTCCTCTCCGCAACACCCGAGACCACTGACGAGCTGATCAAAACATCTTGAGTTAATGAATTCATTAAACTGTCGCTTTTGATTGTCATCTGGAAAAATATCGGGGGATAAAACAAACAAACAAAAAAGGAAAATTTCGTCATACCCCACCCGAATTTGTGTATCAGCTCGACGTTCATAACTACCTGTATAAATCGATGACTATTTATCTCGAATTTTACGGACACATACAATCAATTACTATCTCGAATTAATCGGATAGTAATTGATTGTGTGTGTCCGTAAAAATCTTAAAACAATAAAATATTAATAACAACAAGTTGAAAAATAGCGACGATATGTATCTGGTTCCCGCTTTAAGATCGGTCATGCATCAAAAACTGCACTACTTGCATGGTGGCCGTTTTTCAGAAAGTGGCTAAAATTCATTTTCGTTTTACTTTCAGTATAACAGTAATTTCATTTAAGATAATTGAAGATGAATGTATTGGGCTTCAGAAAATTGTAGGGGTCATTCCCGGACCACCGGCGTAAAGGCGTATGACGCCAAATAATGGTGGCGTCCGAAAATGTATTGAAAACAATTCAGAAAAGTGTTGACCATGTCATGTTACTAAATCCTATACTCTGACCAACTATGCCAAAAAAGGTGTCAAAGAAATGATTAATCACATGTTCTTAAGGAAGGTTTGTACGTTTTGCACAGGAAAACGGCCACCGGAAGTACGAACCCTGCAGTTATCGAGACCGCAACAAACGCTTAGTGACAACTGCCTTTATTAATATGTAACCCTTACTTACGATCTTTAATTTATTCAAATTTGTCCGTAAATTGCAGAAGTGTCCCATTTTTCATTAAACTTGAGATGTATGATGGTAAGGAAAGTATAGTATACATTTTCTTTTCGTTAATTAAGGAGGATGTGAAGGACCACCAACTGCAATTAAAATGGCAATACAGCACAATGGTTCAGATTGACACTATCCAGTGAGATTTAATTTATATACTATTGCTGGAAATGGAAGAGGACACTGTTTTTTTTTTTCAAACATCGAGCTGAGTGAGTGAGTGTTTAAGTTTTACGTCCCACCAACAGCTAAGGTCATACGGAGACGGGACCTCGGTGTAAAGACTCATCCCAAAGTCTGGAGAAGCCCGGGATCGATCCTGCGATGGTTTGTCTTTGAGTGTTTGTATCGCTTATATTATTTTGTTTTGGATAGCCAATTGTATTGACCATTTTTTGGGAAAGTAACTTCTTTTGGCTTTCCGCTGTTGATGTTTCCATTAGAGTCTGTTGTTCCATGTTTGTGTTTCTTTCCCTTTGGTGTCTCTGGTGGGAGCTGTGGATTAATTGTATCGATTCCTGATCATTGCCTTCACTTCTATTTTACTCAAAGTGTTATATACAAACATTTACATGTACAAAGATATTTTCATCATCATCATCATCAACACCACCACCACCAGCCTAGGACCACGTTTTCCATCCACCTGTATGTTTAAGGCTGTCTTGACTGATCTGCTGGAGTGTTCCACATGTCCATACTAGTGCGCCTTCTCGCCTCAAGGATGAAGCCCAGGTCCTCAATGCCACCCGACACCCGACTTGCAACTTGATATTGCAGATCTGTCTGATCATTGCCCTGTCATTGAAGGTTTGGTTTTGTCAATGATCAAGTCTCGCTGGCATGGAGCATTGCGCTCCGCACACAAGGGCTATACGCACAGTCACGTCTTGCATGAGAGATGGTGTGGAAGACACCCCTTGAACTTCTAAAAGTTCTTCCAGGCTGTTTTCACACGTGATGTAGTCGGTAGCAAAAAGAAGCTACCACCTCCATTATGATACCACAAGAAATTCTTGTGACATAGAACGCACATGTGGAATATGAAAGCCATATCGCTTACCAATCAAAAGTTATGGCCAATGTTATAGTTTTTTTAAAACGTAGGTCATACGTTAAGGACAAGGTCACGAGGTCAAAAGCAATGGTACCACTGGAAAGGTCTTGGGAAAAGAAACACACATGTGAAATATGAAAGGCATATTTGTTAGTTGTTACCATTCAAAAGTTATGCCCGATGTTAAAGGTTTTGCGAACAAACAAACAAACAGACCTGTAGACCAAAAACTATATTATTCGGGGGCATAAAATAGTTTTCAATAGCCTGTATGTCTAGCATTTCTCCTGTTTATAAAATAGTCGTAAAAGAATTGTTCACGTGCTATAAGTAAGTACACTGTGAATTATCTATGGCTTAATATGACGTCAGAGATATATTGACCAATAGCTCGCTTATGCCCCAGGTGCAGTTACGACACCTGCAAAGATCATGTAAGGCGGATATACTTCTTTATGAAAATATAAAAAAAATACAGTTATACCGAAATTGAAACGAGGATTACAGTTTTCCTTAGGGCCACCATTGTATATGTCTAATAATGACGTCATAGATATATTGACCATTAGCTCGCTTAGGCACGGGGTGCAGTTCTGACACCTGCCCGGATCATGCATGGTATGTATTTCTCTAAGAAAATGCAAAAAAAATTCTGTTATACCGAGTAAAACGAAAAAGAAAAAATTTCCTACGGCCACCCATGTATACGAGCTGAAAGCCAGCGACATCCATCACTTTCTTATTTGTTCATCTCTCAATCTTTCTTTCTTTCTACTTATACTGCGATGGGCCACACAAGGTGTACATTACATACAAACCAGGTTTGCAGGATGAAAGCCCACACAGTAATCATGTATAAATTACGGTAGGGTCTTCAACCTGCACAGGGCATGACTCTCCCTGCACCGGGACCTCCAGTTAACGTCCCGATCCGAAGGACGGTGCATAAATAACTAACAGTAAATCTGGTCGTGTTGAATTTATTAGTATGGGGTGTTGAGAGACAGCGATTGTGTGCATTCAAATAATAAAAACAGCAACATGCCAAAGATAATTGAATATAATGGCGTTCTTAAGCATGTTTAGGTGTTTTTTTTTTGTTGTTGTTTTGTTTTGTTTTTTAGGATTAGAGGGTTCAGGTCACGTGAGGACGCGCTGTATTTACGCCAATGCCGAAAAATGCCAAATGCCTTTTTTTTTTATCTCGCCCTATTTTCATCATAACAACATTTTTTCTTGTGATTTTGTTATCTTGGTGTTAAATAGGCATAGGTTAACTAATATATGAAGAAAAACCATCGATGCGCTTTTTATTTACATCAAAATCGCTTCCCAAATGCACACACCATCGCCCGGTTTTCACCGCGATATTGTTTATTTTAAATTTCCGTCGGCACTCTGAGTCTACAGTTTAAAGGTAAACCAGTCTGTGCAGAGCGTAGCAACTGTTTCGCGATTCGACAAGAACCTTATTTGAACAAGTCCAAAAAAGAACAATAAGATAAACATAAACTTACCACCAATTTTTCCAATGGCTCCTTCCACGATTCCAAACCGATTTAATCTGACCTTCACTTTCTCTCCTACAGAATACTCTGAAAATGCCTTCCTGGGCTCAGTAATGCTCGACATTGAAATTGTTGAAGCCGTGATCGGGACATCGTGGATCCAAATCATCAACACAATTGGTTTTGATGCCATTTTATCCCTTATTTTTCTCCGACAAGATAATCCCTAGCGTGCAAAATTTGAATCTGCGACGAGGTTGCAGTATCTGCGACGAGGTTGCAGTATACTGGTTCCCCCGCCCGATAAACAATATGGCTTTCCACATATCGTTTTTCTATAGAACACAGGTATCCAGTTTACAGGTTGCAGCTGCTGGCCAATCATTTTACTTCCTTGTTGCTTCCGCTATTTCCGGATTATTACGGCTTTTCTTTAGCCCGTTTTTTTTTTTTTGGTACCGAGCAATTGATATAATTAGTGTCATCCGAGTTTGGCGTGGATCCGAGATTGTTCACATATCGTTACGCATCGCTTTTATTTTTTGGAATAAAACTAGTTAAGTTAACCTGATGTTGAATAGCTGCCGCCGGTAAAAGGAATGGTCAAAGGTGAGTGGACAACTGTGTCTTTAAGACGTCTTTTGATCTAATGGTTACACCATTAGGACATCAAATTCTGTGTCACGTCGAATCATTACTGTTTACTGTTTACGTTGGCATACATCGCTAGGGCAACATCAAATCAGCAACGTCTATGAAACATCATGGAGTTGCACCGACGACGTGACGTTGCATAAACGCCATGAAGTTGTATCGACGTTGATGTGGCGCCATTTGCCTGCCGGGATGACATTAATTCACCAGGAGTCAAACCCCCCCCCCCTGCCAGCGGTTACAGCATTAAGCCATGAAATTCGTGCTTCCTTTGGCCAACCCAGGGCGATCTGAATCTGAATCAGAATTGTTACTGGTGACACGTCATTCACCAGTCTTATTTATGAGTCAACGTTAGCCTAGTGGAAATAGCATTAATGTACATGGAGAATAACAGTGGACCAAGAACAGCCTCTTGTGGGACCCCAGACCAAACTGGAGCCCACAACATGGTGAATTGGCGCTTTGTCGACGCTTGTACATTCAGTCAGGTTGCAATTTCTGAGCAATTTGGTGCTATGCTTCATTGATATTTGCCCTTTGAAGCCTTCCGTGGATTGTACTGGGTGTTTCATGAGGTTATATGATGCATTATTGCAATTCTTACACCAATACTGTACATATCAATACAGCATTATAAAGAAATGTGCGACAGATTTAAATAGGGTCCCGCAGAAAATACAGACCTCTCCAACCAATTTTACCAGTAACACTTTTTTGTTGCTTTGGGTTTTACGGATCTTTCAAGAGTATTTCCTTATATCCAGTCATACACCTGACTGAGCAATAAGGCTCAAACATACAACGATAAGAGACCTAATGGCTGATGTTTAAAACGAGTCGGCAGTGATGATGATGATGATGATGATGATAATGAGTCGGCACACTTAACTACTAGGCCACCAACACCCCTTTCTGTGATACTTGAAATCTGTGACACTTGATATGGTTTTGCATAGACAACTGTATTGTTGGCTAATCCCCTTTGTTTTTAATTCAGTTTAGGTAACAACCTTAAATCTGTGGTACAATGGATGAAGATCAGTTAGAGGCATGTAAGGTGGACAAGAAGGAATGGAAATGTCTACTATGTCTGAGAATTCTGAGCAGAAAGCAAACATTACAGACACACCTAAGAGTGCAGCATGATAGAAATGGTAAAATAATTTCAGCGCTTTTACCAAGGTGCCATTGGCATAACAAGGACATATTCAAGACTTCTCTAGGCTTTCAGATTCGACTTAATTGAAGTCCCATCACCATTATACGACCTAGTTGTTGGTGGGACTTAACTAAAACACAAACAAAACAAGGGGCATCAGTTTTTTATCATATGAATTTTTGACTTTGGAAAAATCATAAATCTGACTTTCATTTCTACCGGAATACTATAGGTCTTTCTATTAGGATAAAGTAAAGTAATTATTTGGCATCATTTTCGTGTTGCTGCTATCAAATAGCTGAACGAGATACGAATTAAAGCTGAGCACTACCATTTTTTTTGTTGTTGGTAGGGTGAGAGTTTGACTCCCAGGTTGTGACTCAACATGTTTATGATATAAAAAGCAATCTAACATTGCGATAAAAAATATCCAAGAAATATTTCACATTGTATTTAAAAGGCCAAAATACTGCAACTTAACCCAATCAGAAAGAATGACGAGCCAGCGTTGGGCTGACAGCGATATGACGTTGCAATGTCCTATCGCTGTCATCTCGACGTTGCTTACCTGTAGCGTGCTAGCTGGGAACCTTTATAATTATGAAATATGCGATCAAGTATTTAGAGTTAAAAGTTAAAGGAAGTCTGAATATTATGCCATCGAGTCTGTTGTTTCATGTTTGTGTTTCTTTCCCGTTGGTGTCTCTGATGGGAGCTGTGGGTTAAGTGTATCGATTCATGAACATTGACTCCACTTCTATATTAGATCCTCTAAGCTGTTTACCAGTACTTGTGTGCGATCGGTTTCAGCTCTGCATGGAAGCATCATGCAGCCTAACTATTTCTTCAAGCCCTGATTGGCAGGGACCCATATAAGTATAAATATTTAAATAATATAATCCTGTTTCATACTGCCCAATACACATTTAATATTTGCTAAATATATTCCTTGGTTCTGAACTAAAATAGCCAATATAGCCTATATTGGATAACCGTACGGGCCAGGGCCTTACAATAAGCCAATACAGGCTATATGTACGGGGTCATAAGAAAAGCCACTGCCAGCCAAAAATTCTTATGCAGCCTTTCCCTCTACTTGATGATGCTTCTCATGCAATTTGATCAAGTTTGGCCATGGGGTATTAGAGGTGTACCTACTTGAAACTTTTTACGGACACATTTATGCACACACGGATGGACGCCAGACAAAGGACAAAATGTGATCACAAAAACTCACCTTGTCACTACAGGTGAGCTCAAAAGAGCCATATTTCTCATATAATAATTGATGGATAACTCGGCATGTGTATCAAATAGGAATCCCAATCCATTCCAGCAATGTTTTCAAAAGATAATGAACAAAAACATTTTTCATTAAAAAATTAACTTAATAAAGGACCATAATAATTGGTGGATTCAGACCGAAATCCAACTTGACGTTTATTTAATGATTATAAACCTGTGTATGAGTCCAATCTACCGCTGTTTAAAAAGATATTGAACAAAAACAATTTGTACAGAACAAGATGTACATATGGACAAGGGTGATATATGCCCCCCACCCCATTAAAACTAGAAAGTGCATAAAAATTGTACACAGAATTCATGTTTCCTATTAACAGCAGAACAGTGTCATAGACAACAACATAAAATGGTCATCGTCCAATCATATTGGAGAGAACCAGGCTTGATTTTAATCTCAGTGATGATGTGGTTTCACATGTGTCAATGTATTTACGGAGGTACGACCATTATGGGTCTAAGCCTGTCCAGGAACCGCGGTGCGAGACGGACCGTCCATGTTAATAAACCCTATTGGTTTCATTGGGTGACAGGGCTTGAGATGTCATTTCATCTCGATGTCGGGTAAAAGTTCAGCAAAAGTGGAAGCAACGTCTCCAAAATGACCTTTACAGTGTTGGCGGGGACGTTAAACCTCAAATCAAACAAGAGGACCATGATAGCCCTGGATCGCTCACCTGATCCATTGAGTAACAAGTGGGCCCCGGGGAGGGCCATTATTGACCCCAGGGTTATAATGTGCATAATGTTGAGGGAGTTCTAAAAAGGTGAAGCTTCATACCAAATGTCAACAAAAGACTATAATTTGAACAATGTTGGCAAAGGTCCACTAGATGAAGCTACACAACAAATATCAAAGACCTGGGCCTCGTTGTTTCAGAGAAGAAGATTTTCAAAGATTATCTCTATTATAAGTCTATGTAAAACCAAAGGGCCCTGGGGCGGGGGCATTGTGGCCCCAGGGCTATAATTTGAACAATCTTGATAGAGGTCCACTACCTGAAGCTTCATACCAAATGTCAAAGACCTAGGCCTTGTGGTTTCAGAGTAGAAGATTTTTCAAGATTTTCCCTATATAAGAGTATGAAAAACCAAACGGCCCAGGAGCGGGGGCAATTTTGGCCTCAGGGCTATAATTTGAACAATCTTGATAGAGGTCCACAAGATGAAACTTCATACCAAATATCAAAGACCTCGGCCTTGCAGTTTCAGAAAAGAATATTTTTAAAGATTTTCCCTATATAAGCCTATGTAAAACCAAAGGGCCCCGGGGCGGGGGCATTTTTGGCCCCAGCACTATAATTTGAACAGTCTTGGTAGGGGTCCACTAGATGAAGCTTCATACCAAATAGCAAAGACCTGGGCCTTGCAGTATTAGAGAAGAAGATTTTTTAAAGATTTTCCCAATATAAGCCCATGTAAAACCAAAGGGCCCTGGGGCGGGGGCATTTTTGGCCCCAGCACTATAATTTGAACAATCTTGGTAGGGGTCCACTAGATGAAACTTCATACCAAATATCAAAGACCTGGGCCTTGCGGTTTCATAGAAGAAGATTTTTAAAGGTTTTCCCTATATAAATATGTTCTATAAAAGGGTTATCCTTTGGAAGCAAGGAATACACAACAGAAGTGAAAAATATGGAGTGTACATGTTTTCTGGGCCAGACTAGCTAGTTTCGGCCAATTAGGCCTCATCAGTGACCCTCAGATATTTTCAAAAATCCACAATGGAATCAATGATCCCAAAGGACAAGAAAATATAATCTACACTATGATGTAGGGCAGGGAGACGTTTTACCGCCGCCACACATTCCCACACACCAGCTGTAGTGAAGTTAAATATGTTCTATAAAAGGGTTATCCTTTGGAAGCAAGGAATACACAACAGAAGTGAAAAATATGGAGTGTACATGTTTTCTGGGCCAGACTAGCTAGTTTCGGCCAACTAGGCCTCATCAGTGACCCTCAGATATTTTCAAAAATCCACAATGGAATCAATGATCCCAAAGGACAAGAAAATATAATCTACACTATGATGTAGGGCAGGGAGACGTTTACATAAGCCTATGTAAAACCAAAGGGCCCCGGGGCGGGGGCATTTTTGGCCCCAGCACTATAATTTGAACAATCTTGGTAGGGGTCCATAAGATGAAGATTCATACCAAATATCAAAGACCTGGGCCTTGCAGTTTCAGAGAAGAAGATTTTTAAAGATTTTCCCTATATAAGCCCATGTAAAACCAAAGGGCCCCGGGGCGGGGGCATTTTTGGCCCCAGCACTATAATTTGAACAATCTTGGTAGGGGTCCACTAGATGAAACTTCATACCAAATATCAAAGACCTGGACCTTGAGGTTTCAGAGAAGAAGTTTTTAAAGATTTTCCCTATATAAGCCTATGTAAGACCAAAGGGCCCCGGGGCGGGGGCATCTTTGGCCCCAGCACTATAAATTGAACAATCTTGGTAGGGGTCCACCAGATAAAGATTCATACCAAATATCAAAGACCTGGGCCTTGCAGTTTCAGAGAAGAAGATTTTTTAAGTTTTCGGTGAAAAAAAATCTATTTTTAGCTCCTGTGACCCATATGTGCAACGGACCGGAACCATTTGAACAACTTTGAAAGGGGACCACCTAAGGATCATTCCTGTGAAGTTTGGTCAAAATCCGCTTAGTGGTTTAGGAGGAGATGTCGTTTGAAGAAAAAATTTACGGACGCACGGACGGACGCACGCACGCACGCATGGACGGACGACGGACAAAAAGTGATCCCAAAAGCTCACCTCCTCACTACGTGACGGTGAGCTAACAAAACAAAATATGTCCCAATAAATTAACTACAGGATTTTTTCTATACAAATGCACTGAGAATGAAAACACCCGTAAAAATCGTAAAAATTCGGACACCTTGAAGAACTTGCTGTTTTTCTTCTACAATTTCAATCAATTTGTTACATGATCCAGCAACGCATCCAAAGGTACAGGCGCAATGGCAAACAGTGTAGACCCTGATCAGCAGTCTGATCTGGGTTGACACTGTTTGCTTAGGCGTTTCTGTGCCAATACTTAGAATCATTACGGTACCAATATTGACTGGACAGATGGTCAGACAGATGAATGTGCTGATTAACAGATGAACAGGAAGCCAAAATGTATATTCCCAGTGTTTTTTTTTTTTTTTTTTTTTTAATTATTATTATTATTATTTTATGGATTTCGAGTCAATCGTTAATCAGTGGTGGACAAAAACCAAAGCTTGATTGATTGATTTGAGGTTTAACGTCCCAATCAAAACTGTACAGGTCATTTTGGAGATGTTGCTTCCAATTTTGTGGGACTTTTAACCGTCATTGAGATGAAATGACATCTCAAGCCCTGTCGTCCCATCTAACCAATAGGGTTTATAAGCATGGATTGTCCGACTCGCACCGCTTTGCCTGGGCAGGCATAGATCCTCTAAGCAGTTTACCAGTACTTATGTGCAGTCGGTTTCAGCTCTGCGTGGAAGCATCATGCAGCCCATCTATTTCTTCAAGCCCCAATGGGTGGGCACTGGAAAACTTGAGTACCTAAAGAAAACCACCTGACCTTTTTTTCAGGACTTGGCATCTCCCATGTGACTGTGTGAGGCTAGAAACACAGTGGTGAGAGTTAGAGACTAATGATTAAGATGGCCCCCGCCCCTCGGGGCTTGAAGTAAAAGATGGGCTGCATGATGCTTCCATGCAGAGCTGAAACCGACCGCACACGAATACTGGTAAACCGCTTACAGGATCTAAGCCTGCCCAGGCAAAGTGGTACGTCAGACCATCCATACTTGTAAACCCTATTGATTTCATTGGGCGACAGGGCTTGAGATGTCATTTCATCTCAATGTCGGGTAAAAGTCCCACAAAATTGGAAGCAACATCTCCAAAATGACCTATAGAGTGTTGACGGGGACGTTAAATCGCAAATCAAACAAAAACAAATGTTATGATTAACAGTCTGTGCTCTAACCAACTAGGCCAGGGAGGCCTGTTGCAGATATTTATAATCTAGTGAAATAACAAGCAAAAACATTCCATTTCATATAAGAGACTAGCAAGACAAATAGAGTTTATTAATCAGCCGATTTAACCCATAACATGCCAATCATAACAATTGTCCTCTGCTTTGACGTCTGCTCGTTACTTTAAAAGTCATTTTTGCAAACAGTGTGGACCTAAATCAGACTGCTCCTCTAGGAGCAGTCTGATTTGGGTTCATGCAGTTTGACTGTAAGCAAAAATATTTTAAGACATTTGTAAAAAGTCCAGCAGAGGACAGAAGCAGACGACATTTTTAGATGTAGTTTTTCTACTGGATTTATAAACCGAGAGAGCATTTTCCGATGTAGTTTTTCTCGGCATCTTACGTGTTAAAATATGAGATTTATAAACCGAGGGGGTTGAAGAGCCAATAAACAGAGGATCTTACACGAGTAGTAATTTCAAACGATATTTATGAAATGAGCCTTTGGCGAGTTTCATAAATTTCAGATGAAATGACCACGAGTGTAAGGTTCTATTTATCATATGACTTTAAAAAGTAGAAGTAAAACAAAGATCAGGAATTGATACAATTAACTTACTCCATCCATAAAAGACACCAAAGGGAAAGAAATGCAAACATTAAGCGACCAGACCATAATGGAAACCTAAACAAAGGAAGGCCATATGGACAGTTACTTTCCCACAAAATGGCCATATGGCCATCCAAAATTAAAAGACACAAGTGATACACACAGTAAGTAACAAACAACAACATAAATAAATCGCCACAGAAGAGCCGCCTTGGAACGGTCAGTGGAAGATTTCCACTGGGGGGCTTAAATCGATTTTACGTGGCCACAATCCTCGCCCTTACTTAAATTGGATTTCATCGCCTTTGAATTTGACAATTTTTCCACAAAAGAATGCATTGTTTGTATGGACGTCGTCATGACGTTACTTACTCCTGCTGAAGTGTGATTACATGTATGGTCGTAAGATTTTTATTAATTACCACATTATCCACTGCTTATCAACCATGGCATAAGTTTCTTTTATCGGATCTTCAAGCTCCCGAAGTTTATAAATCCCCTATTTAAAATGGGCCGAGTCAATAAACTGTATATTACATGCATTTTGAGAAAGCTGATGGATCATTTTGCAGCTAGTTCTTAGTACAGTTCACTCTTAACCGTTTTTGTACCAAATGGAATCTTCCTCTTTATATATAGCAGGTGTCCACTTCAAAATTCAGGGGTGTCTGGTTGTGTTTTCTTCAACATTTATTTGGAAAATGGCTAAATTTTTGCAAACAGTTGATGCCCTGATCTGACGCCACATTCTGCAGCATCTGATCTGGTTCTGCACTGTTTGCCAGGGTACCCATTTTGGGGTTCTGGTACTAAATGGATTAACATACAATCCATGCAAACAGTAGTGGGCATAGTGCACATAAGCTGACTGAAACAAAATCTGTACAGACACCATCTTGAAAACGCTTCATATTGTACTGAATGAACATACGAGGTATTATAGTGATAAAACAATTAAAATGCGAGAGTTCCATAGCCAAGCTTATGCCTCATTCAGCTTGTATGTACATGCAATCTTTAGTTCAATGCTGCCTCCGAGTCTATAGGCATCTATTCTGAATGCTATTGACAATCTGTGACGCTGTTGACATGATGTCAAGAGCTGACTTGTATGTCACTATTTGGGCACCTTGTGGACATTGAGGGTCAGGTCCTGGTCCAGACGTAGATGAACGGGCTCATGGTGTGTGTGTGTGTGTGTGTGGGGGGGGGGGGAGGGGTTAGGTGGTGGGGGAGGATACATATGACAATAAACAGATACACAGCTCACCTGTATGTTACTAACTGGACACCGTGTGGACATTGAGGGTCGGGCCCTAGTGTACCAGACACCGATGAATGGGCTCAGTCTAACTTACCAAGACTGATGGTGTGTGTGTCTGTAGGGGGGGGGGGGGGGGGGGGGGTCGCTTTGACAATACAGAGCTATCTGGGCACCTTGTGGATATTGAGGGTCAGGTCCTAGTGCACCAGACAGAGATGAACAGGCTCAGTCTAACTAACAATGCTGACAAGGTGGGGGCTTCGTAAAAGGTACCACTCTATTCATAAAATACCCGTCCTGTCCAAGGTATTACCCAAAGAGGACAATTCTGAGCAAGTTTGGTTATGACTGGACCAAACCTGTGGCCTCTAAGTGCTAACAAGGTTTTTCTATGATTTTACCAACTGACCTAGTTTTTGACCCTACATGAACCATATTCAAACTTGAACTAGATATTGTCAAGATGATCATTTTGATCAAGTTTGATGATGATTAGACTAAAATTGCAGCCTCTCGAGTGTTGGTTGGTTGGTTGATTTGAGGTTTAACGTCCCCGTCAACACTGTAAAGGTCATTCTGGAGACACTGCTTCCAATTTTGTGGGACCTTTACCCGACATTGAGATGAAATGACATCTCAATCCCTGTCGCCCATTGAAACCAATAGGGTTTACCTCTCGAGTGTTAAGGTTTTTCTATGATTTGACCTACTGACCTATTTTTTTTTACCCCACATGACCCATATTCGAACTTGACCTAGATATTATCGAGATGACCGTTCCGACCAACTTTGATGATGATTTGACCAAAATTGTGACCTCCAGTGTGTTAACAACAGAAGTTTACGGGCAACAGATGAACGATAACACCTGACATCTCAGTCACAAAAGCTCACCATGACCTTCGGTCAAGTGAGCTAAAAAAAGACTACTTCTGATATACTAATTGATGGATTTTGGCATTTTGCCAAAAACTAAACTTGACCTGTGATCTTAGAAAACATACATATGATACAGTAAAACGAGGGTAAAGTTTAGGATGTTTTCGTTTTTTATCTTGCAAATGTATGCTGTGTATACTCAATAGAATCGCCTCGACGAGGCGATTCTAATTAGTACACACAACATACGTTTTTCTGTATAAAAAAACACCGAAAGATGTCCTTAAGTATGCCGTTATGCCTCCTGGCAGTAGCCCTCAGTGGCTCGAACTACCCCTGTCTCGAACAGATTTTCGTGGTCCCAAAGAAGTTCAAGCCATTGAAGTTCGACTGTATGTAGCAAATAGGAATCATAATCCATTCCAGCAACCTTCTAATAAGATATCGAATGAAAACCAATTTTGGTAGTGGGCACAGTGACAAATATATATAAAGCTGACTGAAACAAAAACTATATACAGCACATGTAGACGTCATCTTGAAAAAGGCTTTCTATTGTACTGAGTTTGAATTGAGAGTTAACATCCCCATCAACATTATATAAGTCATTTTGGCTACAGTTGCAAAAGTTGCTTCCAATTTTGTGAGACCTTTACCCGACATTGAGATGCAATTACATCTCAAGCCCTGTCACCCAATGAAACCAAAAGGCTTATATGCACTGCACTGTCTGACTCACACCACTTTGCCTGAGTAGGCTTAGTCCTCCTAAGCAGTTTATCAGTACTTGTGTGTGGTCACTTTCAGCTCTGCGTGGAAGCATCATGCATCCCAATCTATTTCTCCTAGCCCCGATGGGCGGGGACGGAATTGTACTGAATGAAAATATAAGGTATTATACTTATAAAAACAATGAAAAATGTGAAAGTACAGTAACATAACTTATGCCTCATTCAGTGCCTAAATGTCCATGTAAACTTTATTTCAACACTGCCTCTGAGCCTAACATCATTCATTCTGAATGCAATTGACATCTTTTGTGACACCAAGAATAATGCCTTGAAGTGATGTAAACTGTCCGGCGTCTGAATATAATGGTTGGATTGGAAAAGTAGGGCAAGCTACAGAGAAATTTTCTCTAGAGGAAATAAATCTTCCTAGGCCAGAGGTGATTATCATTTTTAATTCAATGAGAAATCGTGGTATTTCTTCATTATGCATGTAATATCTGTTATCAGTGTTCATGACAACCCATATCTTTGGAAACAGTGTAGATCCAGATCAGATGGCTTCTGAAGAAGCCATATGATCAGGATCTACACTGTTTAACATCCAGTTTATAAATTTGTAGGAATAAATTACATCAAGTAATCTGATTGGTTCAAAGTCAGAGATGGGTGTGGCTAAAATGAATATTCAGCAAGAAAAGGGATAGTATGTTATTTTGATTCTTCGCTGGGAACATTGCATCACATTCTCCCCCTAACTTAGTAAGAGCCATACTTTCCCATGCCATCAGGTGAGGGCATTACGAGAACAGGCCTATATAATAATTTTGACCCCCTCATACCCCACTTTTACATAGTAAAACTGGGGTTTGAGGGGGTAAACCTTATTTTTCTTATTTCTGCTCAAAATATAGATTGTGGGTACTCGTTAGAACTGCCACATCGAATATAGGTTGTGGGTACTCATTAGAACTGCCTCATTGAATATAGATTGTGGGTACTTGTTAGAACCGGCTCGATGAGGCGGTTCTAATGAGTACCCTCAATCTATATTTTGAGCAGAAATAAGAAAATTATCACATTTTTTCATCTTTAAATTTCAAATTTTTGGCCGAAAAATTGGCAAATATACCATATTCGACCTATTTACCGCACATGTTCCTATAAGGGCACACCAAAGCTTTTTCTGAAAAAAAATATGCAAGCGCACACTTTATAGTAACCTCCCAACAAATTCATATTGAGTTTTGTTGCATCTTTGACCCGGACAATCATATGTATATGTGGTGAACCCCTATGCTGAAATACAACTCTATAAAATAATCATATCAGATTCAGAAGCTTTTTTTTCATATTTGTTTCCTATTGAGCATGTGCTTATTAGGTAGATTTTTCACTACAATATTTTCATACAATTTTGAAAAAACTAAGCGCACGGTGCGGTAAATAGGTTGAATACGTTATTTGTATAGGCGTGTTTTCATAATGGCAAATATCGCTTTCAGGCGGGGAATATGAACCCATATTCTCCGTCAAGAATCAAAACAACCAATTTGTTATACTGGAAAGCTTTTTGTTGACAGAAATGTTTTCCAAATGGATTCTTTTGTAGCAGACACCTTCAGAAGTACGTGTTTACATGCCCCCACCCATTGGGGCTTGAAGAAATAGATAGGCTGCATGATGCTTCCACGTAGCTAATCCGACCGCACACAAGTACTTGTAAACCGCTTAGAGGATCTAAGCCTGCCTAGGCAAAGCGGTGCGAGTGTTGGACCGTTCATGCTTATAAACCTAATGGTTTCATTGGGCGGCAGGGCTTGAGATGTCATTTCATCTCAGTGTCCGGTAATAGTCCCATGAAATTGGAAGCAACGTCTCCAAAATGACCTTTACAGTGTTGATGGGGACATTAAACCGCAAATCAAACAAAACAAACGTTCTCCGTCAAGAATCAAAATAACGAATTTGTTATACTGGAAAGCTTTTTGTTGACAGAAATGTTTTCCAAATGGATTCTTTTGTAGCAGACATCTTCAGAAGTACGTGTTTACGTGACGTCATCAAACGTGCCCTTCTGCATGCACTACGTTGACCATGGTGCTCAGTGAAAAATGTAAACATCATGTTAGAATACTTGTTTTATTATGGAAAACAATGGAAGTTTTTATTTATCTATTGGCTAATTTTTTTGGTTTTATTTCTCATTAACAGTAGTCAATCCAGGATGTTAGACATCGCATTTCATGGAAGGCAAGCATGAGAGGGATTATGTTTTGCTCACTGGGAATATGGAAAATAATTGCCCTTGCGCTTTCCAGTCAAAAGCCAACAAATTTCTTTGCAGTATAACAAAGAGTCATCACGTGAACAAGTCCGTGAAATGGACAACCCTAAACCCAACATTATACAGAGAAAGCTGTGGTTTAAGTTGGTAGCCCAATTTCTCTTATTTCTGCTCCAAGACATAGCTTGTGGGTACTCGTTAGAACCGTCTCAATGAGGCAGTTCTAACAAGTACTCACAACCTATGTTTGCAGTATAAATAATAAAAATATCACGGATTTTCATCAGAAAAGTAGCCATATTGGAGGTGTTAAAAAAGGCACTATGTCGCACGGGTGTGTTATCGTAATGATTATCTACATTGATATGAGATTAGTTCAAAATAACGATTCGTTGTTCACCACTTACCAGTGTTCTGACATCCGTCACTCCCTGTACTGGCCCTTCTAGTTTGTCCTATTGGTTCCCCAAATCCAGTACCTGCAGAAGCATCCAGTGTCCAGCTGCTATCAAAGCTACCAGTCTGACCAGGCTCTACTCCAGTTATCTCTAGCTCAAGTTCTGATTCTGATATAGGTTCAACCTTCACAGTAGAATCAAGTGCATTACTTGATTGTTCTTCCACAGAATCTGGAACATTTTCTTCCATATGTGTTTTTCTCTTTACAGAATCACTAGCCCTTTCAGCAGCACCACTTAGATTTGACCCTGAACCACAACCTTCAGCATCAGTTGTATCATCATTACTTTGTGACATAAAGCTGGCAGACAAGCTGGATTTTTCCGAGATTTGACTGTCAAATTCTTGTGGTTTGACAGTAATCTGACTAGGAACTCTGCTTTCTGAGTTCTCTAAAAGAAAATTTGTTTGTGGGTTGAATTCCTCTTCAGAAGCTTCTATTTTGATAACTTTCGAATTTGGCTCTGTTGTAAGTGGCAGTTTCATTGCATTATCTTCTTGATTAACATGAGGACTAGAAACTTTATTCTCCTTCCTTCGATGTTTCACAGAATATGGTCCATATCTATTTGAGTTTCCAGAAGCATGTCTGTGTGGAGCTCTAGTCAGTGCTACTGGGTGAACACCATGGGAATCAGTGTTGTACTGAGGTGAAGGTACTGGCTGGCCCGTTGCATGTGGAAGTTGTCCAGGTGAGAATCTCTGACTTCTACCTGACCCTGCTCTGGGATAATTTGCAGGCTGGGTTGTTATGCTACCACTGGGATCTATCTGGCCTAAGACTTGTTCCTCTGACTGTTGTTGACCCTGTAGCTGGCACCCTACAAATAATGATATTCTGATGTTAAGTAGAAGTAAAACAAAGATCAGGAATTGACACAATTAACTTACTCCACCCATAAAAGACACCAAAGGGAAAGAAATACAAACATTAAGCGACCAGACCATAATGGAAACCTAAACAATGGAAGGCCATAAGGACAGTTACTTTCCCACAAAATGGCCATCCAAAATAAAAAGACACAAGTGATACACACAGTAAGTAACAAACAACAACATAAATAAATCGCCACAGAAGAACCGCCTTGGAACGGTCAGTGGAAACCCTTATCCTGCTGAATATTCATTTAAGCCACACCTATTTCTGTCTATCAACCAATCAAATTACTTGATGTAATTTATTGCTACAAATTCATGAACTGAATGCCAAACAGTGCAGATGCTGATCAGATGGCTTCTTCAGAAACCATCTGATCTGGATCTACACTGTTTTCAAAGATAGGGGTTGTCGTGAACAGCAAGATAAGGGTTAGCATAAAGATGTTCGACCTTCAAATACCCAGATCACTCTCCTCATCTCAGTAGTTAATTAAGACAAATGATGCCACATATTTCTCTTTGAACAGCCCGGAGGCTATAGATTTGTTTGTCTGATTTGAATATTAACGTCCTCTTCAACACTGTATTATACAGTATAGGTCATTTTGGAGACGCTGATTCCAATTTTGTGGGACTTTTACCCGACACTGAGATGAAATGACATCTCAAGTCCTGTCGCTGAATGAAACCAATAGGGTTTACAAGCATGGATGGTCCGACTCGCACCGCTTTGCCTGGGCAGGTTTAAAACCGCTAACGGTTTACCAGTGTTCGTGCACAGTCATTTTCAGCTCTGCATGGGAGAATCATGCAGCCCATATATTTCTTCAAGCCCCGATGGGCAGGGGCTGTGCAGGCTATAGAAGGTACCTGCTATTAGCAAAGGCTTGAATCAGACTGCGCAAATATTTGTGCAGTCTGAGTCTTCGCTTGTTGCACAAGCCTTAAAATAGTTTTAGCTGTGTGCTAACTCATTTTATACATGTACAGGACAGAATGCTGGTTATTTCCAGCAGACGACATTTTGAGTTTGCAGAGCCTAAGCAACAGTATTTACAACACTGTTCTGTAACATGGGTTTTGACATAGCATAGTCTAAAATGGACACCTAAACTGGTCATTTTCCAAATTATCAAATTATCTATACATTTTTGTTTGAATATATCCTGGTTGTACAACAAAAAGGGTTGTTTAACCCTTATAACGCCGAGAAACACATTAGAAAATGTTTTCTTGCACACCAGACAAGGAAATCCGTGATTTTACCCTGGGATAAAAAAAATTATGTTCTGACCCTGGTGTTCTGACCCAAAATCGAATATAATCGCGTGTTTGATAAATGCACTGGTTGATTAGGACCTCGTATGCGCCGTCGTTAAGGTTGACGTCACAGCAACATCACTAGCCATTCCTGCAGTGTCAACACAATATGGCGGACGTTGGTAACCGAAGTGACTGCAGCATTAAAAATCGGCTTTAAGAAATGGAAGGTATGCAAGAAAAAGAATCCAATATGGGTGTGAGGGGGGGATAGAAAAATCCGTCCCTCGGGATCACTGTCTGGCATCACTCGGCATCACTCGGCAAGCCTCGTGATGCCGGGCAGTGTCCCTCGGGACGGATTTTTCCATCCACCCCTCACACCCATATAAGATTCTTATAGTTTGCTTATGTCATCTGCTATATCTTTTTGCAAACTTTTTAAAAATATTTTTTGCACCAAGCAAACAGTGTGGATCCGAATCAGACTCCTCCCAGAGCAGTCTGATTTGGGTCCACACTGTTTGCAAAAATGACTTATAAAGTAACTGGCAGACGACAAAGCAGACGACAATTGTCATGATTGGCATTTTATGCGTTAACTCACATACTTTCTGTTTTGTACCCCAAATGATAGGACAGCAATATTCCTATATTCAGCCTACTTGTGGGTGCCAGTGTGTTCAAAAATATTTTTGCACCAAGCAAACAGTGTGGACCCAAATCAGACTGCTCTAGGACTGGCAGACGACAACGCAGACGCCAATTGTTGTGATTGGCATTTAATGTGTGAACTAACATGCTTTCTGTTT
This sequence comes from Lucinisca nassula, assembly GCA_963580285.1. Taxonomy (NCBI): domain Eukaryota; kingdom Metazoa; phylum Mollusca; class Bivalvia; order Lucinida; family Lucinidae; genus Lucinisca; species Lucinisca nassula. The sequence continues at coordinate 15,583,200 of OY757020.1, read as the reverse complement.
TGTACCCCAAACAACAGGACAGTAATATTCCTATATTCAGCCTACTTGTGGGTGTCGGTGTGTTCAAAATTGGACTTAAAAACCACATATGACCAGTTCCAAAGGTGGCCTCTTACTCAAGGTCACTACGTGTAGAAAAAGAATTAAACTAGAGCTGATGTTTATGAAACACAATGCCCACAACTTCTTGACCCACACAGAGCTTGCCCCTATTACATATACTTTGTGATATCTTGCTAACATACAATGTAGTTGAAATGCAAACTCAAAAGAAACTAGAAATGTGTCTAGATGACACAGATGCCTCCACCAAGGGCCCCGCCTCACCCCGAAAATCCATGTTGCAACAAAATTTTCTAAGTGTGTGACCTTGTCATCAGGAACATTTGTGAGAAGTTATATTGAAATTGGTGAAAAAATGTAAGCGCTAGAGCAATGACAAAGTTTTCCTAAAAATAGCCAAAGTGACCTTGACCTTGAAAGTCGACTCGCTCGAGGTATTGTCATAAGGAACATTTGTGTGAAGTTACATTGAAACTAGAACAGTGTTTTCAGAGGAAAACATATGTCCCCCCACCAGTTTGAAGTCCAGAGCATCTTGACATTTCTTTTGTATATGGTCTTCTTACAAAAATTCTATATATCCACTCATTCAGGAAACTGAGTGGTTTCTTTTGTATATGGTATTCTTGCAAAAATTCTATTCATCAACTCATTCAGGAGACTGAGTGCTGAAAGCTTATTTTTTAACGTCTAAGTCCTGTGGTGACCTTGAAAATTGGGTCAAGGTCACCAAAATCTAATCAGTCCTTGAGACCATCCCATTTATCTTATGTACCAAGTCTGAACCAAATCCATCCATTGGTTCAGGAGATAGAGTACAGACAAGCTTATTTTTAACAGTCTAAGTCCCTTGGTGACCTTGAAAATTAGGTCAAGGTCACCAAAATCTAATCAGTTCTAGAGACTACCCCACTTATGTACCAAGTTTAAACCAAATCCATCCATTGGTTCAGGAGAAAGAGCACAGGCAAGCTTATTTTTAACAGCCTAAGACCCGTGGTGACCTTGAAAATTGGATCAAGGTCACCAAAATCTAATCAGTCCTTGAGACCATCCCGTTTATCTTATGTACCAAGTCTGAACCAAATCCATCCATTGGTTCAGGAGATAGAGTGCAGACAAGCTTATTTTTAACAATCTAAGTCCCGTGGTGACCTTGGAAATTAGGTCAAGGTCACCAAAATCTAATCAGTTCTAGAGACTATCCCACTTACTTTATGTACCAAGTTTGAACCAAATCCATCCATTGGTTCAGGAGATAGAGTGCAGACAAGCTTATTTTTAACAGTCAGTCCCGTGGTGACCTTGAAAATTAGGTCAAGGTCACCAAAATCTAATCAGTTCTTGAGACCATCCCAATTATACTATGTACCAAGTTTGAACAAAATCCATCCATTGGTTCAGGAGATAGAGTGCAGACAAGCTTTTTGGCCTAAAATTCGACAATGTTTTGAGCACTGTGACCTTGAAAATTAGACCAAGGTCACCAAAATCTAATCAGTACTTTTCCCCCTCCCAATGGTGTATCTGTGTAAGTTTAATCAAAATCCATCCATCCATTCAGGAGATAGAGTGCAGACAAGAGGCAACGCCAATGCCGACGCTGACACCGACAGGATCCGCACCAAAACCAATATGTCCCCCTCCCTTTCGGTTGGGGGGACATAATCAGTGAAGAAATGTAGTCGCTAGAGGGATGACAAAGTTTTTCTAAAAATAGCCACAGTGACCTTGACCTTGAATTTCGATATCCCTCGAGATATTGTCATAAGGAACATTTGTATGAAGTTATATTGAAATCGGTGAAGAAATGTAAGCGCTAGAGCGATGACAAAGTTTTTCTAAAAATAGCCACAGTGACCTTGACCTTGAAAGTGGAACTTGCTAGAGATATTGTCATAAGGACATTTGTGTGAAGTAATATTGAAATTGGTGAAGAAATGTAAGCGCTAGAGCAATGACAAAGTTTTTCTAAAAATAGCCACAGTGACCTTGACCTTGAAAGTCAACTCGTTCAATGTATTGTCAAAAGGAACATTTGTGTGAAGTTATTTTGAAACCAGTGAAGAAATGCAGGCACTAGCGCGATGACAAATGTTTTCTAAAAATAGCCACAGTGACCTTGACCTTGAAAGTGGAACTCGCTAGAGATATTGACATAAGGAACATTTGTGTGAAGTTATATTGAAATCGGTGAAGAAATGTAAGTGCTAGAGCTATGACAATGTTTTTCTAAAAATAGCCACAGTGACCTTGACCTTGAGGCCATGACCTTGACAGTTGAAATTGCTCGAGCTATTTTTATAAGCAACATTTGTGTGAAGTTATATTGAAATCGGTGAAGAAATGTAGGCGCTAGAGTGATGACAAAGTTTTTCTAAAAATAGCCACAGTGACCTTGACCTTGAAAACCATGACCTTGAAAGTCCAACTCACTTGAGATATTTTTATAGGGAACATTTGTGTGAAGTTATATTGAAATTGGTGAAGAAATGTAGGCCTAGAGCGATGACAAAGTTTTTCTAAAAATAGCCACAGTGACCTTCACCTTGAGGTCATGACCTTGAAAGTCAAACTCGCTCGAGATATTGTCATAAGGAACATTTGTGTGAAGTTATATTAAATTAATGAAGAAATATAGACGCTAGAGCTATGTTGTGCGAAGGGGATAATTAAACTTTTTTAAATATGTGACCTTGACCTTGAGCTCATTGGCATGGGTGGGAGTATAGCTGAATAAAATGGACAGGTATCTAACATCATACCAAATATCAACTCAATCCATCGCACGATTTGGAAAATATCAACTCTTAAAATATCTAATTAACAATTTCTAAGTCTGTGACCTTGACCTTTAAGTCATAGGCATGAGTGGGGGTATTGCCAAATAAACAGTTGGAGCTGTATCTATCATCATAGCATATATAAGCCAAATTCATAATATAGTTTGGAAAATTTGAGCTCTTTAAAATCTTTCACATTAAAATTGGTCTAAGTCTGTGACCTTGACCTTGAGGTCATAGGCATGGGTGGGGGTATTGCTGAATAAAACATTGTACCTATATCTATCATCATATGAACCAAAGTCATCATAAAAGTTCAGATTCTACCAGGTACAAATACCTTAACTGGAGTCTTTAACATGGAAAATTTCTTAGTCCATGACCTTGACCTTGAGGCCATAGGCATGGGTGGGGGTATCGCTGAATAAAACTTTGGACCTATATCTATAATCATACCAAATATGAACCAATTCCATCAAATGGTTTGGAAAATATGAGTACTAAAATGTTCAAGTCTACCTGTTACAAAAACCTTAACCTGAGTCTTTAACATTGAAAATTTCTAAGTCTGTGACCTTGACCTTGAGGTCACAGGCATGGGTGGGGGTATTGCTTAATAAAACTTTGGACCTATATCTATCATCATACCAAAGATGTACCAGTTCCATCAAATGGTTAGGAAACTATGAGTTCTAAAAGTTCAGGCTCTACCTGTTACAAAAACTTTAACCTGAGGTTACAGGATCAAGTACGTACGTACACACACACACACACACAGACGGACGTACACATGTACGCACGTATGCAAGTACACACATACGCAAGTACGCACATACGGAAAACCGAAAAACTATATGCCCCCGGCATCATATGATGCGGGGGCATAAAAAGATTTTTTTTTAAAAAGTTAATCAGGTCCGACAGCTCAGTAGTAGAGCATCTGCTTCGGGAATGGGAGGTTGAGGGTTCTAACCCCGGCCGCACCATACCAAAGGCCTGAAAAATGGTACTAGGTGCTCCCTTGGCTGATGCTCGCATTATTAGGGGTAGTCCTTGCAAGATAATCGAAGGCAGGTTAGTATTTGTTAAAGGATACTTTGTTTTTCGCAATAAAAGCTTTGTAGAGCTTATGTTATTTGTTTCTGATATGCACCATTAACCCATTTAGTACCAGAAACCCCCAAACGGGTACCCTGGCAAACAGTGCAGGCCCAGATCAGACGCCGCAGAACGCGGCGTCCGATCAGGGCCTCCACTGTTTGCTAAAAGTTCAGTCATTTTCCAAATAAATATGAAAACAAGACCTGACACCCCTAAATTTAGGAATGAACTCATGCTATATATAAGGAGGAAGATTCCATTTGGTACAAAAAGGGTTAAATAAAGCTTCTTTATCTTTTAGGTCATCTACACATCAACTCCTATCGGCCTATCAAGTTCCAAGGTAAAAGTCTACTACACTTGGTGAGATAGATCTATCTTCCATGTTTTATATGCGCCAATCTTTTTTAAACGGCCTTTCAAAAAAACATTACCAAAACATGCCTATAAAAATACATTTTAAATTTTACCACCGAAAAATGAAAATTATCAGATGAAAAATTGTGATATTTTTCTTATTTCTGCTCAAAACATAGATTGTGGATACTTGTTAGAACCGCCTCAGCGAGGCGGTTCTAACGAGTACCCACAATCTATGTTTTTGAGCAGAAATAAGAAAAATAATGTATACCCCTGTAAACCCCAGTTTTACTATATAAAAGTGGAGTTCAAAAGTATATAGGCATGTTTTCGTGATGAAATGTTAAAAAGTTAACAAAGTCATCTACTCATCATCTTGAATACATCCAATACTTTTAGGGATATTTTGCTGACAAGGTAAAAATGCCCTAATTTACAAAGGGTCATAACTCATGAACTTTTCTTCAGAATATAAGGTAATCTACTAATCAATACCAGTCTATTCACCAAATTTACACAATTCTGGTTGAAGTTATGAGATATTTTGGTGACAAGATTACGTCCATTTTTTTTCAAAGGGCCATAATCCCGCATTATATAGAGAAATGAGGGGTTAACAGGACATACAGTCGAACTTTAGTGGTTCGAACACCTTTGGTACCTCGAAAATCTGTTCGAGACAGGGGTAGTTCGAGCCACTGAGGGTTACTGCCAGGAGGCATAAATAGATCCTTTTTGACATCTTTTCTGTGTTCTATAATGAAAATGTATGTTGTGTGTACTCATTAGAATCGCCTCATCAAGGCGATTCTAATGAGTACACACAGCATACATTTGCAAGATTAACTTTTAGACTAAAACCTCCTTAATTATCCCCCACTATTTCCAGGGGTGAGAACAGTCCAAGAATCTCAATCCTGAAAATCTGCTATTTGAATCCTGAAGTGACCCTAATGTTGTCTTGAAATAAAAAGTAAATGGGTTTACCCTTCCAATATCACTGGAGATTAGTTGCTTCATGCTTAGTTGTAGCTAACCATTTAATTAAGATGTGTTAAAACTTCAAATGGACAAAAATAAATGACAATTTATATGTATCATGCCAAAGCTCTCAATCCTGAAATCAGGATTAATCCTGAACTTTCTCACACCTGTATTTCTTATGCAGAGGATTTTGCTAGGGGATCAAAAATGGGTTCGACACATCCATGGTAAATGAGCCATCGGTGTTCGAGCCATTGAAGTTCTACTGTACATTATTTTTCTTATTTTTGCTCCAAAACATAGACTCTCGCTACAATCAATGTTTGGACTAGGAATATGAAAAGTAAAATATCACATAAAATGACCCTGAAATGCGTCCACAGGACACAGATGCCACCTGCTGAAAATATGTTGGTGTTAGTACCTTATCCTAGGAGGTACGGACTTGGGTTTTGTGCATGACACATTGTCTCATGACGGTTAAAATTTCTGCCAAGTAATTTCAAAATTCATCCAGAAATAAGACAGTTATTGACTGTGTTTAAGTTTCGAACCCTTTTTATGACTTTTGACCTTTTAAGTATGACCATGACCTTGTAGGTACGGGCCTGGGTTTTGCACCCGACATCATCTAATGATAGTTAACATTTATGCAATGTAATTTCAAAACCCATCCAGAAATAAGAATGTTACTAACTGTTTAAGTTTCAGACGGGCGAATGAATGGACGAACAAATAAACGGACAAATGAATGAATGGGCAGTGACAATGCTCTTGATGCCCTTCCACCATTCTTCGAATGGCAGGGGCATAAAAATACTTCTAGAGAAATGAAAGACGTCATTTTGACACATGGATGTGTTATCAAAATGAACTTTTAAATTTCATTTTCAAGAGAATTAGACTTAATTTGAGCTGGTCTTAACCAGAAACCCTAAAACAAGTAGTTGGCAAACAGTGCTGGCCCAGATCAGATGCCGAAGAATATGGTGTCTGATCAGGGCCTGCACTATTTGCAAAAAGTTCAGCCATTTTCCAAACCAATTTTAACCTTTGACCTGCTGAATATTTATATATTCCATGCCCACTACTGATTATCAACCAATCAGATTACTTGATGCAAATAATTGCAACAAATTCATGAGCTGAATGACAAACAATGAAGACCCTGATCAGATGGCTTCATCTGGATCTTCATTGTTTGAAAGATAAAAAACATCGGGGCTCAGTAGGACAAGGATTAAAGATAACATAACCTGGCACCCTCAAATTCTGAATTGGACTCCTGCTATATATGGGGAGGAAGATTCCATCTGGCAAAATGGGTTAATATTTATATATTCCATGCCCACTACTGATTATCATTAATATCAACCAATCAGATTACTCGATGCAAATTATTGCAACAAATTCATGAGCTGAATGACAAACAATGAAGACCCTGATCAGATGGCTTCTTCAGAAGACATCTGATCTGGATCTTCATTGTTTGAAAGATAAAACATATGCGGGCTCAGCAGGACAAGGGTTAAAGATAACATAACCTGTCACCCTCAAATTTTGAATTGGACTGAGGAGGAAGATTCCATCTGGCAAAATGGGTTAATGGAAGAGATTCTTTGTGTAGTGTAGACTATTCTTCATATAATGAATAAAATTTGGTTTACTTTACCCTTGTCCTGCTGAGCCCGGGTATGTCTTATCTTTGAAACAATGTAGATCCAGATCAGATGGCTTCTTCATAATTTGCATCAAGTAATCTGATTGGCTGATAATCAGTAGTGGGTGTGGCATATATAAATATTCAGCAGAACAAGGGTTAAGCCCACACAAAAATGTAGCAAAAGGGTAGAGAGGGATTCCTTTTTTGGGGTTGACTGTTTGTCAACTGACCCAAAGTTACTAAGCTCAGAAGCTCTATAGTGCTGATGTCCACATGACTATCACTGATTTGTAGAAAATAAGGTGACAGTTATTTATATAGGAAACAGCCATACATTTCTTGTCATTGTGATGTCAGACGTAAAAGGAAACGGTCCAACAACCCATACTCGACCATTTTTTCAGCCTAGACTCAAAGAAGACAATCGACGCTACAGTGCTGTCAGTGCATTGATTTATCATTGGAGTTTTTTACCCTTTCTAGTTTATTTCACATACATCAGGCTGATCTTTAAAGGTGCATTATTGAGCTATCTGGAAAAAAATGCTTCCAAAAATAGCCGGTATTTTTCTTTAAAACAATACAAATGAATGCATTTTATGCAAAAATGCCAACAATTATGATGACAGGTAAACGAGTTTGAGAGGGATTCCCTAACTAGGTTTCGAACACTAGTTAGATGAATTTTTAGTTTGTGACAGAAATAGAATCCCCATATATGACGTTATGCGACGTTCATTTTTGGCCTTTTTTGCTTAGGCCATGCCTGAATCGGAAAAAAATATGATGCTGAATACCATGCCATAAGTAACGACACTCAGAGACGATACTGTCCCCATGTATGTGTAAAGTGACAGATTTATTTTTAGAAAAGAAATTCCAAACACATGTTCAGAGCGAAGGGAAAACACGAATGAAAACGACCATTTTCACAAAGTTCTGCTGCTGTATTGGGCTCCAAAAGTTTACACATGACAAAGGAGTATGCATTCAAGATAAAAACAAGAAAAAAATTTTGAGACCCGGTAGCTCAATAATGCACCTTTAATCAGAGGTGGGCAAAACCCAAGTACCTGGTGAAGTTTCCTTGTTCTTCTGTCGCAGAGCTTGTTTAAGTTCACCTTAGTGGTAAGACCTGGGACCTGGAGCCAGTTGTTCAAAACTAACGATGTTGATAGTTAACATATCTTTAAAACTTTTATCATTTAATAGAGCAAATCTGCTAATATTTTTGCTGAAAAGAATGTGAGAAGCTTTTGCAAATGCAGAAGCTGCTCACATTTTTCAGCAAAAATGCCAAAATTTTAGATATTAGACTTGTGAGAACAGTTAACAATATAGCTTAACAAGCTTTTTAGTAGTCAAATTGTTGACTTGTCTGGCAAGTACAATATCCAAAATTCTGGTATTTTTGCTGAAAAATTGTGAGTACCTGCGAAATCTACTCACATTTTTCAGTAAAAATATTAGTATATTTGCCATATTAATGATGAAGTTTTGACAATTTGTTAACTAATGATGTCATTAGTTTTGAACAACTGGCCCCTCATGTGTTTACTACAATGAACATTAATCCATTGTATGCGGGGAAACCCCTTAAGGGGTACCTTGGCAAACAGTGCAGACCCAGATCAAACTCCATAGAAAGTGGTGTCTGATCAGAGCCTACACTATTTGCTAACAGAATTTTCCCTAAAAATACTAAAAAAAAAAAAAAAAAACAAGAAAAAATAGGCCTGACATCCCTTACATGTATATGACAAATGGACTTGTCCAACTTATAGCAATGGAAGAGTCCACTAGATTACAACGGGTTAAGCAATTACATTAATTTCTTAAATGGATACAGGGTGACATTTTATCAACACGACATTTGCTCCTGTGAAGAGGTGCCAAATAAAAGGGAAACAGAGGCCCATGGCCCTTTAGCTCGCCAGAGCTGAAGTGAGCAGAAACGACACAGCCTTCCTGAGGCCATTGTTTTAATAGACAATAATGACTTAGAAGAGGACTGGTCCACGCCGAAGTCATCTTGAATTTGATGCAGCCACACTGGTCAATGTTAACCAAGTGTCTTTGTTTTAAGTGTCATGTCTTACCGAGACCTGGTAGGGCAAGAGTTACCCATGGCCAATGCTGTATACATGCCAAAGTCATATAGTTCCTGAGATGAAGAATTTATACTGACAGGAAATAGAAACTATACACTTTTAAATTGTCTTGCCTGACAAAACAAGTGGATAATTCAGTTGAAAATTACTGATTAAGGATTTGACTAACTATCGACATGAATCCTGTAACAATTTAAAGAAAATCTAGTTTTCAAAATAATAGTTTTTGGGGAAAATGTAAAAAAGTGCATTTTTCACAAAATATGTTTGTAATTGAATTTTGACTTCAACATTTTTGCATATAAGTAACAAGTGAAAAGCAAGGAATAGAAAAAAAACATAACATCTAAAAATTATCGAGAAACAAACATTCTATTGAAATCTCAAAAACTGCTTTTTTTCTGCGAAATTTTCAAAATAATGTTTCAAGCCAAAAATCAACCCAAAAGTGCCTTCAGTCGTTTTAGCATCTTCAGCTGTGTCTTAAATATTGATAAAAACAAAACCGCAATCAGACATGCCATACTTTTCGCTCACTTCCGGTGGTTTGGTCCAATATTTAAACGTCGATAACATTTCAGCCATTGTGAAAATTTTCGTTTTGTAAACAATATTCCCAACCCCAGATGATGCGTAATAACTGGTAAAAATGGGAATCACATTCGCGACACAAAATGTTTGACTCTATGGAAACTTGAACAGCAAGATTTGGACCCTTGCTTTGAACCTGTGGCTCTACCCGTTATATCGTAGCTATCATTAAACATTTTATTTGATAACTCAGACATGCCAATGATGATAATTTATATAATTGGAATTCAAATTCCATTAAAATGTTTCGTCAGGGACAACTAAAAAATGAGTGTATAGTTTCTATTTCCGGTGAGTATATAATACTTTTTACCATATATGGTCATGAGAACCATCTTCATCATGTGACCTATTTCCTTCAAGCAAACATTGATTTCCAGAATGTGAAGGCCCATATCAGACACATTCTCTGATCAAGGCCTTTGCAGTTTGCAAAAAGATGTATTTTTTTTTTTAAATAACTTGATCTGACACCAACAAACTTGAAATGAATGTCATTGGGTGGGGGGGGGGGAGTGAGAAAGGTTGACCATGTGGCTCGATAGCTCAATCTATAGTGTGTTCACACGGTATGCAAGAGACCCTGAGTTGCAGCCCCAGTCAAGTATGTTCTCCTCTCTCTGACACCACTGTGATATTTGTGTTCATAAAGCAACTGTCATGAGAATGTCATAGGGTATAGGTATACTGTGTACTGTTCAGTAGTACAAGCTAGATTTTATAGCAAAGTGGTAGTGATTGCTAATCACACTGGCAGCCCTGGGTTAGACAAGTGACTTAACCCTTTTTGTACCAAATGGAATCATCCTCCTTATATACAGCAGGACTCCATTTCAAAATTGAGGGGTGTCAGATGCGTTTTCTTCAAATTTCATTTAGACAATGGCAGAACTTTTTGCAAACAGTGTAGGCTCTGATCAGATGCCGCATTCTGCGTCATCTGATCTGGGCCTGCACTGTTTGTTTTTGCAAACAGTGTAGGCTCTGATCAGATGCCGCATTCTGCGTCATCTGATCTGGCACTGCACTGTTTTCCAATTATGCATTTTGGGGTTCCGGTACAAAATGGGTTAAATAAAAGCTCCACACACTAACTAACTGGTCAGAAACAGAGTGCAGTTGCAATTACAGATATATAGACTGTTAGACATCTGATAGAATTGTATAATACCCCACCACTATCATATGGGGTGTATAAAAAGGGGTCTATTTTGGAAAGAGCAAATTTTTTCCTTTAACCCATTGTATACTGATGGACTCTTTCATTATGGCGAACAAGTCCATTGTTCATTAAATGGTCAAGGGGTATATTTTTTTGTTATTATTCCATTTTTGATGAAAAACGGTGTAGACCCTGATCAGATTCCACATAATACAGCATCTGATCTGGGTCTGCAGTGTTTGCCTATGCCCTTTCTGCAGGTTTCCGCCTAAGAAAGGGTTAAGAGCAGATTCCTTTCTGTGCAAGACCATCACGTGAACAAGTCCGTGAAATGAACACCCCCTTACACCCCACTTTGTATAGAGAAAACTGGGGTTTACGGGGGTAAACATTATTTTTCTAATTTTTACGCAAAGACATAGGTTGTAGGTACTCGTTAGAACCGCCTCAATGAGGTGGTTCTAACGAGCACCCACAACCTATGTTTGCAGTACAAATACGAAAAATATCACCAATTTTCATCCGAAAAGTAGCAATTTTGGAGATGTGAAAAAATGCACTATGCCGCACGGGTATGTTATCGTAATGAAAATTTACCCTTCAAAGAGCTGCTTCGCACTGAGGTGAATTCATTCCCAGCCTAACCCCTTTTGTATCAAATGGTATCTTCCTCCTTATATACACTGAAATTCCGCTATTTAGACCACCTTAAAATTAAGACTAAATCTGGTTTTAAAAGCTTATTTAGTAGGTTGCAGTTATTCTTTCTTTGTTTTCTGCATACATTGTCCTGTGGTCAGAGACCACCTTTGGGACTGTTCAAAAGTGGTCTAAAAGACCACTTTTGCACAGTCCCAAAGGTGGTCTTAATATAGGAATTTTACTGTATATATACAATGAAGGCCAGCCTCGGTAGCCCTCAGTCGGATGCGCGTCTGACTGGTGATTAGGAGGACACGGGTTCGATACTTGCCGGGGTCGGCAACATTCTTTTGTGGAGATTGATCATGAAATCTTTTCTATGGTCATTGCCTCCCTTCCGCTTATTGAAGAAGGGCAGTTGTTAGTTTCTGGCGAACGAATGTGCATTGTACTGGTTAACCGTTTACGTATAAGCCCGCCAAGGAAAAGTGTGGATAGGTAAACTGACCGGCTCAAATAAGAACTAAATAGTGTTGACTTGACTGTTAAACTCCAATACAAACAAACAAACAATCATGTTTTCAAGAAAATTATATACAAGGAAATTATTTCATAAGTCAGCGGTGTCAGGTTGTGTTTTCTTCAAAATTTATTTGAACAAGAGTTGTCAGAAGACAACATAGCTCGCCTTTGTGGGCCTAAGATGGATGAGGGCAAGTTATCAAAAAAGAGCCACAGTGACCTTGACCTTCAGCCCCAGACCCTGAAAGTCGAGCTCGCTCGAGATATCATCATACCCAACATTTGTGTGAAGTTATATTAAAATCCATCAATAAATTAAGCTGCAAGAGCGATGACAATGTTTTTCTTAAAAAAGACACAGTGACCTTGACCCAGTGACCCAGAAAGTAGTGACCTTGACATTAAGCCCCGGACCCTGAAAGTCGTCACTCGAGATATCATTATACCCAAGTTATATTAAAATCCATCAATAAATGAAGGCGCTGGAGCGATGACAATGTTTTTCTAAAAATAGCCACAGTGACCTTGACCTTGAGCCACAGACCCGCTATGTTTTTTAAAAAAAAAAAAAAAAATGCCTCCCCCGGGATTTGAACTCACGCAGCTTGCAGGTAAACTTTAACACAGGGAAGTAAGGGAGGTAATACAGAGGAAAATATTAACTTCTCAAAAAGACCAATTTAAGCCAAAAAACCTGTAAAATGAAGTACAATGATAATGTTAAATATTGTTTTTTACCAATTGTAAATTATATATTCAAAATAAACTTGTAAAACATCACATATAAGAGCCTGCAGGTAAACTTTAACCAAATGCGGACGCCGACGACGGACGCCCGGGGGTATGGCAATAGCTCCCCCTTACTTTCGTAAGGCGAGCTAAAAATGGCTTAATCTTTCGCAAACAGTGTAGGCCCTGATCAGACGCCACATTCTGCGGCGTCTCATCTGGGCCTGCACTGTTTGCCAATCACCCATTTTGGGGTTTCTGGTACAAAATAGGTTACTACATACTTTTAAGGCAGAATCCCAGAAACTGTGTTTTGAAATAATCATGGTCTTCCAGGAACACTTTCCCCGACTCTGACCCCAGATGACTCAAAGAACCGTCTGACACTGAGGCTGTGAGGATAACTGATTCTTCTCCAGTGTGACTGGCCAACTGTTCAACCTGAAATTGCAAACCATACAATGTACAGTAAAACTTCGATGGCTCGAACTCCGATGGCTCATTTACCATGGATGTGTCGAATCCATTCTTTAGCCCTAGCGAAATCCTCTACATAAGAGATAGTGGGGGATAATTAAGGAGATTTTAGTCTTTTATCTTGCAAATGTATGCTGTGTGTACTCATTAGAATCGCCTCATCCCTGGATGAGGCGATTCTAATGAGTACACACAGCATACATAATTATTATATAACACCGAAAAGATGTCTAAAAGTATCTCGTTATGCCTCCTGACAGTAACCTCAGTGGCTCGAACTACCCCTGTCTCGAACAGATTTTCGAGGTCCCAAAGGTGTTCGAGCCATTGAAGTTCGACTGTACCAACAAGTTCATAGCTACATACAAACAGGGATGATGGGGATGCTTTTCTTGTTTCTCCAATAAAACCTATCTTGTGGGTACTTGATCAAATCTGCCCCCGCCCATAGGGGCTTGAAGAAATATATGGGCTGCATGGGCTTCCACGCAGAGCTGAATCCGGCCCGCACACTAGTACTGGTAAACCGCTTAGAGGATCTAAGCCTGTCCAGGAACCGCGGTGCGAGGCGGACTGTCCATGCTAATAAACCCTATTGGTTTCATTGGGCGACAGGGCTCGAGATCTCATTTCATCTCAATGTCGGGTAAAAGTCCCACAAAATTGGAAGCAACGTCTCCAAAATGACCTTTACAGTGTTGATGGGGATGTTAAACCTCAAATCAAACAAACAAACAAAAAACAAAACTTGTTCAAATTGCCTCTATGAGGTACATGTATGTTGTGGGTACTTTTTAGAACCAACTCCATGAGGTATGTTGTGGGTACTTGTTAGAATCAACTCCAGATATGTTGTGGGTACTTGATAGAATGCGTGTATGAATAGTAGGACAAGAATTTTGCCAAAGGCTATGTCGTGCTAAATAAAGTCAGGTCCAGGACCAGCCCCCAACTTACAACATCACAGCCATAACAAACTGAAAGTAATGAGGCATAGCTGGAAAAAAGTCCGAGGCAACTCGGGTGGCAGTCCAATGCTCTCAGGGCTGGAAAATTTCACTCATCCACTCGCCATGATGTGTAAATCTTTTGGAGGACGAGTTACAATTATTTTGTTTAGTCCCTAACAGGGCCTATGAAATTTATCCAAGTATTACTCTTGGTCATGCAGGGCAGGTAAAATTTTGAGGAATTTCGGACCAGTGCTGGCTCTAGCCACTGAGATGAAGAGTAAATTCCTGTATTAAGGCTGACAAAATTAATCGTATAATCGATTAATCGATCGATAAATTCCACAAAAATGATTATCATTTCTGATTTGCTTTTAATCGATTAGTTGATAGGTACAATTTACTACCCAAAGTAGTGCCTAAATTAGCTGGGTGAGTGGCAAACAGTGCAGACCCTGATGAGACGCCACATTCTGCGGCATCTCATCTGGGTCTACACTGTTTGCTCAGGCCTGTCTGTTCAAATATACATATGGTAAAGTGCAACATATGGTAAGAGTCACGCTCAGACAGAAAGCCAGACAGGTAAAATTATGACAGAAACCTTAACGATTACTAATCAATTATCGATCGCAATGGAAGGACTGATAATCGATTATCTTTTCAGCTCCGATTAGCCAGCCCTACTCTTGGTCATGCAGGGCAGGTAAAATTTTGAGGAATTTCCCAGCGCTGGCTCTAGCCACTGAGATGAAGAGTAAACTCCTGGATACAGTTGTCAGCACGTGAGAATAAACTTATAATTTGTTTGATTTGAGGTTTAACGTCCTTGTCAACACTGTAAAGGTCATTTTGGAGACGTTGCTTCCAATTTTGTGGGACTTTTACCCGACATTGAGATGAAATGACATCTCAAGCCCTGTGGCCCAATGAAACCAATAGGGTTTATCAGCATGGACGGTCCGCCTCGCACCGCGGTTCCTGGACAGACTTAGATCCTCTAAGCGGTTTACCAGTACTAGTGTGCGGGCCGGATTCAGCTCTGCGTGGTAGCATCATGCAGCCCATATATTTCTTCAAGCTCCTATGGGCGGGGGTCGAATAAACTTATAAGTCATGCATAATCAGGGGTGTAAAATTCCACTTGCCCACTCGCATTAGCAAGTTTTAAGGCAGGGCGAGTAAGATTTTCAAAACTGACCTTAATTTTTCTTCATTTTTAGCACCTATATGAAAAGTTTAGACGATAAGGGCGAGTAAGTTTGAGGGAAATTTTACACCTCTGATATAAATCTACCAAGGGAGGAATTGCAGAAAAGTTTAAACCAAAACACTAGAACCTACCAACTGTTGAATCTGGGTCTTGATCACAGCTTTTAAGATCACTTTGTAGCCTGGGATATCTTTCAGAACTTGAAACTCTCCAGTCTGCATCTTACAAACTCTGTTCTTTAGGTTCAGTTTAGGTTCTATACATCCACTTCAGTGTTCCCTGTAATACAAGAAAGGAAACTACCATATTTACAATTTCCATAGCAACAAAAGAAAGGAAACTACCATATTTACAATTTCCATAGCAACAAATATGGCAATTATTTTGTGACAAGTGAAGGATAGTTTTCTTTATTTCTCCATGTAAACCTATGTTGTGGGTATTCATTAGAACCGCCTCGACGAGGCGGTTCTAATGAATACCCACAACGTAGGTTTTTATGGGGAAATGACAAAAACTATACGATAACTTGAGGCAAGAAATTAACAAGAGCACCGCATGTGGGTGCCAAGACTCGGCTGCAAATTATAAGTCGAAAAAGGGGCATAACTGTGCCAAAAATATTTTGAGGGTTACCAACCTATTGGTACGAGTTCCCCTTTTAACGTTAACGTCCCCGTCAACACTGTAAAGGTCATTTTGGAGACTTTACTTCCAATTTTGTGGGACTTTTACCAGATATTGAGATGAAATTACATCTCATGCCCTGTCGCCCAATGAAACCATTAAGGTTTATAAGCATGGACGGACAGACTTGCACCGCTTTACCTGGGCAGGCTTAGATCCTCTAAGCAGTTTACCAGTACTCGTGTGCAACCGGTTTCAGCTCTGCGTGGAAGCATCATGCAGCCCATATATTTCTTCAAGCCCCGATCGACGAGAACGCAACTTTTTAACCCAAAAGATTTTCATGCAACCATCAGGTTGACTGAAAAATCATTTTGCGATTTACTTTCATACTTTTTAAACTTTCTTATGCATAAAACATTTGCGCGATATCTCTACGGTTTAATGCGCCACATGGCAATTTGTTGCTTTCTACATTTCCTCGTGCACTAAATTAAATGTATAAAGTAACCTCATCATATTGGCATATTGTATACCTGGAGTTTAAGTTTCAAAAGTCCGATAAATTTTTTCTACGGAATATGGTACCTTTGATGCAAGATCAACGCAGGGATTTTCCTACCCTTCATAATCAGGGTCCAGGGGCCATTGGGTTTGGGAAAAACAGCTCACTAACTTGTAAAGTTGGGAATTTATTTCAGTTGTAACTTTGTCAGTTTTGGTTCAATTTCATGAAATTTTCATCAAAATGTAGCACAAAATCAGAAATTGGGGAATTTGTTGTAAAATTTGGGAATATTTGTCTCTAAATTGGGAAAAATAGGGGCCGATTACCGGACCCAAATTTGCACTAGGAAAATCCCTGCTACGTAAAGTAGCGGTTCAAATGCTTCTACGTGGGACGCCTCAGGCTGTCATCTCCAGGAACTTACAAGTGAGTAAATTGACGATAACTCGCTTGTACAGCGTCTACGTCAAACGGGAACGACAAATGACAGGCCCAGAGGTGGACGTCCACACATCACGACCCATCGACAGGACCAATACATCCGTCTAATCCACCTTCGTAATCGGTTCCTTACAGCTGTTGAGACGTCTCAGGTGACTCCAGGAGTGCACAACAATCAAATAAGTGCAGATACTGTCAGAAATGGCTTACGTCCTTGTCCTCCGTATGTTGGTATGCCATTAACACCAAGACGACGTCAGGTTAGAAGGGTGTGGCTCACACAATATAGGCCAAACCTGTTTCCCCTTTGTCAGTGGCGTAATGTAATGTTTTCTGACGAGTCCAGGTACTTGTTGTACAGAGCTGACGGCCATCAACGTGTGTATAGGCATGATGGAGAGCATTATCGTGAAAATTGTTTGGTTGAACGTGATCGATTTGGAGGCGGTGGGTTGATGGTGTGGGCTGGCATATCTTATTCATAGAACGCCGCTGGTATTCATTGATGGATCTATGAAGGCTCTTGACCGGCTCAGCTTTATGTTGATGTCGTTTTACGACCGATAGTTGTTCCATATGTACGACAGCACATTACTTTCAACAGGATAACGCTCAGGTGCATGTCGCAAGGCTCAGCATGGCATTTCTTCAGGAAAACAACGCTGACTTGATGCACTGGCCTTCGTATAGTCCAGATCTCTCTCCTAAATTATCGAACATTTGTGGGACGTCTTGTATAGGCATGTACGTAACCGCCCCTAACCGCCAACAACACGTCAAGCCTTGCGTTTCGTGCTCATACAGGAGTGGAATGCTATTCCCCAGGCAGAGATCAATCTTTTAATCCTGTCCATGACCAGGCGTGTGCGTGCAGGACTGAATGCAAACAGAGGACATACTGTACTCGTTATTAACTGCTTATGTTTTGAACTAGTGAAATGACTACCTCTATGACAAAATGGACTTGTGTTCCAAACATTCTCACTGGAAATTGAACTCTCTGCGGTAGTTACATTCAGGAATGATTATATTATTGCGTCATTAAATCAATTTTCTGCAAACATGATCAAATACTCGCATTTATATTTGGAGTTGTGTTTCTTTGTCGGTTCAGTATACATTGTATATGAAGGCAAGTTTGCTTGCTTGAATTGGGGTTTAACGTCCCCGTCAACACTATTTAGGTCATTTTGGAGACGTCGCTTCCCATTTTGTGGGACTTTTACCCGGGAGCGTGATAGCTCAGCGGTTAGTGCACTTGCCTCTGATGCTAGAGGTCCCGGGTTCGATCCCTGACAGCGGCGATAAAATTTCGGTGTCCGAACACGCTCCATTGGCATCATTTGCAGGGATGAATATCACAAAGTGCACCGTCCTTCGGATCGGGACGTTAACTGGAGGCCCCCTGTGCAGGGAGAACAATCCCCTGTGCAGGTTAAAGATCCCTTACGTAATTACATGATTACTGTGTAGGCTTTCATCCTGCAAAACCTGGAGTGTATGTAATATACACCTGCGGTAATGGTCAAATGTGACCGACGCAGTATCAGAAGATAGATAGATAGATAGACATTGAGGTGAAATGGCACCTCAAGCCCTGCCCCCCCCCCCCCACCCCCAATAAAATCAGAAGGTTTATATGCATTGGACGATCTGATTCACACCGCTTTGCCTGGGCAGGCATAGTCCTTCTAGCGGTTTACCAGTACTTGTGTGTGGTCGGATTCAGTTCTGCGTGGAAGCATCGTACAGCCCAATCTATTTCTCCAAGCCCTGATGGGCGGGGGCGATATATGAAGGCAAGGGACTATAGATCTTTCAAGTTATTCAATAAGAAAAGGGCTGGAAAATTCTTCAAAATTTCACTTGTCCTACATGACAAAGTGCATGTAAACAATGTTGTAAGGACTAGACAAACTTTTACTTGTCCTTCATTTTTTTTTGTCATTGCAAGCAGACAAGTGGAATTTTCAAGCCCTGCATGAACTTAAATTTTGCTTTCAAATAGTTAGGCAATTGGGGTATATTAAGCAGTCTCAATTGGTCATGATTTTCATTACTAAACAGATGCATGTTAGCGACACTGAATTTGCAGCGTCAAACTTTTCTCCTTTTTTATAGACCGGGGTAACATTTGCTTATCGCCAGTCATCAGAATCAGAATTGTTACTTGTGACACTTCAAACGACATTCATACACCAGGACCTGTGATATGGGAAGTTAGTCCCTAGCTCTAACCAAAGAGGTTAACTTAGCTACACAATCCTCAGCACCTTCAGCCGTCCAAATAATTGAATCGGGAAGGGCATACCAATCTATTATGATTCAGGGGGAAGAACGATTCTTTATAAATGTCCGTTCTTGCAGTAAGGGTCTGAAACGTCATTGAATGGTGCTTTCTACAGTGCCTAGCCGGAGGAACAGGGTCATCTGTTGTAATGCTGGCAGCACACTTTAGACCTTTGCATAAGAGAATGAGCCTACTGTCTCTTCTCCTTTTCTTGAGAGACTCCTATCTTAATTTTCCTAGAATTCCAGTCATGCTCCCAGTTTCAAAGCAGTAATTTCCAGTTACAAATCTAGCAGCTCTATTCTGAACTTTTTCAATTTCTTCATTAAGGACCACTCCGCTTGGGTCCCAGATGCAACTACCATATTCCAAGATTGGGCGAACAAGTCCCCTGTATGCTGTCTCTTTCACATCCTGAGGACACTGATGAAGATTTCGCCTCAGGAAACCAAGTGTTCTATTCGCCTTTGTACACATGTTGCTAATGTGTGTATTCCATCTCAAATCGTGAGTGATTGTCACACCAAGGTATTTAATTTTCGAGGACCGTTCCCTCTAAAGTGTAAGAAGCCTCAACTTTATTAGATCTCTTCCTAGTTATCTGCATAATATTCCATTTAACTGGCTGAAATCTCATGCCCCATTTTCGGGCCCAAAATCCTAATCTATCTATGTCAGCCTGAAGTTACAGTGAGTCATCTGTATCTCTAATTTCCCAGTAACAAACACAGTCATCTGTCTTATTTCTGAGTCAATGTCAGTGGAAATATCATTGATGTACAGGGAGAACAATAGCGGACCAAGAACAGTCCCCTGCGGGACTCCAGACAAAACTGGTGCCCATACTAAAGATTCACCATTAACAACAACACGCTGTTTACTGTAGCAAAGGAAGGAATCTATCCATTTGAAAGTCTTCCCTCCAATTCCATAACCAAATAATTTGGATTTAAATAGTTCATGAGAAGGGGTGTCAAAAGCCTTCTTGAAGTCCAGAATAAATGTGTCCATCTGCCCCCCTTTGTCCAGGATTTTTGCCCAATCATTAATAACCATGCTCAACTGAGTTTCGCAACTATGCCTTTTCCTAAATGCATGTTGTCTGTCTGACAAAATTTTATGTTCATCCAAGTGAGCCATGATGTTTAAGCAAACTATGTGTTCAAGCAATTTACATACAACTCCAGGTCAGTGACACCGGGCAATATAAATTACGAGCAAGAGCCCTGTCCCCTTTTTTGAAAAGTAGACAGATGTTCGCTAGGAGCCATTCTTTGGGAATTTCACCCGTATGGAGAGATTGTTGGAAAAGATGAGCAAAAACTGGACCTAACTCGTTAACTAGTTCCTTCAGGACTCTAGGATGAAGCTCATCAGGCCTTAAAGCTTTAGAAGGGTTCAAGCCTTTAAGTAACTTGATCACTCCCGCAGTGGATATGAAAATATTTTCCATGAAAGGGGCTGACCTACCAGTCAATGGAACCTCGTTGAACTTAGTTTTATTAAATGCATTGACCAACCAATTCCTCTGCCCTTTCAGAGTCCGATTCAGCGACCCCCTTCCCTCCTCTTTTATTAAGGGGTGTGATACCTTGCCTATCTTTCTTCTGGCTATTGATATACCTGTAGAAGTCTCTGGGATTCGCCTTTACATCACCTACCAAGTCATTTACATACAGATCATGCCGAGTTTTGATGTCATTTTTAATTTCTCGTCTCAAGTTTTCAAATTTTGCTCTGAGTTTACCACTTCCCAACTTTTCTTTTTTGCCTTAGCATGAATCTAATTTCTCCTCCGAATTTTTCTTCTTATTTCTGGTGTGATCCAAGCAATTGAAGACACAGACCTGCTAGTTTTGGAGGGGATATGATTTTCGGATGAAGCTTGAATGAAAGACTTTATCAAATCAAAGTTCTCCTGGACAGACCAAGCGTCTGAATGACCATTTAAGTATTTCTCTCTTGCAAATTTTAGGGCATCCTTCCTCATAGTTTCATAGTCACCCTTTTGATATTAAGTACACCTTTCTATGAGGTTTCTTTATAGGTGGTATGAAGATTTTCAAAAATCCAGAGACAATATCATGATCATTTAGTTTGTCCGGGGATTGAATATCCCCAAACTGTCCTGGCAAAGTTGTAAGAATCAAATCCAAAGTGTTTCTATCTCGAGTAGGGAAGTCAACAACCTGTTCCAAGCCATGATCATTCATGATGTCAACTAACACCTGTCCCTCTGACGGACTCAGCATCGTGCCTTGTTTGCTGAGCCTATCTGGCCAAACAATCTCTCTGAAGTTGAAGTCACCTAGGAAGTTTACTGTACTGCGGGAAGTTTTTTACCCAAGGTTATTCTGAGACTTAATGCGATCAAGCTGATCTTTAAATAACTGGAAGTTTTCGACAGTGTCATTAGGTGGTCGATACCAACTTGCAATAAAGTGGGAAGTTTTGTTTGCAAAAACCTTAAACCAAACAGATTCTGAATACGCCGGTACTTTTCCAGTTCCATGAATGGCGTATGAGAGATATCTGTGAACGAGTAACATCACCCTGCCGCCATGAGTGTTTCTATCTTTTCTGTAGACACTGTATTCGCAAGTTTCAGGGAAAAGCTCCGAAGTCATAATTGAACTGTCAATCTTTGTTTCCTGAATAGCCACAATATGTGGTTGGTGAGTTTCATGGAAAGCTAAAAGTTCAAGTATCTTTCCTCTTAAACTGTTAATGTTAATACTGCAAAGTTTCAAACCTTTTACAAAATTTGGCTTTCTCATGTCAGTAGTCGGAGATTTAACTCCTGTCTCCTTTGACAGAGGTTCAAATTTATTTATTTCTTCCAGTTCTATGGGTTCGCTGAAGAACGAGTCAGAAAAATTAAAAAACTCGCACTTCGGGCATATCCATGAACAACTCGAGTTTACCAGTTTGCCATACTCGGCATCTGAAAGGAAAGCACAATCAGTGTGAATCCACATTTCACACTGGTCACACTGAACGGCCTTATGTTCATTCAGAACATCACCACTGCAGAGGCCACAGTCTGCTTTGCAATCTTTGCAATACCAAGTTCCAATTTCAAACTCTAGAAATTGGTTTTCCTCCAATTCAGAACACGAGGAATGAAAATACTTTTCACAGTCCTCACATTCTACCCATTTCTGAGGGTCTTTGCAATATTTTTTTGTACAGCCCACAGCGAAATCTTGGATCGTGGTTAGTTTCAATGTCTCCGGCCAAGATCAATAGAATGACCAAATTCATCGACACGGTTTTTGGAGACAATTCATCGACACAAATGAAGACAACTCATCGACACTTTTTGAAGACAATTCATCGACACATTATTATGTTGAAATTATACACAAGTTGATACCAGAGATTCAACTTCGGTGAAGTTGATGTCGCACCTGCTCCCCACCTACCCCACACAAAAAAAATAAAAGTTTATTTAACCCTTTACCACTCAGGGATTTTGTGAATTTCGCTGATTTTCACAGTGTTGCACCTGACAGCAACTTCAACTAGCCATTGTTTCATAATGAATGGTCTGTTTTATACCAAACTCGGTATGAAAGTTCATTGGGCAGTAGCCTTTCAAATGCAACCTTTCATGACATGATCATTGTTGTCATGGTAAAGAGGGGGCATCTCAAAGTTGGCAAAAAGTGTGTTTTCACATGAATTTTTGGCCACATTTTAATCTTCACACAGCTGTCAAGGCAACAATTAAGGTGTTTGGCACTGGCCATTTTCACTGTTTGCAGCATGTTTGATCAGCATCAATTTTCAGGCATTTTTGACCCCAGACACCCTCAGATAGAAAAATTTAAGCGGCCGGTTGGGCCTCATACACCCAAAAATTTTCGGGATGTGAGGGGGGCAACGTCAACCCCCCCCCCCCCCCCCCCAGAATATTTTTAAATGAAATGAATATAGGGCTTTGAGAAGAATCCATAGCCTATATATGTGAGGTAAAAAACTGACTAAGTTCACAATGTGGAAAAAGTGATACAAATTGATCCCAAGATATAGTCAAAACCACATGCACATCCTCATACCATAGCAAAAACACACACAAAGTTTTAAAATGATCAATATAAAACTGTAAGAGGAGTTGCGATGACAAGAGGTACCTATTGTATATCAACTGAAACTTAAAATTGGCTAAGTTCACAATGTGCAAAACATGAAAAAAAAAATATTCTGAGAATTATGTCGAAACCACATGCACAACCACAAACCATGACGAAAGCACACGCAAAGTTTCAAATTGATTGGTATAAAACTGTAAGAGGAGTTGCGATGACAAGAGGTACCTATCATATATCAATTGAAGGTTAACTAGAAATGTGTCCAAAGTACACAGATGCCCCCGCTTAGCACATTAATCTTTAAGTGGTGCAAATACCAATCTGTGCGAGTTTCGGCGCTCCACCAATAGTGACCTTGACGTTAAAAGTCGAAATCGCTCGAGATATTGTCATAAGGAACATTTGTGTGAAGTTATTTTGAAATCGGTGAAGAAATGTAAGCACTAGAGGGGTGACAAAGTTTTTCTAAAAATAACCACAGTGACCTTGACCTTGAAATTGGGACTCGCTAGAGATATTGTCATAAGGAACATTTGTGTGAAGTTATATTGAAATTAGTCAAGAAAGTGCTAGAGCGAAGACAAAGTTTTTCTAAAAATAGCCACAGTGACCTTGAACTTGAAAGTCAAAATAGCTGGAGATATTGTCATAAGGAACATTTGTATGAAGTTATATTGAAATTGGTGAAGAAATGTAGGCCCTAGAGCAATGACAATGTTTTTCTAAAAATAGCCACTGTGACCTTGACCTTGAGGTGATGACCTTGAAAGTCGAACTCGCTCAAGATATTGTCATAAGGAACATTTGTGTGAACTTATATTGAAATCAGTGAAGAAATGTAGGCGCTAGAGCAATGATAAAGTTTTTCTAAAAATAAACTCTGTGACCTTGACCTTGAGGCCATGACCTTAAAACCTGCACGAGATATTTTTATAAGGAACATTTGTGTGAAGTTTATTGAAATTGGTGGTACAAATACCTTAACCAAAGTCTTAAACATTAAAAATTTTCTAATTCTATGACCTTGACCTTGAGGTCATGGGTATGGGTGGGGGTATTGCTGAATAAACCATTGGACCTATATGTATCATCATAGTAAATATAAACCAAATCCATTGTATGGTTATGAAAATATGAGCTCAAGTTCTACCTGGTACAAATACCTTAACCTGGGTCTTAAACATTAAAAATTTCAAGTCCATGACCTTGACCTTGAGGTCATGGGTATGGGTGGGGGTATGGCTGAATAAAACTTCAGTCCTATATCTATCATCATACCGAATATGAACCAAATTCAATACACAGTTTGGAAAATATGAGCTCAAGTTCTACCTGGTACAAATACCTTAACCTGGGTCTTAAACGTTAAAAATTTCAAAGTCCACGACCTTGACCTTGAGGTCTAGGGTATGGGTGGGGGTATTGCTGAATAAAACTTTGGACCTATATCTATCATCATACTAAATATAAACCAAATCTATTGTATGGTTTGGAAAATATGAGCTCAAGTTCTACCTTGTACAAAAACCTTAACCTGAGTCTAACAGGATTACGTACGTACGTACACACTTTCGTACGTTCGTAAACCGTACGCACGTACCCACGGACGCACGTACGGAAAACTGAAAAACTATATGCCCCCGGCATCATACGATGCGGGGGCATAAAAATGACTAAGTTCACAATGTGGAAAAAGTGACAAAAATTGATCGGTCGATAAAGTCCAAACCACATGCCATGGCAAAAACACACGCAAAGTTTGAAAATAATCGGTATGAAACTGTAGGAGGAGTTGTGATGACAAGACACCCAGTGTAAAATGTTGTCAGAAAGATGGACGGACAACAGGATAAAAAAAAGACGGACAAATGGACGGACAGAAACTTGCACGTTTATGTCTTCCTGCTAAGCAGGTACGACAAAAATGACTAAGTTCACAATGTGCAAAAAGTGAGAAAAATTAATTCGAAGATTAAGTCCAAACCACATGCGCATCCTCATACCATGCCGAAAGCACATACAAATTTTCCAAATGATTGGTATAAAAGTGTAGGAGGAGTTGCGATGACAAGAGGTACCAACCCAATACCAATTGAAGGTTAAAAATGACTAAGTTCACAATCTGGAAAAAGTGTCAAAAATTGATTTTAAGATTAAGTCCAAACCATATGCGCATCCTCATACCAAGGGGAAAGCACATGTATGCAAAGTTTCCAAATGATTGGTATAAAAGTGTAAGAGGAGTTGCGATGACAAGAGGTACGTATCGCATACCTAAAAATGACTAAGTTCACAATATGGAAAAAGTGACAAAAATTGATTCGAAGATTAAGTCCAAACCACATGCGCATCCTCATACCATGCCGAAAGCACATACAAATTTTCCAAATGATTGGTATAAAAGTGTAGGAGGAGTTGCGATGACAAGAGGTACCAACCCAATACCAATTGAAGGTTAAAAATGACTAAGTTCACAATCTGGAAAAAGTGACAAAAATTGATTCGAAGATTAAGTCCAAACCATATGCGCATCCTCATACCAAGGGGAAAGCACATGCAAAGTTTCCAAATGATCAGTATAAAAGTGTAAGAGGAGTTGCGATGACAAGAGGTACGTATCGCATACCTAAAAATGACTAAGTTCACAATCTGGAAAAAGTGACAAAAATTGATTCGAAGATTAAGTCCAAACCATATGCGCATCCTCATACCAAGGGGAAAGCACATGCAAAGTTTCCAAATAATCAGTATAAAAGTGTAAGAGGAGTTGCGATGACAAGAGGTACGTATCGCATACCTAAAAATGACTAAGTTCACAATATGGAAAAAGTGACAAAAATTGATTCGAAGATTACCGTATTCGCCCTAATTACCGCACATGCTCCTATAAGCGCACACCAAAGCTATGTTTGAAAAGGAAATGCATAAGCGCACACTTTACAGTAACCTCCCCATAGAAGCTCTCACAGTAAATCTATAAAAACTTACTGTTATTTATTTAACAGTGAAGGCAATGCTTTAGTATCCTTTTCCGTCACATTAAATATCAGTATGCATCATCTCGGAAGCTATTCTTTTCGCATCGAGTGTGCGCTAATTAGGTAGACTTTTCACTGTGATTTTTAACACGATTTTGAAACAAGAAAAATGCCTAATGGCATTATGGACGGGTTTTTTTCTTCAGAACGGTTAGGATGGTGGTGGCATGGGTGGGGTAGGGTGGGGTGTGCTGGTGTGGGGTAGGGTGGGGTGGGATGGGTTAGGAGTCGGGTGGGACGGGGTGGAATTTGTGGTGGGGTGGGGTGGGGTGTGGGGTGGGATGGGTGGGGAGGGCTTTGGTGGGTGGGATGGGGTGGGGTCGAGTAAGGTGGGGAGTGGTGGGATGGGGTGGGGTTGGGGTGGATTGGGGTTGTTTTGGGATGGGGGTGGGATGGGATTGTGGGGTAGGGTATGCTAGGGTAGGGTGGGTAGGGTATGTATGTAAAGCTAAGTATGCATGTATGTACAGAACAAATGCAATATCCTAACCCAGTAACAACTTTTTGTGGAGGGGGGGGGGGTATGATTTGTTTATGTGCTTTAAGAAGAAAAAAAAAATTTTTTTTCTATTTTTAGCTGTGGTGGACACTGATTTAGCGATTTTGAAAAAGGGTCACCTAATGAACATTTCTGTATTTATGTAAAACTATGTATGCATGTATGTACAGAACAAATACAATATCCTAACCCAGTAACAATTTTTTGTGGGGGGGGGGGTTTGATTTGTTTATGTGTTTTACGAAGAAAAAAAAAAGTTTTTTCTATTTTTAGCTCTAGTGGCCACTGATTTTAGCAATTTTGAAAAAGGGTCACCTAATGAACATTTCTGTAAAAATAATTTTGAAATCAGGCCATTATCCCAGGAGATGTCGTTTAAAGAAATTGTTGACGGACGACGGACATCAACTCACCTTGAGCACTTTGTGCTCCTCAGGTGAGCTAAAAAAAGAACGAGAAAAAAAAAAAAGAAAATTCCATGCCTGTGCATGCATGTATGTATTATTACTAGCAACTATCAGGGGAGGAAGATAATAATTGTTCATATGTGTTTATGGAGAAGAAAAGAAAAATAAAGAAAAAAAAGAATGAAAAAAGAAAGAAAAAAAAAAGAACAAAAAAAAAAAAAATGTCTCCACCGGGGTTTGAACTCACGCCCCTCAGAATCATAGTCAACAATAGGATCCGTAGTCCAGCACTCTATCCACTACACTGGCATTTGAAAAAAGGTTAACCAAAAGGTAAACCGGAAAAACACAAGTTTGAAAAATGACAATTTCCGCCAAAATTTTAGTCTTTTGCCCCATTTATGGATAATACATGAAAACGGTACCTCCACTTATGCATCAGTCCTGATATTAAAACAATCTGCTACTGAATAGATGAAAAATATCACTTTGAAAAAAGGTTAACCAAAAGGTAAACCTGGGACGACGCCCGCCCGCCTGCCCGCCCACCCATCGCTATTTTAAAGGACGGATTTTTTTAAAAACCCGTCCAATAATTAGGGCGAATACGGTAAGTCCAAACCACATGCGCATCCTCATACCATGGCAAAAGCACATGCAAAGTTTCCAAATGATCGGTCTAAAAGTGTAGGAGGAGTTGCGATGACAAGACATCCAGTGTAAAATGTTGACGGAATGACGGACGGACCGACAGACCACCGGACGGACGGACAGACGGAAACTTGCACGCCTATGTCTTCCTGCTAAAGCAGGTGCAACAAAAATGAAGACACGGTTTGAAAATAAAATGATCTTTTATCACGTTTATGATCAAAATAACGAATTTAGAAACATTTAATTCAATATTTTGGCTTATTGACCCTTTTAACCGCATAAAAGAAAATGTATACGGAACTTGGTCAAATATTATTCAAA